>JAXCHB010000001.1:12750000-13397500 GCA_036926305.1 Uropetala carovei | reverse complement strand
AGAGAAACCACAGTACCACACACACATGTAACAACATAATCTAGTATTGTATTCATATGAGTGCAGATATATTCCACAATTATAGCCAGTCGCTAGAATTAGGTGGATTGTTACATCGATTTGCTTGATCAGTAAGTAGTCACTGTGGCCTTTTTTCAGCCACAATTTGAACCCAAAGTCGCTAGATGTAGTTAAAAATTCACTAGAATGGTAAAATTGGCTGGGTAGCATAGCGGGGTTGTCGCATTACAACCCACGCCTTGTGTTCTTTCTCCGCGCACATATATAAAGATTTAGTTCACGCTCGCTTACGAAAACCACCAACGTAAGCATAACGAAATTTTTTTCATACATAATTATGGGGCCGCTTGCGTAAGTGCAGGTTTACATAAATTGAGGCTTATGTAACCCGGGGAGTGCCTGTACTTCTAAGTAAACAGTCTCCAGAATCTCAGGATTAGAGTCCTCAGTAATAAACATGTTATTTTAATTTGAAAAATCTTTGAAAATTATCATTTGCATTCAGTTTTGAGTTATCAGACCAGTAGACTCGTAGACTTTTACTTCAGGAGTTTTTTCACACGTTTTGTTTTTTAAAACTCGTTTTCAACCTTAAGAAATTTCATTGGATCATCCATTTTTTCTACATAATTCTTTTTATTTGAATACTTTCTCCTTTATAGTTCTCAAGAAATGCAATTTAATGTGCAATGATGCATTTTATACAAACAGAATATAAATTTTCATCCATTAGGAGCTACATTTCAGAGTTCACTCTGTCTTTTAATGGCTAATAATATTATATATATATATATATCCATATATATCCATATATATATACACACACACACAGTGGAACTTCTATAAGTTGAACGTCTATAACTCAGATTTTCTATAACTCGAATTTAATTCATTTTACAGTACAAGGTCTTTTTCATGTTATTTTTCGTCTATAACTCGAATTTTCTGTAAGTCTAATATTGTTTGTTTCCTTTGAAGTTCTACTTATAAAAGTTCCACTGTGTGTGTGTGTGTGTATATACTTATGTTCAAATTTTCTTCATCTTTACTTGATATTTGCATAACCTTGTATTTTTCTGTATTAATTTCCATACCGTATTTTCTACCTGTTATCACTAGTCTATTTATCATTTTCTGGAGTTCCTTTTCCTTTCTTGCTAGAAGTACTTGATCATCCGCGTATTTCACTGTTCTTATAATCCTTCCTCCGATTTTGAAATCTCCCGTGCCTTCTAACACTTCCTGCATTAGCCTCTCTCCATATATATTGAATAGAATCGGCAATAGACAACAGCCCTGTCTTACTCCTTTACCGATATGTACTCCGCTGGTGTCTGCATTCTCCAACCTGACCTTTACAACTTGATTCACATATAGATTCCTGATCAGTCCCCTGTCTTTCCAGTCTACACCTATATCCTTTAATATCCTCATCAGCAGTAGCCAATTTATATGAAAACTGCAGAAAATAGGAGGACATGGAGAACTAAGTTTAACCATGAATAATCACGGACCTGTCAACGGACAGAATACCTATGATGATGATTACATATATATATATATATATATATATATAAAAGATTGCAACTAGTAGTTGAGAGGGACAGGAGGGAGCCAGGGGACACTTATTTGGTGTTGTGGACGTCCATGGCGATAGAGGAAGGCTTTTTCCTGGAGCTTTCGGGCATCCGCCCTTCTTCGACACAAGAGTATGACTAAAACTAAGTGTCTCACTGGGGGTAGAGGGGATTGGAGGAGAATGGGGTTCGTGGGAAGGAGGGTAGGGTATTTGAGGTGGGGGTGTCAGCGAAGGTTTAGACCAGGAAAGGAAAGAGAGCGGAGGATTTCTATATGGGCCAGCTCCCATTGGCGGAGTTGTGGTGCAGGAGAGTCTTTTGGGAGAGCCCAGATTGTTTTTACAGTAAAGCATCTATTGAAGGGTAGGGAGTGGCTTACCGCATGATCAGCCATTGGAAGGGGGTGCTTATGAGCGGCACTGTCCCGATGACCGTTCATGCGGATGTTGAGGAGTGTGGTGGTAAGGCCCACGTAAAACGCCAGGCATTGTGTGCAGTTTAAGAGGTATATCATATCATTCCGTTGACCTAGGAATCTAAGCGACTTGTTGTGGCGCAAAGAACTCCTTACTGGTCCAACACCACCCCCCGCAGGGTCTTTCCCATGCGAAAGACCATGGTGCCTCACTTGCCCCATCATAGAGACTTCCTCCACGTTCACCAGCCCGATAACAGACATCACCTACCCAATTACGTCCCACGGAACCTGCACCTCCAGAAATATAATATACCTCTTAAACTGCACAAAATGCCTGGCGTTTTACGTGGGCCTTACCACCACACCCTTCAACATCCACATGAACGGTCATAGGAATAAATACTAAATACTAAAAAGTTACTTTTTAAAATAATTTTTATTTACACTATTATTATGATTCTTCGATTCCTATGTCCTTTTGATGACGAATTCACAATATTTCTCTCATTCTGTTCAACAGTGTAAATGTGTGTAATTTGGCAAAATCAGATGATGAAAGATTTTTCACTTCTAAAGCCGTATAATTTACAAGTTTAAAATAGATTTATGGATAGATTTGATGCATATTAAAAAATCAGCGGTTGGCAAAAAAATATGTATTCTTTTTAATTCAAGCCCTGAGTTTAACCACAATTATAATAATTTTAATTTTTAATTGTAAGAGCCAAGAAAATTTAAGTTAAAATGTAAACCAACTAATGTAGTAAATATTACTAATAACTGAAACAATGAATAAAACCCAAAGTATATTCTTATTATCTATTTTTAAATTGGCAGATAACAGAGAGAGGATATTCTTGAGTTGGATACGAGGAAACCAACAACCAATGCCAGCAGAGCACCGCATACAAGATGGAACCCTGTTTCTTAGTAATGTTAAACCTGATGCTGCTGGAGAATATATATGCCAAGGAATTGGTCAATCAGGAAACACCCTATTTACTGCAAGTTCACATCTAGAAGTTATTGGTTAGTCTTTAAATCAACTGTATAATATAGAAACATATTCTCCAATTATTGTTATTCATGTTTAAGTGGAATTACTGACATTTTTCATAGATGAATGTAGTGTTTTACAGTTAATGTAAAAACTTTATATGATTTCAATTGATTAATGTTTTTCCAATATTTAATGCTTATCCAAGGAAGCTTATGCCCTCTGAAGGACAAAGGTAATTAGCATTATTGTTTCATTTTTGGTTTGGTTAAATCTGCATGTAAATATATTTTTCTCTTAAATAAGTTCTATTTATAAACTATTTCATTCAACATTGCACATTTTATGATATATGTATTTCAGTATAAAAGAAAAGGTCTCTTATGCATTTTCCTATATTATGCTTTGGTCATTTAATACTGCTGATGCTATTATACTTATTTAATGTGTTAAATTTAAAATAATTAGAACATTTAATTAAACTATATACCATATCTGCCCAAATAGAAGCCGACCCCGGATTTAAGCCGGCCCCCCAATAATTTTCACAATTTTTTGCCAGAAACGTAAATTTTGTAGATTTTATGCTGAAGTGTGCCGGGCATTCATGCACATCTTAGAATACATTATTCGAGATCAAAGAAATGTGTGGGAAATGGTTTAGTTGTTGACATTTTGAAATATTACTTCAATTAATAATTTTGCATTGCTGAATAATGTTCCACATTCAGTGACAATTTCATTCATCTTCATTTTCACAAAAGGTCAGATATAATAACAGCTATCTTGCCAAGATATTTTTTAATCCAAGTCTATTTCCAATGAAATTAGCATTTACATTGTCTTAAGAAATTGCATTTTTATAATTATAAACGTTCCCTGTAAAGTTTTACCGAAATTCAAACAGTTGAGCATTCAAAGCCGTCAACACATTTTGCATAATCGTCAATTTACGCAAGCGATCTCGCCAAGATATTTTTTCATCCAAGTCATTTCCAATGAAATTAGCATATACATTGCTTTGAGAAACTTCATTTTTATAATTATACACGTTCCATGTAAAGTTTTACCGAAATTCAAACAGTTGAGCATTCAAGCCGTCAACACATTTTGCGTAATTGTCAATTTACGCAAGCGATCTCGCCAAGATATTTTTATATTTATTCATTGTAGGTCAAATATTTACTTTACGAAAAATATAGTACTATCATTTGAACGTGAAGGCAATGAGAGACTTCAAAATTTAACCATAACCCAAATTTTCCTCGGACTCGCATTTAAGCCAAGGGGTGATTTTTTCATGATAGATTTTGACAAAAATCATCAGCTTGTATTCGGGCAGATACGGTAATTATTGTTGTAGTCATTCATGGTAAAATTTATTGATTCTTAGGAATGAAGTGTTCATAATTTAGTAATTATTTACTTGAATTCACTTATTATCTTACCTCCAACTATGCATTTCAAATATTCAACTTTTATGAAAAAATCCGAGGTAAGGAGGGCAATAAAGCATTCAATCAGGTAATTGTCCAATCAATGTGTCAGACTCAATAGTCTTTCGGTTATTTTACCCATTGTTCTAGTTTTGTTCATATTTAATAGTCATTATTGCTTAAGATGATGGTACAGATAAGGAGTTCATTGGACTCCTACTCCCATTCACCACTTTAGTTCAATCCTGTACAGTCAAGCGCTAACCAAATATGCGCTAAACAAGCCGATTATAACATGTACTTAGTAGTGATCAGTTCGCGAAATTGCAAGGTTTGCTAATGTTACTTTTTTATTTATTTAATATTAATTATCATTAAAAATCAATATTAATACAATTTTAAATCTTTCGCAGCGGTGCTCACATTTATGCATAGATCGCTAGGTTCTGCGAGTTGTCATTTTCGTCACTGCAGCGCTCAAATCTACGCGTAAATTACTTGTATGTATGTGTGCGGTATTCACCATTTTCAATAATTGCTTGAAATTCACCAGGAAACTTTATAGCTGCATCTTTATCAGCGCTTGCTGATTTACCTGTAAAACGAACGCTATGTATATTTGCGCGGCGTTTAAAATTTTGAAACCAACCAGAACTGGCATTAAATGTTTCTCAAGAATCTCGACCCTCTTCTTGCTTTACACATTCAAATAGGGAAAGTACTTTAATGCAAATGATTGCTTGACTAAGGGGCATGTGTTCATTAGAACGCTTAGAATCAATCCACAACACTAGCAGTTTCTCCATTTTTTCAAGCATATTACTAACAATAAGTGATTGTGTGAGTTTCTTCGCAGTTACTGCACTGGCTGCTTCAATGGAACTTTTTATTTTGTCTTTATTTAACAAAATTGTATGAATTGTAGAAGTTGTGAAGTTAAACTTACGTGTAATATTGCTCTGACGCTCACCTTGTTCAACACACTGAATCACTTTAAGTTTTTCCTCAAGATTTATGTTTTCCTTGATAAATTAAGATTATTTTCTACACTTTGATTGCCTTTACTCAATTTTCTCCTTTCTGCCATGTTCGCCATGATTTACTGAAATTATTTCCTCCTATTTACTGTTAAAATGTTATTTTGCCATAGATACCGTATTTACTCGTGTACCCAGCACACATTTTTTCCCGAAACGCCGGGGAAAAAAGGGAGTGCATGTCTTACACAGGGATTTCTGGACAGGTTATATAAATTGTGTCTTGATAGTAAATTCTCTGCAATATGCTTCCGTCTATGTTTATATTCGTAAAAGATGTCGAATTCTACAAAGTATATGCGTATTTATACGACCAAGCAAACGTGTAAGTTACGCCCGCGCTGCAGGCAAAAACTCGCAAAAGTAGGCAGAAAGATTATGCTGACTAACTGATAACTATAGTTCTATGACTACTGAAGGTTTGCTGGCTTGAAAATAGGTTCAAGTTTGGTCCTTTTCCTTCATTCAATTCAAGGAATTCGGAGTAGTGAAATTTTTTTGTGAATGAAAGATTTCATCGTTCGAAAGTAAGATGGAAATCCACATCTCAAGTGTTTGGACTCGTTTGTTTGTAACCTTCCAATATTTACTCACGAGACAATACGCGAAAAAACTCCCCATCCACCTAAGGAAGTTCCCATTCATAGATGAACAAATAGTTCGTGAAGCTCAACATCTGTTCGTAATATTACGCCAAAAACAGAAGCGGGGACGAAGTTGCGTAATAATACAACAAAAACAGTTAAGGGATAAACAAAAGAGGACTATCGGTGAGGAGATTTCTGCTAGTATCGTCATAAAGAGATCATCCAATAAATCGCAATAAATTGTGTCACATAGAAGGGAGAAGATGGTTAACTTGAGCAGAACTTGTTTCAGGGAGTGGGAATCGGTGACTTAAAAAAAAACTTATTCTGGCTCAAATTAATTTTTTCCCTCCGAACCGGCTCAAAAATAGGAGTTTGCGGGTTACATGAGTAAATATGGTGTTAAACAAAACACCACAAATATGTCATTGGAGCTGATTAGGTGAAAACAGCTTTCCATTACTTTTTAAGCAGACAAAAGCCAGCCATACATAACAGTATTTATTTTATTAAAAAATAAATAAAAATGTATACCACGGGTTTCCAATTGCGCTATATCGAAATTGCGCTAAACAAATATGTGCTAAACGACACATGACTGCATTGCCCTCCAGGGTTGGTCTGTAGATGACTGCACCATCTTGCATCTTAATTAATGTTAAATATTCCTTTTTAAGTATCTTCCTTTAGCCCCACAAAGATGATTCAAACTTATGTTTTCAAATGACAGAGTACTAACATCTCATTTAATATCTCTTATAACAGTGGTCTTTAATTTTTATAGGCATTTGGCCCAATTTCCAATTGCTGCTACCCAGATCCTCATTAATGATTAAATAAATAGGAATAAAAAAGTGAATGAATTTAAAACATATAGTACAGCTTGCCATTTTACTATTATTTAATGAGCTGTTCCTCGCAATGGTATATTTGGGTTACATGAGTAACTTCGACTAAAGAAAGTTAAGATAGCCAAGGAATACCCTAGGACAAGGGTTTTCAACCTTTTTTCTTACTTGCATATACCTTGGAGCTTTTTTTAGTGGTCATGTACCCCTTAGAGCTGTTCGTTATGGTCGCATACCCTCAAGTACATTTAAAGTGATAAATTACACATGTATTAAGATAGATAACTCATGTTTATAACATTAAAATTCATACTTTGGCATATTTTTTGGTGTTATGGTTGTTCTTAGTTGTCACACTGCAACTTTTGATTCCAAAGTCATGCATAAAAGACAAAGTAAGAAGAAAAATTATAATCTTTAATGCTTTTGCATACCCCTTCAAAACTCTTGATGTACCCCTAGGAGTACACGTACCACCAGTTGAAACCTCCTGTCCTAGGCAACTCACTCAAAATGAGTTTATGACCTAATTTCTGTCATCCTGTGACTGTGCATGCATGTACTGAAATCTCACCTTGTGCCACCACATAAGAAATTTTTGTTGAGATGTGTTTTTATAAATTATATTATATTTATTTTTCTCAGAGATTTAAGAAAATGTTCAATTTACTTGTCTTGCTATAAGATTGGTGATAGGTGTATACATATATTATACCATATTATTTATATTTCAAAACCTATTACAGTAGAAGCTGTGTTATCTGGCTATCTTGGGGATTGTGGATAGCCGGTTTGGAGAAATAGACGGTTAGGAGAGCGTTTTTCAATTTTGACATAGCAACTATAGCAATAACCAAACAAAATAGGGCTTAGGTTCACTATCGTACTCCCCAAATGCTTCTAGTGGCAGACAACATAACAATGCGTAAGGTTTGCATTTTCCATTTTGTTTCTCAAATACGAAGTTAGATCTAAATATCTACGCATTCTTATTTCATACATTGCTACGCTTACTTGGGAAACAAAAGACTATTGAAAAGTTTTAGGTGTCCGGGAAGAAAAGGACGAAATTATTTGCTTTTAGGTACTGATGAATGGATAACTTTTTAAAATAATAACATGCAATATGGAAACGTCTAGACAATGCAAATGACTGACAAAATCAAAAACGCCGTGCGTCACGCCATATGCCATTTGTAACTCGGCAGCCCCAGAAGTACACGGAGTAGATACATAATAAATATCTAATATTTTAGGAAATTTTAAAATGGAAGTTGTGGTATTATGCTAATACAATTCTTACAAAAACTCATAAAAAATTAATAAAAAAGAAATAAAGTACAAAATGAATTACCGTATTTAATCGATTGTAAGCCGACACCGATTGTAAGCCGACCCCTACTTTTCACAAGGCCATGCAAGAAAAAAAATTTGATTTTAACCCTCTCGATACCCCGAGAATGCCTGTAAATTTTTATACTCCCGATCGCGGGACCGCCTGAGACTGCCCGGAAAATACGCTTTCAAATTTACCTCTGAAAACGTTGACTGGATGGCTTCTCTCTTGGAAATGACATAGTATACCATATAAACACGAGATTTAGATCGTATTTGGCAGATTTTTCTTAACTTTGTATACGAAGAATTTTTAAAAAATATTTAATCGAAATTCGCTATTTTTTTGGACCCTGAACAATCTAATATGTCTTGCAGTAATTCTTCTACTTCGGAGATTTTTCAAAATGTATAATTGTTTTATTTAATGTTTCCCATTTGGCAGCCATCTTGAATTTCTCCGGACTTTTAATACCAGCAGGTGCCCCACACCTCAGGACGCGAGAGGGTTAAAGTATTAACTAATGTATTAACTAAAATTACGTTGGCATAAAATACATTTTATTCACTTATTCATAACAACTTCTACGAAAAAAGTAATTAGACCTCGCGAGATCTTAATATAATAATACCCCGGGAATAAATTATGTAAATAATACATGGTGCGTCAAAGTCTTAAAGAACGCAGCGATAGCGCTCGTATGCGTAAGGAGCTAACACAAGGATTCATTTTACTCGTGAATCGAAGCATTTGCCCTCCCTCCTCTGCCTATCATGTTTCAGTGTTAGCTCCTTACGCATACGAGCGTTATCGCTGCGTTCTTTTATGACTTTGACGTGCCACATATTATTTACATAATTTATTTCTTCGTAGGTGTTCAGTCAATTTGATTCTTTTTTTGCATATATTTAAAGATCTCATGTTATAATGTAACTACAGACATAAATTCATTGACTAGTTTTTTTTGTCCCCGATTCTAAGCCGAGTGGCGATTTCTGAGGTGGTAAAAAGGTAAAAAAAGGTCGGCTTACAATCGATTAAATACAGTATATTAGTGTAATTGGTGGCACATAAGGATGGCCAATTTCTAAATAGCTGGATAGCACAGCTTTTAATTGCATTTGTGAAAAGTCGGATTTCTAAAGCATTCCTGTTACTAGATAGCCAGATAACACATCTTCTACTGTATAATAATAGGTGGTGGTCTGTCTATCCAGGAGAGCTATTTCTATGAATTTGGATGGTTATAAATGTAATCTTTACTTTATTTCTCCATCTCAAAAATGAATTTCAATCTGTTATCTACATGTATTCATTCGATTTACTATCACAGGTAAAAACTTAGGATTTAAAGTGGGCTCCACTGTCATTTTCTGGAATTATATCTATGAAGTCACTTTAACATTTCACTCAAGAATCAATGTGAAAAATTCTGTAAAAGTATTTGTCAGACAAACAAAGAAATCCCATGAAAAAACAATTTTATTTCCTAGTATTGATAGAGTTTGTAGCAAATTTCATAGTTCTATCATTCCAGTGGATAGCAATTAAGATTTTTTGTCCAAAATTATGGATTTTCTGGCAAAAAGAGGATGAGAATTGACGTTTTTAAAAATATTTCTTACTCTATTTTGTATGTCATATAAACCAGAATTTCTATTGCTAAACTTAAGCTGGAATAACTCCTTCAGAAATGAATTTTTTGTTTAATATTCAGGATACTGTCTTTTGATACATAAACGCTAAAATTCTAATAACTTTTTTTGTAAATTAGTCTAATATCAGATAGATAAATATTTTCAGTGATATCGTACAATGAAAAAAATACAGGTAACTCCTGCATTATGCATGGTCAGTGTGAACAGATTTGCACTAATGAGGTTGAAATTTGTGGGGCCAAGATCACAGTGCCTGGTACATAGTTTGCATTAAGGTGGTTTTCCAAAATGTCTAAGGCAGCAGATTCACCCAAAACCAGACAAACCTTGCAAATATCTCAATATTTTCTTTTCTTACTAAATTAATTTTATAACTTCATACTACACTGTACATATTTGTCAAGGTTTTTGTTTCAATTTCAAACTTTTTATTTTATAGCACCTTGATTTCGAATCAGGTATATATAGTCTAACTTTATTCAATTGATTTTTACTTTCTCCATACGTAATGGGAAAGTATTGTGTTCATGAAAAAAATCAACTTCGAGATTTCAACGGAAATACACGTTTTGAGGTCCCTAGAACACGTTTAGACTATTTTCGGAATGATGTCTGTGTGTGTGTGTGGATGTGTGTATGCGTATGTGATTGTGGGTACTCTAATTCAAAAAGTACTTGCCGTATCGTTACCAAATTTCATATATAACACTTTAACATGGGTACAAAGAACTGATTAGTTTTTGGACAATAACGGTTAACCGGAAGTAGAGGTTTATTCGAAACCCGATTCGGTTTTTGCGATATTTTTCCGTTAAAACATCATTATTGTATATACAATTTTATACAAATATTATAGAGAATGTAATTTCCTACAACTTTTATTGGAAACAATTTTCCATAGCAGTTATTGTTTAGGAATTATTTATAAATGACCGGTTTTTCGGTTTCTGTCAAATATCTCCTTAAAAACATCGTTATTGGTAATCTTCGTAAGGACCAAAGTTATAGAGAATAATATTTCTTCCAAGTTTTGTTTGAAACAAATTTTCATAGAACCATCCATTTCGGAGATATTTTGCTTTTTCTTAATACCAGTATACGGCATCACCACCATGTAGCGATGAATTCTGTAAACATATTCAAAATATACGTAATTTACGGCAGTAAGGACGACTGTATTCTTTTACGATAGGAAATAATAATTTAGCCTCATAAGCCATCATAATAATTTAAATATCTTTACCCCAAATATGGAAAAAGTCATGTGTTGGCCACATGGAAATAGTCATGTGTTGGCCACATCAGATTTTTTGTAAAATTGTGTGTAAAATTGCTTGGGCATCCGTAATTGCTTTTTGCCAGAGGGCACAGAAGAGTCTCTGTGAGTAAATGTGTATAAACATCATTAACTAAAGAATAAGGATGCACTGAATCATTAATTTGTACAAATAAAAAGTTTGAGAGCAAAATTAAAACCAACATTAGATCAGAAACTAGTCCTAGGATTATAAAACCAACTTTTACTGAGAAAATGGAATGTCTAGATTGAGGACCAAGGAAATGTAAATGTACCTCTTAGTGCCAATGCAGAAGAATTTTGGTTCATTCAAATAGCAAATTGATTTAAAATGTATCATAAAAAGTTCTCGTTATTTTTAATTCGATGGTACATATTTTAATGGAATGTGGATTTCTAAAATATGTAGCTCATGGGCATTTAGTTGGATTTAAACATCCTATCCACTCCATGTTAACCTATTACAGCAGAAGATTGTTTATCTGAAACAGTCGGGGTCTGACCCATTTTGGATAAACTATATTTTTGGATGTTGGATGTCTTAAACCTTACACAGCATATCAACCATAAAAAACGTTTGTAACAAGAAATGGTTGAATTGAATGATGTTACAAATAAAATAAACTTAGAAAACGTTTTATATAACAAAAAAATCACAGGTATCATCTTCCGATTTAACACAGTGAGTATATTGAGTAATATGTAAAGATGTATATGTATTAATCCTTGAATGGAAAATCAACAAATAACATCCGTGTTTACCTGGAATTGGCAAAAATAAAAAATGTTAAATGATGGAATGCTTTGAATTGCCTATACACATACAATTTACAAACTAAAGGAGGATAACCAAGCTACTTGAGGCAGTGGTGGCTTTCGTGACTACAACTGGTATCGCTTGTCAGTTATTCCACTGTTTGGATGTTTTCATTGTTTGGAATTTTGGATAAACAACCTTATGCTGTATATGACTTTTTTTAAATCTGACATAGATTATCCTGTTTGGGTTGGATAATAATTGAATTTCTGCATTTAGAATTTTTATATGTTATGTAAATGAGCTAAAAGTTCCCAAGTACAGTTTAGAACCTTTTATCCTGCATGCTTTGGATATGGGGATAGCCGGTTATCTGGAATAAACCCATAAACTATGCTTGGAAAGTGCTGGAACCCACTGGAATGATGTTCTGGTCTGTCGCATGTGTCGATAATATCGTTCCATCTCATCAAACAGTAATACTGTTTTGTTAACTTCATTTAATAAAAATAATATAAAAAATTTTTCTTTACTTTTCTCCATCATATTACATAAGGAATAAATCAAAATTTTACACGATTTTAAATGTTCTGCCAGTTATTTCACGTCCACTGCTTTCAGTTCCACTACCAAAAGTGCATTCCATTTCGTAATATTTTCGAGGACTATTATAATATATACCTGTACTGTAGTGTAATAGAAATACTACACTAATTGTGTACTTTCCAATATAAATTCCTTGTTCTCTTCCAAATTATGTATCACTTGTTCACTGGAGTGCACCCAACGCATGGTGGTGAGCTGGATAATTACTAATGAGGCATTAAATTTAAATTTCTTTCTCCTAACAAATTTTGGAAAAATGCATTATTTTTTAAAAGCCAGTTAACTGGATTTCTGGATAAGTAAAATCCGGATAAATGTTTCTATACTGTAGTTTGTGCAGGTTGAATTTATATTATCTTTCAATTCATGTCAGCACCACCTCGGATCAAGCTCAACCCAACCCGACAAGTTGTGAGACCTGGTGATAATGCATATATATCATGCACAGCAACAGGAGACCAACCCATTACTTTAACATGGGTCAGGCAAGATGGTGCAATGCCAAGATCTGTGTTGGTAAGCGGTGGTTCTCTGCAATTCCGTGGAATAGAGCTTTCAGATGCTGGTCGCTACCGGTGCATAGCTAAAAACGCTGAAGGAGAGGCTGATGCTGTGGCAGATGTCATAATTGATGGTATGTATTATCCTACTCTTTTTTAACTACTGTAAAATTTCAGTAAACTTGATGTCAATTATCCTAGCTCTTCAACACAGAAAATTTTTATCATGAATATTTATTTCCATTCAGAGTAAATGCCATTACGAAATAAAAGAATTTTAAGGTTCATTTTCCATGTATTGTTATTCGTTTTTTATATCTCCAACACATTTTTAACTTTTCAAGATAATATGAAATTGAATGAACCAATTTATTTCCTATTCACTCTTAGGTATTCATTTTCTAAAAAAAATCAATTTTCATTAATAAGGAAGGTCATATATATAGAAGAGTTAATGCTTTTTAAAAGTAATATCACTGTTAATGAAAAAAATATAAATTATGAGCCCTATGGTTAAATAATGAACATGAATGGAGATCTCTTATGGTTATTACAAGGGCTGTCCATCATCATCACTGTTAATGCTAAATTTAGCTTGGGAAACTGATTGTAAAATTAACAATTTAAAACCTTTTATGTATAAAAAAGAGTTTTTGTAATGACTGTAATCCTCATTTCCTTAAATGCTGCCTATAAAAGGATCTCTTCCCTTTTTTCCAAAAGAGAGTTTATCAAAGCATCCCATTTTCTTTTCAGGTAAGGTTATACTTGCATTTAATTCAAGCAGAATTAAATAGAATATAGCTTGAATCAATGCATGATTGTGCTTACCCAGTTAATGGAGATTATTTTTATCATTGATTTAGTCCTATGCCTGCTTTTGGCTGTTTTATTTAAATATGTTTCCAAGAGAATTTTCCGTTTTTTTATTTGTGATATTTTAAGATTTGTTTTTTTTTTAGCATTTCACATTGAAAGAATTTATAGATAAAACAACTAATAATTCGTTTTCAATTATCATCAAGTTTTATTTTTTGCTGCTATATAATCATTTTGATTAAATAAGATCTTTTAAAAGTAAAGTTATACTCTGATTTATATTGATTTAAAGTTACATCACCGATCAATTTATATTTGTGTATTGATTTATGTTGTTCTGAATCAAAGTTACATTGTTAGAGGTCTAAGGCAACGTTTTTCAAAATATAGGCCACAACCTAACTGTGGGCAACAAAATGTTCAATTATAGCCTCAAAAATGGGTCGATCTAAGATAATTTTATGCAAAATTTAGGCTAAATTGTGACCAGTATAATCAGAAAATAATAAGATTTAAAGGCCATTAAATTGTACCATTTAGATTTTAAATACATAAGAAATTAGAAATTCTTACTTAACAATATTTCATAAGGTATAATTTTAATGGACCAAATAATATATTTTCAATTAAGGGGCTGTAGATATAAAAGTGAAAAACACTGGTCTAAGTTCCTTTAAAATTTTTGATGCCACCTTCCTAAAGCTATTATTTGATTAGAATACTAAATATAAATGACATTAAATATACTGTGATCTTAATATCTACTCTCTATAATATATTAACATCTAAATAATCAACAATCTTTAATGTTTCACTCCAAACTCAGGCCTGTGCTCACTAGGATATTGCTTAATATGCTGCTTTTGAAGGTTTTAGTAACTAGGAAACCTAGTGATTGAAAAAACTGTTAACTTGGACATGAAATGCACAGAACACCCAGACACAGGAGTGATTTTTCATATCTGAGCAGACCGGAAAGTCACAACATCTTGCTACTAGCTTCTACCTCTAGAATTTGTCGTGATTATAGTGAATTTGTTGTGATTATGGTGAATTTGTCATTTAAGCAAGATTGTGATATACAGGCACTGCCCAGGTTACGTAAGCCTTGGCTTATGTAAACCCACATTTACGTAAATTATGTACGAAAAAAATTTTGTTATGCTTACATTAGCGGTCTTCGTAAGCGAGCGCAAACTAAATCTATATATATATGTGTGCGGAGAAAGAACGCAAGGCGTGGGTTTTAGTGCAAAATCCCTGCTATGCTACCCAGCCAATTTTGCCATTCTAGTGAATTTTTAACTATATCTAGCGACTTTGGGTTCAAATTGTGGCTGAAAAAAGGCCACAGCGACTATCTACTAATCTATTGAATCAATGTAACAATCCACCTAATTCTAGCGACTGGCTATAATTGCGGAATATATCTGCACTCATATGAATACAATAATAGATTATGTTGTTGTTACATGTGTGTGTGGTACTGTGGTTTCTCTTCCAATCCCTTCAGTTTTTTTCCGATCGTTGATGCGAGTACTTAATCTCTTAACATGTGTTTCACTTTTGTGCAAATTAACGTAAGTGTTGCCCTTGTAATCATGGCTGATAAGCATTGCAATGAGAGTAAAAGTGTTACTAAACCAATTACTTGTACCGTACTGATGCAGTAAATTATACGTACTTTAATTTTCAGAGATCGCTTTTTCGAAATAGCTTTGCATGCCGAATAAAATGCCTTTGGGGACTGGATCCGGCACGTGGGCCATATTTTCCCCATCTCTGCTTTACTTTCCGTAGTAATTTTTGACTTATGCAAATTTCGAGTTACGTAATGGGTGCCAGAATGCATTTCTTACATAACCTGGGCAGTGCCTGTATACTCGTAGTAAATTTCACACCGAATCAGATTATCAAATTTCTCTAAACTTAAGTAAAAGTATTTAATATTAGAGAAGCTTAAATATCGGCAATTTAACAATACTAATATTTCTGATTCATTTTATTAATTCTGGCTCTATATTCTTAAACACTATTATCCTAAAGAATAGGCACTTTTCTACTTCACTGATTTATATTTCTCTGAAAATAAGACGTACATGTTTCCTGATAATAAAACAATGCCTTTGCGGCCAGATGACTATGTTTGAAATTCGGATAAGAAATGCTGTGCTTGCCATCCTATTGCATGATGCCCTGAGGTGCAGCAGAACACATACTTGGATGGGGAATTATCATCTGAATGGCCACCTAATACTGTTTTCATTGGCTCTATTACCTGTGTTATTTCCCATCTGATCTTAGACTTTAGTTTGTCAAATATCTCGTGCCAACATTGAGAGGTTAATGCAATTGGTTTTACAAAATATCCCAAACTCCTGCATGCATCCCCCCTCATTCCATTGATTCTTATAGGATAAACTGCTTCGATTTACGTCGCACTTTCAGGAATGCATCCTCAATATAAATCAGGGTATACCTGTATTATTTCTTTTAATTTTCCTTGTGATACTAAATCACATAAACAGTACATTAAATTTCTTTCTGAGCATACATGCAGATTATGAGGAATCTTATTAAAAATTATTATTTCAATACAAATTCTACCAACATACATGTTACTAAATAATACCTCCATATTTCAAACTTAATATTCAATATAACTGATGAAATTATACAAAATGGCAGAGCAACACCAAGTGGTAAGGGCAATGCAACGAGAAGTATCAACATATATGGGCTCATCAGTGGAGCTCCGTTGCTCCCCTCAGCAAGGATCAAGGGTCACATGGACAAGGGGTGATGGTCAGCCATTGCCAAGAGGTTCAAGGGAAAGGGATGACCATCAGAGTGGAGAGAGTATCTTGGAATTGTTCAGAGTATCTGTTGAGGATGGCGGACGTTATTTGTGTCATGCCGAGTCTCCACAGGGATCATCATCAGATTTTGTCGACTTGAGAGTTGAGAGTGAGTAAAATGGAGAGGATTTAATTATCAACTCTTTGTCTAACAGGTCGTTTGGGTACTTCTCCATTGCTGTAAATAGCAATTCTTCCACTAATATAATTTATATTACCAACACTTTTTTATCTTTTGTATAATATTTTAACAATATTAATTGTAATGTTGTCACTTTTCTGTCACACTTTGACTCACATTCCATTTATAGTCTTTGCTATTTCACAAATTTAAATTATTTAATATCATATTTTTACCTTGACATTTAATTTTCCAATAGAAGTTCATTGCTTAATAATATGAATAAACCTTAGCAATGTCAATCAATATTTTATTTTTATAAATAAATGCACAAGTAAGATTTTGTTTTGTGAAAATTTAATATAAATATATACAAATAATAATGCCTTTAAAAATAATAAATATTTTTTAAATTCTTTAATTTTTTAAATAATACAAACTAAATACAAAATTTTTTCAATTTTAATTGAAAATGTTAATATATCAATCAATATGAGGCAATATTCTATTCTGCTTTCATACAAACATTAATTAATATTTGTCTTGTGAAACATGAAGTTTTGCCATTTAAAGTCCAGTTAAAAATGTATCAGTAACTGAAAAAATTTCAGGTTTTGTTTTTGTTTAGTATATAAATTATTATCCTTCATTAAGATTTAAATAACTTACTATGTGAATGCATTGATGTTGTGGTTAGTATGCCAGCTTACCATCACAAAGTTCCAGGGTTTGTTTCCTGCAAATGAAAGTTTAAAAAAACTATAACCTATGCCTAGCAGTGGGCATCAGTAGTGTCAGTAAAGCTGAAAACAAATGATGCTGGCTGGTCTGTATCCAATAGAGCTATAGGCACATTTGGGATGAACATCTGCAGTACTGTGATGTGCTAAGCAAGAAGGAAAGTATCACATTACTATTTCCTAACATTTTGCATGTGGTTGGACAATACGTCTTCTATCTCAAAAGGTAATATAGCCTTCCATTCAGTTGTTTGGGTGGCAACTACCCTGAGGAAAATATTTTTCAAAGGTTACTTATGTACTTGGAATGGAAAGGAAAGCTAGAAAGCCTGAAAGAAAAAAATAGAAGAAATAGAATTGAGGAAAGAAAGATGAGGAGAAAGGCAGTTTGACTAAGAAGGTTTGATTGTAGTTTACTCTAGAGGAAATAGCAGGGTAAGGGGAGTAGGTATGATGCTTAGGAAAGATATGATGAGAAGCCTGACAAAGGTGATGATAAGTAGTTCCTTTGGACATGTTTGTAATCCAGGTGTATATGCCTATGTCCACTTATAAAGAAGAAAAATCAAGATGTATGAACTAATAAACGACATTTATGAAGAAGAGGAAAGGTAAACTGCATTATAATAGGAGATTGGAACATCATATTTGGAGAAGGACAAGAAGAAAATGTTGTCAGTCAATATGGACTTGGGAAAAGAAACCAAGAAGAAAAACTGGCAGAATTCTGCATTAATTAAGATCTAGCAATGACTAATATGTACATGGTTATAAAACCATAAGCAAAGGCTATATACACTGATGAGTCCAGGAGATAGAATGAGATGCCACATGGATTATATATTAGTAAAACATAGATTCAGGAAAGACAAAAATGCAATTGCATTACCAGGAGTAGACATAGATTCAGATCACAACCTTCTATTAGTAGATGTAGCTGCAAAGTTAAACATTATGGAAAACAAGAATAGAAAGACAGAATTGGGATCTTGATAAAGCTGAAAGAGAAAAGGATGCATTCGGTATGAGAGAAGTTGAGAAGGGTGACAGATAAAGCTAGAGAATACTGGATGGAAAAAATTTGATGAAATACAACTGATAGATATGTTAGGACAGTATGATTTGATGTACACTTAGGCACTAAAATTAGAAGATGAGAAGCTTAATGGTATCCATGACGAAGGGATTATGGACTCGGAAGAAAAATAACTGGAGCCAAATGATGTAGCACAGATATGGGAAGAATATATTAAGGAGCTATACAAGAAGAAGACAACAACAGTGTAAATAGAACTGAACGAAGAGGAAAACATTGAAGAAGACAACTGAGGACCAAGTATTGTGGAAGGCCAAGTAGGAAAAGTGGTTCAGGTGCTGAAGAAAATAATCACAGAGAGCGCTGGAATACTGGCATAGGTACTTATTGTCATGTGATTGAAAGGACTAAAGGCGATGACAAAATGACTTTGCAAGATTTATGATACAGGAGAGTAGCTTATGGATTTCCTAGAAGTCACAATGATCCCTATAAAGAAGAAAATGAAGGCAACACATAGTTAAGACCACTGAATGATAAACCTATTGTCACATGTGCTGAAGTTCATCACAGGAATTCTTGACATTCTTGACTGAGTAGAAATAGCATGATTAAAGACAAGTTACAATGAAAAAGAGAATTAGTAAGAGGTTTTAGGAGATAGGCAACTTGAAAGGGAAAGAGAGCTATCAAGACACAAAGAAGATTTTGGAAAGTAAGACTATCTGGCTAACTAGACTTAACTAAGAATAATTACGGACATGTCTACAAACAGACTATCTATGATGGTGACAATACTCTGTGATTCAAGCATAAATAAATATTCATTGTTACATAGCAGTTCCAATATGCATGCTTAGATCTATAATTTATTTTTCTTAATAGCGCATCTTTACAGCATTGGTCATGATGTTAATTATTGGGGTGAAAGGTACTTAAGTGTTGCTCAAGGTTTTACTTTACGTAGTGAATGAACATTATACAAGATAAAAAGAAAGAATTGCAGGTATTTTCCTCATTTTGCCAAAACACGCACGTATAAAATTTTATTTTAATTATTTAATCTTTTTGGAAAATCAGACTTGTGACTCATAAAGGAAAGTTTTTACATTGAATCAGAACAGTAATTATTTATATATTTAAATAAATAATCTCAATATAATTTTAAATTCTTATAATTTCAAAAGTTAATACTGATAATCTAATTGACGATTTAATTGAATTCCTTAAACCACTGAATAACTATCCAAATTGATTTAAATAAAATTTCCAATTTTTACAGTTATTTAAAAAAGTATATTTGACCACTTAGCATTTTGGTTTAGTGAGACATTTTCTGTTGTGGATGTTTATTAACAACATTTTTGATGATACCCTTTGTGATAAATCAATTTGATATTAACTTTTAATTTGATTTTAGTTTGTCGCAAAATGCACCATTTAATTATATGCTTTGGCTTGCAACACCGTGACTAATATTATAATAAATTGATTCCTTTCAGTTAATTTTTCTGTTAATGATGAATATACTGTAAGATGTATTATAGCACTTAGCATTTGCCTTGAGCTAATATTATTTCTATCACAGTATGCATGTATTAATACACACTAAATGACAAAATTCTGTTTTGCTAATTCTAATCAGTCATTATCTTTTATTAAAAATAGTTTGGTATTTAAAAAAATTAATGAATAATATAACGTATTTCATTTAATGTAATTACGAATTTGTTAGGTAATTTCAACTGTAAAAAAACAATATGAAGTGTATTCCAGAAAAATATTATTTTTTCCAAATGTATATAATTTCAGTTTTATCTGATAGAGTTTATCAAATATACAATATGTACCAATCTATTTTGAATAATAGTATTGACTGTTTTTCAAATATTTGCGATAATATTAATTTCTATATCTACATTAATGCATCTATCCCTCCTTGTCTGTGTGTGTTATGTGTACTCTGTGCAATTGTGTGAATCATAAGCAGGAAAGCAGCGCATCCGCTGCCAAAGGCATGAATTCCAATGCTCAAGTGGAGAATGCATTGCAAAGGAAAAACGTTGTGATAGAAGAAGTGACTGCCATGATCGCAGCGATGAAATGCACTGCAGACATAGAAGGGGTTTGTTCCTTAAAACAAGAACTAAATATCAGTTTTGAGTACACTTATAAATAATCTTATAAATTCTAAAATAAAAACTTTAAAAGAATAAATTTAATGCAATAAAAAAATTTCTTTTTTATGACTAAAATATTGAAATATTTTAATATTTATTTTTAAACAATAGTTTTTACATTGGTAAACCAATCTTAGAATGCTATAGGGATATTCACTAAAGGAAAGTCAAAAAAATTAAATTTTATGGCAATGAATAAAAATTGAATATGCATACTTTATACATATGTATGAATAATGTTTGAAGGATTTCAATTTTTCCAATATTCATAAAGTTGTTCAACATTAATTTTCTTTGCAGCAAGCAAATTTACCCTTATATATTCTATATTCCTTCATTTTCTTCCAAAATACAATTCCATTTGAAAGTACTCTCTTGAGATGAAAAATTTGTTGGCAAAGAAAATAATTATCATATTTGAAAGTCTGTAACATTCACTTTTTTTCTGAAAACAAATTTGCTGGTTCTAGGTGAATTCGTCGAAAACAAATTTGTCAAAATCAAATTCATCAAACGATCAATTCATCGAAAGGCAAATTTGTCAAAAATTGCAAGTTCATCAAAAATCATTTGTAATTATTTCAAAAAAGAAATGTTACTGAAAATGATTTGCATTCGGACTGATTAATACAATCGAGTTTTAATGGATTGAGATCTATACTAACCCTTTGGAATACTCTGTTTTGAATGTCAGTTGGAGTCATAACGTGGTAAGATTTGTAAAATTTGTGAAAATGAATTTATCAAATGGCGAATGGTAATTTTCATATTTATATTTTTCATTCATAGAAGTTTCAAGGGAAAGAAAATCCTTGCAATACATTCAATACATTTATGGAAAATTAAAATACACAATTACTAAGTAATTAATATTCGATTTTAATAATTTTATATTAATTGTTTTTTATACTCTTGCAAAATGGTTTTAAGAGATATAAATTGTTTTTTAAAAACTCATAATACTGTCTTATGTCTGTTTTAATATGCTTTTTTATTAATTAAGCTTTATAAAAAGCATAAAATAAATACAAGAATAATGAAAATAGAAAAATAATCATAAAGGAGTGATAAAATGTAGTAATGCATAAAATCTAGAACAGTGTACAAAATATCTTACATTGTAAAGTATTTACACATAACAATTAAAATAAAAGGACAATAACAAAAGTGAAATATATAAAAACCATGATGGATTGCTATGAAAAACAAAAATGAAATACAGTAAGTAAAGACTGATAAATAAGAAATAAACAGAAATATAAGAACTATTATTAGAATAAAAAGAGAAAAATGTATAAATGAATTTCTAAAATAGTAATAATTGTACTATTTTAAAAGGATTTTTACATTTACAGTGGAAAGAACAGATACTAGTGGTCTTTTGAGAGAAAGGATACACAAATTTATATGGCTAGGTGCAAGCAAGCTTCTACTTTCATTATTCCTGTGTTTATATTCTTCTTGGTTTGGTTTTAGAAAGCTTAGCTGAAGAAATGATGTAAAGTAACATTGTTCAGAATATATTTCTTGCATCACCTCTTAAAACTAAAATAAGCTTGAAAACTTTCATTTGATAAATGATTTTCGATTAACTCGTCATTTTCGCCAAATTTGCCCTTCGATGAATTGATCCTTTGATGAATTTGTTTTCAACAAATTTGCATTTGATAAATTTGCTTTTGACGAATTCATTTTTGATAAATTTTTCTGTTCCTGTATTTGCTCATGGTAGATTAATTCAGCAGAGAATTGACATTGCATAAGCCTTTCTGATTCAAATATTTCATTTGAATTTTGTGAAGATAATATTGAAATAACAGAGTATGGTAAATAGAATTTCATCGACTTAAGTAAAAGGAAAGATAGAAGTTCTAAGCCAAAACAAAAATTGTTTTAAATAATTAAAATAATGTATTTCAGTTACAAACAAATAATTGTCATAGTGAAGAAAGAATATGTTCACTTTGTAACCCAGATACATAACAGGGAATATAATAACAATTTTGACCTTGGTGTGTGTTATAATTTTAATGTAAAAATTTTAACACTTGAATTTTGAATGTAAAAGTTACTCCTCAAGTGCAAAGCCTGTATTGTCCACATAGTTATTCTCCACATTGGCAGTGCAATATGACAATATTGATACATGTTACATTGTTTAAAGCACACCAAAATGCCTTTTTTATGGAATGATTTATGACTGAGGTCATTCTGTATAAACAGATTTTCCGTAAAACCTGTATTGGGTAAGCTACCCATAGAATTATTGTGAAATACACAAAAATACGAAGAACCTTGGAAAATACTAATTTTTTAAATTACTGTTATACATTTAAAAACCTACAATGCATAAAAAAATGCAACATTATTGTACAAATATTTTATGTAAAAGTGGCAGCACCACATAGGAACCAATTTTTAAACTATAGGGAGCCAAATTCAAATTTTACCACATATTTTTTTACATTCCATAAAACCAGTATTTCTGGTAAAAACAGTACTACGTAAAAACAGGATTATGGGGTAATATACAATTTTATGAGTTTTAGAGCTATGTTGGCTGCAATGAATGAACTTTGTTTTGCTTCATCATATTAGTATCCTACACTGCTATATATGCTTACGTAGTAAGTGTGAATGCATGTATTGAAATATTTTATGGTCTTAGATCATCAAATAGGCTAGTGAGTCATACAGGCTGTCAAATATGGTGTGAAGGAAATTCTACTTCCACAAGATTCATTATATATTATATGCAGTGGCGGATCCACGGGGGGGGGGGGGGGGGGGGGGGGGGGGGGGTTGGGTTGGTGATCCTTGGATTGCACTCCACTGGGTGCTTTCTTAAATTCATTCCACACATAATTCCTCAATTATACGGCGGAGATTATGTCTGTATAGCAATGGAAAGAAAGATTCTGATAGGGGTATGGATTTTCAAAATATAGGGCTGTTGGCAGGGGAGGATTCGATAGGTGAAGGGGCGATCACCCCTCCCCCCTCTTGAGAGGTTTCTGGATCCGCCCCTGATTATATGCTATAGTTTATAAAAACGTAACTGTTTAGAAAAGCTAGTTTTCTTATCTCATGTTAATGCCATGTGAGTAACATGTAAGATAGTTTGAGTTATATTAGTTGAATATGATCTTCTATGCTACTTATAGTCTCAAATCATATTAGCAATAGTTGATTTAAGAGAAATTTTAGGATTTGATAATGGCTAAATCTGAGCATTCTCTTGCAAACAGAATTGGGTTTTACGCTAAAAGAAATAATTTCCACATGGCACAAAATTACCTCTTACAATTAGTGCAATTTAAGTTATGGGAAAAAAGAAGTAACAGCTCATTCAATAGAATAATTGAAGTTGGTTTTTTGTGTGAAAGTGTGAATTATATTACATCACTTTAAGTATTGCACATGAAGTTACACCTATGATAATTACAGTGTGTTACTAGTATTGAAATACCTTTCACGTATATTCCCAGTATTTAACTTCCTTATAATTGTATACCAACTAATGCAAATAAAATAACGATATAACATAAATAAAACAATAAAGTGGAGGTATTCCACAAAGTGGGTAACTGGTTGAAGGTATGTTGGTGGACCATTTTTTCTTTAGCATGATACTAAAAGTAGTTTGTGATATTTGTAATTCTCATTCTGTAATTTCACTAGCTAACAACAATATTTTAATATGCTATTTTGTATTAACTTAGTATTATTTGCATAATTCATTAGTTTGAGTTATGATAGTATGATTGTATATAGATTGGCATGAAAGTTTTCATGTATATAGATATTTATGCCCTAATTTTATGAGTGATATTTGGAAAATTATAAAAAAAGGTATGTTTAAAGTTTAACCTTTTCATGACCGGACCAAAAAACCGCCCAGGATTTTGGCTGCCCAGATCAGCTGGAGCACCGAAGACTGTTTGCAAAAGGCACTAAATTTTACATCCACAAAAGGGGCTTCTCTCCAAAAGACTCTCTCTGTGCATATCGATGTATAGATCATGTGTGTGTGTGTAATATATTTATATGACATTAGACATAATACAGTGTAATAGTCATCATCAGGTAAATACTTAAGAAGTATAGTAAAATTGAGAGGAAAGAAAAATAAAATACAGGATACAAGGCATACATAAATAGATAGAGATAATATAAGAAAATGCACAAGTGTGAATCAGAAGTTCATCTTTTCCGCTCTGATATAAAGAAATACGTCGAGCGAGTAAGAATGGCTTAGCAACCAGCCAAGAGTGCGACACAGATTTGAACCTTGTGAGATTAACAGCTCTAGCCGTCGAAGGTAGCTCATTAAAAAGCCAGATATTAACTGTGCTAAATAAGTTATATGATTTTTGCAAGTCTGCATTGAGCTGCATTCAGATAATTTTTTTTCCTTGTGGCATATATATGCACATCAGATCGAGTTGAAATGCAGAAAAGGTTGTCCACCCCTGCTATAAGAGATAATGTGTAATGTTTCAAGCAAAACTTGTAGAGAATTACATTATTTACAACTTTGATAATAACATATTTACATAAGTTGAATTTTAAAGAATATATATATGGTAAAAATGGAAAAATGGCAAGCATAAACCTTCACTTCCAGTTGACCAGATTCAGCCAAAACCTCTTTAGCCCTTGAATTAGGTACTTATAGAAATCATAAGTATAAATTAATTTTTGAGTTAAGAACACCCCCAAAATTCCTATCTCACACAGGCATAATTGAGAAAATAGTGAAAGCGTACTCGGGACCTCAAAATGTGTACTTCTGTTGAAATCTCGAATTCAATTTTTTTCACAAATACAATCTTTTCTCTTATACTATGTGGTGAGAAAGTAAAAATCATGATGGAACTCAATCTTATAAATATCTCTGAGAGAAGACCAAACAGCAGTAAAAAGAACTTATTCAAATTGAGAAATATTTACCAATTACCAACTTAATGTTAGATGTTTTAACAGATTTTGCTAGATAAAAACTAATATTTGGTAGTTAATTAAAAAAATGAAAATATTTTTGAAATATATGAAATGCTGTCATTGGGCTGCATCTATCCCATGAGCTTCAGGTATTTCTGATGGTAGTACTTTGAATTCTGAGGAAGTTATCGTGCTTTTAAAGTTGATATACATTTCCTTTGCTTTGAAGTGGAAAACAGTACATATTAGGATGTTATTGAGATTGTTTGGCTGCAAATGATATACTGTGAACCTTTCCAGAACATTATGTGCCATGTCATATATCATGCTACAGTTTAACTGGAACAAATTGGCATTTTTATTATATTTTACATAAATTTCATATTCTAGCTTCAAAATTAGAATTCAAAATATGGCCTTTTCATATCAAGTGTTCCGAAAGGTGGCAGCCATCTTGCATTTCTTTGGACATTTGGGTTCAGCCAGTGGAGGCTCATCTGGTCTTGAAAGGGTTAATGTAAATTATAGTTTAGGGTTAAAGTGATACATGAATGTTATTATGATTTATTTTTATTATACTGGCATTCTTTAAGTAATTTCTTGTCTAAAATAGCTTTTTCAAAGATTGTAAATATTTTTTTGTTTCTGAAAGTTATTGTACAATTCATATCCTTGTTTGCTGAATCTAAAGTTATGAATAACAATCAAAATGCTCTTAAAGCTTACTAAATGCATAGCCATTACAATTTTAAAATGTAGTTTTTTAACCATGATATAAATCTTCTTATAGTTTTATTTCTTTGAATCCATTAGGAGTTAGTGATATATCTCTACACATCGATGCTAGTCCAGACATTGTTAGAGTAGGAGACACTGTTGATATTCGTTGTGGTGTCTCTGGTGATCCATCCGCTGTTGTCTCATGGTCAAAAGTTGGGGAACAATTTTCTCCAAACGTTCAGACTCGAGGAAATCTTTTAAGGTATTAATGTAGTTGTATTATTTCTGTTGTTTTAATCATTGTATGTAATACCTTAAAGACATTTAATTTCAGAAGTTATGTAAATTTATTTATTTTAGGATACTATATATTAAAATCAAACTATGATGAGCAATGAGCTGTAATAATTTACCAACATTTTTTATATATATTTTTCCTTGGTATATCCCAGCTTAAGGTTTACAGTAGATTTTTTAAATAATACTGTTCCATTAATTATTAATTTTACCAAAAAATTTTCATATCACAAAATAAATTAGTTATAATAAAACATTATTTCAATACATTACAGATAACCTTAATGTGACATGGGATATTACAAGATTTCTTTGATGAAAATGAACTCCAAAGATAAAATTGGATGTAGTTATATTTATGGAATACAAAACAATGCCAATAATGAA
Organism: Uropetala carovei; assembly: GCA_036926305.1. Lineage (NCBI taxonomy): Eukaryota > Metazoa > Arthropoda > Insecta > Odonata > Petaluridae > Uropetala > Uropetala carovei. The sequence goes on along the minus strand of JAXCHB010000001.1, from coordinate 13,370,323 downwards.
TGTTTTTCAAATTTAAAAAATTGCTCATTTCATTGCAGAGTGAATAATGTTACACCCAGAAATGGAGGAATCTACACTTGCACAGCTCAAACTACAGCTGGATTGTACAAAGAAGACTATGTGCTTACCATTATAGGTATGCAGTTATATTAGTAGAAGAAAAGCTGTTTTAGCAAAGTATTGAAATGTTTACAACACAGATTATGTTACAATATAAATTCAAGAAAGTCCCAAGACTTATATATGTATTCAGCTTTTAATATTTCTCTAGCATCTTGAGTGTGTCAGTACACTGCATGTACCTCCTAGTGGTAGGATGCGGGCAACAGATTGCTGGCTTGCAAGGTAATCTCTAATAGGGATCCTAGCTTGTACAGAATAGCGTAAGCGTGCTTGGGTTAATACTGAGCTTCGGTTGCATTTGTGGCAGTCTGGCCAAAATGTGCCAATACTGACCGGTAATGTGCCTTACCGTTAGCAGGGAATGCTGTGTCGGCACGGGTACGACTTAGGCTGGTAACTTAGTCTACTGTAATTTACCATTACTAACAAAACTATACGAAAAGCCTCGGATGACCAAAGCCATGTTGGGCGGCAGAGGTCAAAACTGGTTGGCCCATCATTAGACGACTTACGCAAGTGGAAGTTAGGCACGTGGAATGTTAGAGGAGTGTATGGCAAAGAACATGAGTTGGTGAATGAAATGAATGTACGAGGATTGGATGTGCTGTGTGTATGTGAGACAAAAAGGAAGGGGAGTGATGATGTGGTAATGAATTATGGTAATTTGGCTCTGTGGTCTGGTGTGGATGTATGTACTTATGGGAGTCAAGGAGTTGGTTTGATTCTGAATGAAAGAGCTAAAATGTATGTGAGAAAGTATGAATTTGTGTCACCCAGATTGTTGTAGGTTCGTATGAAAGTAGGAATTCGTAGAATTCTGTTGGTTGCATGTTATGCTCCTGTGGATAGTGAGAGTGAAACAGTTAGAGATGAGTTGTGGGAGAAATTGAGAGATGTGTTGAATAATTGTGATGCAGGTGAGAGATTAATTGTACTCGGTGATATGAATGGGGTGGGTAGGTGTCAGATGGGAGGGCACTGAGAAAGTGGTGGGCCCCTTCGGTGACCACAGAGTAAGTGATAATGGTGAGAGTTTGATTGGAATTTGCATGGAAAAGAGTTTGTTTGTTTGTTTCAAATACATGGTATAAGCATAAGAACATCCACATGTATACATGGCAGAGGGGTGACTCAAAAAGTATGATTGATTTAGTTCTGTATGATGAAAGACTGAGAGATCTGGTGAAGGATACAAGGGTGATGGGAGGAGCTGAATGTGGGACAGACCATTTTTTGGTTGTCTCTAGAGTGGATCTCAGAAGGAAGTGGACCTGGAGGAAGAGTAAGGGTGTGAAACAGACCAGAGTGAAAGTAGAGAAATTGCAAGAGTGTGACGTAAAGTATATGAATGTGTTGGAATGTAAATTAACTACCCAGCAGACTGAATGGGAAGAGGATATAAGGAAAGGAAACGTGGAAGATGCTTGGAATAGACTGAAAGAGAATGTTACACAGTGTGCTTCAGAGGTGTGTGGAATGACTTTAGTGGGCTGTATGAAAAAGGATGCTTGGTGGAATGAAACAGTGAATGAAGCAGTTAATGAGAAGAAGGAGGCATATAAGAGGATGATTGCTGCAAGGAATGATAATGAAAGAAGGATTCTGCATGATGATTACAGGAAGAAAAATAAGGCTGCTAAGAATGCAGTTAAGGAAAGCAAAGAACGAGTACGTTTGAATGAGGCTGAAAAGATGCAGAATGATTTTGAAGGGAATAAGAAGTTACTCTAGAAGTGGATAAAAAGGGCAAGACAGGGCAGCAACAATGGAATGAATGGGATTGTAAATAAGGATGGAGAAATAGTGTGGAATGAACGTGAAGTGACAGAATGTTGGAAGGAGTATTTTGAAGACTTGTATGGAGGTAGTTCTGAAGAGTCTGGCATCCAAAGTGATACCGATTGTATGAATGTGTCCAGTAAAGATGGAGTTGACGAACGTGAGATTAAGGCATGTGTGAAAATGTTAAGGAATGGGAAGGCTGCAGGCGTGGATGGAATTACGGGTGAAATGCTGAAATATGGATGTAGCTTACGTATGAGTTGAATGAACGATTTATTTAATTTGTGTGTTAACATTTCAGTTGTACTAGATGATTGGAAGAATGCCATCATTGTCCCTTTGTACAAAGGGAAGGGTAGTAAAATAGAATGTAAGAATTACAGAGCTATTAGTTTATTGAGTATACCTGGGAAAATGTTTGGTAAAGTATGTATTGAAAAGGTTAGAATGGCTACTATGAGTAATTTTGGGGGATTACAGTGTGGTTTCATGCCAGGTAGGGGGTGTTCTGATCAGATTTTTGCTCTCCAACAAGTAATCGAGAAGTGTATGAATGTGAGAAAGAAAGTGTATTGTGCATTTGTGGATTTGGAGAAGGCCTATGACAGAATCAATAGGATGACCTGTGGAATGTTCTGGCTGAGTATGGAGTGAATGACTGGTTAGTGAATGCAGTGAGAGCAGTCTACTCAGGAAGTAAGGCTTGTGTAAGAATAAATGGTGTGCTGAGTGACTGGTTTGAGATTGAAAGTGGTGTTCGGCAAGGGTGTGTGATATCTCCTTGGTTGTTTAATGTGGTTACGGATAAATGTATGAGGGAAGCCTGTGCAAATACGAATGGTCTGAGGATTGGGGAAGTGAATGTGCAGGTGCTGTTGTATCCTGATGATGCTTTGTTGATATCTGAAACACCGAAGATAGTATGGCTGAAGTTGCAGAGAGAATGGATCTGAAGATCAAGGTGTCAAAAACAAAGGTTGTTGTGTTTGATAGAATGAATGAATTGAATGACTTAATGTGGTGGAGGAGACTCTCAAGAAAAGAGAGATCAGAAGTTTAAGGAATGGAAGACGATCTGTGAAACGATGCATGGATGTGTTTGAACTGAAAGAAGTATGTAAGGATAGAAAGGTGTGGAGAAATATTGTGAATGGTAAAGGCATTTAGCTTGCTTACCCCGTAAGGGAACAGCATGATTGGTATGTATGTAATATTTCTCTAGAATTTTTAGTATATTTTTTAAGTTTTCATAGTTTTAATGTACAATCAGAAACTTTACTCTAAAATATTATTTTAATGAAATAATTTTATGAATTCAGTATTTAAAGTATGCCTTTCTTTGTTTATGGCAATATTATTTTTAATTTAGTTAGAATTTAATTACAGTAAACTCCTCGTTATCTGGCACTCATGCATCCGGAATTGTCAAGCAACCAGCATGTCTTGCATCTTGATTTTTTTATTACTTCTAGTTCAGAATGTTCCCTCTAAAATTGGTGCTTTCAGCAATTTTTTGTTCACATCTAATTCTGTATGTTACCGCCAAAATTTGCGTTTTCGGCAGTCACAATATGCATTGTGGATGTTTCTTTCACTCGGTCTTTATGTTAAATAAAATATTTCATATGTCCTTTTTAAATGCCTCTTAAAACTCCAATATGCACTGAAGTTATAAAAGGAAACGGGTTATGCTAACCTTAACCTAGAAACTTGATATAATAAAACGTTTAGAGAAAGTTGACAACTGCAATGTTTTAATGAAAGAGTTCAATGTCGGTTCTTCCACTATTTATGGCATTAAGACACAGAAATCACAGTTAATGAAATTCATTACGTCTTCTGAGACACCTAGAGGAAATGAATATTGATGCACTTTTTGTAAGCTGAAACTTGAGCAATTGGATATCGGTATTTATGAATGGTTTTCTATAAAGTGTTCCAAGAAAGCACCTATTTCTGAACCAGTGTTGATTGAACAAGCCCAAGATTTTTATAAACAAATGGAGATTAGCGAACCATGTGCATTTTCAGATTGATGACTAACACGTTTTAAAATTAGGCATAGGATCAGATGTCTAGATGTATCCGGTGATAAAAAATCGGCCGACTAAGGAGCTGCCAACAAATTTTGTGACTTTCTAGAAACATTAATTAAGGAACATGGCCTAACCCTTGACAGGGCTGGGGTGATTATTTGTGGGTCTAGTTTAATAGTGAGCGGGGCCTATTTATGTATGAAATACATACCCAGTGGCGCAAAAAATGATGCTTGTAGTGCCTCCCTCCCTCCCCTCTGGTGATGGACTCTTTTTGTTATGAAATTTTTGTTGAAGGTAGCCCTCCAGTTAGCCTCTCCGTCGGGAATGTATTACATAATATGTTTTAAAAAATTGTCTAAATCTCAATACATGAGAATTGAGCCTTGTGCGGGACCCCTAATAAAGCACGGGGCCCTGTTCGGGGGAACCGACTACACATGCCTCACACTGGCCCTGACCCTTGATCAAATTTATAATGCCAACGAGACCGGTTTATTTTGGCGATGTTTCCACATTCAACTCTGGCTAATTTAAGTGAGACATATACTGAAGGTTTTAAAGAAAATAAAGACCGTTTAACTGTGTTTACCTGTGTATCAATTTGCCTCAAGAATTTCTGCTAATACATTGTGTTGGGTGTGGGTAATTTCTCCCCTTTTCTCGGACAAGAAAACGATATTTTTTGTCATAAAATCCTAAAGGTTGGATGAAATTAACCCTTACCTCGCGTTGTTATTAGAACAAAAGAGAAGGTAGTAGAGATAGTCATACGAGAAACTCCGATGGATGTAATGTAGTTAGTAAATATTAAAATATCCCAATTTAATGTGTTGAATACTTATATTTGAGTTTTATTACTTCCTTTAATGTCATTGAATTATTTAAGAACAATTTTGAGTACAATACCTAGTCTACAGTTTAGCAATTCCAAAGCGAATGTACAGTTCTGCATCTGTTCCTTATTTTGCTATCCAACTCAAGCAACAGGAAAATTCACTTAACGGGAAAACCCAATTCCTCGAGCATTCCAGATAACTGGGAGTTTACTGTAAATAGAATATTTATACATGAACATACATAGTTTAACATAAATGTCATCTTTAAGAAGGAGAAAAATTCTATTCCTTGTCAACGTCAGAATTTTTCTCCTTCTCTAAGGTGACATTTATTTTGTTATTATAAAATTATATTGGTATGAATACAATTTTAACCCATCATTATTTTAGAATCAGGTGGACATTCTGAAACACCTGTAACAACGCCAGCTCCTATACCAATTGTAACAAGATCTGCACCATATGGTGCTGCCGTTGTTATGGAATGCCATACTGATCTTGAGCCTCCTGTGACTCATGCATGGTCAAGACAAGGAGGATTTTTGCCCAAGGAAGCAGTTGTTGACATGGTAAGATATCATTAGACAATTTTTACAGAAAATAAATTTGTTGGGTTCATGGCCATATTTCATTCTCATAAATGTACAGGTTGTCCAAGAAAGAGTAGACACATTTCAAACATTTTTAGTGAGAAAATGAATAAAGATACAAGGGAACGGTTTTAACCACATGAAAGTGGAACTGAAAGTTTTACTTACGCTACTTGTTCTACTAAGCGTGCATGGATAGGCACATGAATGTGTGCATGCGCCAAATTGAGATAAAGCTGCATTGTGGAGACCACTCGGAGAAGGAGTGGGCACATTTCAAACATTGAGAAAATAAACAAAGCTACACATGAAAGCGGAACTCTGAAAGTTTTTCTTCACTTTCCCCATTTTAATTCACTTTAACCTGAGCCCCCCTTATTGCTCGCGCAATGTCCATCCGGTGTTCAAATGCCCGGAAAGCGTTGTCACACATTTCAACTGGGATTCCTTCCACAGCATGGATGATGCGGTTTTTTAAATCTTCTAAAGATATGACTTGTGTGCAGTACACCTGGTCCTTTACGTACTCCCAGAGGAAGAAGTCCATGGGTGTTAAATCTGGCTATCTTGGAGGCCATACAACGGGCCCACCTCCTCCGATCCAACTTCCAGGAAAAGTTTTGTCCAGAAATTTTCGAATGGTAAAACCCCAATGTGGTGTTGCTCCATCTTGTTGGAATATGGCCAGTGGATTCATTTCCTGAATTTGTGGAAGTACGTACAATTCCAGCATATCAAGGTAGCAGGTACTGGTGATGATGTTTTCCACAAAAAAGAAAGGACCAATGACCTTGCGATGTGTTATAGCACACCAAACATTCACTTTGGCGCTCGCTCTTTCATGTTCCATGACAACATGTAGATTTTCGGAACCCCACACATGGCAATTATGCCTGTTAACGTATCCATGAACATGAAATGTTGCCTCATCTGAGAAGATAAGGTTCATCAGGTAATCATCGTCATCATCCACTTCCTGTAGCATGCAACAAGCACATTCATGTAATCTAAGTAATCTTTTGGAAGAAGTTGTTGCGTAACTTGGATTTTGTATGCACAAAATTTTAAACATTTGTGCAACACATCATCACTGTGGATTGAGGGATGTCGAGCTCTTTGACTCACTCTTCGCATAGATTTTCTCGGGCTCTGAACAAAAGTTTTTCGTATGCTTTCATCATCATTTGGTGATATGCATGGCCATCTGGAGCTCTTCTGTTTCTTCATGCTGCCGGTTGCCTTGAACTGCTCCACCCATCACAGAATGCTGTTATGAGAAGGAGAGACTCCACTGTATGTCTTTCTGAACTTTCTTTGTACGCTGGTAACGGTTTTTGATTCTTCCATCCACCACACACACACAGCCTACTGCTGAGTGGACGCCATGCTCGGAGCAACTGCCACAATGCAGCTTTCTCTAAATTTGGCACATGTGCACATCCATACACGCTTGGTAGAACAAGTAGCATAAGTAAAACTTTCAGTTCCGCTTTCATGTGGTGAAAACCGTGCCCTTGTAGCTTTGTTTATTTTCTCAATAAAAATGTTTGAAATGTGCCCACTCTTTCTCCGTGTGGTCTCCACAATGCAGTTTTCTCTCAATTTGGCACATGCGTACATCCATGCACACTCGGTAGAACAAGTAGCATATGTAAAACTTTCATTTGGTGAAAACCATTCCCTTGTAGCTTTATTCGTTTTCTCACTAAAAATGTTTGAAATGTGTCCAGTCTTTCTCGGGCAACCTGTATAATTATAGAATGAACACAGCACTGAAAATATTTAAGCTGAGAAAAAGGTTAAGTCTACTCTAGACATATGCACCTATGTTGCTGCAACTGGAGAAATTGCTATGTGCTTTACTGAATGTTCTAATTCTTGGAAGGTTTCCATTAATAAAGACATATTCATTTTATTTGAAAAAATAAATCTCAGAATAAGTTTAATCATAAGCTCACAGATTCAGTGTTAATATTATAAAGATTTGATGTTAATATTATAATCAAGGTTTTCGAGTTGTTAACTATTCCAAATGCCAGATAGAATTAACCTTGAAACACCAGAGTTATTTTGGGGTATTTAAATAATTTTTGTCCATTTTCTGGAAAAATTGCATATCTCATGAACTATTGGTGATAAAATGTTCAAATAGGAAGTATTTTATAGCAAAAATAATGAAGAATTCCATGCTTCAGTGTTTTAGAGGAAATAAATGGAAGAAACACGTCGAAAAAATATTTCAAAAAATATTATTATAAAAATTTCATTCGCCATAGCATACTACTGCTCTAATTGGAAGACTGTATAAGATGGCTAAAAAAACCACAAATACCCAAATAGAATTATTTCGAGGTCATGGTTGTATCCATGCTTCAGACCACCAATGTTTTCTTTTTGCTCTAGCATTCTTGTAAATCATTCTTTTGTCCCCTCCATCGTCTCACATTTGACTCGTCGACACCAAAGCGATGTTGCACTGCAAGATTCGATGTCTTCTCAGCAAATGCAATTACTTTTCTTTTGAATTCTGCCGGATAATATGTTTGTCTCATTATGGGGCCAACAAAAACTTTTTCAAAAATGGGCGCAAAGAAAAAATTTCCCCTTAACACTCCAACAAGATAATCAAGAGGGATGGGAAGCACCGGAGTCATGTAGACAGTACACAGCGAACAAGAGAGCAGCGTCTTTTTATATAAGCGCAACACTGGTATAAGTATCACATTTTCTGCCTCAACATTGTTGCAGCAGAAACTGTGATACATTTTGCCTTTTCTTACATTATTCGGTTAAATATATGTCTATTAAATAAAAGGGTTCTTATGTGCAATCCTCCTGCCAGACTCATTGTGCCAGCCTACCGGTCAGAATGAGAACTACTGCATGTGGCAACATTTACCCAGCGTCTACTTTGTTTGCCATTGTTGCATAAATAACAGTCATATGATAATCATAAAAATTAGTTCCTCTTGTGCCCACAACTAGCGCCACGAGTCTGGCAGGGCTTATCTACATAAGAACCATTATATTTACCTAGTAACCAAGAATATTGGCGAGCCTTCGGCTTGCTATGTCTTTAGATTATAGAGCCTTATATATCAGGTGTAGCTGGCTCAGGGTGCTATCGTGCCCTTCGCCTCTCTGGAATCAAACTCTCCCTCACAAGTTGGGCTGTGATTGGGTGGGTAAATGTCCCCACAGGCAGTTGTTCTCATTCTGACCGGCAAGCCAGTGCCACGAGTCTGGCAGGGAGATTGCACATAAGAACCAATAAAAGAATATCTCCTCATGTTGAATTTTAAAGATGACGTAATTTTACACCGATTTTTAGAATTAACTTGATTGTAAGCCGAGGGATGTTTTTCAGCTGATGAAAGATGTAAAAAAAGGTCGACGTACAATCGAGTAAATATGGTATGTCTTGCATTCAATTCAGTAAATACTCTTATACCATCACATTTTTCAGAATATGAATCCTTTGTGAAAATGAAGTAATAAATACTGTCTAATTTATCTTGATCTAATAAAATACCTCTTTTAATTGTAAATGGTGGTTTAAGTAATAGAAATAATACAATTTCTCTCTAGTCTATCATATTAAATTAGAAATTTGTCTTTTATTTCAATATTCTTGATTTCATTTTCATTATTATCTGCTAAAATGTTTACTTTTTATCTTACAGGATATGCTGACCATTCCTGTGGTGCAACCCAGCGATGCTGGCATATATATTTGTACAGCTAAGAATGATGCAGTGAAGATGGATATTCTAACAGTTCTGGTAGTTAAAGATGTCATACAACGCTTTGACCAGCATCCAGTATCCTTCATAAGTCTTCCAACTTTACCTTCAGCGTACCTACAATTTTCAGTTGAAATATCATTTAAACCAGAATCCCCAGATGGTAAGTAAAACAGATAGGGACAATGCATGCTAGAAGCATGGAAAAATTAGGTATGATCCCCTCAGAATAATCAGCAATGGAAGCTTTGGTTTTTCAATAAAGTGGTAGGCCTAATAGTTGCATATGCTTTTCCAAATTCAATTTTGTTTTGTTTCTAAATACATTAGGACTTCAATAACCATCATTAATTGGTTCCTGAAAACCCCTACAAATAGCGAAACAGCAGTAGTCGAAACCTATTTTCCTATAGAAACAATGTCATAGGTCAATAATTCATTCTGAAAGACCTTACCTGCATCATGTGAAACTGAATTTTTAGACCTTAGTTTACTGGAAATTTTCATTCATTCACTTCAAGGTTTTATTTGCAGGGATGTCACATTTCTGGACCTTCTTTTAGAAGCATCGTCTGTAGCACTGCGTTTTGGGGCCATTTTTATCAATTAGGGTTTAATAATCTAAAAATATTTAAGAAATATGTTATGTTAACTGTTGACAAATGAGTTGACAGTTGTACTGAAGCAATCCGCAAAGGAACTTTTTGTTGTTTGTTTCTTAGATTTGAAGGCAAAATTCTAAATAGTGTAAGTATTTGTTTAACCCTCTTTCAATTTACATGAAATTTTTTTCACTTTAACACCATCGACTAAATATTCTCCAAGAACAGCTGCAGTGCACCATTTCGATGTGTGAGGAGAATTAATGTCTATGTTACAAAATTAAATGTGCGTTACATAGTATGTTCCCTCAGGCAACAGAATATCTGGTCACGGTACTGGTGGGCTGCAATATTTCTCTCTCAGTTACAGTGCAATCATCATTTTATTCTTTTGTCTTCTTCATTCAAATGGTGATGGATTTTTTTATTTTTTTACCACTTAGTGCCAAACAATGGTTGATCGAAACAATGATTACACAGGCCTGCGATGATTCTGTTGTCTGAAATGTTTTACCCTTTTTTTTAGTAATTTGTGTATGCCGAATCTGAAAATATTAACGGCTCTTCTCTATCACGTACAGATTTTTCACAAAACGTCATATTGCATTTTACATGTGTAGGAAATTTTCATTAAAAGTGGATCCATGTATTGTAAATGAAATTTTTTAAAACCACTCCCTGTAGAAGTTTTCCAATTAGGAGTGACGCAATAGCGTATTCTCTGTTGTTCTAGATCGTACGAGAAGCGCATTGCCTGCGTATAAGTGATTGACAGGTCAGAAGATAGGGGCACAATTAAGAAATCTTAAACACTGCCCCTGTGACTTCACAGCCAATCAGAGAGCGCCGTGTAGAGATTGACGGGCCAGGAGACATTTCTGTAGCAGACCGCCCGTGGTGACTGCACTTCCCTGTTCTCCATTGATCTAGAAATTACGAGAAAGTTCGTGGACTTCATGTCAAGAACTTACTTTGTCCTGGGACATCATTTTACTAGTACAGGAAGCGTGAAGAAGAATTCATCTCAAGAAGGTTCATTGGTTTATTGCAACAATATTTCTGAATTAATATGTAAGCTAGGCTAGGCTACAACATATGACCCAAATGAGTGAAGGTTGTTCATTGATGCTTGCAAGGGAAGTCTAAAAGGCATCCTTCTTCACAATGGTAATTTGTGCTCATTCAGTACACCTGAAGGAAACATATGAAAATCTTGAAACTCTTCTGGCTAAGGTTAAATATGGGGAACACAGTTGGCTGCTTTGTGGAGACTTAAAAGTTCTTTGTATGTTGTTGGGTCAACAATCCGGTTACACGAAGTTTCCATGTTTTTTGTGTGAATGGGATAGCAGAGCAAGATCTCAGCATTGGATAAAGAAGGAATGGCCTTGCAGAGTCCATCTGACACCAGGTTCTAAAATCATAGCACGTCAAAATCTGGTTGACCCATCGAAAGTACTTTAACCCCCACTTCACATAAAACTGGGATTGATGAAGCAATTTGTTAAGGCTTTGGACAAGGAGGGTGACTGTTTCAAGTATCTGTGTGGTAAATTCCCAGCTCTTTCCGAAGCAAAATTGAAAGAAGGAATCTTTATTGGTCCTCAGATTAGGAAACTTACTTTGGATGAGCAATTCAAAAGAACTATGAACAATCTTGAAAAAGAAGCATGGGCAGCTTTTAAGGATGTTATCAGCAAATTTCTGGGGAAAAACAAGGACCTAAATTAACAAAATATTGTGAATAACATTCTATATACATTCAAAGCATTGGGTTGCAACATGAGTCTAAAATTACATTTCTTACATTCACATCTGGATTACTTCTCGGATAATCTCGGAGCAGTAAGTGAAGAACAAGATGCCAAAGAAATGGAGAGAAGATACCAGGGAAGGTGGAACATAAACATGCTGGCTGTCTATTGTTGAATGTTGAAAAGGGAGACATCAGAATTTGCACATAAAAGAAGAGGAACAAGGCGTTCTTTCGAGACAAAAAGGAAGCAATCCCACTAGAAGAATCAAACTGAATGAGGATGAACATAATTATATTTACATAACCTAAATGAATAACATAAACTTAAATAAACTATCTACGTTAATATGCTTCATTCTTCTTACATTTGTTTGTATTTTTCAACTACTATAGCAAAGCAAAATTGTAGTTGTAAACCAAAGTAAATAAGGGTTTTCTTAATTTTGTGTTTCTTTATTCCCATATTGCCAAAAATCCATACGTGGTGGGAAAAAATGGATTCCATTTTTGAAATTAGCATAGTTGAATGGTGTAAAATCAGCTATTAGAAATAAAACAACTTTTCGAAAGTTCTAATTTGCAGGCCTGTGTTATCAATGGCAAAGGTTGTCAAGGTCCTACTGTACTGAATTTCATTATATCTATCACAAAAGTTAAAATTTGAAATTTTGATTTTTTCTATAAGTATAGCAGCTTTGATTGCATAACGGCTTTAAAACTTTTTTTATTGAATATTGTAAATTTTACTGCTTACGTAAAAATATGGCTAAACATGCAATTCATGTAATCATATTTTTCATTTTTATGTGCAATTTCAGAGCATAATCATGCCCTCTAATGAGGATACCATACATAAATAAATTTCTCATTAAAACATTACTTATGATATCCATAGCTATGATTGATCTTTAACTGCCAAGCATGTCTCTCTAGCACAAAAATGTGTCCCTAGATTTCCTAGCGTGTTCATTTTGGCACACTATGTTGAGATGTTTTGAGGGCTGCAGCACACTATTTTACGTGATTCACATTTCTCTCTAGAGCCCGTGAGAGGAGAAGTTATGTCCATCCTCTGATAAAATCTTTTCATATTATCTAAGGTTAAATGCTTTTTTCTGGCCTTCTTTATGTTATGGGTGTACATTTTTTTAATTTAATAGGTCTAATACTCTACAATGGCCAACAGCCAGGAGGTGCAGGTGACTTTGTTTCATTTGGCTTGAGTCAAGGTCATCCAGAACTACGATTTGATGTTGGATCTGGACCAGCTATAATCAGGTCTCCAGAACCTGTCACTCTTGGTCAGTGGCACACGGTGAAGCTGGACAGGAATCGCAAAGAAGGTAATTAATTTTCATTACTTTTTATTCTTGTGCTATTAAAGCAATTAAGTCACCTTTTTAGACGTTTGATACAATAGTTAACTTGATTGATTTGCAAATATACCATATATGCATTTACTGGGAGTTTCTGTGTTACATATTTATCTGGTTCCAGAAAACTTCGTAGTAATGCAGATTAACATGTGAATCTTATTTTTCCATTAATTTAACGCTATAAATTAGAGATATATTCCAGACTGACCTTAGGATACTGTTTTCCTTTTAAAAATGGTAAAATCCTAACCTAATCAAAAAGAAAGTAATAAAAAGCTGAAATAAAATATTGCAAGAGAAATTATCTAATATAATTTACTACAGAAACTGTACATTAGCACTATCTCACAAATGGAGTAGTATAGCATAGTTTATTTAACCTCTCACAGATTACTTTGTAATGTGTACCTGAATTTTGATTACATTGGATTCAGCTGGTTATACCTCAATATAAATCATATCTGAGTATCAGTACCATTTTTTTCCTGGAAAAAACCTCAAATATATTTTTTTTAAATATATAAGCTCCTACCAAATGGATAAGTAAAAGCAAGCAGTAGCATTAGATTCATATTTTAAAACTAAAATATAGAGTCAAGTAGTGTCAGTTTTGCATTATGAAGCTTTTATGTTTTATTGTTTCTATTCATCTATATGGAAATCCTAAAATAATTTCTCAATTGTTTTTTTATGCTAGTAAAGGCAACTCCCGAGATTTGACCGTTCAAGATTCGACTAACTCGAGAATTCGATCAGTCGAATCGACCCAGCCGATCGATTGGTCGAATTAGAAACTAGTTTACACGAAGTAATTTTCGGCCCGCCCAACCATGAGAGGTTTAGTTTCAGTCTAGACATTGTTATTTCTGCTCTAATTGTTTGAGTTTGTGCTGATTCGACATTCGACTGTTCGAGATTCGACCACATTTTCAGGAGCGCATCCCTGTCAAATCTTGGGAGTCTGCTATACTTGCTGATACTTAAATCTTCCATTTACAATTAAGATTAATTTCATGAAAGCTATTGGCATCATATTTTATGTACAAACATTGTTTGTAGGTTCAATGTATGTGGATGGAGCTGGTCCCTATACTGGAACAGCAGCTGGAAGGTTCCAAGGACTCGATCTTGAAGAACCTCTTTATATTGGGGGTGTTCCAGAATTTTCATCCATCCATCGTTTAGCTGGTTTTAGTCAGGGATTCATTGGTATGTTATATAGTTCACTATCCCAGTTTATAATTTTTAATTGATTATTACTTTTAGTTATTATGTTTAAGAATGGCCAATTTTGATCATTGAAATTTTAAATAATTGCATGCAAAATGACTTGCTTGTAATTATTTTTTTACTATATCAACAGGATGTATTAGCAGATTGGTTGTTGGGAACAAAGAGCATGAGCTTGTGCATGATGCCACTTCTAGTGAGGGAGTGAGTTCATGTGACACATGCTCCAGTGAGCAAGGTTTGCACTGTCGAAACAATGGAATTTGTCAAGAAGCAAACACAGCCAATGGTTTTGTTTGCATATGTCCTTCAGGTTTCTCTGGAGACCATTGTGAGAGGGTTGGTGAAGCATGCTTTCCAGGTAGATCACATTTTACTTTTCAAACAATTATGAAAGTGTAACAAATAGAATACAAGTTTCTATTGATATTGGAAAATCATTTTATACCTGACCTTATTATTCAGTATTCTCGAGAAAGTATTAAAGTAAGCTCTCTCAAGCAATAGAATAAAAATAATGTAAAAATATTTCAGTATAATTTGCACCATATTATAATATTTTTTATTTATGATTAAAAATTTTGTTTAAAATATTTTTATTATTTGTTACCCAAATTTAGCATGAAAAACCATATTTCCTAGCTGATAACAGGCACCAAGATTTTATAACTGAATTTTTGAAAATATGTCAGTGCATGTTGTTACATGTGTAAAAACAGGAATGCCATACACCAAGTATCGACAAAATTTTAAGCTGTAAGCTGCACATCCTTCAGGAGGTGGCATATGTTTACTTCGGAAAGTACCTATAGACAGTATTATCTCACATTATTTAAAATCAATTCAAAACATTTTTTAGTAATGTAATTTCAATTCTTCAAGTTTTATGTGTATGATTTCAATTTACAAATATGAAATTGTGTGTAAAATGTTTTGTTCTAGCTTCGTGGGCTGCACAAAGTGCTCTGCACATGCAACCTTCAGGCCATAGATTGGTAACCGCTGCTATGCACTACCACAATTAAGCAGAATGAAATTTATTCTTCGCAGAATACTATAAAACCTCACTGCTGTTACAGTCACCACTCCTGGTGTTTTCACGTCTTCATTTTTTTCATTTAATCAATCATTTTCACTGCCATCTAGTGCATTGCTAATTCCACATTTTAAAAATAGTTGCACAATTATCCCACATTTCACAAACTGCCAGGAAGTTTTCATTATTAATCTATAGAAAAAGATTTTAAATGATGAGATTTTATTTACCTTATGGCTGATTTAACCCTTTAAAAGTTGTATACTTATTTCTAAAATGAAAATCTCCAGAACTTAATTGAATACATAGTAACTGACTATTAAAACAGGAGCCTGTACCACTGGACGCTGTGTGAATGATGAAGGAGGTTTCAGCTGTCTCTGTCCAATTGGAAGAAAAGGAACACGTTGTGAAGAAGAATTAGTTGTAAGAGAGCCAGCCTTTGCTGGTGATGGTGGTTATGCTGCTTACCCAACACCAAAAGCCTTAAAAAGGTAAAACAATACTTACAAGTGAAGGTTTTTAAACACTGAAAGCTTTTTGGTCTCATTGCAGACGCATTTGTGATAGAAAAAAATCTTAGTATTATTTCATTTATTACCATTATCATCATTTTCTTATAATTATTGAAATTAATTTATTAATTCACATATTACTCATTTTATTTTCAGATTGAAGCTTAATCTCAGATTTAAGCCTAATGAGGTGAAAAATGGCATCTTACTGTACTGTGCTCAATCTGAAGATGGAAAGGGTGACTTCACATCTCTAACCATAAATAATAAGCATGTTGAGTTCCGCTATGATGTAGGATCAGGTAGGATTACTTTGCTAAACTTATCTTAAAGCTTCTGGCAGAAATTTTTTTCACTTTGTCAAAGGAAATTGCATTGTTGCTGATTTTATGCATTATATTGGATTAAATGGAAAACGAAAAAAATTGTGAATTTGTCATAACAGTATCCTCTAAAGAATATTCAAATTTTAAATTTATACACATGATCATAGTTGAAATTGTGTAAGTTATATTTAAAAACAAAATTGAATATTAAATTTCTATTGAAATTGATTTAACTAACCAATTGAAAAATCGAGTTTGACACATCACTGTAGAAATATTATGAAGGAGGGAGAGAGGAAAAGTGGGAGAGAGTGTGTGGAAGGAGGTTGAGATGGAGTGAAGGAGAGAAAGAGGGAGAATAAGAGAAAGATAAGGGGAGAGAGAATGGGAAAGAGAGAGAGTGAGGAAGAGAGAAAGGAAAAGGGAAAAGGAGAGGTAGGAGGAGAGGATTATTCTGCATTAATATCATATGTTATACTATGGTTAAGTTATTTCTCATTTTAATAAAGTTTTTGTATTAGAGAGAATTTTTCTTTCTCTTTATAAGCCAAAAGAATAGATAAATAGATAAAATTTGTTGTTTTGTCATTTCCGACAATTATTTATACTAGTTTGTGGATAAAAAGGAATTATTTTTCTATCTATTTCCCTTGATATGATATTTTAAAATAAAATTTTTGTATCTTGACAGAAATTAATGAAGTTAATTAATGAAGTAAAATCGGTACAACATACATTGTACAAACTTTCTCATATACTAATGCATCATTTAGTTATCTTTAGAAAATGAAAATCGTATTAGCCGGTTTTTAGAAAATCCAATTTTTGTTTAAGGTTGCCCAGGAATAAACTAGCCTTATACTCATTCATTGATAAAAATGAAATAGGTAGTAATATTGCAGACGTATACTCAAGTAACTGTATGAAATTTGATCAAAATTGTTTCAGCTGTTTTTGAGAAAATCAAAGTATTGCTAAAGTTGCCTAGAATAAACTAGCCTTGTACAGTAGAACTCCGATTATCCAATCTAATTGGGACCAAGGGTGCTTCAGATAATCGAAAATTTGGATAATTGGACAGAATAAAACATTGGAGTACAGTAAATAAGGTTCATGTATTTAGAACATGTATTTATGTTGTAAAATACATATTACAATGCATAATACGAAAAAAATTATTATAATATTAATTTGGTGATCTACAAAAAACATATAATGTACGTAAAATGCAACAGTTGAATATAAAATTTCATTTATTTAAGACAAGAACTGAATGATTGATAGTTGTTTTGCAGAAGTCTTCACTTTTCTGCAGCTAAATCTCTTAATCTTCTTAAACAAAGCAATTGAACTGAATCACACTCTTTTTATCCCTCCAACCATTCCATTGCTGTCTCCAGGCATTTGATGGCTTCTACATGTGAAGGACCCTCATATCCAGTATCATCATCTGCTTTTTCTTCCTGAGTTCCTTTCTCCTCTTCTTGCACTGTTTCGATTATCTCCTCTTCTGATAATAATCGAAAACCAGGATCATTAGCGTCACAATTTAGCCACTCCATGGCATCTTCTAAATCACATTCAGAGCACCCAGGAATTTCTTTTAGTGCTACTTTTATGGCATTGACAGTTTCTTCTTCCTCATCAGCCTTCTCAGGTACAGTTTTAAAAATTTTATTCCATGCCTTTACAAGAAAAGTTTTCTTTAAGCAATTCCAAGAATCTGCCACCATATAACAACATTCTCTAATATTAAGCTCTTTTAAAAAACCTACAATTCCTTCTTTGTCAATGTCATCAGCCAACAAAAGTTTTCGAAGGAGTTGCTTCCTATACTGACAGTTAAATGCTTCAATCACATCCTGATCCATTGGTTGGAGTATAGATGTCGCATTTGAAGGGAGAAACATAACTTTAAGCATGCCGTTGTCAGGTTCCAGAAGTTCAGCTGAGGGATGAGATGGCACATTGTCTAAAATAAATAGAACTTTTCCGACTTTCCCAATTTTTTCTTGGTATTTTTTAACCTCGAGAATTAAGGTTTTGTCATACCATTCCAGAAACAATTGAATGTTCATACATGATTTTTTCTGGCTGTTGTAAACAACAGGTAAAGTTTTAATATTCTTAAATGCCCGAGGTTTTGCTGATTTCCCAATGAGTAGCACAGGCAGCTTGTGATTTCCACTGGCATTAGCACATAACAAAATTGTTACCCTCTATTTGGACACTTTGTAACTGGGTGCAGTCAATTCTGTCTATGATGCAAGTGATTTTTTTGGCAGAGTTTTCCAGTTAAGTCCAGTTTCATCTGCATTGTAGATAAAGTCCACATCGTATTTTTCTTTTTGAATGAAGTCTTCTAAAATATTTACAAAATTATCGGCCCGTGAAAAAAATATGGGGAATGTAGGCAACGATGTGTTGAATGACTTCGGTTCGGATAATTGGACGTTTGGATAATTGGTGTTCGGATAATTGGAGTTCTACTGTATTCATTTTTTGAGAAATATGAACTATACAGTATTATTGAAGACGTAAACTCAAGTAATTGTACGAAATTTGATCAAAATCGTTAGAGCAGGTTTTCAGAAAATCGGATTATTGTTAAAAATGCGTAGAATAAACTACCCTTAATTATTGAGCAATGTCAGCCATTTCTACATATACTCTGCTGAGTATGATAAAATTTCATTCATTTGCGCTATACTGTTTAGGCTCCAGAGCCAGTAACAGACAGACAGACACGACATATGCAAAAACCACTTTCGGATTCAGCGACACCTAAAACGTATATTTCCATAAAAATCTCGAGGTTGAATTTTTTTGCGATAACAATACTTTCTCAATACTTTGTATGAGAAAGTAAAAATGGGTAATGTAAGAAATATTCTCCAAAGAAACCATTTTAGAATGATTTTATTTTGGCTAAACTTTTTTCTATTTCTATCTAGGCACAGCAATATTGAGAAGCAATAAGGAATTGGAGGCTGGGCAGTGGATGTCAGTCACTGCTGGGCGTGATGGACGTGAAGGATTCCTTTCAGTTGATGGAGAAGAAACGGTGTCTGGAAAATCTCCTGGAATAACAAGAGGTCTCAATCTCAAGACCCCTCTCTATGTGGGTGGCTACAATAGACAGAAGGTTAAAATATCACCTGGGGTTGGTTTGCCAGAAGATAGAAATGGCTATATTGATACCTTTGATGGATGCATCACTAGGGTTTGTATTTTATCCACTCAGTTTTTATTCTCATTTCCTAGGAAGAATTTCATTCTGTCAAGCATGGTATTGCGAAAGTCATTCAATAAGTAACAAGACAAACGTTAATAACTGTAGAACACTTTATTATAAAAATTTTCGCTATTTTTCAACATAATCCCCTTCAACCAAAATATATTTGTCCCATCTGTTCACCGGTTTTTTTATGCCATCAGCAAAAAATTGTTTCCATTGACCTCGAAGTCACTTCTGCGCTTCTATTTTTACTTCTTCATTGTCTGCAAATCTTCTTCCACGTAATGCGTTTTTGAGGGGACCAAACATGTGAAAATCTGACGTGGCAAGGTCAGGGCTTTAAGGTGGGTGAGGTAGCACCTCCCAACCCAGTTTTTCAATTGTTTCTTGCGTTGCTCATGCCGAATATGGCTGCGCATTATCCTGCAGTAAAGAACCCCTTTTCTTTGAAGTCCCCTTCATTTAAACCAGGGGTCCCCAACCTTTTATTGAAAGGGCCACATTAGGCTTTATGTACGACAGCGCGGGCCACTTAAGACTTTTCAGATGACTGAGCGGGCCATGTGAAAACTTCAAGGAGTAAGTTTCGAGGGGGGGGGCAGTTGGGTTGGGTATGGCTAGCAGGCTGGATTAATTCACTGCACGGGCCGTAGTTTGGGGAACCCTGGTTTAGACCTTATTGCAGGCTTAATTTAGTTCTCCAGCATATCACAATAGGATGCATTTGTAACCATTACATGTCTGTCCGTGTAAATGAGCTCTTCATTGTTCTTCACAAGCATTTTGTTTGAAACTTCAGATGGTCTGCATCTATGCTGTTCATCTGTCAGTTGCGTTCGCCTGTCTTTAAACATTTGTATCCACTTATACACATTACTGCAGTCCATACAGTTAGTGCCATACTTAATATACATTCTATGATAAATTTCCGCATCACTAACACCTTCTGAATTCAAAAATCGTATTACACCGCCCTGCTCTTCGATTGTGCATTCAGCTAAAGGAGCGTCCATCTTGAGCAGCTCATAACGATACGGCTGACACTATTAGGTGAGACCCAGGAGGGAGAAACATAGCTGGGCACATGTGCTAACATATCTGCAGATTCGCAGTCGGGAACGATCAGTGTTGCACCGTACAGAATACTTAGTCTCGTTACTTATTGAATGACCTTCGTATTTTTATTGAGTTTGGTAATGAAGTTGCTTGAGCTGCCTATGGTGTAGCAGGAGTTCTTAATGATGCCACAATTTTTGGTGTTTGGCAGCCTTATAAAGAATTGTAGTTTATTAGTGTAAATATTTTTGGGATCATATTATATAAAAAAATATTGATTCTAAGCCTTTACCTGGTCTATGCTGCTATATATGTATAATATAGAAAGTGGTTTAACTCTAGACAAATCACCTACATGTACTTTTGGCATGTAAGACTTTATTATATGTATTCTCCATTTTATAGTTTTGCATTTTTAATGACTAAAAGTGCTTTGTCTTTTCACACAGATTGAGGCATCAGGGCTGGATTTAGATGTCATTCAGTCTGTGGTGGACTCGGCCAATGTGGCAGAGTGTAGTGAACACAGTGGATATAGTAATACGTATAACTTAGAAAGTAGGTTTGGAGAAGAAGATGAATTAAATGGAAAAGAGCATGGCAATGAGATACTCTTAAGTCCAAAACCTGAGAAAAAGCCATGTGAAACCCAACCCTGCCAGAATGATGCCATTTGCCAACCTGCCACCCATAATGCTAGTGATTATGAATGTCACTGTGCTATAGGCTTCCGGTAAGCCATTTATATTTTTAATGTATCTTATAGCATGCCCTGGAGTTTCTGTCATTTGAGGTAAAGTCATGAAATTCTCATAGAGGTATACTGCTTAGAAATAAATTTCAAACTATGATGATAGTTCCTGCCGTAAATTTTAAAATGCAAGTACAGTGTGTCATTGGTTTAACGTTGTCTCAATTAACGTCAATTCACGTTAACATCGTTAAAAAATTACGGCCCTTTTTCAAATTTACATTGGTGATGATTCGAGTTAATGTAGCCTGGAATTGGCGATGAAATGGTGCACGAAAAAAAACTGCGTTCATGCGCATCAGTTGTGCAGCATAGTTGTTGCATAGGGTCATTGTATCTGAATGTGGAATGCATTTTGAATTGATATATTTTTATTAAATTTGCATTAATTTTATATTTAGCAATGGATTCAAAGGCAATTTATGGTAATGATGATATGTTAGCAGAAAAAGAATCTCGCAAGACAAAATTACTTAGGAGGAAAAACTTTAGAATGTTAAACACCCTGAAGGAGGTGAAACAGCTGTAGACATAGGCACAGCTTTCGAGGTTGCCAGCTACAAATTAACTGCTGCAAGAAATACTTTATTTGTTACATTTCTTTTCCAGCTATGCCAATTCAAATGAAACTGCATCCATAGAAGTATTCGTGGCTCTCTGTAAATTTTTAAGAGCACGCCATTCCAATCATTTTCTATTGCTTGTACGACATCTCACCTGATTGGTACTATGTAATTCATCCTTTGGTCACTAGTAGCACTTCAGTGAAATTAGCATTTTCCTGTTTCAGGCACATTAAAAGGAATTTATCTAGTACTGATTGTTTATTTATTGCCATTTCTGTATTCATTTTTGATATTAATTGATTTATTTATATTTAGATACCGTTCATATCACACATGGCACAATATAGCTCAATAAAATACTATATTTAATATCTTTTTGTATTTCGAGAGATTTTGAACTCGAGTTTTTGGAATTGATTTTACTGTATAATATGGGTTGTGAGGGGAAATATTGTTTTGTTTAACGTTGTTTCGTTCAACCTCACAAATTTCAGGAATGAATTAACGACATTATTCGAGGACACACTATCCAAATTTATTGTTGCTTGTTTAGAAACATAGGCTTCTGTAACATTCTGTTAAATTTTAATAACTTTAAAATATTATATACTTGAATAATATCTTGATAGTTAATTTTAACAGCAGAATTACTCCAATATTAAGAACTTTAAATAGTAGAGATGCAAATTAATTCAGTGGTTAGGACAACATCATTCAAGAATTAAATTTTTATTTAAATTTGTTTATTCATCTAACATCTGATTTAGTTATTGTAATATTTGGCACTTTGCATTATTTTATACCCTTACCTTTTGTTATCATTAAAATTTTTTATTAAATTTTTATTTTAACTTAATACTTAATTCATGCATAGCCATCATATTTGATGGGCAATTATGCTAGTGCAGAAATATTGCTGTACTCCCCAGTTTTCCATACTTATGGCTGTATCAGTATCATAGTTAACAAACGTCATGCTGGCTTTCTTATTAATTAAACCTGTTTGGGGTGTTTTGTTTTGCTAATCATCCTCTCTTGATTTCAGAGGAAGTTGTTACAACTTCAATCATTTCATAAAATAGTAATAATTTTCACAGCTATGATTTGATTAATATTTTTTGTATTACAGAGGGCGTCACTGTGAATCCTCAGATAGCTTGTGTGATTCTCTCAAGCCGTGCCAGAATGGTGGCACCTGTGTGTCATCATCTCCTAGCTCATACCACTGCCTCTGCTCATTAGGTTACGGGGGAAAGAATTGTGATCAGAGTAAGTTTCTTTTTTCTGAAAAAAATATATTGTAAGACATAACGAGTATAAGATGCATAGATTAATTCAGACAATCTTAGAGGTTGGCTTATGTGCATTGAAAGACATATCCAATGGAATATGGTATCTTTGATGTCAAAAAGTTTGTTAAGGATTATAATTTTCATGGTTGACTTAAGGGTCACAGGACTTGGTGAGCATGCAAATTGAGTAATTGTCAGAATGAGCGCATTATGTAATAGCATTATATAATAGCATCAATTCAATGCTTTTAATGAGAATTCGTATATTTCTATTAAGAATAGTTATTATTTTTATGATTTGAGATCAAGCTGGGGAACTCAGCTCTGTGATTCCAATTCATCCAACTTTAATAACTCTAGACTTTTCCATCCTACCTTAACAGGCCATAACAATCAGTAGTGAAACAGAGAAACTCACATAATGGAAAGTATACTCAGCCTCTTTTTTTATACCATTACACTTTTTCCATTTCTATCTGCTTGGCCAGGGATGATCATATAGGCCTCATGTAGAGCATATAACAAGCCATCCTTTCAGACAAAATGAATGTACTATCGACAAAATATACCTTTAATTTAGAGGTTCTCACTAAGGTCTAAAAAGATTAAATGAATGCTTCTCATTTACTCTTAGACTTAGTTAGGGCTGAAAATATCATATCATATTTTTCTCTTTTTTTTTTAATGATTTAGGAGTTGAATTTGGTGAATCTGTGGGTTTCCAGGGGGATGGATACCTGGAACTTAGTCCCAGTCTTTTACCACACCATGATGCCAATGATTTAGAATCTATTGTCATTGAATTTTCCACCACTTCATCTGATGGAATTATGTTTTGGCATGGACAAACTCCTGAAACTGATGGACGGGGGCAAGATTTCCTCGCAGTTGCTGGTATGAAAATGATTCTTAATAAGCCAGGGCCAAAAAACTTTTCGATAGTGGCATTGCTTTAAATGGCAAAATTGATTTAATGAATTGTCTAGTAGTCATTGAAATGTTAATATCATCTCATTAAAATTTTTAGTAAGCTTTAAATTTTTAAAGATAATGTTTTTCAGCTGTTGCTTTAATGAATTTTAGTTGTTTCAATTTTTTGTGAAAAATACATTTACACGTTATTTATATATTTTAACTCTTTGTTTATTGCATCTAATTTTTAAAATCCCTTGAATATTGCCCATATTAAATTCTTGTGTATTTTTGTGTGTAATAGTAATCTCATTCTGATTAATGTTTAGTAATAATACTTAACCTGATTACTGAAGAATAGTTTTATAATAGAATGCATATACGTTTTATATTTTTGATTTTATTCACTACAGTGGTAGATGGGCATTTGGAGTTCAGCTATGAGCTGGGATCAGGTGCAGCATTAATCTCGCTGACCCAATCTCGGGTAGATGATGGTAAGCGCCACCGTGTAGTGTTCCACCGTCAAGGAAGAGATGGAAGCATTGAGTTAGATGGAGAACATGTGCAGGTTGGAATAAGTGGCGGATTTCTAACCATGCTGAATACAGCAGGAAATATATATCTAGGTAGGTTTAATTTTTAAAATACTTAGTGTGTATTACTAGCAAAAAATGTGATAAATTAGCAGCAAAAGAATTCAAAAGATGTTGTATTACTTAGAGTAGTCAGAAAATTGGTGGGTTTTTCAAAGCAGTATTTTTTGTTCGATCCCTTAATAAGCTTTTACTAATACCATAAATACCGGAAAAAAAGTTTTGGGCTCAGAAGTGGATTGTGTCCTTACACAGGTATATAATATTTTTTCCTTTCTCCTCGGTGATGCCTTCAATGAGAAACAAAAATCAAACAATGGCAGACTATAATTTGTTGATTACATAGACGCATGCATTAGAAGATATCTATTAAAAATATCTTGAAAACAAGTTATATTTTTTTTTTAAATCACACATTAAAAAGCAAGAAATTCCTGGTTACTGGCCACTTCAACCTCAGTGATGCTGTTGTACTCATTTAAATCATCATTTGTGTCAGAAGTATTAGACTGTGTTGCAGTCATGGAATTTCCATCATGATCCTCCCATAATATGTTTTCACTGCGACCCACTATAAAATCTCAAAATTTCTGCGAAACCTCTCCCCATGAAAAGTTCCTACATTTTTCATACACTCTCATTTTAAAGTATTCAGATGAAAATAAAAACTTCCCATAGATAAAAATAGTTAAGTAAAATAATTTGGACAGGAAAAAGAAAAGCATATTTAATTTAATATTTGTAATGAAAGATACCTTAGACGAATGGAAGTTGGTCTTTTTATATTTTCCTTCGGAAACATCACTAGAAGTTTGCGTTTTTCAGGCAGGAAAGTATTTTTGGTTAACAGTAATTTAAATGTTTGTATTGCTAATGTCAGGTTTGTTGTGTTGCAGTGGGTTGGGTTGGTTTGTGTTAAAATGGGACAAATATTGGGAAGAAGGTGTAAATTTGAAAGAAATAGCTTTCAGTTATTTTATTACTTGGGTCTATAATTCTTCACAATTTTTCTTGCTTTTCAACCCAGTCTGATCAAACTAAGCTCAATATAACCTACCCTAACAGAGTCAACACCACTAACAAATACAAACATCCTAATTTCCTATATCTTTTCTAACTGGAGGTTATTAACATCTGGTGGCCTACACCACCTTTCATTTTTCTTTTGAGGGACATATCTGTGGTATATCTGAATCTCCAATATAACAATGTACTTTATAACGGAGTTCTAAGGTGAAATGGGCAAGAAGTAGAAAAGCGACAAAAGTAAACATTGAAATAAGTGTAACTTTTGCACTAATAAAGACTTCTTATTTACTTTTGACATTTCAGGAGGTTTACCAAAGGCCGACTACATGACTGCAGGAAAGTACACCCAAGGTTTCTCAGGCTGCATTCATTCTATTGACCTAAAATATGCTGGAACAATTAACTTGTATGAGAAGGCATTGTCTGCTGTCAATGCACATCCATGTTCTAAGTGAGTATTTAGGAACTTGTTAATAACTTAGCCATAATTTTTGTACATAATCAATTCTGTTATTTAAGAAAAGTTACCTCATTGACAAACCTTTGGCTATTCCTATAATTTTTAACTATTTTTTTAATTTTTAAACATACATGTGCTATTTTATAATTGACTCTTGTAAATTTATTTTGCATGTTAAAAATATTGATAAATTTCAATCTTGTAATCTTAAATTCTCATTATTACTGAAATTAAAATTTAATGTTTAATTCGTCATTTCAAAAAAAATATTTCAGTTCATTAGTGATTGTAATGTTTTTTCCTCTATGAATAGTTCTTAATAACAGTACATCCCTGTCTTTTTAATGAGGAATTATCACTATAAGCAAAGCAAAATCCTGTCATTACTAAATACCTTCTTTAATGATGATTTATACTGTGAAGTTTTAAATTTTATACTTTAGAAAGTATTTAAATCAAATTATATTAGTGCATTAATTTCTACAAGTGCACTTTTATTTTCAATATCATTATAAAGTTAGTATAGAAAGAATTTGGAAGAATACATACAGTACTTCTTATGTTAGACAGGATAATTAAACTATATGACTGTAACAGACCAATTTATATGGGCTGTATTTTTCAAAATAAACTTCATCTCTCTATTATAAGTGAAAATAGCTTGCCAACTTTCAAGAAAACCTTAAACTTTCTCTTGGTAAAATTTCTGTATTTTATTAAGGAGTTCTGAAACTCTTAATTATAATTTTGATTTAGAAAATAACATAACCTTTATTTATACTAACAAATCTCTAGATCAAAAATTATTATTACTGCAGTAAAAGTCTGCTATAACAACAGAGTTGATAACAGTAAAAAAACTCACTATAATGAATGCTCATTATACAGTCAAAACCCGATTTAGTGCCACATTTGTTCATTCGTTAGAGGTAAATGAGGGTGGCACTATATAAGGGGGATGCTAAATCGGGATTTGATTGAAACTGAAAACAACTTCATTGTACATTTTGCTCATTAGAGAATTCTCGGTACTTAGGGAATAATCAGTTTTCACTGCAGAGTTCTACATTTCACTGCTAGATGGCACTATTTATGTGCCTCCCAAGAACTTCCAATTTTGGCTAATAAGTGGCATTATGTGCATTAGTCACTCTGAGGGTGTTGTTCCTCACGTTGTGATTCCCGAAGGAATGGGATTTCCTGAGTGCATGTGACACTGGTTTTTTTTCTACTCTTTTGTTATGTGTGAAGGGAAATTGGCATTCCAAGTAGAGTTGGGTTGGAAAAAGGTCTTCAGAAAAATGGATAGGTTAGAAGAAGTTTTTCAGAAAAATGGTTTGGTTGGTTGGAAGAAAAGTTTTAAAAATTGGTTGGTTGGGTTGATTGGAAGTGGGGTTTCAAAAATGCCATTTGGTTGGGTTGGTTTGAAGTAGGGTTTCAAAACTGTCGTTTGGTTAGGTTGGTTGGAGGAAGGGTTTCAAAAAAATGTTGGGTTGTGATGTGTTCTCTGAAAATCCCATTCTTATGGGAATCACAACACAAAATCTATATATCCTGTGCTGCATAATAAACTAGTGGTTGGTATTCTTTCACCTCTTTCTCAAGAGGGCCTCCACCACAGAGAAAAATAAACACCAATAAAATATATTTTAAAAAATCTTGTTACTAAAATATTTCCGCTTTTATTTATTTTAAGCTAATTTTTTAAATCTTTATATATCCTGTGCTGCATAATAAACTAGTGGTATTCTTTCATCTCTTTCTCAAGAGGGCCCCCGATTACTAAAATATTTCCGCTTAGGGGGCCCATCAGTGATTCTTGTCTAGGGGCCCAATACCTCTAGCTACGCTGCTGATTACTTCCTTGAATGTCAAGGAATTATTTAAGAACAATGGAGTCGAGTATCTAGGCTAATGGTTAGCAATTCCAAGTTGAATGTATAATTTGACATCTGTTTCTTATTTTGGTATCCAAATGCTTTATTGAAGCCTATCCAATAAAACTCTCAAGCAACCGGAACATTCACTTAACCCAAAAATCCAATCCCCCGGGCATTCCAGATAACTGGGGAGTTGACTGTATTAAAGTATTAAACTGATGATAGTTATGAAAACTCAAAATAGGGAAGATCTCATCTCTTATGCTGTACTCGTTATAGCAGACTTTCATTGCATTATTATTATTGTTTAGGTGATGTATAGATCATCTTAAAAACTATAGTTGTAAATAAATAAAATAATATGGATGCACTTTAATTTCTATATCTCATATTCTATTTTTGATATTCATTAGCTCCTTTTTTCTATTTCTTCCCTAACCTTACCAATTGCACTAACCTCTTAATTACAATATAATTTTTTGGCCCTTCACTTTCTATTGTTTCTTTCATTTTTACTAATTCTGTGTCATCTTTCTCCTACTTTTATTTCCTCACTCTTTTTGTCTTATTCTTTTTACATATCCTATTTACTCTTACGTTTTACCACTTGAATCCTTCACCCTCCCCCAATTACATCAAAGAGTCTGGTGGGTGCCTTCCTCCTTGGTATTCCACCAAAGTGGTGGTACAACCACTGCAAAAGGTAATGGTGGCTTTGGAAGCTTTGGAGACACCTCCATAGAGGTTGGTTCAGGCATGGTGGGAGCTCCAGCCATAGCATCAACTTCAAGAGGAAATACAAAGATTAGTTCCTTGCTCCTTACTTGGGTGCTTTTCTCAATTACCCTCTTCTTCGCACCAAACCCTGTACTGTCTCTAGCCTTTCCAACCTCTAAAACACAACCAAAGAAGTATATCCAGAGCTCAAATCATCTGCCGCAAGCTAAACTGTGGTGATGGGTCACTATATGCATTACAAATGAGATGGTGGACTTAAAGGTGATATTTTTAATGCATATCTATGTGTTTCCCTGCCACATTTGATTTTGTTTTGCCTTGTCACTGCACTAATATGCACTTTTTTATGTCCCATCTTTTCTTTTTACCTTCTTGCCTGCTTGTTTGAATTATATCAGGATAACTTTGCTGAGTGTCATGTCATTATTTGACTGTTGATTCAGGTTGATATTTTTGTTTATTTTTGGATATTTCAGTGTAATCTTTGAATATGAGAATTTTTACCTTTATTGTCCCTTAACCTAGAAGTATTTTTCAATGTTAGGATTTCAGATCACTATTTATTTTGCATTAATGATAGAAATTGTAGTTTTCAAGTGCTTATGTAATGTAAAATATACAAATTAGCATAGATAATCATGATACAGGTGATAGATATTTCTAATAACCTGATCATAGCTGAAATAAAATTCAGGCCATACTAAAATAATAATGTCATAACAAGAAAGATTAATTTTAATTTCTTACCTTTACAGTTTTATAAATTTATCAAAGCTTGTCTCTTGTATTTGGCAATTGTTGACTTATTGGATCTAGTCACCCAACAATTTGGAAATTCATAGATGATTTGAACAAAAAAACAAAATCTTAGAAATTAAAATAAAATTATTAATTGCTGGTCATATGCCCTCTCATAGCAGAAAAGTTTATTGGGATACTTCTCAGCTGGTCAAAGATATACCTAGTTAAAGACTATGAGAATTGGGATGTTAAATTTCTTGAGAGGCATCACTCACAACTTTAATCTTAACTTTTAAAATCACTAGAACTTTTATATTTAAATTTTCATCATTTTTACTACCTGACTATTATTATCTTAACACATTCCAGACAACGATAAAAAATGCACTTTTTCTCCTATGGTCAAAATTTTTGGACTGTTAAGGGATTATTTTAATTTGATAAAATTTTGGAAATACATGGCTTTTGGGACGGAGGACCAAAAAATTGCATCACATACTAATTAGTGGCCCCAAAACTGATCAAAGGGTCTAAAAGTTGGCCAGGGCCCCAACTCTGCTCCTTTGACAAATATGAAAAAATAATTATTCACATGAAACATAATAAGGAGCTTGATATTGAGGAATCGGGAATGTTTGTTTTTCCCATAGAAGAAGCGTCGCACTCCTATTACGTGGAAAACAAACATCCAAATGGTATTCCTCTCCTAACAGAGAGCCAGGCAGGCTTTCTGTCTGGAATGTGTGAATATTAGGTTGTATTTTAATAAACAAAACATTTTTCATGGATCATTTTCCTTCATTTGCCCTGTTTTCTTGCCCTTTTGATGTAAATCTATCATCCATACTTTTCATCATGTTAATCTCTCACGAGATAAGTAGATCTTTTTTCCAGCATTCATTGCCATATTTTAATTTCAAAAAAGCACCAGGCCTAATTAATGGTAAATCGCTATATTGGCAGTAAAATACAGGCACTGTCTGGGTTACATAAGCCTCGACTTACATAAACCCACACTTATGTAAGAGGCCCCATAAATCTCTAAAAAAATTTTCATTATGTGGAAAGGAAAGTTCATGTTAGCGGTTTGCATAAGCGAGCAGGAATTACTTATGTGTACGGAGGAAGAATGTAAGGCATGGGATGTAATGCGGTGTTCTCAGTGTGTTCTACTGCTCATGAACATTAGCTTGATCTCTTAATATGTGTTTTTATTTTGTGCAAATTAACCTAAGTGTTGCCCTTGCAATCATGGCTGATAAGCATTGCAGTGAGAGAAAAAGTGCTAGTTTACATGTCTATATTTTAACCAATTACTTGTACCATACTGATGCAGTAAATTATACTTTAAACACAAAGCATCTGTAGTCATTTTTGACTTATACAAATTTCGGGTTATGTAACGGTGTTGGACTGCATTCCTTACATAACCCGGGGAGTGCCTGTATTGTTATCTTCGTTTAATGCATAAAATTTCTCTCATAAACTCATATAAGCTGTATTTGTTTATTTTTATTCAGTTATTTTGGGGGTTTCAAATATTGCCCATTTGAGGAATAAATTGCAATGTGGAATAAATTTGCATAAATTGAGGCCAAACTCTGGTTGCATACAAGAACAAAAGAGAGAAGTTCAGGGTGTTCTCTTTGAACTTCTTCATCTGGCCAAGAAAAACTGTAATGGATACAAGGGACCAGATTGCCTCGTGAGAACAATAACTCATACCATTTATTGAGTCAATCTAGTATACTTCTAAATGTTATATTTGCTCCAACATGTCTATGGTGAATCTGTCAATTGCATCTCTGATTTGGATACTTATCATTACAAAGAGGTTGATGGCATAAACTGTCCATTACATTAACCTAAAATAGATATCTAATGATGTCTGATGCCAAACTCAAGTGTGGAATGCATGTTGAATCAGCACAGAAATTAGTTTTTAATGCCAAAATTTGACATATTTGTCCATGAAATTGCTGCCAGTTTCATGTGTTTGCATACGATTGACTGGAATTATAAATTTGTGTTACATTTGTGCACATATTCACGAAATTTAGATGCTATTTTGAAGTTTAAACAGTACATACAATGGTAACAAAAATAAAGAAATATTCAGTTATTCATGGACATTGTGTTAATGAAGTCAGGTATAAAGATTAATATTGATAAAGTTTTTTTCTGCGAAGGCTTAGTAAGTTTTTAATCCTTGATTAAAAACAGAAAAAAATTATATTTGTATAAATTTATTTTAATGAAATCACGTTTTGTGTGCATGAAAAAGTAAAAAAAAAATAAATAAATCTAAAATTTGCATAATAGTATGTTCAGGAGTGTCAAAATAGTTTTGGGAATATAAAAGCTGCCAAGCGCAATGTTGAACAAATAAATATCCATTTTTTTGTGCATCACGCTGAGAGAGATAGCTACAGCTTTTAGGAAGAGAGTGAGGAGGAGAGAGTGAGGGAGAATAGGTGGGAGGAAGAGAGAAAGCAAGAAAGAATAGGAAGTCCTTAATTTCAATGCTTTATTCATCGTTTTTCATTGGAAGTTAAATTAGTATTTATATAAATTCTCCAGAAAAATCAAGATCCCATACAGTCAATGTTTTGAAGAAAACAAGGAAGAAATTTCTTGATAATGTGTAGCTAATTTGATTATTGGGAAATACGCTATGCTCACTTGACATCTATGACATTAGTATTCATTGATATTTATTGTGGTTTGCAATAGCAATTATATACATTTATTATTTATAATATAAAATTGTGGTACATATAGAAAGCTTTCAATTTTATACAGCATGCCAATGTATTCATTTTATGCATAGGTGCACTTTGGACTGATCTTTTCCTCCCAACCACTCCTTTTTTGTTATCTTAAGTATCACCATATTTTTCAAACTTCTTAACTAACCTTGATTATTGAATTATCAGGTGTGTTGTTACACTAAAATTTGTTACAATGTCTTTTCTGTACGAGGACAAAGCTATTCGTTTTATAAAAAAAATTTAAGTGTTTTGTTATATAGACTATATGCCATTTTTCTTCTACTCTTTAGAGATGCGGTATTTTCCAGTTTTAATATCATAGCAGTATTACTAAAAAAGTAGGCATTTAAAACTATAGTGTTTATTTTTGAAGAGCCTGTAAAATCAGCCCATTTTTAGATATTGTGGCGATTTTATCCGTGCTAGATCAGTTATGGATTAAATGAAATATAATAAAGAAAACTGTTATGTAAATTTGGTAGTTTTTGCAATTTGGCCATTCAACATTGATCTGCATAATAGTGAATCTCGCCACTGTGTCTGGTGATGTTTGTTGGACGCCAGGAAACTACGCATAGGTAATTGAATCCGCAGTGTGGGAAGCTGCATTTGAGGAAGTTTCCCTTTACTCTAGGGCTGCCCAACTTCTTTAGTGTAACGGACCAAATATGCTGAAAGCCACTGACTGGCAGACTGGGGTTGGGAGAGAAGGGTAGAAGAAATTTTGCTCGAACGAAGCCCTAATGGGCCCGTATAGATAATAACAACTTCAAAATATTTCATAGAATAAAATTTTAGAACTGTGTAATTCACTTACTCTGACTTAATAGCATACTTGTTTATTTACATTCGCTGCTGTGAATACGGCCAACAATACGAAAGCCATGGTGGACACTTATAGATAGTTCATAAGGGGTCTTCTAATATACTGTGAAAAGGCAAATGGACAGATCCCAAATTTTTTCCATATCTAGTCCGAATGTAGAACTATATATCCTGAAAATTTGGTGTTTGTAGCTTACATAATTTTTGAGATATTTTGTACACAGTCGGACAGACGGATGAACCAAATGCATAAGCTATTTTTTATAAAAAAAGCGCTAAAAGTTATTGTTTCCATAGCAACTCATTAGTGCTTTATTTGAGCTCATCAAATAATTGCACATTCATGCAGTTCATGGACAAGCTAACAAACTATAATTATATAGAAAACAAATTTATGTGCAGTGTATTCCAAATGTAACATAACAGTTTCAGTTTAGAAATTTATTTTTTATATGTTCTATTAGTGTTGTTCTTGCCAAGAATTCTTGTTCATATATTGATTTCTTATTTGCAGTTTAACTTAAGTCTTCTGTAGAAGTGGTTGTAAATGTTCACATTTAATTTCCAATTGTGTTTGATCAGCTTCAACAAGATTGCTGTGTTTAGTGTATTTTTAAGAAAAATCATAACTATGTTCAGCTGATTGTTTTCTAGTTTCATGTTAAAGAGTGTTTGTAACAATGAAGGAAATCTACTAAATTTCATTTTGCAAATCTCAAAAATCAATTCATAACTACCTAATATCAGTTTGTAAATACCTAAGTGGACATAACTGTCCATTAAAAATAACTCTGCATTTTTGCAGTTGATTTTTTCAAAAACATTTTAGAAAATGTAGCTAAAAATGTATTGGCCAAACTACATTGTTGCTCAATAAAGAGCACATCATAGAAACTTGGGATGAAAGAGTTAAGGAGGTAAGCAATAACTTAAACATAATATTGCAGTGTTATTCCACATGTAGCCAAATGGTTGAATCATAAAAAGGCATTGTCATTGAGATAGGCGCTAATAATATTTTATGCTATTCTACTCTGATTTCAACCACCTTTCCATTTTAATCTAAAATTTTTATATCAGTGCTACACCAATTCAAAGTATGAATATAAATCTTAAAGATTCTTTCATTCAATAACCAGTGTTATCAGTACAGTACAGTAGCTGTTTGATAAATATTTTTATAATTCTCATTATTTTTAGGTATATAAACTAATTTTTATATCTTTCCAATTTAATCATGTCTTTATTTTCTCTTTATGAACCTGTTTCTATAGGATGTTTACTTGATTTTATGGAAGTTGTTTCTTTATTTGAGAACCATTAAAAATTGCTCTATCCCTAGACATTTCACGTTGAACAGTGAAATTTTTAAACTAAAAGCTTGATGATTTAAAAAAATTCTCTAGTTATAGTTTCAATGTGGCTGCCACCATGCTAAAAACCATAGATAGATGAACTAGCATTTCTTTGGAAATGTTCTCCATGATTTGTGCAGCATCAGAATTTTCACATATTTTGGTGATTTATCTCTTGAATTACACGTTTCTTGAATGAAATTGTTACCATAAAAATTTGTTCTTTAATTAATCAATAACTTTTTAATTTTTTTAATTTTTAAGGAAATTTTTACTTTGAAAAAATTATATTTTGCTGTAGAACCCTAGAGAAATCCATAATTATATTCTAATTTTTACTTTTAGCCTGAGTGTAATAAAATATTTTAATTAGTAGTATATAGTGCATGAATTATATAGATTTTAGGGTAGCAAAATAATTCATAATTTTAACAAAATGTGATTTTATATGCTGAGGCTATATCACATTCGCAAAAAAATCACTCCTATGCACTCACAATTTTCTTTTAGAATTATTATACTAGTGTCTAGCAAGTATGCTTCAGATTTCACAAAATTTGCATTGATTTCTCAAAAGTCCAACAGTTAGCACCTTAGGTTTTACATAAAAAATGATAATAAAATCTTTTCATAAAAATTGCATTTGATCTATTGAAAAAAATTTTAGAAAGTGTTTTTAGCTCTGCAAAAAATATGAAGTAACATTTTGTTTAATTTTAAAATTTCTTGACGTTACAAGGATTGCATCCAAGTGCATAAAAATGGTTAAATGTAAAAATATGATGAGTTGATGTTCTGGTTATTCCCATCTAAAATAAATTTAATGTTCTTCCCTTGTTTCCTTCTACAGTGATAAATTGGGAGAAGATGATGACAACAACAATAAGTTGGATGGACTAGATAGGGCCCTGTGAAAAAGTTCATCCTTGGCCCATTTTGATATGGATTTTTTAATGACCATGAAGTACAGTGGAAAGTAAATAACCTAAGTGCTAGCCATGGAACAATGCTTGAACATGAATGCTGCAGAGACTTTTCACTCTCCAATTCGCTGTCTCATAAGCAGTGTTTGAAGACATTTTGTCTCTCCCCCTCCCTATCCTACAGTGAACAACTTGCCTGCTCATCAGAATGGTGACTCTGCCATTAATCCCACTGCCAAGACTGTTGGTGACCCATCTCTTTCCCATTATGCCATTCATGCAAGGACATCAACGGCTCTGATCCTCGACTATGCATGTGTTTTAGTCTCTACTAACCAAGTTCCTCAGGCATCATTGTTCATAAAGCAGTTTGACTTCATTTGCCCTTGATTTTTACTGGCTTTTTTCCACACTGCTGTCATGTTCTACATAATTTGATCATTTAAGATGGTGAAAAGAAATGTAGCTGTTTGAAAAAATGTTACTAGTCTTCCTTTGAGTAAACGCACGAAAATCAGCTGTTTCTTACAAAATGTAAAGTTATGGTTATGATATTCTTGAATTTCTATTGTTAAAGTAAGATTTTTTGTACAAAGATTGGAAAGAAATTTTTCCAGAATGAGAGAGACACCAGGAGTGTTTTCAGCAATATGTTTGTGAGTTGAGGAGAATGAATTTAAAGCTTTTTAAACCAGTGCAATGAAGAGGCAATAGCTGCCATCGATTGTATGACCAGTGTGTGACGCACTTGAAAATGTCGTGTGTTGGATTCATGTTGCCAAGCATTTTGCAGATCACGGTGCCTTCCCATGATTTTTTAATTTGTCATTGATAAATGATTGAATTTTCTTATAACATCCATCAATTTAATTTTTTACTGCCATAAATTCTGGTCTTTTTGTTTTAAGATCCACACACAAAGGTGCTATGACTAATTGTTTATAACGTTTAGATTTTAGAAGCGTATCTATTATATGTTTTATTCTTTTTGCACTGCCAGTTTCAAGCATCACCATTCCTTCAGCATTTTTCAAAACGAAGTCTACATTGCATATACATACAAACACATACATAAGTAGATATATACATAAGTACACACACACATATATATACACATACACACACATATACATACATATATACATACATACATACATATATATATATATATATATATATATATATATATGCAAAATTGAGAGGTAAGTAAGAGTTGTACTAATATATTTCTGGTTTTTTTATTTTGTAAGAACCCTAATTTTTACACATTAAAATGTGTTCTTGTTCTGATGTATGGTGCTACAGTTTTAAATATGGAGGCATGAGAAATGACCTCCTCTCTTTATTTTTTAATGCCGCACCCCTAATTATATGCTTTGTGTGTCAAGTAAAAACTGCTATGTTCTTAATTATAATTTTATGATAAAGTAAAAATGATTGGAGCCTTGTCACAGTAGGAATAGAATACAAGTCAGCCATGACTAAAACACGGTAAGAATTTGTTTACAGACAAAAGTTTTCAGAGGATATCAAAATTATAATATAAATGATTTATTTGTAATCATTGGTCTAATCGAAAGTGAAAGGGAACTGTAATAAGAGTTGGTGATTTTGTAAGCTATATCTGTGAAACTACAATATATAATTGAAAAGTAAACTGTTAATACCTGTTACCATTGTGTCTTTCCGTGTCATTGAATTTAATCTATTTTACTGTACATGTCCAAAGCATGGAAAAATCAACTGAAGAGACAATAAAATCCGCAAACCAATTGTAAACACTTGGGTTTCTATCAATCCTCATCCAGATAGACAAGAATTCAAGCTATTTAGATCTTCCTTTCAAGTATATCAGCAAGCCCTTATAACTTACAAAAAAATATACAGATTTTCCCCATAATGCTGATTGTCATTATGATCTTTTCATATTACAGCTGAATCTCTCTAATCCAGCAACCTTGGAACCTAACCACAGCTGGATAAGAGTATTTGCCAGATTATGGGAGTTACATAACCCTTAAGCTAAGCTGAACCCATCTCTTCATAATACTGTGTTGTTTCATACTGAATGTGAATATAAACAAGATAACTACTTGGAATTTTATTTAAACATATAATTATAATAATAAATTAATAAACAAAAACCAGTTAAAGTACCTAATAGGTTTTATTATGTAATAAGCTTTACCTTAAATGCTGCCATGTTCTGCTTCCAAAGTTGTGTGTACATATGGAATTCTTTAACAATTATGAAAACTGATATTAAGTAGTGCTAACTAAAATTGTATATGTATATATACTGATTCAAGAAGAGTCCCAATAGAAAATGGACCTGGAAGGGACCCAACGGCATCAAAAATGAAATTGACAACATACTAGTCAATAAAAATCGTGTGGCTGAAGACTATTCTGTCCTCAACCAGTTTAAAACGAAGCAGCCATTGACTGGTAAGATGCAGAATAAAGTTCAACTCAAAGTTGGAAAGAAAGAAGCTTATAAAGAAGCCTAAGTCTATTATCAACACGCAAGTGCTAAAAGAACGAAAAGAAGAATTTCAGCTCCAGCTGCAAAATTTATTCAGTGTGTTGGAAGACCAAGAAGTTGAATCACGATTAATAGAGATACTCAAGGAAACTGCTCAAGAAATAGGAAGAAGTTAAAACAAAGCCAGAGAAATAGTTGACCGAAAAAACAAGACTGCTGATGGAAAAAATGAAGAAAAATGAAAATTACTAATGACTCTAAGGAAATGATCTACTTTGCAGAAATAAACAAAACTATAAGGAAGTCCATCAAAGAAGACATGAAATATAATTATGAGCTAATCAAGAAATGATAAAAAACAATAGAAGCTACAAGAGAGTGAAGCAATACCTCTCGATTGGTAAGGGACAGTTTGTGGCCTTGATGCTAGAAGATGGCTTGATAACCCATAGTAGGAAATTAATCGTAAAATGTGTACAAGAATTCTTCACCAAGTTGTGTGAGGATCCTCTGGCAAATGATGAAATAAATGAAGAAGGAAATATGGCTACTGAAGAGGTTCCAGAAGAGGTGAGACACGCAATCAGAAGTATGAAGAATGAAAAAGCATCTGGAGTGGATGGTATCAGAGCAGAAGTATTCAAAACCATGGGTAACTATATGTAAAAGATTCCCGCCAAGATTTTTACATCGTTCCTGAAGAGGAAGATGATAACAAAAACATGGAACCACGCAAGCATCTTCCTTTTACACAAGAAAGGTTCCAAAGAAGACTTGAATAACTACAGACCGATCAGCCTACTCCCAACAGTCTACAATATATTCACCAAAATACTCACTATGCACTTTCAAAACCAACCCAACCCAGAGAACAAGCTGGATTTGGCAGTGGTTATAATATGATGGACCACATCCAAGTCGTGAGAGAGGTAATCAGTCGGCCTAATGAGTACAAATTACCTCAATGTATGTATGTGCTTCATCAATTACAAGAAAGTATTTAATTCTATCTTAACTTCAACGGTGTTACATGCACTGAAGAAACAAGGAATATAAGAAATGTGTATAACTTTGATAATAATAGCCATGAAAATGCAACATCGCCTATTCAGCTGCATGAAAACAGGTGCCTTTAAGACCAAAAAGGGTGTGAGGCAAAGAGATACTATGTCTCCTAAATTGTTTACAGCAGTTCTAGAGGAAGCATTAAAAATGCTAGACTGGGAAGAAAAAGGCATAAAGGTAAATGGAGAGCACCTGAGTCACCTATGTCATACTATCAGCAAAGATCCCCAGAGTTTCATATAAGAGCTGGAGCAGGCAAGCCAAGAAGCTGGAATTAATATGAATCTTAATAAAACAAAGGTCATATACAACTCCTTCACAAATCCTGAGAAGATATATATCAACGGAGCAGACTCCAAGAAGTAACCAGCTATGTTTACTTGGGTCAACTCATCACTACCAACGGATCGCTTCTTGTAGAAATAAACCAGAGAGTGAAGAGGTATAGAGTGCTTTTGGCAAGAATGCAAACATCTTCAAATCTTCCTAAAAAGAAGATTTTATGACCAATGTGTTCTGCCTGTTCTGATGTATAGGTGCGATACATGGGCCATGAACACCAGAATAATCCAGCACCTTCAAAAGACTCAAATCATGGAGAGATACATGTTAGGGATCACCTGAAGAGACTGCAAAAGGAACGATTGGGTACGAAAGAAATTCTGTGATGTGATTAGAAGAGTAAAGGCACTAAAGTGGCAGTTGGCAGGACACATTGTTAGGAGAAATGATCAGCATTGGATGCCCAGTATCATTGATTGGACCCCGAGAATCATCACGACACCAAAATACAACAAAATACAAATATTTACAAAGAAAAATAATAATACATAAAAACATCAGCCAAACATTACAATTAAGCGACAAAACAGGTTCTAATGAATAATTACATATACAAATTCACAACTGATATTAAAGAACAAGAATGAACAATGCTATTAATAATGTCCAGTAGGAAGATGAAGAATACACAATAGCAAAAGTTCATATAGTAAGAAACTTTAGACAAAAACTTCACAAATGGCAAAAGCCACTCCATTAAAGTGTCTTTAAAAACATACACAAGTGAATGTAACATTAATGCCACATGGACCACTGTTTTTGAAGAATAAACGGCCAAACTTACATCACGATCAAAGCTATGAACGTTAAATTTCGAACACAATAAAAAGTTTGTTTTTTTCATATAAAAGGTACTGATGGAAACACATAAAAGTAATTTTGGAAATAATATGACAAACTGCTATTACTCGGTTAAATCAGTCAACCATTTTTATGTTTCTATTACGTAATGCACAGGCTTGCCAACATTTCTTCTTTACAATCCAGGATTTTCCAACTGACAAAATAATCACAAAACCTATGTTTAATCTTTGTAAATAATTCCCTTTCTATTTAATGCATGATATAAAACACAACATATTTTCTTAAATAATACAATAGCCGCTACCATTTTATTTTCTATCTCATAGTCCTTCGTATTTTGAGGACGTATTTCGTGTGGCTGGATATCCTTTGATTGGACACAAATCAATCAGCACTCCATTTTTATAATATTATAAGTATAATTTAACCAAATGTGAGGTTTTCGGGCCTTAGCAGGGTGCCTGACGGGCTATATGTAATTTGCTTATGCTTATTCGTACGAATAAATGTAATGATCAATTATTATTTTCATCGTAGAAAGTTTCCACGTGTCAACAAAACTTCTTGCTTTGGTAAGTTTGGCACGTGTTTGCCATCTCCGAATTACACGGAGTATATACATCTAAACACACACATGGTCGTTATCTATAAAATTCATAAAAGTTACACAAATAGACAAATGTTTATGTGCTTTCGGTAGAACTAGGGAGCTGAAAATTTTGAGAAAGTTGGAGGTTGGTGTTCTGAAACACACCTGCACCATGGAAATAAACCGTATTACTCGAGCTCCAGCAAATACTGAGATAAACTTGTACTCAATTTCACACATCAAACTACCGTTGTAAGAGCTCTTGCACTGCGGACTGTCAATATAGATTAGATAGGTTTTTCCCAGCAAAGGAAGAGACAGACCACCAAATACCTACTGCCGATGTGTGTAAAAAAATAAAAAAACTTTTTCTAGGGGTGTGAAAAGGAGAAAAATAACAATAATAATAACAATAGTTCCAATTAAAGATATATTTCTAAGAGATAGGTGCCTCAAATTTACGCAAAAATTCTTCATTATATTTTCCGAAACTGTACAGGTGTAAAAATTCCCGCTCTCCAAATTGCTGCCTGGAGACCCTGGAAGTGCAGCTTTGACGTTTTTGAGAAAAGCTGTAGATGTCACTGTAGTCGTATGACTGCAGCGATCATAGCGGCCGTTGGGATAGTACGTGTGGTCACGTGTGGTACATGAGTTCAGTTTGAGTAGTTTGAGACCATTTGAGACTTCAAGCGTTCTGTTCCGTTGGACATGTCAAGAAAATTTTACTGCGCTGCCTTTTGGTGCAATATGCCACAAATTATAGAAAAGATAAAAAAATATCCTTTTTTCTTTTCCTAAGGAATCATATACATATTAATTATGAGTCTTGTATTAGAGTGAACCTTAACGGTTTTTTACCTCCGTATAATCTCTTAATAAAATTCTCATGATTCTCTTTAGAGCAAATGAATGGATCAAGTTTTGCCTAAGAGAAGACCTGTTGGGAAAGTCGCCTGCGGAACTTAAAAACAAAAAAGTGTGCAGCATACATTTCAACGCAAGTGATTTTCGAAGTTGGCTTCCTCGACCTCTCTTAAACCCAGATGCTATTCCTAGCATATATGAAGGTAAGATATTCACATCTGTAGTTGTGTAAAGTCCGATATAATTATACTAATTTTCCGATTGTAATATTTTATATATTTTGTCTACTGTTTTGTACATAAAGGTATATTTTTCTTGCTTTTCAATATCTTTATATGTATTAAATTAGGGATTAGATGGAAGAGGAGACTTATTAGTCTCAATCCTGCCTCAAATACATTATTCATTTATTCATTCACACTTCTCTTGTAATAGTGCTACAAAAGGCACTGCTGATGAATATGGAAGTGAAAATTTGGATATTCTATCTCCACCATCTTCTTCACCTGCTGGCAACAGTATGATTGGTACCATCAGTAGATTAAAGAAAATCATAAACAGGCAGAGAGTCGAGATTCACAGGCTGAAGAAATTGAACAATTTCTTGAAAGAACAGTTGCAGGATGCTCAAGCAGGAGTTACGTCACTGGAGTCCCTTTGTGATAAAGAAGATGAAGGCTTTGGTCTTAATGTTTGAAAAAGGTAAAAAGAATAAAAACAAGGGTAATATAATGGCTTTAGGCCTTCACTTTTTAAGTCCAAAAGCATATATGTACATGGGAACCTTTTTGCCACTTCCATCACCTAGAACAACTCGAAGAACTCTGAGCAACTTACCTGTAAATGTAGGTATTTCTGAGTCGGTTCTGACTAATTTAGAATTATAAGTAAATACTCTGTGGCGATACCATTTCATAGACTGCATATGACATTGAATGTTAAGATAGTACATTATTTGGCAGCTGGAGGTGTTACTATCTTTGGCTGTACAATTCGCAAGCTGTTCCGATATTGAGTTTCACGACAGATCTCCCCAGTCCTCTGACGTCAATCAACATTTTTGTCCAGCAATAATGCTTCACCACCTCTCTACGCCAATTCACAATATATGTATTTGATATTTATGTATTGTATAACTAATTATCAGGCTAGATTTTCACTCATATGGGGTCTATATATTAGTACCATTTACGTGCAGATATCATTTTCTGCGGTTTTGACATTTTTATAGCAGTAAGAGATCCATTCAGGAAAGAGCATACAGAAGGCAGATGCTTTATATATGCGAAAGTTTTAAGCAAATGCTTAAACTACGAACTCTAATTTCGTCTTTGTGGTGGATTTATCTGTGAGTTTTACTTTGAATCGTATTTTAAGCAGCATTGTCGAACAACATCCTTTGAAAATTGCAAAAAATCCGTGCAATAACTGCGCAGGACTCAGCTACTTGAATTATTATTTGTAAAACTAAATGTGGAAGTTATAATTTAGTATTTATCTTGTTTCCTAAAAGTCTGTGAAGTTTTTCTTATATTAGAGTAGTAATCCCATCATAATTTGTTTTCTCTCACTTTTACAGCAGCGTCCACTTTATGATGATCATTCCAGACCGTCGTCATATATTTCTGTCCATGCACTACACCACCAAGCATGCAGACAAGCAGAGGGATTGCTGTAACCGCAGGCAATCGTCCTGGTTCTCCTGGATAACTGGAAATGTCAAAACCATCAATTGAC
This sequence comes from Uropetala carovei, assembly GCA_036926305.1. Taxonomy (NCBI): domain Eukaryota; kingdom Metazoa; phylum Arthropoda; class Insecta; order Odonata; family Petaluridae; genus Uropetala; species Uropetala carovei. Next base: position 13,327,347 of record JAXCHB010000001.1, on the reverse strand, counting down.
TACTACATCAGATTTTGTATTCTACAAACACGAATGACGATTGTATTCTGATTTTAGGCGGCGGATTCTAACGCCATAATCAAATGTGCGTGGTTCTGTCACCACCGGAATTTCTCTCCGAACCTGTGATGCTATGTAAAAATAAAAATGTATTTCTGAAAAAATAAAAATATTAAACAAATATTAATAAATATATTATGGGTGTAAACGTGCTTTGACTGCTTTTAATATGAGAGAGAGGGAGGGGGGAGGGAAGGACAAAGGGAGGGGAGAGGGGACAAAGGGAGGGGACAAGGGGAGGGAGGGTGAGAGAGGGAAATGACTTTCAATACAATTAATGTTTCTGATGCCAATTTGATCTCCATAAATACCTTGAACGATCCAATCTTTACTCCCGTTGTTATTTCAATGGGCATTACACTAGTAAGGTTTTAAAGGAGAAATATAAGACTCTGATTCCCATTAAAAGCTTACCCATATGAAAGCATTAAGCCTGTTGTCTAGGAAGCTGATTGTTTGATCCAGAAAAATTACCACTTTTTTCCAATAAAAACTATAAATTTACGCTAATTCTACTCGGATTGAAATTCTGTCTTCAAAAATAAGAAACTACAATTTATATCCTATCCGATAGTTTAAGTCTCAACTTCGTATCTTGATGGGAAATAATTTTGAAGTGCAAATATAAAAACCTCTACACCAAATTACATGTTTTCTCTCTTCTCCGCCCCATAACCAGAATAATGATGCAGTTTACTTGGAATGAAACTACTGAACAGGTATCTCCCAATAACTCTCAACTTGAATCCGAACCCATTCAAGAAAAGGAACCGTTCCAGAATGAAATATTTTGTTCTGACTAAATTCCGTTCCGGAACGGAACTAAACCGATCACAGAACATACAGTTTCGTTCCGAACCGAAACTATTTTTTAGGTTCGGTTTCGTTTAACAACCCTAGTAATAATCATGATTTTTTTTATCATATCTAAAGCATGAAATCAAGATTTTATCATTATTTATTCTATTAGTCATTAACGTTCCCTAGATTCAACAGTTAATTAAAGGTATTTACACCATACAAACATATTTGCATTGATACATAATGCACAAAAAAAACTTCTCATTAGTATAGATAAAGATAAACATTACACCACTAGTGAAGGGGCATGTTATGAATTCCCCAAAGAAAAAAATCTGATGTGGCCAACACATTACTTTCTCCATATTTGAGGTATAGATATTTAAATTATTATGAATAGCATTATAAGGCGAAATTATCATTTCATATCGTAAAAGAATACAGTCATCCTTATTGCCATAAATTAGGTATATTTTGAATATATTTACAGAATTCACTGCTAAATGGTGATGGCACTGTACACTAGAAAAAGCAGAATACCTCTGAAATGGATAGTTCTACGAAAATTTGTTTCAAGCAAAACTTGGAAGAAATATTACTCTCTACAACTTTTGTCCTTACAAAGATGACCAATTACGACGTTGAGTTATTTGATGAAAACCGAAATAACTGATTTTTTATAAATAATTCCTAAACAATAACTGCTATGGAAAATTGTTTCAAATAAAAACTGTAGAAAATTACATTGTCTATAACCTTTATATCATATTGTATATACAATAATGATGTTTTGACAAAGAAATATCGCAAAAACCGAATCCGGTTTCGAATAAACCTAGACTTCCGGTTAACCGTTATTGTCCAAAAACTAATCAGTTCTTTGTGCTCATACCAAAGTGTTATATATGAAATTTGGTAATGATATGTCAAGTACTTTTTGAGTTAAGAACGTCCACAATCACATAAACATGCAGGCGCACATCCCCACACACACACACACACAGACATCATTCCGAAAATAGTCTAAACGTGTTCTAGGGACCTCAAAACATGTATTTCCATTGAAATCTTGAAGTCAATTTTTTTCGTGATCACAATACTTTCCCATATTATGTATGGAGAAAGTAAAAATTGAAATTAGTAAGAATGAGGCTAAAAATGAGAAAACAGAATAATTTTTGCAACACCCAGGTTAAGAAACACTGCCATATGTGATTAAAACTTACAGAGGTAGAAGAGAAGTTGCATTGGTGAAATGTTTTTTTAAGCACATGGGAAAACCCCAATTTCCGTAACTAAATGGTTAAATCTCTGTAAAACCAAATACAAAAAGGTTATTTTTAGAGTGGCAGTCCTCGATTTATGAGTCATTTAGTCTGTAACTGTGGTAACGTGGTTGTAGAAAACTGCATATTGTTTGCATTATTTTTTTAGTTTATTTGTCCTTAAACATGTTTCTAGTTCTAAGGAACATAGAACCATAAAAATGGGAACAAAGATTAACATAATTAAATACTGAAAAAAGTGAGTTGCCTTCTAACATTGGCCGGGTCTTGGATATCCCTTATAAATCGGTGGTAACAATCGCCTAAAACGGCAACATTAAAACATTCAATTTTTAGAAGTACATACGTGTTTTATTTTACTTTTCGATGATGTATTTACAAGACATTATTGTATCCCGATTAGAATAAAAATATTTGTCTAGTCTTTAATAAGTTATATTTGTGTTTAGCTTTGCCTGTGTAAAATATTACAGGTCATTTTGTAAAAATATATTATCTGGCCATCGGGGCAGGAATGTAACCCGAATTTTTAAATTGCTTTGACTTACGACGCTTCAACTTTCAGGAACCAATTATATCATAATTGCAAGGACTGCCTGTATTTAAATTTAAACATTGTTATTTTTAAATATTGAATATCCACACCTTACTTAAAGTCAAAATATAGTAAACAAGGAGTACAAAGTTTTGGAAAATTTAGATGAAATATTTTTTCAGAAAATAGCAGGTATGCAAAGAATACTTGAAAATTTTAATTGGCTGCCATTAAATCACAAAATAAATGGTCTCCTTTTCATATTGTGAATGTTATGCCTAAACACTGGCTAACTTTGTTTTAGCAATGGATGCATAATTTTAAGTAAGAATGAAGGAGCAATGCACAATAGTGATAAAATTATAAAACAATCCAAAACTTTTTATTAATTCTTTGGCTCAATGAAGAATATCTTAAAATTTTCAGTGCCTTCCGATAAATTGGAAAATTAATTACCTTCAATTAAGAAAGTTGAATGTTATACACTTACAGCATGAACTGTGATAGGTTTTCTATAGGGATGACATCTCACTCAAAATTCTCTAATTAGTAATGAAATAATTCAAGTTAGACACAGCATGTCTTTTTCTGAAATTTAACAATTAATGCTAGAATGGAGGATTCTTGACTTACACATTATTTTAGAGTGATTCACAATTAATATTTTAGAAGAGGGTTATTTTTATAAATCTATATTTATTCCATTTCCAGAAAATGGTATATTTGAGAATCGCCTTGTATTCAAATCATCATTGATTTGGAAGTAATAGGGTATTTGACTTTTGTAAGTCTTACCTGAGCAGAGATGCATCCAGACAGTGCTGTGCCACCAGTTTCTCGATGTCCAGGCGCCATCAGGTGAGGTCCGCTTCTTCCTCCTCTTCTTAGCCGCATGCCGTCTTCGGTCCATGGTCCCACGCTGATGGTCCCTCGTGGGCACCCTGCTGCAAAAGTCAGTTTATATAAATTTAGTGTGACTGAGCTACTGAAACTAACTTCAAATTAATAGAATTTAATCTAGTGTTAAAAACTTGTGATTTATTGGTAATAGCATTTTATAGATCTATTTTTTTCCATTTCCATGAACTGGTATATTTGAGAATCATCTTGTAATCAAATCATCGTTGATTTGGGAATAATATGGCATATGAGTTTTGTAAGTCTTACCTGAGCAGAGATGCATCCAGACAGTGCTGTGCCACCAGTTTCTCGATGTCCAGGCGCCATCAGGTGAGGTCCGCTTCTTCCTCCTCTTCTTAGCTGCATGCTGGCTTCGGTCCATGGTCCCACGATGAGTCCCACGTTGGTACTCTGCTGCAAAAGTCAGTTTAGAAAAATACATATACTTATCAAATACTGAAAAAACCAATATATTATTATTATTATTACATAATTAAAACCTATCATCTAGAATAATATCCTTGGAAATCTTTAACACATTTGGCCCTCGATTCATCTACATATTCCAACCCCTTATAATTCACTGGAATTCCTACACACTGTTAACTAGTTTGCCTAAGTTTTTTCACATTTCCATCTAATACATCCATCAATTAGCATACAACAAATACTCAAATTCATTATTACTAATACTAGTATAGTACATTCTATGGCTATAATACATGCAACTTATGTGTAAAAAACTTATACATTTATATCAGCATTAAATATTATAAAGGTAAATAATTAACATTTTCACCTACTTTTAGCGCTTACCTCCATCAATTGTAACAAAATGTTATCAACATGAAATCTTGATAAATTGAGTCAGTATCCATGACCACATAATACTTAACAGAAATTTTAAATTTGAGATGAAAATTTTATACTTGATCCAGATTCGATTACTGATCAAGTTCAGAATTTTCTCTTACTCAAGTTTAACATTTTACCCATTTTTTATTAGAATTTTAAAGATAAGATAAATTATTGGCTGATTGTGCATGCTGTGGATACACAGATAAGAACAATAACATACCAAAGTTTGAAAAGTTATCTCAGATAATGCCGAAGTATTTCATGCAGGTTAGAACATAAATTCATTTTGAGATTTAACTCCTCTCTTTATGGTCACTGAAATTCAAAACAGTTAGAGAAAGGGAAATGATTTGTAGTTGAGAGACAGTCATGGTAACAGTGCTACATTATATAGGACACTGACATTATCAGGACCCAGATAGATATTAGTGTTGGGTACAAAGTAGAATTTTATAATTTTCCTTGAAAATATCATAAATGCAAGATTTATTAACTTATGAAGAATCTTAAATGCTGAAGTGTAGATGTGAATTCTAATTATTAAAAAAATAAAATAATTTCATCAGGGTCCTGTGTGGCCCAAGATCTGGCATCCGAGTGTTAACAAAAAAAACTTCGTCATTGGTATAAAAACTACATAAAAACAATGTATTTTTGAATATCACACTGAACAAATTAATGTCTAAAAACTGTGATGAATTTTCCATTTGTTGAAAATTCAAATTCCATTGATTCTATTTTCTTTGGATGTAAATGCTGGAATATAAAAAGATTATTATTGCTTGACAATAGATATTGAATGACTATTTTTGTTTAATTTTAATGATGAAACACTGGAATTACAGTAGAAATTAATTAAAAGAATTAAAATTTTTTAATAATATATACATAATATCAAATTTTGTGTCCAATACAAAATTATGAGTACTTTAAAAGTTTGACAAAATGAAATATTTTGAGGATTTGTTTAGTTAATTTACGATTTGGTCAATTGAAATATGAAACTTGTAAGATAATTTCAACTTCATATAAGAATTGATAAAACAGTTACAAAATAACTTTGATTAAAAAATTAAAATAATAACAAGCTGTTAATTCTGCTCCATTATTATACATTTACCCATTTGTTTGGTCAAGCAAACAAATGACAATCCACTGCAGACTTATGCATCCAATTGCACTGCAGACCATACTTGTTAATTTTGCACAACCTGAGTCCAGATTCCTCAGCACTCTCCTACAATAACCAAGTAAGCATAGAAAAACATCATTCAATAAGTACATTTAAAAGCTATAAAAATGATACAAAAGAAATTTATTCATATTATAGAAAACCTTTGCTCAAAGTTTGAAAAGATCTCATGAAAATATTACCACCTACATTACAACTTGCATGTTAATTTGGGCAAAAAATTGGAATTATCCATAACACTGTCCTTAAAGATCTGCTTCACTTTGGATGATCAGGCCTTCTCTCACTTCCATAATGAAGCAGCAACAACTGGATTAAAATAAAAATGCATTAGAAGACAATAACAGAAAACTCACCTATTACTTCATATTATGGACAGACCTCATGAAAGTAAACTACATTACCACCTGCTCTGTGGCATGGGGGGATAGGGGGAGGGGGGAGGGGGGAAAGGGGAGGGGGGTAGAGGCTCAGAACAACGTATATCAATTCAGACTCACATTAATATGTTTATTAGTGTGGGTTGTCTACCTCACATGGGCTATTTACACAAATGAAAAAATTTTTGAAGGGTTATCTTTAGAAGCTGTCTGATTTTCATTTTAGGGGACTAATATTGCACACCGAAGATTAAACTTCAGTTACTGAAGTTCACCATCAAGTCCTGCATCAAATGTTATTAGCAGTGCGTGTTTGTTGCAGCCATTGATGTAGAAGTTTTCAAATTACTCAGCCATGTAGGTTTTTCATTACAGATAAAAATATATTGCCTCCATTGGAGCTAAAATATTCATTTCCATTTATATTCAAAATGTTTGTATAATTACAATTCGCAGTTGCATGGTGGAAGAAATTTTTTCCATGATTTTTTACCACGAAAGAGTGAAACACGACATCACGAAATGAGAAACTGGTCACAAATGTGGAATCATTGTCTCCAACCAATCGATGAAGCTTAATAAAATAAAAAATGCATTAGAAGAGTGTTCACATTTTACTTCAATATATGGCCAGATCGCATGAAAATTTTTTGAAATACATTACCACCTGCTGGATAATTTGGGATGACTACATTTGGAAATCTCTGAAAATTCTTCTTAAAGAACTTCTTCACTTGCATTGTTCAGTACTTTCATAATATAAAATTTCTCACTCTCTCTCTTCCATGATTAAGCAGCAACAATTGGGATAATATAATGCATTAGAAGACCACCACAGAAAATTCACCAACTTCTACATATGAACAGATCACAAAAAAATATTACCAACTACATTATAACCTGCTAAGGAATTTGTGACGAAAACGTTACGACATTTCGTAATGAAGAACTGTCCCATGTGGGTTGTTCTGTACTTGATAATATAAAATTCATCTTCTCTCACTTCCGTGGATAGGCAGCAACAACTGGAATAAAACGAAATAATGCATTAGAAGACAAAGTTCACCTTTTACTTCAATACGTAGATTTCATTAAAGCATTACTAACTACATTACCACCTGCTGGATAACTTGGGACGATAATGTCTGGATAGCTGTTAACATTATTCTTAAAGAATTTCCCCTCTTGGCTTCTTCAGTCCTTAAAAATAGGAAATTCCTCTTCTCTCACCTCCAGCAACAATTGAAATAAAGTAAAATAATGCACTAGAAGACATTCACAGAAAATTCAACTTTTACTTCAATATATCAACAGATCTCATTAACATAATACCAACTACATTACCACCTGCTGGATAATTTGGGATGAAAACATTCGGATAGTTCTGAATATTAGTCTTGAAGAACTTCAATTGGGTTCTTCTGTCCTTAATAATATAAAATTCCTCTTCTCTCACTTCCATGTTTATGCAGCAACAATTGGAATAAAATAATATAATGTACCGAAAGACAATCACAGAAAATTCACTTTTTATTTCAATATACAGGCAGTCCTCGACATCCGTACATTCGACATCCGTACATTCAACATCTGTACAATTCGCTCTTTCGTACATTATAAATTCTCGCCCCTAAACCACCTTTCGTACTCCGAAGTCGGACTTTCGTTAATAAATCAACTGACAAACAACCACTTCGAGCTTATGCATAATGGAGCTGTCAGCCAAGCCAACATTTTAATAAATTACCAAATTAAAGTATGCTTTGTAATAATATACATATTATATGTAATGTTTATAATATTGTACTGAAATTTGACAAGATTAATACCACTGTAAAGTCTGTTAATAATCAAATTATTATTATTATTATTTATACAATCTTTGTTTGTATGTATGGCAGTGTTTCTTTGTTTTTGCATTTTACACCTATTATTTTATAAACATGAGTGATAAACGGAAAACTAAGTTCTAATACAAGTGAAAAGAAACCGACTCATAAACTGAACACGAGTGAGACAAAGATACAAATAATTAGGTGTGCCGAAAGTGGCAAATCTTTAGCTTCAATCGGACGCTCATTGGACTTAAGCCGGTCTGGTGTGTGTTCAATTGTGAAGGAGATGAACAAATATAATAATACAATACGTACTGTGCCGTTCTGAATAAATGCCACATTTTTTTAAAGAGCAAGGAACTGATCTACACACGCTTCGATGATGTTGGTGATATCAAATTAGCAGACCGCGAAACAATTTGAGACAATGATCGTGCAGTTGCTTGGCTTTCTCGCGAATGACAAGTGAACTCAGCGAAATTTTCTTGCGAGTTTGGGTCTCGATTCACAGGTCTAAAGCCTTCCCATTCTTCTGTAGGTACAAAAGACACTTTTTTTACTCGTTGAAGTACCACTTGCAACACTAACTCTAATCGCTTCTTCACTTTCCATATAGATTTTATTGTGGACTCTTTCACACCAGGTAATTGAAAAACCGATGAAGCAGATTCATTATGCATAAACTTATCTAAGACTTCAATTTTTTTCTCCAAACTCATCGCTTTTTTCGCCCTTTTCACAGACTTTTCTTTCATTTCAATCATCACACTCTTTCGGGCCACGGTAAGGCAATATTACAAAAAACTATAAAAATATCAAAATGCTAAAATGAAAAAAACTTGAACATTCGTTCATAATACATTTACACCCCTAAACTGCATTCCGTATGTCGAATTCAACCTTTCGTGCGCCATCGAAATGAAAAACAAATATTTTGAGTGCTGCTGGATGCCTGTCACAAGGCCACGTTTCTGCAGCGCCTGGAATCCTTGTCTATACAGAAGTGTTTATTTGTACATTTATTTATATATTATATTCCCTTTTGCCCTATCTCTCCATATTATACAATCGACAAATATGCCTAAAAGGCCACTGCCCAAAAAACTAAACATTTATACCATAGAGATTAGAAGACATTCACAGAAAATTCAACTTTTACTTCAATATATGGACAGATCTCATTAACATAATACCAACTATGTTGCCACCTGCTGGATAATTTGGGATGAAAACATATGGATAGTTCTAAACATTAGTGTTGAAGAACTTCTTCACATGGGTTCTGCTGTCCTTAATAATAAGATATTCATCTTCTCTCACTTTGATGTTTATGCTGCAACAATTGGAATAAAATATTAGAACATACCGAAAGACAATCACAGAAAATTCACATTTCATTTCAATACATGGACAGATCTCATGAATATAACACCAATACATTACCAAATTCTTGGTAATTCAATGGATATTCAGGACAAAGAGAGTACAATAGCTCAGAACAATATTCTTAAAGGTCTCTTCCATTGAGTTCTTTTCTGCTTAAAACTATAAATTTCCTACTACAAGTTAAAGCTTCAACAATTGGTTAAATTTAATTTTAAATCTTAGCAACGACATTATCACCTTCTGGTAAATTATGCAAAATCAATATTTGCATATCTGAAAAACAACATTTGGATATCTGAACATTCTTCTTAAAGAACTTCTTTACTTAAGATTGTACTGCTCCTTAAAATATAAAATTTCTCTCTTACATGATTATGCAGCAATAATTGGGATAATGGTAAATAATGCATTAGTAGACAATCACAGAAAATTCACCCTTTTCCTCGATATATTCACAGATCATATGAAAATATTACCAACTACATTACAACCTGCTGAGGAGGTTGTGACGTAAATGTTACGATATTTCCTAATGAACTGCCCCTTGTGTGTTATTCTGTACTTGATAGTTTAAATTAGTCTTTTCTCACTCCCATGGACAGACAGCAGCAATTGGAATAAAACAATTACGTATTAGAAGACAGAAAGTTCACCTTCTACTTCAATACATAGATAGATCTCATTTAAGTATTACGAACTACATTACCACCTGCTGGATAACTCAGGACGATAATGTTTGGATAGCTGTTAACATTATTCTTAGTGAATTTCTGCTCTTGGTTTCTTAAGTCCTTTAAAATAGGAAATTCCTCTTCTCTCACCCCCATGGTTATGCAGCTACAATTGGAATAAAAAATAATAATGCATTAGAAGACATTCACAGATAAAACAAATTTCACTTCATATAGGGACAGATCTCATCAACATAATACCAACTACATTACCACCTGCTGGATAATTGGGGATGAAAACATTTGGATAGTTCTGAATATTAGTCTTGAGAACTTCTTCAATTGGGTTCTTCTGTCCTTAATAATATAAAATTCCTCTTCTCCCACTTCCATTTTATGCTGCAACAATTGGAATAAAATATTATAACCATCCGAAAGACAATCACAGAAAATTCACCTTTTATTTCAATGTAAAGACAGATGTCATGAATATATTACCAAATACATTACCAACCTCTCCCTAATTCGATGGGTAATTCAGGACAAACTCAGTACGATAGTTAGAACATCACTCTTAAAGGTCATCTTCCATTTTGTTCTTTTGTGCTTAAAATTTTAAATTTCATCCTCCAAGATAAAGGTTCAACAATTGGTTAAAAATATAAAAAAATTTTTAGAAAACTACATCAGAAACATCATCTAGTAATTCAAAATAATGACAACACTTAAGAAAATATTACCACCTACATTTCCACCTGAGTGACATACTGTTTTATAGTTCTGAAGAATGTTCTTAAGGAACTGCATCCCATGTATTTTTATGGCTATTAAAATACATAATTCTCCTTCAATATAGAAGTAGCATAAATTAGAATAAGTACATCATGCATTACAAGAAAAATCACTTAGGGTATTAACTTCTACTTCAAAATAGGCGCATGAAAATATCGCCAATTACATTACCAACTGCTGGATATTTTGTGACGAAAACACCGATATTTCTTAAGAAAGAACCACACCACTTGGGTTGTTCTGTCCTTCAAAACACCAAATTCCTCTTCTCTCAGTCCCATGCTTAATCAGCAATAATAATATAAAATAATGGATTAGAACACGCACAAAGTTACATATTTTTCTTCAATATGCGGACAGATCTCATGAAAATTTTACCAACAACATTATCAGCTTCAGGTTAATTCTGGAAAAAAAAGATTGGATATCTGAACATTCTTATATAAGAACTTCTGTACTTAAGATTATACTGCTCTTTAAAATATAAAATTTATCTCTTACATGATTATGCTGCAATTATTGGGATAATGGTTAATAATGCATTAGTAGACAAACACAGAAAATTCACGTTTTCCTCTATATATTCACAGATCAAATAAAAATATTACCAACTACATTACAACCCGCTGAGGAGGTTGTGACGTAATTATTACGATATTTCCTAATGAACTGCCCCTTGTGTGTTGTTCTGTACTTGATAGTATAAAATTAGTCTTTTCTCACTTCCATGGACAGGCAGCAACAATCGGAATTAAACATAATTATGCATTAAAAGACAGAAAGACTACATTACCACCTGCTGGATAACTCGGGACGATAATGTTTGGATAGCTGTTAACATTATTCTCTAAGAATTTTCCTTCTTGGCTTCTTCAGTCCTTAAAAATATGAAATTCTCTTTCTCTCATCTCCATGGTGATGCAGCTACAATTGGAATAAAAAATAATAATGCATCTGAAAACACTCACAGATAATTCATCTTTTACTTCAATATATCGACAGACCTCATCAACATAATACCAACTACATTACCACCTGCTGATAATTTGGGATGAAAACATTCGGATAGTTATGTATATTAGTCTTGAGAACTTTTTTACTTGGGTTCTGATGACCTTAGCAATGTAAAATTCCTCTTCTCTCACTTCCCTTTTATGCTGCAACAATAGGTATAAAATATAATAACGTACCGAAAAACAATCACAGAAAATTCACCTTTTATTTCAATATAAAAACTGATGTCCGGAATATATTACCAAATATATTACCAACTTCTCCCTAATTCGATGGGTAATTCAGGACAAACTCAGTACGATAGTTCAGAACATCACTCTTAAAGGTCATATTCCATTGCGTTCTTTTGTGCTTAAAATTATAAATTTCATCCTCCAAGTTAAAGCTTCAACAATTGGTTAAAAATTTAAAAAAATTATTAGAAAACTTCATCAGAAACATCATCTAGTACTTCAAAATAATGACAACACTTAAGAAAATATTACCCCCTACATTACCACCTGAGTCACATACTGTTTGATAGTTCTCAACAATGTTCTTAAGGAACTTCACCCCATGGGTTTTTATGGCCTCTAAAATACATACTTCTTCTTCCACATAAAAATAACATTAGAATAAGTACATCATGCATTACAAGAAAAATCACAGGATATTTACTGCTACTAAAAAATAGATGCATGAAAATACCGCTAATTACTTTACTAACTGCTGGATAATTTCTGACTAAACACTGACATTTCTTAAGTAAGAACCACCCCGCTTGGCTTGTTCTGTTCTTCAAAATACCAAACTCCACTTCTCTCACTCTCATGCTTAACCAGCAATAATTGCTATCAAATAAAATAATGCATTAGAACACACAGAAAGTTCACATTTTTCTTCAATATGGGGGCAGCTCTTATGAAAATTTTTCCAATATATTACCACCTGCCGGATAATTCGGGATGAATAGACTTGGATAGTTCAGACAATTCCCTCAAAGAAACTTCTCTACTTAAGATTGTACTACTCTGTAAAATATAAAATATCTCTCTCCCTTCCATGATTATTCAGCAACAGTTGAAATAATGGTAAGTAATGCTTTAGAAGGCTATCACAGATAATTCACCCTTTACACTCTATACATTCACAGACCACATGAAAATATTACCAACTACATTACAACCTGCTGAGGAGATTTTGAGGTAAATGCTACGATATTTCCTAATGAACTGCCCCATGTGGGTTGTTCTGTACTATATAGTATAAAATTAGTCTTTTCTCACTCCCATGGACAGACAGCAACAATTGGAATAAAACGTAATTATGCATTAGAAGATAGAAAGTGCACCTTTTACTTAAATCCATAGTCAGATCTCATTAAAGTATTTCTAACTACATTACCACCTGCTTGATAACTACGGACGATAATGTTTGGATAGCTGTTAACATTATCATTTAGGAAATTCTCCTCTTGGCTTCTTCTGTCCTTAAAAAATGGAAATTACTCTTCTCTCACCTTCATGGTGATGCAGCTACAATTGGAATAAAAAACAATAATGCATTAGAAAACGTTCACAGACAATTCAACATTTACTTTAATATACAGACAGATCACATTAACATAATACCAACTACATTGTCACCTGCTGCATAATTTAGGATGAAAACATTCGGATAGTTCTGAATATTAGTCTTGAGAACTTCTTCACTTGGGTTCTGCTGTTCTTACTATAAAATTCCTCTTCTCCGACTTACAATTTATGCTGCAACAATTGGAATAAAATATTATAACGTACTGAAAGACAATCACAGATAATTCACCTTTAATATCAATATAAGGACAGATCTCATGAATATATTACCAAATATACTACCAACTTCTCCCTAATTCGATGGGTAATTCAGAACAAAGACTGCATGATAGTTCAGAACATTTTTCTTAAATGTCTTCTTCCATTGTGTTCTGTTGTGATTAAAATTATTAAGTTCCTCCAAGCAAAAGCTTCCACAATTCCTTAAAAATAAATTTTTTTTTAGAAAACTACATCAGAAACATCATCTGGTACTTCAAAATAATGACAACATTTACGAAAATATTACCACCTACATTACCGCCTCAGTCACATACTGTTTGATAGTTCTGAACAATGTTCTTAAGGAACTTCACCCCATGGGTTTTTATGGCTTCTAAAATACATAGTTCTTCTTCCACATAAAATAACATAAATTAGAATAAGTACATCATGCATTACAAGAAAAATCACAGGATATTAACTTTTACTTAAAAGGCTCCATGAAAATATCGCCAATTACAGTACCACTTGCTGATTATTTGGGACGAAAACATTACGACAAATCATAAGAAAGAACCGCCCTGCTTGGGTTGTTATGTCCTCGAAAATACCAAATTTCTCTTCTATCACTCCCATCGTTAACCAGCAATAATTGGTATCAAATAAAATAATGCATTAGAACAGACAGAAAGTTCACATTTTTTTCAATATGTGGACAGATCTCATGCAAATTTTACCACCACATTATCACATTCTGGATAATCCTAGAGAAAAAGATTTGGATATCCGAAAATTCTTCTTAAAGAATTCCTTTACTTAAGATTGTACTGCTCTTTAAAATATAAAATTTCTCTCTTACATGATTATGCAGCAATAATTGGGATAATGGTAAATAATGCATTAGGAGACAATCACAGAAAATTCACTCTTTTCCTCTATACATTCACAGATCACATGAAAATATTACCAACAACATTACAACATGCTGTGGAGTTTGTGAGGTAGATGCTACCATATTTCCTAATGAACTGCCCCATGTGGGTTTTTCTGTACTAGATAGTATAAAATTAGTCTTTTCTCACTCCCATGGACAGACATCAACAATTGGAATAAAACCTAATTACGCATTAGAACATAGAAAGTTCACCTTTTACTTGAATACATAGACAGATCTCATTAAATTATTACGAACTACATTACCACCTGCTGGATATCTTGGGAGGGTTAATGTTTAGATAGCTGTTAACATTATCCTTAAAGAATTTCTCCTCTTGTCTACTTCTGTCCTTAATAATAGGAAATTCCTCTTCTCTCACCTCCATGGTTATGCAGCTACAATTGGAATAAAAAATAATAATGCATTAGAAAACATTCACAGATAATTCAACTTTTACTTTAATATACAGACTGATCTCATTAACATAATACCTACTACATAACCAACTGCTGAATATTTTGGGATGAAAACATTCGAATAGTTCTGAATATTAATCTTGAGAACGTTCTTACTTGGGTTCTGATGTACTTAACAATATAAAATTCCTCTTCTCTCACTTCCCTTTTATGCTGCAACTATTGGTATAAAATATTATAACGTACCGAAAGACAATCACAGAAAATTCACCTTTTTTTTCAATATAAAGACAGATATCCTGAATATATTAACAAATATATTACCAACTTCTCGCTAATTCGATGGGTAATTCAGGACAAACTCAGTACGATAGTTCAGAACATCACTCTTGAAGGTCATCTTCCATTTTGTTCTTTTGTGCTTAAAATTATAAATTTCCACCTCCAAGTTAAAGATCCAACCACTGGTTAAAATAAAATAAATTTTTTAGAAAACTACATCAGAAACATGATCTGGTACTTCAAAATACTGACAACACTTAAGAAAATGTTACCACCTACATTACCGCCTCAGTCACATACTGTTTGATAGTTCTCAACAATGTTCTTAAGGAACTTCACCCCATGGGTTTTTATGGCTTCTAAAATACATAGTTCTTATTCCACATAAAAGTAGCATAAATTAGAATAAGTACATCGTGCATTACAAGAAAAATCACAGGATAATAACTGCTACTAATATATAGATGCCTGAAAATGCCGCTAATTACATTACCAACTGCTGGATAATTTGTGACTAAACACTGCCATTTCTTAAGTAAGAACCCCCCACGTGGCTTGTTCTGTTCTTCAAAATACCAAACTCCTCCTCTCTCACTCCCATGCTTAACCAGCAACAATTGGTATCAAATAAAATAATGCATTAGAACACACAGAAAGTTCACATTTTTCTTCAATATGTGGACAGCTCTCATGAAAATTTTTCCAATACATTACCACCTGCTGGATAATTCGGAATGAATACATTTGGATAGCTCAGACAATTCCCTTAAAGAAACTTCTCTACTTAAGATTCTACTTCTCTGTAAAATATAAAATTTCTCTCTCTCTTCCATGATTATTTAGCAACAATTGAGATAATGGCAAGTAATGCTTTAGAAGACTATCACAGAAAATTCACTCTTTACCTCTATACATTCACAGACCACATGAATATATTACCATCCGTATACCAAGGGGTGCTTTCAATAACATACATATGTATGATAAATAGATGCTTTTTAGTTGGGATATAGAAAGATATGATAAATGTTCAGGCACTTCTAGAAAGATTATAAATCTGAAATTTGACAGGATAATAAGGTGCAGATGCTGAAACGATAGTAGAATGTAAGCACCGTATACTCGTCTTGCAAGTAATATATTTTTAAAAACACTTATGTGCATAAGAATAGCTGAAACAAAATTAACCATAAAACAATAATACCATTTACATTAACACAAAGAGTTTTCCCAAAGTGTGTGTTGTAAAATATTTATATACTCTGCAGGATTCGAAATTGATTTGGAGTCAGTCACGCCAGCCACCCCTCTACCAAGGCTGGTAAATGTTCTTAATTAAACCTCAACCATGCCGTAGAAATAACCTTGTTTTGTTCAGTATGATTTATAGGTTTAGTGTGTAAAATCAAAACCCCAATTGGCACTTGTCATGTCGTTTGTGAATCAGACAATGAAATGTGTTAGACAAATATAGATAGGAAGCGGTTAAGGCATGATAGAGTTTTGATTACAAGTTTCATCAGTGTCATATAAAAAATAAATTAAAAATATATTCCCATATTAAGATTTCCACATAAAATGTTTATGAATATTATTTTTATATAAAAAAAATTAAAATGTCTCTTTAATACATACAGCCCATCAGTTTCAACATGAAATTATTCACCACTTCAACATGGCGTTATCTGATCTTTTCAGGAATTAGAGCAGATTTCAATAAAAACAACGTAATGTTGTTAAAAAAATGAAATCATTTTAAATGTTAACATATCATTCATTACTAATATATCAAGGATGGTAGCTTTGAATTCATGTTCAATTGCTTGGCTCCTTTCAGATAATAAATTGCTGCTCAACATGATCTAGGAAGTCCCCTTAAACTTTTGGCATTCCATGATTATCATAACGTGATGCGTCACTAACCTCCAGGTCGTAGGGAATTTTTATGCATTGTAAATAACATTTTGCACTTAAAATGTAGTTTTTAAAAAAATTTAATATAAACACCATTATTACATCATTAATACTATATTATTCAGTAAATATAAACAGAAAAATATTAAGAAATTATTATTACTAGTATTACATACATGGATGGCATGCCATATTGTTGGTTTATGTAATAGTTAACATGGAAAACATTCTCAAACATACTGGTAGTGATAGCTACACTTATTCAACATGCCATTTAAATGAAATTCTATGCAAGACCAGTCTTTAGTAAACATATTCCTAAAAAACTCTGTTCAACTCTGTATGGAGTTTGGTATTTGAACGAGGTTTAACTGTGACATTTACTTACAGCAGCATTAATGTATCTAATTTCAAATCATACATAAGATCTTAATCGTTAGCAAATCCGTTGCAGTGCGATTCAATGCAGAAGACCCAGTCTCACATTCAGCAGCGGTGCAAGGAAATGTTTTGCTTAATTTAGAGAATAACTTTCAATCATCCGAAGCAGTGTTTGTGTGAACATGTTTTCACATTCCATTGATTGACGTTTTAGTATGGAAATGAAATCGTTATTTATATTTTATCGGTCTCTCTCACCCCGTATTCAATAGATGGATAATAAGCCAGTAGACCTTATTCAATAACTTACCTTACCGCAACCTTAGTAACCGTCGGCAGACACTCTAACCATAGATTGGAATATTCAATTTGTTATATTTGTTTGAATAAAAGGAACTAGCAATATGAAATTTCCTAGACAGAAATTCAATTTTGTCATATTTGTTTGGATCAAAGGATCTGGTAATATTAAATTTCTTAGAAAGGAATATAATTACTCAGTAAAATTTATTTACTATTTGCAAATTTTAGATAAATTATATATTTAATTGAAACACAAAAAGTACATTTGTAAAATATCAGAAAAATAAAAACATTTCTTATATTCTAATTCCAAACTATTTGAAGAAATCCTCCCCTGACCTCTTCACTCCATTTCCCTCTACCCTTCCATTCAGTTCCTTCAGCTTCCCTCTATCCCCCTCTCCATCCATCCTCTCATCCCTATATTCCTCACTCTTTCTCATCTCTCTTTCCTCTTCCCTCTTTTCCCCTCCCCTCTTTCCCCCCCCTTTTCCCCTCCCCTCTTTTCCCCTCCCCTCTTTTCCCCTCCCCTCTTTTCCCCTCCCCTCTTTTCCCCTCCCCTCTTTTCCCCTCCCCTCTTTTCCCCTCCCCTCTTTTCCCCTCATCTCTTTTCCCCTCATCTCTTTTCCCCTCATCTCTTTTCCCCTCATCTCTTTTCCCCTCATCTCTTTTCCCCTCCCCTCTTTTCCCCTCCCCTCTTTTCCCCTCCCCTCTTTTCCCCTCCCCTCTTTTCCCCTCCCCTCTTTTCCCCTCCCCTCTTTTCCCCTCCCCTCTTTTCCCCTCCCCTCTTTTCCCCTCCCCTCTTTTCCCCTCCCCTCTTTTCCCCTCCCCTCTTTTCCCCTCCCCTCTTTTCCCCTCCCCTCTTTTCCCCTCCCCTCTTTTCCCCTCCCCTCTTTTCCCCTCCCCTCTTTTCCCCTCCCCTCTTTTCCCCTCCCCTCTTTTCCCCTCCCCTCTTTTCCCCTCCCCTCTTTTCCCCTCCCCTCTTTTCCCCTCATCTCTTTTCCCCTCCCCTCTTTTCCCCTCCCCTCTTTTCCCCTCCCCTCTTTTCCCCTCCCCTCTTTTCCCCACACCTCTTTTCCCCACACCTGTCTCCATTTCCCCCTCCCTACTTCAAGGTCAACTTCTCTCCTACTTCTAGAAAACACTTCACCTTACCTTCCACAGCAATTCCCTCCCCTCTACTTCCTCCCCCCCTTCCTAAAATCTTTTCAAGGTCAACCCTCCTCCCCCACTGTAATTTCTTGCCATTGTAATTTCTTCCCCCCATTGTAATTTCTTCCCCCCACTCCACCATTGTAATTTCTTCTTCCCCACTCCACTTACCGCCCTTTAATGTTTCATTAATTTTTGCACATTTTTCTTTTTGATAATTATCACCCTTTTCTCCCATTTTTACCTTAGCGTTTACTTTCCCTCCCTTTTCTGTCCTGCCTAATCTATGAATCGAGGGCCATTTCCCTATTCTATGTTAAAATGTTTTCTCTACTGTCACTCTGACAAGAATCTAATAGTAACTTATAATATAACAATGCCTAAAATTAACTGTTTTAGATTTAGATACACTACCTAAACAGAGTCGCATCCATTCCATGCTGTGCACAGCTTGTTCCTCTTGATGCAGGCGGCATCGGCTGGGGTCCGCTTCTTCCTCCACTTCTTAGCCGCATGCCGTCTTCGGTCCACGGTCCCCCGATGATGGTCCAACGTTGGTACTCTGCTGCAAAAGTGAGTTTATAAAAATTTTATGAGACTGAGCTACTGTGAAAAACTTCAAATTATTAGAAATGTACCTAGCATTAAAACTAGCCATTTATTCGCAAGAGTATTTGTATAATGCATAATTTTAAGTATGAATGAAGTAGCAATGCATAATACAGTAAAAGCTGTGTTATCTGGCTATCTTGGAAACTGTGGATAGCCAATTAAGAGAAATAACCAGTTAGGGGAGCATTTTTCAATTTCAACATCCTAAATTTAGCAATAACCAAACAAAATTAGGCTTTGGTTCACTATCGTACTCCCCAAACATAACTATGCATGAGGTTTTCATTTTCCATTTTAATTCTTTCACACGTAGTTAGATCTAGATAATGACCCATTCTTATTTCATACGTTGATACGCTTAGATGCAAAACAAAAGACTATTAAAAGTTTAGGATGTCTGAGAAGTTTGGGGAATACGACAGTGAACCTGTTCCCAAAATTGAATTTATTGGATTATATCTTTCTTATTTCTTTATTTACTCTACTAGAAAATGACAAAATTATTTCATTCTTCTGAACGTCTCTGTGAAAACCAATCAAATATTTTATTGAGTTCCTTTCATTTTTGGCTTATGAAGCATAAGACGTATAGTAATTGATTTACTCATATCAGATGAGAAAAATTTCATTAATTCAGCCTTATGAGCTTTATATTGTAGTGTGTGGAAGATCCGATTTATTTTGCTATGGCTGCTCTAATTTTTCAATTCGTTTGATCAGCTCCAGCTTTCGTGTTAGCGTTAAAACAACTTTTTCTCTTCTGTCCCTTGATTTTAGGTATTTATTATGTTGCCATATTTAAAATAATAAAAAGCGATAAAACTGGAAATTGTAAAAGTACAGCAAAACACCTAGACATGCAAATGGCTTACGTAAAAAAAATGTCATACTAACTTGGCAGTCCCATAAGTATATGGAGTAAATACGTAATATATGTAGATCCAATATTTTAAGAAATTTTGAAGTGGAAGTTATGGTATTACACAAATACAATTCTTACAAAAATTCATAAAAAAGAAAAAAATACAAAATGAATTGTATATGTGTAATTGCCGGTGTCCAAGAGTGGCCGGTATATAGTAGGATAACATAGCTTTTACTGTATTAGTGTAACAGCCGGTATCTAAGGGTGGTTATCTGCTAAATAGCCAGATAGCACGGCTTTTACTGTAATGGTAACATTTTAGGGAATGCAAAACTATTTGCTCATTTTTGGCTTAATGAAGATTATTTGACAGTATTGGACAATATTCAGTGCCTTCTGTTAAATTGGAAAATTAATTACCTTACATTATTAAAGTTGAATGTTATGCACTTAAAACATCAACTGTGTTAAATTTTCTATAGGGATGATATCCCAATCAAAATTGTCTATTTAGAAACGAAATAATTCAAGCCGGGCATAGAAATTCTTATTCTGAAACTTAATGATTCATGATAGAATGGATGTCTTAATGACATTACTTTCGAGTGATTCGCAATGAATATATTTAACGACTTATTTGTGTGCCTCTGCATTTCTTCCATTTTCAGATATTGGTATATTTGAGAATCGCCATTGATTTGGGAGTAATATGGTATTTGTGTTTTGTAAGTCATACCTAAGCAGAGTCGCATCCAGGTGGTGCTGTGCACAGCTTCTTCCTCTTCGTGCTGGCGGCACCGGCTGGGGTCCGCTTCTTCCTCCTCTTCTTAGCTGCATGCCGTCTTCGGTCCACAGTCCCACGATGATGGTCCCACGTGGGCACCCTGCTGCAAAAGTCAGTTTATATAAATTTAATGTGACTGAGCTACTGTGACTAACTTCAAATTAATAGAATTAAATCTAGTGTTAAAAACTTGATTTATTGGTAATAGCATTTTATAGATCTATTTTTTTCCATTTCCGGGAATTGGTATATTTGAGAATCATCTTGTAATCAAATCATCATTGATTTGGGAGTAATATGATATTTGAGATTTTTAAGTCTTACCTGAGCAGAGATGCATCCATGCGGTGCTGTGCACAGCTTTTTCCTCTTCCTGCAGGCGGCATCGGCTGGGGTCCGCTTCTTCCTCCTCTTCTTAGCCGCATGCCGTCTTCGGTCCATGGTCCCACGATGATGGTCCCTCGTGGGCACCCTGCTGCAAAAGTCAGTTTATATAAAGTTAATGTGACTGAGCTACTCTGGCAAACTTCAAATTAATAGAATTAAATCTAGTATTAAAAACTTGATTTATTGGTAATAGTATTATAGAGATCTATATTTTTTCCATTTCCAAACACTGGTATATAGACAACTCCCAAGATTTGACAGTTCAAGATTCAACAAATTCGAGATTTCAACCCAGCTGATCTAATTCTGAGCTAGTTTACGCAAAGTAATTTTCGTCCCGACTACCCACGCGAGGTTTAGTTTCAGTGTAGATAGTTATTTCTGCTCTAATTGTTTGAATTTGTGCTGACTTCACTCTTTTCTGTTAATCTTTTATTAAAATTTATTTTTATTTATTTATTTATAAATTTATCACTGGACATGATATCTAAAAGGAAATGTAATAGTGATCACGCAAGTGAATCAAATAAAAGTGTTGTTAAACTATTAGCACATATGTGAACAGAAGGAGAAAATTCTATAACGTGATAAATTCACATAATTTGATTGCTGGTTTGACAGATTTAAGAGAGAAGCAGGTTTGTATAACCTTAAATTAACTGGCGAGGCTGCAAGTTATTTTGTGCTTTTTAATAACTCTTATGTTAATTTCGCTGCAATATATAGTTGTATGTATAGACAGAGCCGTGCCGATGGGCAAGGCGGTAAGGCAACTGCATCAGGCGCCTCTCGAAGGGGGGCACCAAAATTTGACAGAAATGAAAACCTATCAAATTGAATTGATAAGGCCAGCCCACACCCGAGGTGTCAATATAGTTAGAGTTTAAACAACTTTTATATATCTATCCATTATTGCAAATTTCTCTTTTGTGTTCCAAAGTGAATCATATTAACGAAGTGGAAACTTTGTATTTATTACAACAAAGCGTATAAGTGAACAAATATTAATTGTATGTTAGTGAAATTTTTATATGCTAAAGGAGGCGCTGTTTGTTTGGTGGGCCGGGCATCAAAATATGATACCTCGGGCTGACAATATATATTCATGATTTTTTTGATATCGTTTATTCCTTTTAAAACAATGCTGCAAAAACTCGTTTTTATATTGAGATGACCATGAGTTGGACAATAGCACATTTGTAGAAGAATCCCTCAGCCTAAGCATGCAAAGCATGGTTGAGTGAACGACTTTGTTACAAAAATAAAGGTGCAATATATCTAGACTCCGATGAAATAAATTCTGGCAACCTTCCTACGAAGATTTAAAAAAGCATGGGTGAAAACAATTCATAGTTTTTATCACTTCAAAACTCCATATTTGCACACTCGCATTTGAAAACAGTAAGAGTATTTTTCTTTCACTCGACGCTTCTTGTTGGTTTGTCAAAATCTTCTTTCTACTTTATCTAAATAATAAAAATAGCTGGACTGTCTCATTTTTATTTTATATTTATATTTTATATAAATGTGCTCTCGCATACTTTTTTGTGGCAAATATTGTTCTCTCCGAATAATTTTTTAAATCTGTATCTCATCGATCATATAAGAGCTATGGTGCGTTTTCCGAAGTCGTGCGGGTCAGATTCGCAGTATTCCGTCCGCATTCGGGTTATTTCACTTAGGCTATGACCCAATGTTGCCACATTTCGAATTTCACTCATTTCAACAGCAGCTGTGGGCGAGTGAAGTTCTATGCTTCGGAGTAGCATTAGCAGGATCTTCTATAAATGAAAAAATTTGCCGTCAGCGAAAGCCTAAATTAAATGCGGAAATGTCACGGATTAAAATCTCAAACTTTTCTCACGGAATTTTAGTCACAGGAAATATCTAACCAAACCCTAAAATTGATACATATTTATTAATAATTGTAAAATATATACTGTGACACGGTGAATCAGATAACACGTCAAGAGTTAACAATGAAGTACAGGGAAGTAGCCACACATTCACTAGCTGAAGCGTGTAATAGAAGGTGAGCCCTTTGAGCAATACAACGGCTGCGACATTTTATACTTTCTTGGTTGAAGAAGAATAAATTATGAAAGGGAACTTTTAAAATTGAAAAACAATAATGTGTGTGAGGTTGATATTTGATATAACAATAAGTGCAATAAGAAGTTACGCACCATAATATTTTATCGAAGGAGTTAAGTATTAAAAGTTAATAACTATACTAAAAATGGAATAATTAAAATAAATTGAATGAAAAATAATCAATAAAATATATAAATAATATGAAACTTCAGACACTTAATGAAAAAAGAAAATATATAAATCAAACTACCCAAAATATTCGCCAAAATACCACTACGGAACCACGAAGCACAAGTGTTGCAGGAGAACTAATCGAGAGAAGTGAGCAATCGTGTCAACAGTGCTCATCAAGAATTTTTGAAAGGCTTAGGAAATTTAAGACCTCTTATTGGCTGACACTTTCTCCCCCTCACCCTACGAGTCTAACCGTAGACACGCCCCACCCGTACGATCTCTGGAAACCCAGTATAGGAAGAAGAAAATATGGATTTTTAATTGCTGTTCATGAAATAAATCTTCGTATTTGACAATGCAAGTAAGGATTCTTTACGATGTTAATGTATAAGCTTCCACGTAAATAGCGATGTATAAATATCTTCTAAAAAATCTGATGTGGCCAACACACGACTTTCTCCATATTTAGGGTATAGATATTTAAATTATTATGAATAGCATTATGAGGCAAAATTATTATTTCGTATCATAAAAGAATACAGTCGTCCTTATTGCCGTAAATTACGTTTATTTTGAATGTGTTTACAGAATTCAACGCTACATGGTTCTGGCGCTGCATACTGGTATTAAGAAAAAGCGAAATATCTTCGAAATGGATGGTTCTACGAAAAATTGTTTCAAACAAAACTTGGAAGAAATATTATTCTCTACAACTTTGGTCCTCACAAAGATTACCAATAACGATGTTTTTAAGGAGAAAACCGGTTATTTATAAATAACTCCTAAACAATAACTATAATAGAAAATTGTTTCAAATGAAAGTTGTAGGAAATTACATTCTCTATTACTTTTGTATAGAATTGTATATACAATAATGATGTTCTAACGAAGAAATATCGCAAAAACCAAATCAGGTTTCGAATAAACCTCGACTTCCGGTTACAAGTTATTGTCCAAAAACTAATCGGTTCTTTGTGCTCATACCAAAGTGTTATATATGAAGTTTGGTAATGATATGGCATGTACTTCTTGAGTTAGAGCGCCCACAATCACATTCACACACAGACATCATTCCAAAAAAAATCTAAACGTGTTCTAGGGACCTCAAAACGTGTATTTCCGTTGAAATCTCGAAGTCGATTTTTTTGGTGAACACAATACTTTCCGATTACTATGTATGGAGAATATGGAGAAAGTAAAAATGGGGGAAAATAATGGTCTAGTGATTAAAAACAATTATCATGCGTGAAAAAAAAATTGCTGTGAATAAGTATTTTCCGAAAAACTGGAGAAAAACCAGCACAAAAAATGAAATTTTACACTAGAAAAAAAGTTCAACAATGAGACCATGCATCGAAAGTCCTACTCATTATCCCCTAGGCTGCAGTCTCCAGTGAACGTAAAAGCAAATTTACTAGGATTTATTAAGATTGGCAAATTTTTGTACTTTTTAATTACCGTATCTGCCCGAATACAAGCCGATGTTTTTTGTCAAAATCTATCATGAAAAAATCACCCCTCGGCTTAAATGGGAGTCCGAGGAAAATTTGGGTTATGGGTAAATCTCGAAGTCTCTCATTGCCTTCGCATTCAAATGATAGTACAATATTTCTCGTAAAGTAAATATTTGACCTACGATGAATATATATAAAAATATCTAGGCGATATTGGTTGCGTAAATTTACGATTATGCAAAACGCGTTGACGGCATTGAATGCTCAACTGTTTGAATTTCAGGAAGAGTTTACATGGAAAGTGCATAATTATAAAAATGCAATTTCTTAAGGCAATGTAAATGCTTATTTCATTGGAAATAGACTTGGGTGAAAAAATATCTTGGCGAAATCGCTGGCGTAAATTGACGATTACACAAAATGCGTTGACGGCTTTGAACGCTCAACTGTTTGATTTTGGTAAAACTTTACATGGAACGTGTATAATTATAAAAATGCAGTTTCTTAAGGCAATATATATGCTAATTTCATTGGAAATAGACTTGGATGAAAAATATCTTGGCGAGATCACTGTTACTATATTTGACCTTTTGTGAAAATGAAGATGAATGAAATTATTGTCACTGAATGTGGAATATTATTCAGCAATGCAAAATTATTAATTGGAGTAATATTTCAAAATGTCAACACCTAAACCATTTCCCACATATTTCTTCGATCTCGAATAATGTATTCTAAGATGTGCATGAATGCCTGGGACACTTCAACATAAAATCTACAAAATTTACGTTTTTGCCAAAAAATTGTGGAAATTTTTGGGAGGTCGGCTTGAATCCGGGGTCAGCTTCTATTCGGGCAGATACGGTAATTATTTCTCTTAAACTAAAAGGCGCTGGCCCCTAATTCCGAAATGGTATTTTTTTTGACCTTAACTTTCCACTGGTAGAAGATGAGAGAATAAAAATACACACAAAATCAAAATAATTATATCCTATTAAACTAATAAACTATTCCGCATATAACTTGTATGACTATGGGCACCATAATTAAAATCTGTTTGGGGCACAGGAACGTCCTCAGTCAGCCTTGTCTAAGCCTATCACACGATTTCAAATTTTCAATTAAATGTGTTTAGTTCCACACAAATAAATCACCTTCTAGAAGTATACTTGATAATAACTTTAAACAAAAGTTTAGATCGATCTGAAGTAAAGTTATGGATTTGAATAAATACATTTTTAGTCTTCCCTATCCTTTTCGACAAAATATAATGAAATTACTTAGTAAAAAAATTAAGTGGACGCCATATTAAATCTCGCCTCAACCGGAAAAATTTCTGGGCATGGCCTTGTGTAAAGATAGATGTTTTCAGGTATGTACTGCAGATGGCTCAGTCTGGCTTGCGCAAGTCATTTGTAACAAACGATTCTCGTCAGTCAGGATATGGAAACATATCCCCCGATTATACCATGCAAGTCTATGGAAAAACGACATTAGACACTTTGAGATTCGACCACGTTTCAGGAATGCATCTTTGTCAAATTTCAGGAGTCGCCTGTATTTGAGATTCGCATTACTTTAAATTGTCATTGATTTAGGAGTAATATGATACTTGAGTTTTGTAAGTCTTACCCGAGCAGAGATGCATCCACACGGAGCTGTGCACAGCTTTTTCCTCTTCGTGCAGGCAGCATCAGCTGGGGTCCGCTTCTTCCTCCTCTTCTTAGCCGCATGCCGTCTTCGGTCCATGGTCCCACGCTGATGGTCCCTCGTGGGCACCCTGCTGCAAAAGTCAGTTTATATAAATTTAGTGTGACTGAGCTACTGAAACTAACTTCAAATTAATAGAATTTAATCTAGTGTTAAAAACTTGTGATTTATTGGTAATAGCATTTTATAGATCTATTTTTTTCCATTTCCATGAACTGGTATATTTGAGAATCATCTTGTAATCAAATCA
Organism: Uropetala carovei; assembly: GCA_036926305.1. Classification (NCBI taxonomy): domain Eukaryota; kingdom Metazoa; phylum Arthropoda; class Insecta; order Odonata; family Petaluridae; genus Uropetala; species Uropetala carovei. The sequence goes on along the minus strand of JAXCHB010000001.1, from coordinate 13,300,147 downwards.
TCGTTGATTTGGGAATAATATGGCATATGAGTTTTGTAAGTCTTACCTGAGCAGAGATGCATCCAGTTGGTGCTGTGCACAGCTTTTTCCTCTTCGTGCTGGCGGCATCGGCTGGGGTCCGCTTCTTCCTCCTCTTCTTAGCCGCATGCCGTCTTCGGTCCATGGTCCCACGCTGATGGTCCCTCGTGGGCACCCTGCTGCAAAAGTCAGTTTATATAAATTTAGTGTGACTGAGCTACTGAAACTAACTTCAAATTAATAGAATTTAATCTAGTGTTAAAAACTTGTGATTTATTGGTAATAGCATTTTATAGATCTATTTTTTTCCATTTCCATGAACTGGTATATTTGAGAATCATCTTGTAATCAAATCTTCGTTGATTTGGGAGTAATATGATATTTGAGATTTTTAAGTCTTACCTGAGCAGAGATGCATCCAGTTGGTGCTGTGCACAGCTTTTTCCTCTTCGTGCTGGCGGCGTCGGTTGGGGTCCACTTCTTCCTCCTCTTCTTAGCCGCATGCCGTCTTCGGTCCACGGTCCCACGATGATGGTCCCACGTGGGCACTCTGCTGCAAAAATCAGTTTATATAAATTTAATGACAAACATCAAGTTAATGGTATTGTCTCTAGTGATAAAAATTCACATATTAATGGTAGGAGTGTTTGCATGATCAAAAAGATTCCTTTTTATGCAAACACAAATATTCACAAATAGTTGAATTGCAGTAGATGATTTTGGGGATTAGACAACACATACTGGATTGTTAGAAAGTTTAGGGATGATGTTGGACAAATTAAATCCTATCCTGAGAAAAACTAGAGAGACAACTACTGTTATCCTTGATGTTGAATAAATTTACCCTCGCAGGCTTCAAATAATATTATCCTCAGGCCCTATTTCATTATGTCATTGTCCTTAATTTACAATACTTCTTTATATACACCATATTTAATTGAATGTAAGCCAACCAATTTTTTATCTCCATAAAATTGCCACTCAGCTTAGAATTGGGTCTTAAAAATCAATGATTGAAAAAATTAAGTAATCTATGCATTAGTGCGTGTAGTTACATATACTCTAGATATAATGTGTATGAATATAAAAGTTAACTATCTGCTTTAAATGTTTGTAAAAAGAATTTTATACTATAATAGCCCAGGTCTGTTGGTTGGTTGGTCACGCTTTCATGATGGCCGATATAGAGCGTTTTAACTAACTTCCCGAATAGGTAGAAGATTGAAATTTGGCAAGGATGCCTGACTAACATATTTTAAGGTAATGACGAAAATTAATCTCCAAAAAGTCCTGGGTTTGACTCCAAGGAAGACATTTCCATTTTCCGTAAGGTGACATGTAAAAATGAATTTTTTGATGTGCAGGCTTTTATTGTTTTGGAAATTAAAATTAAAAGGAATTAACCTACGATCTTCGGATCTGAACCATTTTGAAGAAAAAAATATAAAGTTTCTTATTCTGTTCATCTTTTTCTGCATACAATTTGAAATCGCTCGTGTTATACGTTTAATTCACATATTTTATGGAAATATTGCCATTTTAACGGAATGTTCCCTTGACTACCAATTCCATTGTTAGACCTCTATATCATATTGTTAATTCAATCATGATGGGTATAAATGTGCTTTGAATGCTCCTAATATGAGAGAACGGAAGAAGAGAGGTAGAGGGGGAGGTAGAGGGGGGAGCGAGAGGGAGGGGGAGAAGGAAGTAGAGTGGGGAGGGGAAAGAAGAGAAAAGGAGGGGGAGAGGGAAGTAGAGGGGGGGAGGGAGAAAGAAGTGAAGGGGAGAGAGAAGTAGAAGGAGAAGGGAGAAAGAAGAGAAGGGGAGAGGGGGAAGAGAAATGAGGGAGAGAGAGGGGAAGGAGAAATGAGGAGGGAGGAAGGAAAGAGTGTAAGATGGGAGGGAGATGGAAAGAGGAGGGGAGAGGGAGGGAAAGTGAGACAACTATTTTAAGTTTAACTAAAGATAGCCCGTCAACAACAGAATATTCACTATAAATGTTATACAGTAAACTTCCTGTTATCCGGCATGCTCGGGGAATTGGGCTTTTCGGTGAACTGAATATTCCGGTTGCTTGAGAGTTTTATTGGATAGGCTTTAATGCATTTGGAAACCAAAATATGGAACAGATGCAAAACTATACATATACCTTGGAATTTCTAACCCATAGAATCGATATTCTACTAACAGTTATTCTTAAATAATTTCTTCATATTCAAGGAAGTAATGAAATTAAAATATACAAGTATTCAATACACTTAATAGCAATATTTTAATAATTACTAGCTACATTACACCCAGCAGTTTCTCGTATGCCTATCGCTATTAGCTTCTCTTTTGTTTTAATAACAACGGGAGGTAAGGGTTAACTTAGTCCAACATTAGAATTTTCAACAACAAAAATTGTTTCCTTGTCCAAGGAGAAAAATTATCCTCACACAATTCAAAGTATTAGCAGAAATTTTTGAGGAAAATTGGTGTTAAACGAAAGACGAACTTTAGTAAAGTAGGGTATAAATAAGCAATTCCAAGACGAGAGTATGATTCTGCATCAAGTCCAAAATAGGTCTGCAGCCTTAAAATAAAGTAATAAACTATTATAATGCATAAAATTTTCTCACTCTTAAAACATTAACATTAAAAGTGGACTCTAGAGAGTAACAAGTAGAATAACACTTGAACTAACCATAGTTGAGTGTGGTAAACATCGCCAAAACAAACCGGTCTCATCAGCATTATAAATCTGATCAGGGGTTAGGTCATGTTCCTTAACTAATGTTTAAAAAAAAATCGAAGAATTTATCGGCAGCTTCTTGGTCACCCATTATTTTATCACCCGAAATATCTAGACGTCTGATCCAATGCCTAATCTTAAAACGTGTTAACCATCCATCTGAAAATGCACACGGTTCACTAATGTCCATTTGTTCATAAAAATCTTTAGACTTTTCAATAACATTGGTCCAGAAATAAGGGCTCCCTCGGAACGCTTTATAGAAAACCATTCATACTCAAAAATTGCTCAAGTTTCGGCTTATGAAGAGTGCGCCGATATTCAATTCCTCTAGTAGCCTCAGAAGACGTAACAAATTTCAATAACTGTGATTTCTGTGCCTTAATGTCATAAATAGTTGAAAAACCGACATTGAACTCTTTCATTAAAACATTGCGATTCTCACCTTTCTCTAAACGTTTAATGATATTAAGTTTCTGGGTTAAGGTTAGTTCAACCCGTTTCCTTTTATCACTTTTAGCGCATATTGCAGTTTTAGGAGGCATTTAAAAAGGGTGGACGAAATATTTCATTTAACACAAACACTGATTCCAAAAAACATACATAGTTGCGTATTACGACTACCAACGCAAACGCCATATTTATTTAAATTAGCGGTAGCATTCCGAAATAGATGTAAAAAATCGCAGAAAGCTCCAATGTTAGCGGTAACATTCTGAACTAGATGAAATTTTTTTTTTTAAATCTAGAGGCCGGAGATGCCGGTTGCATGAGAATTCCGGTTGCTTGAGTGCCGGATAACTGGAAGTTTACTGTATATGGCAAAATATTTCATATGTAAAAGTGTAATGTTAATTATCTTAAATGAAAATAATAATTATCTATCTATAATTCTTCCGTTGATATTTCAATGGGCATTATACTAGTAACATTAATAATTGAATAGGAAGAAATAAATGTTTTGATAAACTCACTCCCGACTTGGGAGCCATCTCCAGCATGCACATAATTTTGGGAACCCCAAGTCATCTCTAATATGGGCATGTAAGACTCTACAAGTGTAATGTCTTGTGCCTTTGCAAGGGTAAATTTTTGTCAGTTACTTGGGAAAATTTTTCAGTATTTTTAATAAGGCAATAATGGGATGCATGAATTATTCTGCAGACTTTAAGAGAAAAGTGATAGCATATGCAGAAGAAACAACAAATCTTGCATCATAATGATGCTAGTGTTGATGAGTTGAATGTGAGATGTTGGAGAAGACAGACAAAGGGAAAAACAGATATATCTACTGCAAGTTTAAAAATCTGGAACATAACCAGGATAAATGACATTTTAATAAAAATTATACTGAATGCTTGAATATAATGTAATTTGTGTTATAATCTTAGTTGCTACCTTTCTATGTAATTACTAATTGAAAAAACTAGGGCATTCATACCTTTAGGTATTTTTTCATGACAAATCCCAGAAAACCAAGACATCTGTATACCCAACGTGGAATTTTCCTCGCATGCTCTTGTGAAAAGTGGACGTTGGCTTACAATCTATTAAATATGATAATATTATTTCTGACAATTTGTTATTACTTAATAATTGATATGCGCAGTGCTCAACTTACAATGCTCCGACTTACAACGCTCTGGACTTATAATGTTACTAATTAGCACATTCGCTGCCTTTGAAATATTGCTCATCTTTCCCTAGGAACCAAATTTACATTTTAGGAATTCTAATTAGAAATCCTATCAAAACAATAAAAATATAGCTGTTTTATCAAATTTAAGAATATAACAAAAATATTACGATATTAACTGTTGCTGCACGTGTGCATCAGCGGCACCTGAGGTATGACCACAATGTTTTCGGTTGCAGAAATAGCTATTATACTTTGCCGCCACTTGTTATTTTCTTCATACATAGTATTGGAGAAAGTATTGTACTCGGGAAAAATATCGACTTCTACATTTCAAAGGAAATACTAGTTTTGAGGTCCCTTGAGAGTATGAGGATATTTTAAAGTAATGGGTATAAAAATAAATTTTTATAAATAACTTTTATATTTTAACATTTACTATACTCGTTACTTCAAATTTGATGAAATTATCTGCATAAGTTACCTTTTACTGGTGGAGGCGGTGTTATATTCAATTAATCTAAATATCAAGGCTAAAGATATTTCTTGTCGTATACAAATCAACGAAGCACAACACGAGTAATATCAAAGGTATGTAATCGGTAATATTACACAATCATTATGGGTGTAAACGTGCTTTGACTGCTTTTAATATGAGAGAGAGGGAGGGGGGAGGGAGGGGACAAAGCGAGGGGACAAGGGGAGGGAGGGTGAGAGAGGGAAATGACTTTCAATACAATTAATGTTTCTGATGCCAATTTGATCTCCATAAATACCTTGAACGATCCAATCTTTACTCCCGTTGTTATTTCAATGGGCATTACACTAGTAAGGTTTTAAAGGAGAAATATAAGACTCTGATTCCCATTAAAAGCTTACCCATATGAAAGCATTAAGCCTGTTGTCTAGGAAGCTGATTGTTTGATCCAGAAAAATTACCACTTTTTTCCAATAAAAACTATAAATTTACGCTAATTCTACTCGGATTGAAATTCTGTCTTCAAAAATAAGAAACTACAATTTATATCCTATCCGATAGTTTAAGTCTCAACTTCGTATCTTGATGGGAAATAATTTTGAAGTGCAAATATAAAAACCTCTACACCAAATTACATGTTTTCTCTCTTCTCCGCCCCATAACCAGAATAATGATGCAGTTTACTTGGAATGAAACTACTGAACAGGTATCTCCCAATAACTCTCAACTTGAATCCGAACCCATTCAAGAAAAGGAACCGTTCCAGAATGAAATATTTTGTTCTGACTAAATTCCGTTCCGGAACGGAACTAAACCGATCACAGAACATACAGTTTCGTTCCGAACCGAAACTATTTTTTAGGTTCGGTTTCGTTTAACAACCCTAGTAATAATCATGATTTTTTTTATCATATCTAAAGCATGAAATCAAGATTTTATCATTATTTATTCTATTAGTCATTAACGTTCCCTAGATTCAACAGTTAATTAAAGGTATTTACACCATACAAACATATTTGCATTGATACATAATGCACAAAAAAAACTTCTCATTAGTATAGATAAAGATAAACATTACACCACTAGTGAAGGGGCATGTTATGAATTCCCCAAAGAAAAAAATCTGATGTGGCCAACACATTACTTTCTCCATATTTGAGGTATAGATATTTAAATTATTATGAATAGCATTATAAGGCGAAATTATCATTTCATATCGTAAAAGAATACAGTCATCCTTATTGCCATAAATTAGGTATATTTTGAATATATTTACAGAATTCACTGCTAAATGGTGATGGCACTGTACACTAGAAAAAGCAGAATACCTCTGAAATGGATAGTTCTACGAAAATTTGTTTCAAGCAAAACTTGGAAGAAATATTACTCTCTACAACTTTTGTCCTTACAAAGATGACCAATTACGACGTTGAGTTATTTGATGAAAACCGAAATAACTGATTTTTTATAAATAATTCCTAAACAATAACTGCTATGGAAAATTGTTTCAAATAAAAACTGTAGAAAATTACATTGTCTATAACCTTTATATCATATTGTATATACAATAATGATGTTTTGACAAAGAAATATCGCAAAAACCGAATCCGGTTTCGAATAAACCTAGACTTCCGGTTAACCGTTATTGTCCAAAAACTAATCAGTTCTTTGTGCTCATACCAAAGTGTTATATATGAAATTTGGTAATGATATGTCAAGTACTTTTTGAGTTAAGAACGTCCACAATCACATAAACATGCAGGCGCACATCCCCACACACACACACACACAGACATCATTCCGAAAATAGTCTAAACGTGTTCTAGGGACCTCAAAACATGTATTTCCATTGAAATCTTGAAGTCAATTTTTTTCGTGATCACAATACTTTCCCATATTATGTATGGAGAAAGTAAAAATTGAAATTAGTAAGAATGAGGCTAAAAATGAGAAAACAGAATAATTTTTGCAACACCCAGGTTAAGAAACACTGCCATATGTGATTAAAACTTACAGAGGTAGAAGAGAAGTTGCATTGGTGAAATGTTTTTTTAAGCACATGGGAAAACCCCAATTTCCGTAACTAAATGGTTAAATCTCTGTAAAACCAAATACAAAAAGGTTATTTTTAGAGTGGCAGTCCTCGATTTATGAGTCATTTAGTCTGTAACTGTGGTAACGTGGTTGTAGAAAACTGCATATTGTTTGCATTATTTTTTTAGTTTATTTGTCCTTAAACATGTTTCTAGTTCTAAGGAACATAGAACCATAAAAATGGGAACAAAGATTAACATAATTAAATACTGAAAAAAGTGAGTTGCCTTCTAACATTGGCCGGGTCTTGGATATCCCTTATAAATCGGTGGTAACAATCGCCTAAAACGGCAACATTAAAACATTCAATTTTTAGAAGTACATACGTGTTTTATTTTACTTTTCGATGATGTATTTACAAGACATTATTGTATCCCGATTAGAATAAAAATATTTGTCTAGTCTTTAATAAGTTATATTTGTGTTTAGCTTTGCCTGTGTAAAATATTACAGGTCATTTTGTAAAAATATATTATCTGGCCATCGGGGCAGGAATGTAACCCGAATTTTTAAATTGCTTTGACTTACGACGCTTCAACTTTCAGGAACCAATTATATCATAATTGCAAGGACTGCCTGTATTTAAATTTAAACATTGTTATTTTTAAATATTGAATATCCACACCTTACTTAAAGTCAAAATATAGTAAACAAGGAGTACAAAGTTTTGGAAAATTTAGATGAAATATTTTTTCAGAAAATAGCAGGTATGCAAAGAATACTTGAAAATTTTAATTGGCTGCCATTAAATCACAAAATAAATGGTCTCCTTTTCATATTGTGAATGTTATGCCTAAACACTGGCTAACTTTGTTTTAGCAATGGATGCATAATTTTAAGTAAGAATGAAGGAGCAATGCACAATAGTGATAAAATTATAAAACAATCCAAAACTTTTTATTAATTCTTTGGCTCAATGAAGAATATCTTAAAATTTTCAGTGCCTTCCGATAAATTGGAAAATTAATTACCTTCAATTAAGAAAGTTGAATGTTATACACTTACAGCATGAACTGTGATAGGTTTTCTATAGGGATGACATCTCACTCAAAATTCTCTAATTAGTAATGAAATAATTCAAGTTAGACACAGCATGTCTTTTTCTGAAATTTAACAATTAATGCTAGAATGGAGGATTCTTGACTTACACATTATTTTAGAGTGATTCACAATTAATATTTTAGAAGAGGGTTATTTTTATAAATCTATATTTATTCCATTTCCAGAAAATGGTATATTTGAGAATCGCCTTGTATTCAAATCATCATTGATTTGGAAGTAATAGGGTATTTGACTTTTGTAAGTCTTACCTGAGCAGAGATGCATCCAGACAGTGCTGTGCCACCAGTTTCTCGATGTCCAGGCGCCATCAGGTGAGGTCCGCTTCTTCCTCCTCTTCTTAGCCGCATGCCGTCTTCGGTCCATGGTCCCACGCTGATGGTCCCTCGTGGGCACCCTGCTGCAAAAGTCAGTTTATATAAATTTAGTGTGACTGAGCTACTGAAACTAACTTCAAATTAATAGAATTTAATCTAGTGTTAAAAACTTGTGATTTATTGGTAATAGCATTTTATAGATCTATTTTTTTCCATTTCCATGAACTGGTATATTTGAGAATCATCTTGTAATCAAATCATCGTTGATTTGGGAATAATATGGCATATGAGTTTTGTAAGTCTTACCTGAGCAGAGATGCATCCAGACAGTGCTGTGCCACCAGTTTCTCGATGTCCAGGCGCCATCAGGTGAGGTCCGCTTCTTCCTCCTCTTCTTAGCTGCATGCTGGCTTCGGTCCATGGTCCCACGATGAGTCCCACGTTGGTACTCTGCTGCAAAAGTCAGTTTAGAAAAATACATATACTTATCAAATACTGAAAAAACCAATATATTATTATTATTATTATTATTACATAATTAAAACCTATCATCTAGAATAATATCCTTGGAAATCTTTAACACATTTGGCCCTCGATTCATCTACATATTCCAACCCCTTATAATTCACTGGAATTCCTACACACTGTTAACTAGTTTGCCTAAGTTTTTTCACATTTCCATCTAATACATCCATCAATTAGCATACAACAAATACTCAAATTCATTATTACTAATACTAGTATAGTACATTCTATGGCTATAATACATGCAACTTATGTGTAAAAAACTTATACATTTATATCAGCATTAAATATTATAAAGGTAAATAATTAACATTTTCACCTACTTTTAGCGCTTACCTCCATCAATTGTAACAAAATGTTATCAACATGAAATCTTGATAAATTGAGTCAGTATCCATGACCACATAATACTTAACAGAAATTTTAAATTTGAGATGAAAATTTTATACTTGATCCAGATTCGATTACTGATCAAGTTCAGAATTTTCTCTTACTCAAGTTTAACATTTTACCCATTTTTTATTAGAATTTTAAAGATAAGATAAATTATTGGCTGATTGTGCATGCTGTGGATACACAGATAAGAACAATAACATACCAAAGTTTGAAAAGTTATCTCAGATAATGCCGAAGTATTTCATGCAGGTTAGAACATAAATTCATTTTGAGATTTAACTCCTCTCTTTATGGTCACTGAAATTCAAAACAGTTAGAGAAAGGGAAATGATTTGTAGTTGAGAGACAGTCATGGTAACAGTGCTACATTATATAGGACACTGACATTATCAGGACCCAGATAGATATTAGTGTTGGGTACAAAGTAGAATTTTATAATTTTCCTTGAAAATATCATAAATGCAAGATTTATTAACTTATGAAGAATCTTAAATGCTGAAGTGTAGATGTGAATTCTAATTATTAAAAAAATAAAATAATTTCATCAGGGTCCTGTGTGGCCCAAGATCTGGCATCCGAGTGTTAACAAAAAAAACTTCGTCATTGGTATAAAAACTACATAAAAACAATGTATTTTTGAATATCACACTGAACAAATTAATGTCTAAAAACTGTGATGAATTTTCCATTTGTTGAAAATTCAAATTCCATTGATTCTATTTTCTTTGGATGTAAATGCTGGAATATAAAAAGATTATTATTGCTTGACAATAGATATTGAATGACTATTTTTGTTTAATTTTAATGATGAAACACTGGAATTACAGTAGAAATTAATTAAAAGAATTAAAATTTTTTAATAATATATACATAATATCAAATTTTGTGTCCAATACAAAATTATGAGTACTTTAAAAGTTTGACAAAATGAAATATTTTGAGGATTTGTTTAGTTAATTTACGATTTGGTCAATTGAAATATGAAACTTGTAAGATAATTTCAACTTCATATAAGAATTGATAAAACAGTTACAAAATAACTTTGATTAAAAAATTAAAATAATAACAAGCTGTTAATTCTGCTCCATTATTATACATTTACCCATTTGTTTGGTCAAGCAAACAAATGACAATCCACTGCAGACTTATGCATCCAATTGCACTGCAGACCATACTTGTTAATTTTGCACAACCTGAGTCCAGATTCCTCAGCACTCTCCTACAATAACCAAGTAAGCATAGAAAAACATCATTCAATAAGTACATTTAAAAGCTATAAAAATGATACAAAAGAAATTTATTCATATTATAGAAAACCTTTGCTCAAAGTTTGAAAAGATCTCATGAAAATATTACCACCTACATTACAACTTGCATGTTAATTTGGGCAAAAAATTGGAATTATCCATAACACTGTCCTTAAAGATCTGCTTCACTTTGGATGATCAGGCCTTCTCTCACTTCCATAATGAAGCAGCAACAACTGGATTAAATAAAAATGCATTAGAAGACAATAACAGAAAACTCACCTATTACTTCATATTATGGACAGACCTCATGAAAGTAAACTACATTACCACCTGCTCTGTGGCATGGGGGGATAGGGGGAGGGGGGAAAGGGGAGGGGGGTAGAGGCTCAGAACAACGTATATCAATTCAGACTCACATTAATATGTTTATTAGTGTGGGTTGTCTACCTCACATGGGCTATTTACACAAATGAAAAAATTTTTGAAGGGATTATCTTTAGAAGCTGTCTGATTTTCATTTTAGGGGACTAATATTGCACACCGAAGATTAAACTTCAGTTACTGAAGTTCACCATCAAGTCCTGCATCAAATGTTATTAGCAGTGCGTGTTTGTTGCAGCCATTGATGTAGAAGTTTTCAAATTACTCAGCCATGTAGGTTTTTCATTACAGATAAAAATATATTGCCTCCATTGGAGCTAAAATATTCATTTCCATTTATATTCAAAATGTTTGTATAATTACAATTCGCAGTTGCATGGTGGAAGAAATTTTTTCCATGATTTTTTACCATGAAAGAGTGAAACACGACATCACGAAATGAGAAACTGGTCACAAATGTGGAATCATTGTCTCCAACCAATCGATGAAGCTTAATAAAATAAAAAAATGCATTAGAAGAGTGTTCACATTTTACTTCAATATATGGCCAGATCGCATGAAAATTTTTTGAAATACATTACCACCTGCTGGATAATTTGGGATGACTACATTTGGAAATCTCTGAAAATTCTTCTTAAAGAACTTCTTCACTTGCATTGTTCAGTACTTTCATAATATAAAATTTCTCACTCTCTCTCTTCCATGATTAAGCAGCAACAATTGGGATAATATAATGCATTAGAAGACCACCACAGAAAATTCACCAACTTCTACATATGAACAGATCACAAAAAAATATTACCAACTACATTATAACCTGCTAAGGAATTTGTGACGAAAACGTTACGACATTTCGTAATGAAGAACTGTCCCATGTGGGTTGTTCTGTACTTGATAATATAAAATTCATCTTCTCTCACTTCCGTGGATAGGCAGCAACAACTGGAATAAAACGAAATAATGCATTAGAAGACAAAGTTCACCTTTTACTTCAATACGTAGATTTCATTAAAGCATTACTAACTACATTACCACCTGCTGGATAACTCGGGACGATAATGTTTGGATAGCTGTTAACATTATTCTTAAAGAATTTCCCCTCTTGGCTTCTTCAGTCCTTAAAAATAGGAAATTCCTCTTCTCTCACCTCCAGCAACAATTGAAATAAAGTAAAATAATGCACTAGAAGACATTCACAGAAAATTCAACTTTTACTTCAATATATGGACAGATCTCATTAACATAATACCAACTACATTACCACCTGCTGGATAATTTGGGATGAAAACATATGGATAGTTCTAAACATTAGTGTTGAAGAACTTCTTCACATGGGTTCTGCTGTCCTTAATAATAAGATATTCATCTTCTCTCACTTTGATGTTTATGCTGCAACAATTGGAATAAAATATTAGAACATACCGAAAGACAATCACAGAAAATTCACATTTCATTTCAATACATGGACAGATCTCATGAATATAACACCAAATACATTACCAAATTCTTGGTAATTCAATGGATATTCAGGACAAAGAGAGTACAATAGCTCAGAACAATATTCTTAAAGGTCTCTTCCATTGAGTTCTTTTCTGCTTAAAACTATAAATTTCCTACTACAAGTTAAAGCTTCAACAATTGGTTAAATTTAATTTTAAATCTTAGCAACGACATTATCACCTTCTGGTAAATTATGCAAAAACAACATTTGCATATCTGAAAAACAACATTTGGATATCTGAACATTCTTCTTAAAGAACTTCTTTACTTAAGATTGTACTGCTCCTTAAAATATAAAATCTCTCTCTTACATGATTATGCAGCAATAATTGGGATAATGGTAAATAATGCATTAGTAGACAATCACAGAAAAATCACCCTTTTCCTCGATATATTCACAGATCACATGAAAATATTACCAACTACATTACAACCTGCTGAGGAGGTTGTGACGTAAATGTTACGATATTTCCTAATGAACTGCCCCTTGTGTGTTATTCTGTACTTGATAGTTTAAATTAGTCTTTTCTCACTCCCATGGACAGACAGCAGCAATTGGAATAAAACATAATTACGTATTAGAAGACAGAAAGTTCACCTTTTACTTCAATACATAGATAGATCTCATTTAAGTATTACGAACTACATTACCACCTGCTGGATAACTCAGGACGATAATGTTTGGATAGCTGTTAACATTATTCTTAGTGAATTTCTGCTCTTGGTTTCTGCAGTCCTTAAAAAGAGGAAATTCCTCTTCTCTCACCTCCATGATTATACAGCTACAATTGGAATAAAAAATAATAATGCATTAGAAAACATTCACAGATAATTCATCTTTTACTTCAATATATGGACAGATCTCATCAACATAATACATACTACAATAAGACCTGCTGGATAATTGGGGATGAAAACATTCGGATAGTTCTAAATATTAGACTTGAGAACTTTTTTACTTGGCTTCTGATGTCCTTATCAATATAAAATTCCTCTTCTCCCACTTACATTTTATGCTGCAACAATTGGAATAAAATATTATAACATACCGAAAGACAATCATAAAATCTTTTATTTCAATATAAGGACAGATCTCTTGAATATATTACCAAATATATTACCAACTTCTCCCAAATTCGATGGGTAACTCAAAACATAGTCAATATGATAGTTCAGAACATTATTTTTAATGTCTTGTTCCATTGTGTTCCTATTGTGCTTCAAATTATAAATTTCCTCCAAGTAATTCGACAATTCCTCAAAAATAAAAAAAGTTTTTTTGAAAACTACATCTGAAACATCATCTAGTACTTCAAAATATTGATAACACTTAAGAAAATATTACCACCTACATTACCACCTGAGTGACAAACTGTTTTATAGTTCTGAAGAATGTTCCTAAGGAACTGCATCCCATGTATTTTTATGGCTTTTAAAATACATAATTCTCCTTCAATATAGAAGTAGCATAAATTAGAATAAGTACATCATGCATTACAAGAAAAGTCACTTAGGGTATTAACTTCTACTTCAAAATAGACGCATGGAAATATCGCCAATTACATTACCAACTGCTGGATATTTTGTGACGAAAACACCGATATTTCTTAAGACAGAACCACACCACTTGGCCTGTTCTGTCCTTCAAAACACCAAATTCCTCTTCTCTCACCCCCATGCTTAAACAGCAATAATTGGCATGACATAAAATAATGGATTAGAACACACACAAAGTTACATATTTTTCTTCAATATGTGGACAGATCTCATGAAAATTTTACCAACAACATTATCAGCTTCTGGTTAATTCTGGAAAAAAAGATTTGGATATCTGAACATTCTTATATAAGAAATTCTTTACTTAAGATTGTACTGCACTTTAAAATATCAAATTTCTCTCTTATATAATTATGCAGCAATTATTGGTATAATGGTAAATAATGCATTAGTAGCCAATCACAGAATTTTCACCCTTTCCTTCTATATATTCACAGATCACATGAAAATATTACCAACTACATTACAACCCGCTGAGGAGGTTGTGACGTAATTGTTACGATATTTCCTAATGAACTGCCCCTTGTGTGTTGTTCTGTACTTGATAGTATCAAATTAGTCTTCTCTCACTTCCATGGACAGGTAGCAACAATCAGAATAAAACATAATTATGCATTAAAAGACAGAAAGACTACATTACCACCTGCTGGATAACTCGGGACGATAATGTTTGGAAAGCTGTTAACATTATTCTCTAAGAATTTTCCTTCTTGGATTCTTCAGTATTTAAAAATATGAAATTGCCCTTCTCTCACCTCCATGGTATTGCAGCTACAAAGGAATAAAATATAATAATGCATTAGAAAACATTCACAGGTAATTCAACTTTAACTTCAATATATGGACAGATCTCATCAACATAATACCATCTACATTACCACCTGCTGGATATTTGGGATGAGAACATTCGGATAGTTCTGAATATTAGTCTTGAGAACTTTTTACTTGGGTTCTGATGTCTTTAAAATATAAAATTAATCTTCTCTCACTTCCCTTTCATACTGCAACAATTGGAATAAAATATTATAACGTACCGAAAAACAATCACAGTAAATTCACCTTTTATTCAATATAAAGGCAATGTCGTGAATATATTACCAAATACATTACCAACTTCTCGCTAATTCGATGGGTAATTCAGGACAAACTTGTACGATAGTTAGAACATCACTCTTAAAGGTCATCTTCCATTTTGTTCTTTTGTGCTTAAAGTTATAAATTCCAACCTCCAAGCTAAAGTTTCACCAATTGGTTAAATATAAAAAAAAATTTTTTGTAAACCACATCAGAAACCATCTAGTACTTCAAAATGCTGACAACACTTAAGAATATATTACCACACGAGTCACACACTGTTTCTTAGTTCTGAACCTTGTTCTTAAGGAACTGCACCCCATGGGTTTTTAAGGCTTCTTAAATACATAGTTCTTTTTCCACATAAAAGTCGCATAAATTAGAATAAGTACATCATGCATTAGAAACAAAAATCGCAGGATGTTAACTTCCACTTAAAAATATACACACGAAAATACCACCAATCACATTACCAACTGCTGGATAATTTGTGACTAAACACTGACATTTCTTAAGAAAGAACCACCCCACTTGGCTTGATCTGTCCTTCAAAATACCAAACTCCACTTCTCTCACTCTCATGCTTAACCAGCAATAACTGGTATCAAATAAAATAATGCATTAGAACACACAGAAAGTTCACATTCTTCTTCAATATGGGGGCAGCTCTTATGAAAATTTTTCCAATATATTACCACCTGCCGGATAATTCGGGATGAATACATTTGGATAGCTCAGACAATTCCCTCGAGGAAACTAATCTACTTAAGATTGTACTACTCTGTAAATTATAAAATTTCTCTCTCTCTTCCATGATTATTTTGAGGTAAATGCTATGATATTTCCTAATGAACTGCCCCATGTGGGTTGTTCTGTACTTGATAGTATAAAATTAGTCTTTTCTCACTTCCATGGACAGCAGGAACAATTTCAATAAAACATAATTATGCATTAAAAGACAGAAAAGACTACATTACCACCTGCTGGATAACTCAGGACAATAATGTTTGGATAGCTGTTAACATTATTCTCTAAGAATTTTCCTTCTTGGCTTCTTCAGTCCTTAAAAATATGAAATTCCCATTCTCTCATCTCCATGGTTATGCAGCTACAATTGGAATAAAAAATAATAATGCATCAGAAAACACTCACAGATAATTCAACTTTTACTTCAATATATCGACAGACCTCATCAACATAATACCAACTACATTACCACCTGCTGATAATTTGGGATGAAAATATTCGGATAGTTATGTATATTAGTCTTGAGAACTTTTTTACTTGGGTTCTGATGACCTTAGCAATGTAAAATTCCTCTTCTCTCACTTCCCTTTTATGCTGCAGCAATAGGTATAAAATATAATAACGTACCGAAAAACAATCACAGAAAATTCACCTTTTATTTCAATATAAAAACTGATGTCCGGAATATATTACCAAATATATTACCAACTTCTCCCTAATTCGATGGGTAATTCAGGACAAACTCAGTACGATAGTTCAGAACATCACTCTTAAAGGTCATATTCCATTGCTTTCTTTTGTGCTTAAAATTATAAATTTCATCCTCCAAGTTAAAGCTACAACAATTGGTTAAAAATTTTAAAAAATTTTTAGAAAACTTCATCAGAAACATCATCTAGTACTTCAAAATAATGACAACACTTAAGAAAATATTACCCCCTACATTACCACCTGAGTCACATACTGTTTGATAGTTCTCAACAATGTTCTTAAGGAACTGCACCCCATGGGCTTTTATGGCCTCTAAAATACATACTTCTTCTTCCACATAAAAATAACATTAGAATAAGTACATCATGCATTACAAGAAAAATCACAGGATATTAACTGCTACTAAAAAATAGATGCATGAAAATACCGCTAATTACTTTACTAACTGCTGGATAATTTCTGACTAAACACTGACATTTCTTAAGTAAGAACCAACCCACTTGGCTTGATCTGTCCTTCAAAATACCAAACTCCACTTCTCTCACTCTCATGCTTAACCAGCAATAATTGCTATCAAATAAAATAATGCATTAGAACACACAGAAAGTTCACATTTTTCTTCAATATGGGGGCAGCTCTTATGAAAATTTTTCCAATATATTACCACCTGCCGGATAATTCGGGATGAATAGACTTGGATAGTTCAGACAATTCCCTCGAAGAAACTTCTCTACTTAAGATTGTACTACTCTGTAAAATATAAAATATCTCTCTCCCTTCCATGATTATTCAGCAACAATTGAAATAATGGTAAGTAATGCTTTAGAAGGCTATCACAGATAATTCACCCTTTACTCTCTATACATTCACAGACCACATGAAAATATTACCAACTACATTACAACCTGCTGAGGAGATTTTGAGGTAAATGCTACGATATTTCCTAATGAACTGCCCCATGTGGGTTGTTCTGTACTATATAGTATAAAATTAGTCTTTTCTCACTCCCATGGACAGACAGCAACAATTGGAATAAAACGTAATTACGCATTAGAAGATA
The DNA here is from genome assembly GCA_036926305.1 of Uropetala carovei. Classification (NCBI taxonomy): domain Eukaryota; kingdom Metazoa; phylum Arthropoda; class Insecta; order Odonata; family Petaluridae; genus Uropetala; species Uropetala carovei. The sequence continues at coordinate 13,282,607 of JAXCHB010000001.1, read as the reverse complement.
GAAAGTGCACCTTTTACTTAAATCCATAGTCAGATCTCATTAAAGTATTTCTAACTACATTACCACCTGCTTGATAAATACGGACGATAATGTTTGGATAGCTGTTAACATTATCATTTAGGAATTTCTCCTCTTGGCTTCTTCTGTCCTTAAAAAATGGAAATTACTCTCCTCTCACCTTCATGGTGATGCAGCTACAATTGGAATAAAAAACAATAATGCATTAGAAAACGTTCACAGACAATTCAACATTTACTTTAATATACAGACAGATCACATTAACATAATACCAACTACATTGTCACCTGCTGCATAATTTAGGATGAAAACATTCGGATAGTTCTGAATATTAGTCTTGAGAACTTCTTCACTTGGGTTCTGCTGTTCTTACTATAAAATTCCTCTTCTCCGACTTAAAATTTATGCTGCAACAATTGGAATAAAATATTATAACGTACTGAAAGACAATCACAGATAATTCACCTTTAATATCAATATAAGGACAGATCTCATGAATATATTACCAAATATACTACCAACTTCTCCCTAATTCGATGGGTAATTCAGAACAAAGACTGCATGATAGTTCAGAACATTTTTCTTAAATGTCTTCTTCCATTGTGTTCTGTTGTGATTAAAATTATTAAGTTCCTCCAAGCAAAAGCTTCCACAATTCCTTAAAAATAAATTTTTTTTTAGAAAACTACATCAGAAACATCATCTGGTACTTCAAAATAATGACAACATTTACGAAAATATTACCACCTACATTACCGCCTCAGTCACATACTGTTTGATAGTTCTGAACAATGTTCTTAAGGAACTTCACCCCATGGGTTTTTATGGCTTCTAAAATACATAGTTCTTCTTCCACATAAAATAACATAAATTAGAATAAGTACATCATGCATTACAAGAAAAATCACAGGATATTAACTTTTACTTAAAAGGCTCCATGAAAATATCGCCAATTACAGTACCACTTGCTGATTATTTGGGACGAAAACATTACGACAAATCATAAGAAAGAACCGCCCTGCTTGGGTTGTTATGTCCTCGAAAATACCAAATTTCTCTTCTATCACTCCCATCGTTAACCAGCAATAATTGGTATCAAATAAAATAATGCATTAGAACAGACAGAAAGTTCACATTTTTTTCAATATGTGGACAGATCTCATGCAAATTTTACCACCACATTATCACATTCTGGATAATCCTAGAGAAAAAGATTTGGATATCCGAAAATTCTTCTTAAAGAATTCCTTTACTTAAGATTGTACTGCTCTTTAAAATATAAAATTTCTCTCTTACATGATTATGCAGCAATAATTGGGATAATGGTAAATAATGCATTAGGAGACAATCACAGAAAATTCACTCTTTTCCTCTATACATTCACAGATCACATGAAAATATTACCAACAACATTACAACATGCTGTGGAGTTTGTGAGGTAGATGCTACCATATTTCCTAATGAACTGCCCCATGTGGGTTTTTCTGTACTAGATAGTATAAAATTAGTCTTTTCTCACTCCCATGGACAGACATCAACAATTGGAATAAAACCTAATTACGCATTAGAACATAGAAAGTTCACCTTTTACTTGAATACATAGACAGATCTCATTAAATTATTACGAACTACATTACCACCTGCTGGATATCTTGGGAGGGTTAATGTTTAGATAGCTGTTAACATTATCCTTAAAGAATTTCTCCTCTTGTCTACTTCTGTCCTTAATAATAGGAAATTCCTCTTCTCTCACCTCCATGGTTATGCAGCTACAATTGGAATAAAAAATAATAATGCATTAGAAAACATTCACAGATAATTCAACTTTTACTTTAATATACAGACTGATCTCATTAACATAATACCTACTACATAACCAACTGCTGAATATTTTGGGATGAAAACATTCGAATAGTTCTGAATATTAATCTTGAGAACGTTCTTACTTGGGTTCTGATGTACTTAACAATATAAAATTCCTCTTCTCTCACTTCCCTTTTATGCTGCAACTATTGGTATAAAATATTATAACGTACCGAAAGACAATCACAGAAAATTCACCTTTTTTTTCAATATAAAGACAGATATCCTGAATATATTAACAAATATATTACCAACTTCTCGCTAATTCGATGGGTAATTCAGGACAAACTCAGTACGATAGTTCAGAACATCACTCTTGAAGGTCATCTTCCATTTTGTTCTTTTGTGCTTAAAATTATAAATTTCCACCTCCAAGTTAAAGATCCAACCACTGGTTAAAATAAAATAAATTTTTTAGAAAACTACATCAGAAACATGATCTGGTACTTCAAAATACTGACAACACTTAAGAAAATGTTACCACCTACATTACCGCCTCAGTCACATACTGTTTGATAGTTCTCAACAATGTTCTTAAGGAACTTCACCCCATGGGTTTTTATGGCTTCTAAAATACATAGTTCTTATTCCACATAAAAGTAGCATAAATTAGAATAAGTACATCGTGCATTACAAGAAAAATCACAGGATAATAACTGCTACTAATATATAGATGCCTGAAAATGCCGCTAATTACTTTACCAACTGCTGGATAATTTGTGACTAAACACTGCCATTTCTTAAGTAAGAACCCCCCACGTGGCTTGTTCTGTTCTTCAAAATACCAAACTCCTCCTCTCTCACTCCCATGCTTAACCAGCAACAATTGGTATCAAATAAAATAATGCATTAGAACACACAGAAAGTTCACATTTTTCTTCAATATGTGGACAGCTCTCATGAAAATTTTTCCAATACATTACCACCTGCTGGATAATTCGGAATGAATACATTTGGATAGCTCAGACAATTCCCTTAAAGAAACTTCTCTACTTAAGATTCTACTTCTCTGTAAAATATAAAATTTCTCTCTCTCTTCCATGATTATTTAGCAACAATTGAGATAATGGCAAGTAATGCTTTAGAAGACTATCACAGAAAATTCACTCTTTACCTCTATACATTCACAGACCACATGAATATATTACCATCCGTATACCAAGGGGTGCTTTCAATAACATACATATGTATGATAAATAGATGCTTTTTAGTTGGGATATAGAAAGATATGATAAATGTTCAGGCACTTCTAGAAAGATTATAAATCTGAAATTTGACAGGATAATAAGGTGCAGATGCTGAAACGATAGTAGAATGTAAGCACCGTATACTCGTCTTGCAAGTAATATATTTTTTAAAACACTTATGTGCATAAGAATAGCTGAAACAAAATTAACCATAAAACAATAATACCATTTACATTAACACAAAGAGTTTTCCCAAAGTGTGTGTTGTAAAATATTTATATACTCTGCAGGATTCGAAATTGATTTGGAGTCAGTCACGCCAGCCACCCCTCTACCAAGGCTGGTAAATGTTCTTAATTAAACCTCAACCATGCCGTAGAAATAACCTTGTTTTGTTCAGTATGATTTATAGGTTTAGTGTGTAAAATCAAAACCCCAATTGGCACTTGTCATGTCGTTTGTGAATCAGACAATGAAATGTGTTAGACAAATATAGATAGGAAGCGGTTAAGGCATGATAGAGTTTTGATTACAAGTTTCATCAGTGTCATATAAAAAATAAATTAAAAATATATTCCCATATTAAGATTTCCACATAAAATGTTTATGAATATTATTTTTATATAAAAAAAATTAAAATGTCTCTTTAATACATACAGCCCATCAGTTTCAACATGAAATTATTCACCACTTCAACATGGCGTTATCTGATCTTTTCAGGAATTAGAGCAGATTTCAATAAAAACAACGTAATGTTGTTAAAAAAATGAAATCATTTTAAATGTTAACATATCATTCATTACTAATATATCAAGGATGGTAGCTTTGAATTCATGTTCAATTGCTTGGCTCCTTTCAGATAATAAATTGCTGCTCAACATGATCTAGGAAGTCCCCTTAAACTTTTGGCATTCCATGATTATCATAACGTGACGCGTCACTAACCTCCAGGTCGTAGGGAATTTTTATGCATTGTAAATAACATTTTGCACTTAAAATGTAGTTTTTAAAAAAATTTAATATAAACACCATTATTACATCATTAATACTATATTATTCAGTAAATATAAACAGAAAAATATTAAGAAATTATTATTACTAGTATTACATACATGGATGGCATGCCATATTGTTGGTTTATGTAATAGTTAACATGGAAAACATTCTCAAACATACTGGTAGTGATAGCTACACTTATTCAACATGCCATTTAAATGAAATTCTATGCAAGACCAGTCTTTAGTAAACATATTCCTAAAAAACTCTGTTCAACTCTGTATGGAGTTTGGTATTTGAACGAGGTTTAACTGTGACATTTACTTACAGCAGCATTAATGTATCTAATTTCAAATCATACATAAGATCTTAATCGTTAGCAAATCCGTTGCAGTGCGATTCAATGCAGAAGACCCAGTCTCACATTCAGCAGCGGTGCAAGGAAATGTTTTGCTTAATTTAGAGAATAACTTTCAATCATCCGAAGCAGTGTTTGTGTGAACATGTTTTCACATTCCATTGATTGACGTTTTAGTATGGAAATGAAATCGTTATTTATATTTTATCGGTCTCTCTCACCCCGTATTCAATAGATGGATAATAAGCCAGTAGACCTTATTCAATAACTTACCTTACCGCAACCTTAGTAACCGTCGGCAGACACTCTAACCATAGATTGGAATATTCAATTTGTTATATTTGTTTGAATAAAAGGAACTAGCAATATGAAATTTCCTAGACAGAAATTCAATTTTGTCATATTTGTTTGGATCAAAGGATCTGGTAATATTAAATTTCTTAGAAAGGAATATAATTACTCAGTAAAATTTATTTACTATTTGCAAATTTTAGATAAATTATATATTTAATTGAAACACAAAAAGTACATTTGTAAAATATCAGAAAAATAAAAACATTTCTTATATTCTAATTCCAAACTATTTGAAGAAATCCTCCCCTGACCTCTTCACTCCATTTCCCTCTACCCTTCCATTCAGTTCCTTCAGCTTCCCTCTATCCCCCTCTCCATCCATCCTCTCATCCCTATATTCCTCACTCTTTCTCATCTCTCTTTCCTCTTCCCTCTTTTCCCCTCCCCTCTTTCCCCCCCCTTTTCCCCTCCCCTCTTTTCCCCTCCCCTCTTTTCCCCTCCCCTCTTTTCCCCTCCCCTCTTTTCCCCTCCCCTCTTTTCCCCTCCCCTCTTTTCCCCTCCCCTCTTTTCCCCTCCCCTCTTTTCCCCTCCCCTCTTTTCCCCTCCCCTCTTTTCCCCTCCCCTCTTTTCCCCTCCCCTCTTTTCCCCTCATCTCTTTTCCCCTCATCTCTTTTCCCCTCATCTCTTTTCCCCTCATCTCTTTTCCCCTCATCTCTTTTCCCCTCATCTCTTTTCCCCTCATCTCTTTTCCCCTCATCTCTTTTCCCCTCATCTCTTTTCCCCTCATCTCTTTTCCCCTCATCTCTTTTCCCCTCATCTCTTTTCCCCTCATCTCTTTTCCCCTCATCTCTTTTCCCCTCATCTCTTTTCCCCTCATCTCTTTTCCCCTCATCTCTTTTCCCCTCCCCTCTTTTCCCCTCCCCTCTTTTCCCCTCCCCTCTTTTCCCCTCCCCTCTTTTCCCCTCCCCTCTTTTCCCCTCCCCTCTTTTCCCCTCCCCTCTTTTCCCCTCCCCTCTTTTCCCCTCCCCTCTTTTCCCCTCCCCTCTTTTCCCCTCCCCTCTTTTCCCCTCCCCTCTTTTCCCTCCCCTCTTTTCCCCTCCCCTCTTTTCCCCTCATCTCTTTTCCCCTCCCCTCTTTTCCCCTCCCCTCTTTTCCCCTCCCCTCTTTTCCCCTCCCCTCTTTTCCCCTCCCCTCTTTTCCCCTCATCTCTTTTCCCCTCCCCTCTTTTCCCCTCCCCTCTTTTCCCCTCCCCTCTTTTCCCCTCCCCTCTTTTCCCCTCCCCTCTTTTCCCCACACCTCTTTTCCCCACACCTGTCTCCATTTCCCCCTCCCTACTTCAAGGTCAACTTCTCTCCTACTTCTAGAAAACACTTCACCTTACCTTCCACAGCAATTCCCTCCCCTCTACTTCCTCCCCCCCTTCCTAAAATCTTTTCAAGGTCAACCCTCCTCCCCCACTGTAATTTCTTGCCATTGTAATTTCTTCCCCCCATTGTAATTTCTTCCCCCCACTCCACCATTGTAATTTCTTCTTCCCCACTCCACTTACCGCCCTTTAATGTTTCATTAATTTTTGCACATTTTTCTTTTTGATAATTATCACCCTTTTCTCCCATTTTTACCTTAGCGTTTACTTTCCCTCCCTTTTCTGTCCTGCCTAATCTATGAATCGAGGGCCATTTCCCTATTCTATGTTAAAATGTTTTCTCTACTGTCACTCTGACAAGAATCTAATAGTAACTTATAATATAACAATGCCTAAAATTAACTGTTTTAGATTTAGATACACTACCTAAACAGAGTCGCATCCATTCCATGCTGTGCACAGCTTGTTCCTCTTGATGCAGGCGGCATCGGCTGGGGTCCGCTTCTTCCTCCACTTCTTAGCCGCATGCCGTCTTCGGTCCACGGTCCCCCGATGATGGTCCAACGTTGGTACTCTGCTGCAAAAGTGAGTTTATAAAAATTTTATGAGACTGAGCTACTGTGAAAAACTTCAAATTATTAGAAATGTACCTAGCATTAAAACTAGCCATTTATTCGCAAGAGTATTTGTATAATGCATAATTTTAAGTATGAATGAAGTAGCAATGCATAATACAGTAAAAGCTGTGTTATCTGGCTATCTTGGAAACTGTGGATAGCCAATTAAGAGAAATAACCAGTTAGGGGAGCATTTTTCAATTTCAACATCCTAAATTTAGCAATAACCAAACAAAATTAGGCTTTGGTTCACTATCGTACTCCCCAAACATAACTATGCATGAGGTTTTCATTTTCCATTTTAATTCTTTCACACGTAGTTAGATCTAGATAATGACCCATTCTTATTTCATACGTTGATACGCTTAGATGCAAAACAAAAGACTATTAAAAGTTTAGGATGTCTGAGAAGTTTGGGGAATACGACAGTGAACCTGTTCCCAAAATTGAATTTATTGGATTATATCTTTCTTATTTCTTTATTTACTCTACTAGAAAATGACAAAATTATTTCATTCTTCTGAACGTCTCTGTGAAAACCAATCAAATATTTTATTGAGTTCCTTTCATTTTTGGCTTATGAAGCATAAGACGTATAGTAATTGATTTACTCATATCAGATGAGAAAAATTTCATTAATTCAGCCTTATGAGCTTTATATTGTAGTGTGTGGAAGATCCGATTTATTTTGCTATGGCTGCTCTAATTTTTCAATTCGTTTGATCAGCTCCAGCTTTCGTGTTAGCGTTAAAACAACTTTTTCTCTTCTGTCCCTTGATTTTAGGTATTTATTATGTTGCCATATTTAAAATAATAAAAAGCGATAAAACTGGAAATTGTAAAAGTACAGCAAAACACCTAGACATGCAAATGGCTTACGTAAAAAAAATGTCATACTAACTTGGCAGTCCCATAAGTATATGGAGTAAATACGTAATATATGTAGATCCAATATTTTAAGAAATTTTGAAGTGGAAGTTATGGTATTACACAAATACAATTCTTACAAAAATTCATAAAAAAGAAAAAAATACAAAATGAATTGTATATGTGTAATTGCCGGTGTCCAAGAGTGGCCGGTATATAGTAGGATAACATAGCTTTTACTGTATTAGTGTAACAGCCGGTATCTAAGGGTGGTTATCTGCTAAATAGCCAGATAGCACGGCTTTTACTGTAATGGTAACATTTTAGGGAATGCAAAACTATTTGCTCATTTTTGGCTTAATGAAGATTATTTGACAGTATTGGACAATATTCAGTGCCTTCTGTTAAATTGGAAAATTAATTACCTTACATTATTAAAGTTGAATGTTATGCACTTAAAACATCAACTGTGTTAAATTTTCTATAGGGATGATATCCCAATCAAAATTGTCTATTTAGAAACGAAATAATTCAAGCCGGGCATAGAAATTCTTATTCTGAAACTTAATGATTCATGATAGAATGGATGTCTTAATGACATTACTTTCGAGTGATTCGCAATGAATATATTTAACGACTTATTTGTGTGCCTCTGCATTTCTTCCATTTTCAGATATTGGTATATTTGAGAATCGCCATTGATTTGGGAGTAATATGGTATTTGTGTTTTGTAAGTCATACCTAAGCAGAGTCGCATCCAGGTGGTGCTGTGCACAGCTTCTTCCTCTTCGTGCTGGCGGCACCGGCTGGGGTCCGCTTCTTCCTCCTCTTCTTAGCTGCATGCCGTCTTCGGTCCACAGTCCCACGATGATGGTCCCACGTGGGCACCCTGCTGCAAAAGTCAGTTTATATAAATTTAATGTGACTGAGCTACTGTGACTAACTTCAAATTAATAGAATTAAATCTAGTGTTAAAAACTTGATTTATTGGTAATAGCATTTTATAGATCTATTTTTTTCCATTTCCGGGAATTGGTATATTTGAGAATCATCTTGTAATCAAATCATCATTGATTTGGGAGTAATATGATATTTGAGATTTTTAAGTCTTACCTGAGCAGAGATGCATCCATGCGGTGCTGTGCACAGCTTTTTCCTCTTCCTGCAGGCGGCATCGGCTGGGGTCCGCTTCTTCCTCCTCTTCTTAGCCGCATGCCGTCTTCGGTCCATGGTCCCACGATGATGGTCCCTCGTGGGCACCCTGCTGCAAAAGTCAGTTTATATAAAGTTAATGTGACTGAGCTACTCTGGCAAACTTCAAATTAATAGAATTAAATCTAGTATTAAAAACTTGATTTATTGGTAATAGTATTATAGAGATCTATATTTTTTCCATTTCCAAACACTGGTATATAGACAACTCCCAAGATTTGACAGTTCAAGATTCAACAAATTCGAGATTTCAACCCAGCTGATCTAATTCTGAGCTAGTTTACGCAAAGTAATTTTCGTCCCGACTACCCACGCGAGGTTTAGTTTCAGTGTAGATAGTTATTTCTGCTCTAATTGTTTGAATTTGTGCTGACTTCACTCTTTTCTGTTAATCTTTTATTAAAATTTATTTTTATTTATTTATTTATAAATTTATCACTGGACATGATATCTAAAAGGAAATGTAATAGTGATCACGCAAGTGAATCAAATAAAAGTGTTGTTAAACTATTAGCACATATGTGAACAGAAGGAGAAAATTCTATAACGTGATAAATTCACATAATTTGATTGCTGGTTTGACAGATTTAAGAGAGAAGCAGGTTTGTATAACCTTAAATTAACTGGCGAGGCTGCAAGTTATTTTGTGCTTTTTAATAACTCTTATGTTAATTTCGCTGCAATATATAGTTGTATGTATAGACAGAGCCGTGCCGATGGGCAAGGCGGTAAGGCAACTGCATCAGGCGCCTCTCGAAGGGGGGCACCAAAATTTGACAGAAATGAAAACCTATCAAATTGAATTGATAAGGCCAGCCCACACCCGAGGTGTCAATATAGTTAGAGTTTAAACAACTTTTATATATCTATCCATTATTGCAAATTTCTCTTTTGTGTTCCAAAGTGAATCATATTAACGAAGTGGAAACTTTGTATTTATTACAACAAAGCGTATAAGTGAACAAATATTAATTGTATGTTAGTGAAATTTTTATATGCTAAAGGAGGCGCTGTTTGTTTGGTGGGCCAGGCGTCAAAATATGATACCTCGGGCTGACAATATATATTCATGATTTTTTTGATATCGTTTATTCCTTTTAAAACAATGCTGCAAAAACTCGTTTTTATATTGAGATGACCATGAGTTGGACAATAGCACATTTGTAGAAGAATCCCTCAGCCTAAGCATGCAAAGCATGGTTGAGTGAACGACTTTGTTACAAAAATAAAGGTGCAATATATCTAGACTCCGATGAAATAAATTCTGGCAACCTTCCTACGAAGATTTAAAAAAGCATGGGTGAAAACAATTCATAGTTTTTATCACTTCAAAACTCCATATTTGCACACTCGCATTTGAAAACAGTAAGAGTATTTTTCTTTCACTCGACGCTTCTTGTTGGTTTGTCAAAATCTTCTTTCTACTTTATCTAAATAATAAAAATAGCTGGACTGTCTCATTTTTATTTTATATTTATATTTTATATAAATGTGCTCTCGCATACTTTTTTGTGGCAAATATTGTTCTCTCCGAATAATTTTTTAAATCTGTATCTCATCGATCATATAAGAGCTATGGTGCGTTTTCCGAAGTCGTGCGGGTCAGATTCGCAGTATTCCGTCCGCATTCGGGTTATTTCACTTAGGCTATGACCCAATGTTGCCACATTTCGAATTTCACTCATTTCAACAGCAGCTGTGGGCGAGTGAAGTTCTATGCTTCGGAGTAGCATTAGCAGGATCTTCTATAAATGAAAAAATTTGCCGTCAGCGAAAGCCTAAATTAAATGCGGAAATGTCACGGATTAAAATCTCAAACTTTTCTCACGGAATTTTAGTCACAGGAAATATCTAACCAAACCCTAAAATTGATACATATTTATTAATAATTGTAAAATATATACTGTGACACGGTGAATCAGATAACACGTCAAGAGTTAACAATGAAGTACAGGGAAGTAGCCACACATTCACTAGCTGAAGCGTGTAATAGAAGGTGAGCCCTTTGAGCAATACAACGGCTGCGACATTTTATACTTTCTTGGTTGAAGAAGAATAAATTATGAAAGGGAACTTTTAAAATTGAAAAACAATAATGTGTGTGAGGTTGATATTTGATATAACAATAAGTGCAATAAGAAGTTACGCACCATAATATTTTATCGAAGGAGTTAAGTATTAAAAGTTAATAACTATACTAAAAATGGAATAATTAAAATAAATTGAATGAAAAATAATCAATAAAATATATAAATAATATGAAACTTCAGACACTTAATGAAAAAAGAAAATATATAAATCAAACTACCCAAAATATTCGCCAAAATACCACTACGGAACCACGAAGCACAAGTGTTGCAGGAGAACTAATCGAGAGAAGTGAGCAATCGTGTCAACAGTGCTCATCAAGAATTTTTGAAAGGCTTAGGAAATTTAAGACCTCTTATTGGCTGACACTTTCTCCCCCTCACCCTACGAGTCTAACCGTAGACACGCCCCACCCGTACGATCTCTGGAAACCCAGTATAGGAAGAAGAAAATATGGATTTTTAATTGCTGTTCATGAAATAAATCTTCGTATTTGACAATGCAAGTAAGGATTCTTTACGATGTTAATGTATAAGCTTCCACGTAAATAGCGATGTATAAATATCTTCTAAAAAATCTGATGTGGCCAACACACGACTTTCTCCATATTTAGGGTATAGATATTTAAATTATTATGAATAGCATTATGAGGCAAAATTATTATTTCGTATCATAAAAGAATACAGTCGTCCTTATTGCCGTAAATTACGTTTATTTTGAATGTGTTTACAGAATTCAACGCTACATGGTTCTGGCGCTGCATACTGGTATTAAGAAAAAGCGAAATATCTTCGAAATGGATGGTTCTACGAAAAATTGTTTCAAACAAAACTTGGAAGAAATATTATTCTCTACAACTTTGGTCCTCACAAAGATTACCAATAACGATGTTTTTAAGGAGAAAACCGGTTATTTATAAATAACTCCTAAACAATAACTATAATAGAAAATTGTTTCAAATGAAAGTTGTAGGAAATTACATTCTCTATTACTTTTGTATAGAATTGTATATACAATAATGATGTTCTAACGAAGAAATATCGCAAAAACCAAATCAGGTTTCGAATAAACCTCGACTTCCGGTTACAAGTTATTGTCCAAAAACTAATCGGTTCTTTGTGCTCATACCAAAGTGTTATATATGAAGTTTGGTAATGATATGGCATGTACTTCTTGAGTTAGAGCGCCCACAATCACATTCACACACAGACATCATTCCAAAAAAAATCTAAACGTGTTCTAGGGACCTCAAAACGTGTATTTCCGTTGAAATCTCGAAGTCGATTTTTTTGGTGAACACAATACTTTCCGATTACTATGTATGGAGAATATGGAGAAAGTAAAAATGGGGGAAAATAATGGTCTAGTGATTAAAAACAATTATCATGCGTGAAAAAAAAATTGCTGTGAATAAGTATTTTCCGAAAAACGAGAAAAACCAGCACAAAAAATGAAATTTTACACTAGAAAAAAAGTTCAACAATGAGACCATGCATCGAAAGTCCTACTCATTATCCCCTAGGCTGCGGTCTCCAGTGAACGTAAAAGCAAATTTACTAGGATTTATTAAGATTGGCAAATTTTTGTACTTTTTAATTACCGTATCTGCCCGAATACAAGCCGATGTTTTTTGTCAAAATCTATCATGAAAAAATCACCCCTCGGCTTAAATGGGAGTCCGAGGAAAATTTGGGTTATGGGTAAATCTCGAAGTCTCTCATTGCCTTCGCATTCAAATGATAGTACAATATTTCTCGTAAAGTAAATATTTGACCTACGATGAATATATATAAAAATATCTAGGCGATATTGGTTGCGTAAATTTACGATTATGCAAAACGCGTTGACGGCATTGAATGCTCAACTGTTTGAATTTCAGGAAGAGTTTACATGGAAAGTGCATAATTATAAAAATGCAATTTCTTAAGGCAATGTAAATGCTTATTTCATTGGAAATAGACTTGGGTGAAAAAATATCTTGGCGAAATCGCTGGCGTAAATTGACGATTACACAAAATGCGTTGACGGCTTTGAACGCTCAACTGTTTGATTTTGGTAAAACTTTACATGGAACGTGTATAATTATAAAAATGCAGTTTCTTAAGGCAATATATATGCTAATTTCATTGGAAATAGACTTGGATGAAAAATATCTTGGCGAGATCACTGTTACTATATTTGACCTTTTGTGAAAATGAAGATGAATGAAATTATTGTCACTGAATGTGGAATATTATTCAGCAATGCAAAATTATTAATTGGAGTAATATTTCAAAATGTCAACACCTAAACCATTTCCCACATATTTCTTCGATCTCGAATAATGTATTCTAAGATGTGCATGAATGCCTGGGACACTTCAACATAAAATCTACAAAATTTACGTTTTTGCCAAAAAATTGTGGAAATTTTTGGGAGGTCGGCTTGAATCCGGGGTCAGCTTCTATTCGGGCAGATACGGTAATTATTTCTCTTAAACTAAAAGGCGCTGGCCCCTAATTCCGAAATGGTATTTTTTTTGACCTTAACTTTCCACTGGTAGAAGATGAGAGAATAAAAATACACACAAAATCAAAATAATTATATCCTATTAAACTAATAAACTATTCCGCATATAACTTGTATGACTATGGGCACCATAATTAAAATCTGTTTGGGGCACAGGAACGTCCTCAGTCAGCCTTGTCTAAGCCTATCACACGATTTCAAATTTTCAATTAAATGTGTTTAGTTCCACACAAATAAATCACCTTCTAGAAGTATACTTGATAATAACTTTAAACAAAAGTTTAGATCGATCTGAAGTAAAGTTATGGATTTGAATAAATACATTTTTAGTCTTCCCTATCCTTTTCGACAAAATATAATGAAATTACTTAGTAAAAAAATTAAGTGGACGCCATATTAAATCTCGCCTCAACCGGAAAAATTTCTGGGCATGGCCTTGTGTAAAGATAGATGTTTTCAGGTATGTACTGCAGATGGCTCAGTCTGGCTTGCGCAAGTCATTTGTAACAAACGATTCTCGTCAGTCAGGATATGGAAACATATCCCCCGATTATACCATGCAAGTCTATGGAAAAACGACATTAGACACTTTGAGATTCGACCACGTTTCAGGAATGCATCTTTGTCAAATTTCAGGAGTCGCCTGTATTTGAGATTCGCATTACTTTAAATTGTCATTGATTTAGGAGTAATATGATACTTGAGTTTTGTAAGTCTTACCCGAGCAGAGATGCATCCACACGGAGCTGTGCACAGCTTTTTCCTCTTCGTGCAGGCAGCATCAGCTGGGGTCCGCTTCTTCCTCCTCTTCTTAGCCGCATGCCGTCTTCGGTCCATGGTCCCACGCTGATGGTCCCTCGTGGGCACCCTGCTGCAAAAGTCAGTTTATATAAATTTAGTGTGACTGAGCTACTGAAACTAACTTCAAATTAATAGAATTTAATCTAGTGTTAAAAACTTGTGATTTATTGGTAATAGCATTTTATAGATCTATTTTTTTCCATTTCCATGAACTGGTATATTTGAGAATCATCTTGTAATCAAATCATCGTTGATTTGGGAATAATATGGCATATGAGTTTTGTAAGTCTTACCTGAGCAGAGATGCATCCAGTTGGTGCTGTGCACAGCTTTTTCCTCTTCGTGCTGGCGGCATCGGCTGGGGTCCGCTTCTTCCTCCTCTTCTTAGCCGCATGCCGTCTTCGGTCCATGGTCCCACGCTGATGGTCCCTCGTGGGCACCCTGCTGCAAAAGTCAGTTTATATAAATTTAGTGTGACTGAGCTACTGAGACTAACTTCAAATTAATAGAATTTAATCTAGTGTTAAAAACTTGTGATTTATTGGTAATAGCATTTTATAGATCTATTTTTTTCCATTTCCATGAACTGGTATATTTGAGAATCATCTTGTAATCAAATCATCGTTGATTTGGGAATAATATGGCATATGAGTTTTGTAAGTCTTACCTGAGCAGAGATGCATCCAGTTGGTGCTGTGCACAGCTTTTTCCTCTTCGTGCTGGCGGCATCGGCTGGGGTCCGCTTCTTCCTCCTCTTCTTAGCCGCATGCCGTCTTCGGTCCATGGTCCCACGCTGATGGTCCCTCGTGGGCACCCTGCTGCAAAAGTCAGTTTATATAAATTTAGTGTGACTGAGCTACTGAAACTAACTTCAAATTAATAGAATTTAATCTAGTGTTAAAAACTTGTGATTTATTGGTAATAGCATTTTATAGATCTATTTTTTTCCATTTCCATGAACTGGTATATTTGAGAATCATCTTGTAATCAAATCATCGTTGATTTGGGAATAATATGGCATATGAGTTTTGTAAGTCTTACCTGAGCAGAGATGCATCCAGTTGGTGCTGTGCACAGCTTTTTCCTCTTCGTGCTGGCGGCATCGGCTGGGGTCCGCTTCTTCCTCCTCTTCTTAGCCGCATGCCGTCTTCGGTCCATGGTCCCACGCTGATGGTCCCTCGTGGGCACCCTGCTGCAAAAGTCAGTTTATATAAATTTAGTGTGACTGAGCTACTGAAACTAACTTCAAATTAATAGAATTTAATCTAGTGTTAAAAACTTGTGATTTATTGGTAATAGCATTTTATAGATCTATTTTTTTCCATTTCCATGAACTGGTATATTTGAGAATCATCTTGTAATCAAATCATCGTTGATTTGGGAATAATATGGCATATGAGTTTTGTAAGTCTTACCTGAGCAGAGATGCATCCAGTTGGTGCTGTGCACAGCTTTTTCCTCTTCGTGCTGGCGGCATCGGCTGGGGTCCGCTTCTTCCTCCTCTTCTTAGCCGCATGCCGTCTTCGGTCCATGGTCCCACGCTGATGGTCCCTCGTGGGCACCCTGCTTCAAAAGTCAGTTTATATAAATTTAGTGTGACTGAGCTACTGAGACTAACTTCAAATTAATAGAATTTAATCTAGTGTTAAAAACTTGTGATTTATTGGTAATAGCATTTTATAGATCTATTTTTTTCCATTTCCATGAACTGGTATATTTGAGAATCATCTTGTAATCAAATCATCGTTGATTTGGGAATAATATGGCATATGAGTTTTGTAAGTCTTACCTGAGCAGAGATGCATCCAGTTGGTGCTGTGCACAGCTTTTTCCTCTTCGTGCTGGCGGCATCGGCTGGGGTCCGCTTCTTCCTCCTCTTCTTAGCCGCATGCCGTCTTCGGTCCATGGTCCCACGCTGATGGTCCCTCGTGGGCACCCTGCTGCAAAAGTCAGTTTATATAAATTTAGTGTGACTGAGCTACTGAAACTAACTTCAAATTAATAGAATTTAATCTAGTGTTAAAAACTTGTGATTTATTGGTAATAGCATTTTATAGATCTATTTTTTTCCATTTCCATGAACTGGTATATTTGAGAATCATCTTGTAATCAAATCATCGTTGATTTGGGAATAATATGGCATATGAGTTTTGTAAGTCTTACCTGAGCAGAGATGCATCCAGTTGGTGCTGTGCACAGCTTTTTCCTCTTCGTGCTGGCGGCATCGGCTGGGGTCCGCTTCTTCCTCCTCTTCTTAGCCGCATGCCGTCTTCGGTCCATGGTCCCACGCTGATGGTCCCTCGTGGGCACCCTGCTGCAAAAGTCAGTTTATATAAATTTAGTGTGACTGAGCTACTGAAACTAACTTCAAATTAATAGAATTTAATCTAGTGTTAAAAACTTGTGATTTATTGGTAATAGCATTTTATAGATCTATTTTTTTCCATTTCCATGAACTGGTATATTTGAGAATCATCTTGTAATCAAATCATCGTTGATTTGGGAATAATATGGCATATGAGTTTTGTAAGTCTTACCTGAGCAGAGATGCATCCAGTTGGTGCTGTGCACAGCTTTTTCCTCTTCGTGCTGGCGGCATCGGCTGGGGTCCGCTTCTTCCTCCTCTTCTTAGCCGCATGCCGTCTTCGGTCCATGGTCCCACGCTGATGGTCCCTCGTGGGCACCCTGCTGCAAAAGTCAGTTTATATAAATTTAGTGTGACTGAGCTACTGAAACTAACTTCAAATTAATAGAATTTAATCTAGTGTTAAAAACTTGTGATTTATTGGTAATAGCATTTTATAGATCTATTTTTTTCCATTTCCATGAATTGGTATATTTGAGAATCATCTTGTAATCAAATCTTCGTTGATTTGGGAGTAATATGATATTTGAGATTTTTAAGTCTTACCTGAGCAGAGATGCATCCATGCGGTGCTGCGCACAGCTTTTTCCTCTTCGTGCTGGCGGCGTCGGTTGGGGTCCACTTCTTCCTCCTCTTCTTAGCCGCATGCCGTCTTCGGTCCACGGTCCCACGATGATGGTCCCACGTGGGCACTCTGCTGCAAAAATCAGTTTATATAAATTTAATGACAAACATCAAGTTAATGGTATTGTCTCTAGTGATAAAAATTCACATATTAATGGTAGGAGTGTTTGCATGATCAAAAAGATTCCTTTTTATGCAAACACAAATATTCACAAATAGTTGAATTGCAGTAGATGATTTTGGGGATTAGACAACACATACTGGATTGTTAGAAAGTTTAGGGATGATGTTGGACAAATTAAATCCTATCCTGAGAAAAACTAGAGAGACAACTACTGTTATCCTTGATGTTGAATAAATTTACCCTCGCAGGCTTCAAATAATATTATCCTCAGGCCCTATTTCATTATGTCATTGTCCTTAATTTACAATACTTCTTTATATACACCATATTTAATTGAATGTAAGCCAACCAATTTTTTATCTCCATAAAATTGCCACTCAGCTTAGAATTGGGTCTTAAAAATCAATGATTGAAAAAATTAAGTAATCTATGCATTAGTGCGTGTAGTTACATATACTCTAGATATAATGTGTATGAATATAAAAGTTAACTATCTGCTTTAAATGTTTGTAAAAAGAATTTTATACTATAATAGCCCAGGTCTGTTGGTTGGTTGGTCACGCTTTCATGATGGCCGATATAGAGCGTTTTAACTAACTTCCCGAATAGGTAGAAGATTGAAATTTGGCAAGGATGCCTGACTAACATATTTTAAGGTAATGACGAAAATTAATCTCCAAAAAGTCCTGGGTTTGACTCCAAGGAAGACATTTCCATTTTCCGTAAGGTGACATGTAAAAATGAATTTTTTGATGTGCAGGCTTTTATTGTTTTGGAAATTAAAATTAAAAGGAATTAACCTACGATCTTCGGATCTGAACCATTTTGAAGAAAAAAATATAAAGTTTCTTATTCTGTTCATCTTTTTCTGCATACAATTTGAAATCGCTCGTGTTATACGTTTAATTCACATATTTTATGGAAATATTGCCATTTTAACGGAATGTTCCCTTGACTACCAATTCCATTGTTAGACCTCTATATCATATTGTTAATTCAATCATGATGGGTATAAATGTGCTTTGAATGCTCCTAATATGAGAGAACGGAAGAAGAGAGGTAGAGGGGGAGGTAGAGGGGGGAGCGAGAGGGAGGGGGAGAAGGAAGTAGAGTGGGGAGGGGAAAGAAGAGAAAAGGAGGGGGAGAGGGAAGTAGAGGGGGGGAGGGAGAAAGAAGTGAAGGGGAGAGAGAAGTAGAAGGAGAAGGGAGAAAGAAGAGAAGGGGAGAGGGGGAAGAGAAATGAGGGAGAGAGAGGGGAAGGAGAAATGAGGAGGGAGGAAGGAAAGAGTGTAAGATGGGAGGGAGATGGAAAGAGGAGGGGAGAGGGAGGGAAAGTGAGACAACTATTTTAAGTTTAACTAAAGATAGCCCGTCAACAACAGAATATTCACTATAAATGTTATACAGTAAACTTCCTGTTATCCGGCATGCTCGGGGAATTGGGCTTTTCGGTGAACTGAATATTCCGGTTGCTTGAGAGTTTTATTGGATAGGCTTTAATGCATTTGGAAACCAAAATATGGAACAGATGCAAAACTATACATATACCTTGGAATTTCTAACCCATAGAATCGATATTCTACTAACAGTTATTCTTAAATAATTTCTTCATATTCAAGGAAGTAATGAAATTAAAATATACAAGTATTCAATACACTTAATAGCAATATTTTAATAATTACTAGCTACATTACACCCAGCAGTTTCTCGTATGCCTATCGCTATTAGCTTCTCTTTTGTTTTAATAACAACGGGAGGTAAGGGTTAACTTAGTCCAACATTAGAATTTTCAACAACAAAAATTGTTTCCTTGTCCAAGGAGAAAAATTATCCTCACACAATTCAAAGTATTAGCAGAAATTTTTGAGGAAAATTGGTGTTAAACGAAAGATGAACTTTAGTAAAGTAGGGTATAAATAAGCAATTCCAAGACGAGAGTATGATTCTGCATCAAGTCCAAAATAGGTCTGCAGCCTTAAAATAAAGTAATAAACTATTATAATGCATAAAATTTTCTCACTCTTAAAACATTAACATTAAAAGTGGACTCTAGAGAGTAACAAGTAGAATAACACTTGAACTAACCATAGTTGAGTGTGGTAAACATCGCCAAAACAAACCGGTCTCATCAGCATTATAAATCTGATCAGGGGTTAGGTCATGTTCCTTAACTAATGTTTAAAAAAAAATCGAAGAATTTATCGGCAGCTTCTTGGTCACCCATTATTTTATCACCCGAAATATCTAGACGTCTGATCCAATGCCTAATCTTAAAACGTGTTAACCATCCATCTGAAAATGCACACGGTTCACTAATGTCCATTTGTTCATAAAAATCTTTAGACTTTTCAATAACATTGGTCCAGAAATAAGGGCTCCCTCGGAACGCTTTATAGAAAACCATTCATACTCAAAAATTGCTCAAGTTTCGGCTTATGAAGAGTGCGCCGATATTCAATTCCTCTAGTAGCCTCAGAAGACGTAACAAATTTCAATAACTGTGATTTCTGTGCCTTAATGTCATAAATAGTTGAAAAACCGACATTGAACTCTTTCATTAAAACATTGCGATTCTCACCTTTCTCTAAACGTTTAATGATATTAAGTTTCTGGGTTAAGGTTAGTTCAACCCGTTTCCTTTTATCACTTTTAGCGCATATTGCAGTTTTAGGAGGCATTTAAAAAGGGTGGACGAAATATTTCATTTAACACAAACACTGATTCCAAAAAACATACATAGTTGCGTATTACGACTACCAACGCAAACGCCATATTTATTTAAATTAGCGGTAGCATTCCGAAATAGATGTAAAAAATCGCAGAAAGCTCCAATGTTAGCGGTAACATTCTGAACTAGATGAAATTTTTTTTTTTAAATCTAGAGGCCGGAGATGCCGGTTGCATGAGAATTCCGGTTGCTTGAGTGCCGGATAACTGGAAGTTTACTGTATATGGCAAAATATTTCATATGTAAAAGTGTAATGTTAATTATCTTAAATGAAAATAATAATTATCTATCTATAATTCTTCCGTTGATATTTCAATGGGCATTATACTAGTAACATTAATAATTGAATAGGAAGAAATAAATGTTTTGATAAACTCACTCCCGACTTGGGAGCCATCTCCAGCATGCACATAATTTTGGGAACCCCAAGTCATCTCTAATATGGGCATGTAAGACTCTACAAGTGTAATGTCTTGTGCCTTTGCAAGGGTAAATTTTTGTCAGTTACTTGGGAAAATTTTTCAGTATTTTTAATAAGGCAATAATGGGATGCATGAATTATTCTGCAGACTTTAAGAGAAAAGTGATAGCATATGCAGAAGAAACAACAAATCTTGCATCATAATGATGCTAGTGTTGATGAGTTGAATGTGAGATGTTGGAGAAGACAGACAAAGGGAAAAACAGATATATCTACTGCAAGTTTAAAAATCTGGAACATAACCAGGATAAATGACATTTTAATAAAAATTATACTGAATGCTTGAATATAATGTAATTTGTGTTATAATCTTAGTTGCTACCTTTCTATGTAATTACTAATTGAAAAAACTAGGGCATTCATACCTTTAGGTATTTTTTCATGACAAATCCCAGAAAACCAAGACATCTGTATACCCAACGTGGAATTTTCCTCGCATGCTCTTGTGAAAAGTGGACGTTGGCTTACAATCTATTAAATATGATAATATTATTTCTGACAATTTGTTATTACTTAATAATTGATATGCGCAGTGCTCAACTTACAATGCTCCGACTTACAACGCTCTGGACTTATAATGTTACTAATTAGCACATTCGCTGCCTTTGAAATATTGCTCATCTTTCCCTAGGAACCAAATTTACATTTTAGGAATTCTAATTAGAAATCCTATCAAAACAATAAAAATATAGCTGTTTTATCAAATTTAAGAATATAACAAAAATATTACGATATTAACTGTTGCTGCACGTGTGCATCAGCGGCACCTGAGGTATGACCACAATGTTTTCGGTTGCAGAAATAGCTATTATACTTTGCCGCCACTTGTTATTTTCTTCATACATAGTATTGGAGAAAGTATTGTACTCGGGAAAAATATCGACTTCGACATTTCAAAGGAAATACTAGTTTTGAGGTCCCTTGAGAGTATGAGGATATTTTAAAGTAATGGGTATAAAAATAAATTTTTATAAATAACTTTTATATTTTAACATTTACTATACTCGTTACTTCAAATTTGATGAAATTATCTGCATAAGTTACCTTTTACTGGTGGAGGCGGTGTTATATTCAATTAATCTAAATATCAAGGCTAAAGATATTTCTTGTCGTATACAAATCAACGAAGCACAACACGAGTAATATCAAAGGTATGTAATCGGTAATATTACACAATCATTATGGGTGTAAACGTGCTTTGACTGCTTTTAATATGAGAGAGAGGGAGGGGGGAGGGAGGGGACAAAGCGAGGGGACAAGGGGAGGGAGGGTGAGAGAGGGAAATGACTTTCAATACAATTAATGTTTCTGATGCCAATTTGATCTCCATAAATACCTTGAACGATCCAATCTTTACTCCCGTTGTTATTTCAATGGGCATTACACTAGTAAGGTTTTAAAGGAGAAATATAAGACTCTGATTCCCATTAAAAGCTTACCCATATGAAAGCATTAAGCCTGTTGTCTAGGAAGCTGATTGTTTGATCCAGAAAAATTACCACTTTTTTCCAATAAAAACTATAAATTTACGCTAATTCTACTCGGATTGAAATTCTGTCTTCAAAAATAAGAAACTACAATTTATATCCTATCCGATAGTTTAAGTCTCAACTTCGTATCTTGATGGGAAATAATTTTGAAGTGCAAATATAAAAACCTCTACACCAAATTACATGTTTTCTCTCTTCTCCGCCCCATAACCAGAATAATGATGCAGTTTACTTGGAATGAAACTACTGAACAGGTATCTCCCAATAACTCTCAACTTGAATCCGAACCCATTCAAGAAAAGGAACCGTTCCAGAATGAAATATTTTGTTCTGACTAAATTCCGTTCCGGAACGGAACTAAACCGATCACAGAACATACAGTTTCGTTCCGAACCGAAACTATTTTTTAGGTTCGGTTTCGTTTAACAACCCTAGTAATAATCATGATTTTTTTTATCATATCTAAAGCATGAAATCAAGATTTTATCATTATTTATTCTATTAGTCATTAACGTTCCCTAGATTCAACAGTTAATTAAAGGTATTTACACCATACAAACATATTTGCATTGATACATAATGCACAAAAAAAACTTCTCATTAGTATAGATAAAGATAAACATTACACCACTAGTGAAGGGGCATGTTATGAATTCCCCAAAGAAAAAAATCTGATGTGGCCAACACATTACTTTCTCCATATTTGAGGTATAGATATTTAAATTATTATGAATAGCATTATAAGGCGAAATTATCATTTCATATCGTAAAAGAATACAGTCATCCTTATTGCCATAAATTAGGTATATTTTGAATATATTTACAGAATTCACTGCTAAATGGTGATGGCACTGTACACTAGAAAAAGCAGAATACCTCTGAAATGGATAGTTCTACGAAAATTTGTTTCAAGCAAAACTTGGAAGAAATATTACTCTCTACAACTTTTGTCCTTACAAAGATGACCAATTACGACGTTGAGTTATTTGATGAAAACCGAAATAACTGATTTTTTATAAATAATTCCTAAACAATAACTGCTATGGAAAATTGTTTCAAATAAAAACTGTAGAAAATTACATTGTCTATAACCTTTATATCATATTGTATATACAATAATGATGTTTTGACAAAGAAATATCGCAAAAACCGAATCCGGTTTCGAATAAACCTAGACTTCCGGTTAACCGTTATTGTCCAAAAACTAATCAGTTCTTTGTGCTCATACCAAAGTGTTATATATGAAATTTGGTAATGATATGTCAAGTACTTTTTGAGTTAAGAACGTCCACAATCACATAAACATGCAGGCGCACATCCCCACACACACACACACACAGACATCATTCCGAAAATAGTCTAAACGTGTTCTAGGGACCTCAAAACATGTATTTCCATTGAAATCTTGAAGTCAATTTTTTTCGTGATCACAATACTTTCCCATATTATGTATGGAGAAAGTAAAAATTGAAATTAGTAAGAATGAGGCTAAAAATGAGAAAACAGAATAATTTTTGCAACACCCAGGTTAAGAAACACTGCCATATGTGATTAAAACTTACAGAGGTAGAAGAGAAGTTGCATTGGTGAAATGTTTTTTTAAGCACATGGGAAAACCCCAATTTCCGTAACTAAATGGTTAAATCTCTGTAAAACCAAATACAAAAAGGTTATTTTTAGAGTGGCAGTCCTCGATTTATGAGTCATTTAGTCTGTAACTGTGGTAACGTGGTTGTAGAAAACTGCATATTGTTTGCATTATTTTTTTAGTTTATTTGTCCTTAAACATGTTTCTAGTTCTAAGGAACATAGAACCATAAAAATGGGAACAAAGATTAACATAATTAAATACTGAAAAAAGTGAGTTGCCTTCTAACATTGGCCGGGTCTTGGATATCCCTTATAAATCGGTGGTAACAATCGCCTAAAACGGCAACATTAAAACATTCAATTTTTAGAAGTACATACGTGTTTTATTTTACTTTTCGATGATGTATTTACAAGACATTATTGTATCCCGATTAGAATAAAAATATTTGTCTAGTCTTTAATAAGTTATATTTGTGTTTAGCTTTGCCTGTGTAAAATATTACAGGTCATTTTGTAAAAATATATTATCTGGCCATCGGGGCAGGAATGTAACCCAAATTTTTAAATTGCTTTGACTTACGACGCTTCAACTTTCAGGAACCAATTATATCATAATTGCAAGGACTGCCTGTATTTAAATTTAAACATTGTTATTTTTAAATATTGAATATCCACACCTTACTTAAAGTCAAAATATAGTAAACAAGGAGTACAAAGTTTTGGAAAATTTAGATGAAATATTTTTTCAGAAAATAGCAGGTATGCAAAGAATACTTGAAAATTTTAATTGGCTGCCATTAAATCACAAAATAAATGGTCTCCTTTTCATATTGTGAATGTTATGCCTAAACACTGGCTAACTTTGTTTTAGCAATGGATGCATAATTTTAAGTAAGAATGAAGGAGCAATGCACAATAGTGATAAAATTATAAAACAATCCAAAACTTTTTATTAATTCTTTGGCTCAATGAAGAATATCTTAAAATTTTCAGTGCCTTCCGATAAATTGGAAAATTAATTACCTTCAATTAAGAAAGTTGAATGTTATACACTTACAGCATGAACTGTGATAGGTTTTCTATAGGGATGACATCTCACTCAAAATTCTCTAATTAGTAATGAAATAATTCAAGTTAGACACAGCATGTCTTTTTCTGAAATTTAACAATTAATGCTAGAATGGAGGATTCTTGACTTACACATTATTTTAGAGTGATTCACAATTAATATTTTAGAAGAGGGTTATTTTTATAAATCTATATTTATTCCATTTCCAGAAAATGGTATATTTGAGAATCGCCTTGTATTCAAATCATCATTGATTTGGAAGTAATAGGGTATTTGACTTTTGTAAGTCTTACCTGAGCAGAGATGCATCCAGACAGTGCTGTGCCACCAGTTTCTCGATGTCCAGGCGCCATCAGGTGAGGTCCGCTTCTTCCTCCTCTTCTTAGCTGCATGCTGGCTTCGGTCCATGGTCCCACGATGAGTCCCACGTTGGTACTCTGCTGCAAAAGTCAGTTTAGAAAAATACATATACTTACCAAATACTGAAAAAACCAATATATTATTATTATTATTACATAATTAAAACCTATCATCTAGAATAATATCCTTGGAAATCTTTAACACATTTGGCCCTCGATTCATCTACATATTCCAACCCCTTATAATTCACTGGAATTCCTACACACTGTTAACTAGTTTGCCTAAGTTTTTTCACATTTCCATCTAATACATCCATCAATTAGCATACAACAAATACTCAAATTCATTATTACTAATACTAGTATAGTACATTCTATGGCTATAATACATGCAACTTATGTGTAAAAAACTTATACATTTATATCAGCATTAAATATTATAAAGGTAAATAATTAACATTTTCACCTACTTTTAGCGCTTACCTCCATCAATTGTAACAAAATGTTATCAACATGAAATCTTGATAAATTGAGTCAGTATCCATGACCACATAATACTTAACAGAAATTTTAAATTTGAGATGAAAATTTTATACTTGATCCAGATTCGATTACTGATCAAGTTCAGAATTTTCTCTTACTCAAGTTTAACATTTTACCCATTTTTAATTAGAATTTTAAAGATAAGATAAATTATTGGCTGATTGTGCATGCTGTGGATACACAGATAAGAACAATAACATACCAAAGTTTGAAAAGTTATCTCAGATAATGCCGAAGTATTTCATGCAGGTTAGAACATAAATTCATTTTGAGATTTAACTCCTCTCTTTATGGTCACTGAAATTCAAAACAGTTAGAGAAAGGGAAATGATTTGTAGTTGAGAGACAGTCATGGTAACAGTGCTACATTATATAGGACACTGACATTATCAGGACCCAGATAGATATTAGTGTTGGGTACAAAGTAGAATTTTATAATTTTCCTTGAAAATATCATAAATGCAAGATTTATTAACTTATGAAGAATCTTAAATGCTGAAGTGTAGATGTGAATTCTAATTATTAAAAAAATAAAATAACTTCATCAGGGTCCTGTGTGGCCCAAGATCTGGCATCCGAGTGTTAACAAAAAAAACTTCGTCATTGGTATAAAAACTACATAAAAACAATGTATTTTTGAATATCACACTGAACAAATTAATGTCTAAAAACTGTGATGAATTTTCCATTTGTTGAAAATTCAAATTCCATTGATTCTATTTTCTTTGGATGTAAATGCTGGAATATAAAAAGATTATTATTGCTTGACAATAGATATTGAATGACTATTTTTGTTTAATTTTAATGATGAAACACTGGCATTACAGTAGAAATTAATTAAAAGAATTAAAATTTTTTAATAATATATACATAATATCAAATTTTGTGTCCAATACAAAATTATGAGTACTTTAAAAGTTTGACAAAATGAAATATTTTGAGGATTTGTTTAGTTAATTTACGATTTGGTCAATTGAAATATGAAACTTGTAAGATAATTTCAACTTCATATAAGAATTGATAAAACAGTTACAAAATAACTTTGATTAAAAAATTAAAATAATAACAAGCTGTTAATTCTGCTCCATTATTATACATTTACCCATTTGTTTGGTCAAGCAAACAAATGACAATCCACTGCAGACTTATGCATCCAATTGCACTGCAGACCATACTTGTTAATTTTGCACAACCTGAGTCCAGATTCCTCAGCACTCTCCTACAATAACCAAGTAAGCATAGAAAAACATCATTCAATAAGTACATTTAAAAGCTATAAAAATGATACAAAAGAAATTTATTCATATTATAGAAAACCTTTGCTCAAAGTTTGAAAAGATCTCATGAAAATATTACCACCTACATTACAACTTGCATGTTAATTTGGGCAAAAAATTGGAATTATCCATAACACTGTCCTTAAAGATCTGCTTCACTTTGGATGATCAGGCCTTCTCTCACTTCCATAATGAAGCAGCAACAACTGGATTAAAATAAAAATGCATTAGAAGACAATAACAGAAAACTCACCTATTACTTCATATTATGGACAGACCTCATGAAAGTAAACTCCATTACCACCTGCTCTGTGGCATGGGGGGATAGGGGGAGGGGGGAAAGGGGAGGGGGGTAGAGACTCAGAACAACGTATATCAATTCAGACTCACATTAATATGTTTATTAGTGTGGGTTGTCTACCTCACATGGGCTATTTACACAAATGAAAAAATTTTTGAAGGGTTATCTTTAGAAGTT
Organism: Uropetala carovei; assembly: GCA_036926305.1. Taxonomy (NCBI): domain Eukaryota; kingdom Metazoa; phylum Arthropoda; class Insecta; order Odonata; family Petaluridae; genus Uropetala; species Uropetala carovei. Next base: position 13,255,304 of record JAXCHB010000001.1, on the reverse strand, counting down.
GTCTGATTTTCATTTTAGAGGACTAATATTGCACACCGAAGATTAAACTTCAGTTACTGAAGTTCACCATCAAGTCTTGCATCAAATGTTATTAGCAGTGCGTGTTTGTTGCAGCCATTGATGTAGAAGTTTTCAAATTACTCAGCCATGTAGGTTTTTCATTACAGATAAAAATATATTGCCTCCATTGGAGCTAAAATATTCATTTCCATTTATATTCAAAATGTTTGTATAATTACAATTCGCAGTTGCATGGTGGAAGAAATTTTTTCCATGATTTTTTACCACGAAAGAGTGAAACACGACATCACGAAATGAGAAACTGGTCACAAATTTGGAATCATTGTCTCCAACCAATCGATGAAGCTTAATAAAATAAAAAAATGCATTAGAAGAGTGTTCATATTTTACTTCAATATATGGCCAGATCTCATGAAAATTTTTTGAAATACATTACCACCTGCTGGATAATTTGGGATGACTACATTTGGAAATCTCTGAAAATTCTTCTTAAAGAACTTCTTCACTTGCATTGTTCAGTACTTTCATAATATAAAATTTCTCACTCTCTCTCTTCCATGATTAAGCAGCAACAATTGGGATAATATAATGCATTAGAAGACCACCACAGAAAATTCACCAACTTCTACATATGAACAGATCACAAAAAAATATTACCAACTACATTATAACCTGCTAAGGAATTTGTGACGAAAACGTTACGACATTTCGTAATGAAGAACTGTCCCATGTGGGTTGTTCTGTACTTGATAATATAAAATTCATCTTCTCTCACTTCCGTGGATAGGCAGCAACAACTGGAATAAAACGAAATAATGCATTAGAAGACAAAGTTCACCTTTTACTTCAATACGTAGATTTCATTAAAGCATTACTAACTACATTACCACCTGCTGGATAACTTGGGACGATAATGTCTGGATAGCTGTTAACATTATTCTTAAAGAATTTCCCCTCTTGGCTTCTTCAGTCCTTAAAAATAGGAAATTCCTCTTCTCTCACCTCCAGCAACAATTGAAATAAAGTAAAATAATGCACTAGAAGACATTCACAGAAAATTCAACTTTTACTTCAATATATCAACAGATCTCATTAACATAATACCAACTACATTACCACCTGCTGGATAATTTGGGATGAAAACATTCGGATAGTTCTGAATATTAGTCTTGAAGAACTTCAATTGGGTTCTTCTGTCCTTAATAATATAAAATTCCTCTTCTCTCACTTCCATGTTTATGCAGCAACAATTGGAATAAAATAATATAATGTACCGAAAGACAATCACAGAAAATTCACTTTTTATTTCAATATACAGGCAGTCCTCGACATCCGTACATTCGACATCCGTACATTCAACATCTGTACAATTCGCTCTTTCGTACATTATAAATTATCGCCCCTAAACCACCTTTCGTACTCCGAAGTCGGACTTTCGTTAATAAATCAACTGACAAACAACCACTTCGAGCTTATGCATAATGGAGCTGTCAGCCAAGCCAACATTTTAATAAATTACCAAATTAAAGTATGCTTTGTAATAATATACATATTATATGTAATGTTTTTAATATTGTACTGAAATTTGACAAGATTAATACCACTGTAAAGTCTGTTAATAATCAAATTATTATTATTATTATTTATACAATCTTTGTTTGTATGTATGACAGTGTTTCTTTGTTTTTGCATTTTACACCTATTATTTTATAAACATGAGTGATAAACGGAAAACTAAGTTCTAATACAAGTGAAAAGAAACCGACTCATAAACTGAACACGAGTGAGACAAAGATAAAATAATTAGGTGTGCCGAAAGTGGAAAATCTTTAGCTTCAATCGGACGCTCATTGGACTTAAGCCGGTCTGGTGTGTGTTCAATTGTGAAGGAGATGAACAAATATAATAATACAATACGTACTGTGCCGTTCTGAATAAATGCCACATTTTTTTAAAGAGCAAGGAACTGATCTACACACGCTTCGATGATGTTGGTGATATCAAATTAGCAGACCGCGAAACAATTTGAGACAATGATCGTGCAGTTGCTTGGCTTTCTCGCGAATGACAAGTGAACTCAGCGAAATTTTCTTGCGAGTTTGGGTCTCGATTCACAGGTTTAAAGCCTTCTCTGTCTTCTGTAGGTACAAAAGACACTTTTTTTACTCGTTGAAGTACCACTTGCAACACTAACTCTTCTTCACTTTCCATATAGATTTTATTGTGGACTCTTTCACACCAGGTAATTGAAAAACCGATGAAGCAGATTCATTATGCATAAACCTATCTAAGACTTCAATTTTTTTCTCCAAACTCATCGCTTTTTTCGCCCTTTTTACAGACTTTTCTTTCATTTCAATCATCACACTCTTTCGGGCCATGGTAAGGCAATATTACAAAAAACTATAAAAATATCAAAATGCTAGAATGAATAAACTTGAACATTCGTTCATAATACATTTACACCCCTAAACTTCATTCCGTATGTCGAATTCAAACTTTCGTGCGCCATCAAAATGAAAAACAAATATTATGAGTGCTGCTGGATGATTGTCACAAGGCCACGTTTCTGCAGCGCCTGGAATCCTTGTCTATACAGGAGTGTTTATTTGTACATTTATTTATATATTATATTCCCTTTTGCCCTATCTCTCCATATTATACAATCGACAAATATGCCTAAAAAGCCACTGCTCAAAAAACTAAACATGTATAGATTAGATGACATTCACAGAAAATTCAACTTTTACTTCAATATATGGACAGATCTCATTAACATAATACCAACTATGTTGCCACCTGCTGGATAATTTGGGATGAAAACATATGGATAGTTCTAAACATTAGTGTTGAAGAACTTCTTCACATGGGTTCTGCTGTCCTTAATAATAAGATATTCACCTTCTCTCACTTTGATGTTTATGCTGCAACAATTGGAATAAAATATTAGAACATACCGAAAGACAATCACAGAAAATTCACATTTCATTTCAATACATGGACAGATCTCATGAATATAACACCAAATACATTACCAAATTCTTGGTAATTCAATGGATATTCAGGACAAAGAGAGTACAATAGCTCAGAACAATATTCTTAAAGGTCTCTTCCATTGAGTTCTTTTCTGTTTAAAACTATAAATTTCCTACTACAAGTTAAAGCTTCAACAATTGGTTAAATTTAATTTTAAATCTTAGCAACGACATTATCACCTTCTGGTAAATTATGCAAAAACAACATTTGCATATCTGAAAAACATTTGGATATCTGAACATTCTTCTTAAAAAAGTTCTTTACTTAAGATTGTACTGCTCCTTAAAATATAAAATCTCTCTCTTACATGATTATGCAGCAATAATTGGGATAATGGTAAATAATGCATTAGTAGACAATCACAGAAAATTCACCCTTTTCCTCGATATATTCACAAATCACATGAAAATATTACCAACTACATTACAACCTGCTGAGGAGGTTGTGACGTAAATGTTACGATATTTCCTAATGAACTGCCCCTTGTGTGTTATTCTGTACTTGATAGTTTAAATTAGTCTTTTCTCACTCCCATGGACAGACAGCAGCAATTGGAATAAAACATAATTACGTATTAGAAGACAGAAAGTTCACATTTTACTTCAATACATAGATAGATCTCATTTAAGTATTACGAACTACATTACCACCTGCTGGATAACTCAGGACGATAATGTTTGGATAGCTGTTAACATTATTCTTAGTGAATTTCTGCTCTTGGTTTCTTAAGTCCTTTAAAATAGGAAATTCCTCTTCTCTCACCCCCATGGTTATGCAGCTACAATTGGAATAAAAAATAATAATGCATTAGAAGACATTCACAGATAAAACAAATTTCACTTCATATAGGGACAGATCTCATCAACATAATACCAACTACATTACCACCTGCTGGATAATTGGGGATGAAAACATTTGGATAGTTCTGAATATTAGTCTTGAGAACTTCTTCAATTGGGTTCTTCTGTCCTTAATAATATAAAATTCCTCTTCTCCCACTTCCATTTTATGCTGCAAGAATTGGAATAAAATATTATAACGTACCGAAAGACAATAACAGAAAATTCACCTTTTATTTCAATATAAGGAGAGATCTCATGAATAACTTGGACAGGCAGCAACAATTAAAATAAAACATAATTATGCATTAGATGACAGAAAAACCACATTACCACCTGCTGGATAACTACGGACGATAATGTTTGGATAGCTGTTAACATTATTCTTAGTGAATTTCTGCTCTTGGTTTCTGCAGTCCTTAAAAAGAGGAAATTCCTCTTCTCTCACCTCCATGATTATACAGCTACAATTGGAATAAAAAATAATAATGCATTAGAAAACATTCACAGATAATTCATCTTTTACTTCAATATATGGACAGATCTCATCAACATAATACATACTACAATAAGACCTGCTGGATAATTGGGGATGAAAACATTCGGATAGTTCTAAATATTAGACTTGAGAACTTTTTTACTTGGCTTCTGATGTCCTTATCAATATAAAATTCCTCTTCTCCCACTTACATTTTATGCTGCAACAATTGGAATAAAATATTATAACATACCGAAAGACAATCATAAAATCTTTTATTTCAATATAAGGACAGATCTCTTGAATATATTACCAAATATATTACCAACTTCTCCCAAATTCGATGGGTAACTCAAAACATAGTCAATATGATAGTTCAGAACATTATTTTTAATGTCTTGTTCCATTGTGTTCCTATTGTGCTTCAAATTATAAATTTCCTCCAAGTAATTCGACAATTCCTCAAAAATAAAAAAAGTTTTTTTGAAAACTACATCTGAAACATCATCTAGTACTTCAAAATATTGATAACACTTAAGAAAATATTACCACCTACATTACCACCTGAGTGACAAACTGTTTTATAGTTCTGAAGAATGTTCCTAAGGAACTGCATCCCATGTATTTTTATGGCTTTTAAAATACATAATTCTCCTTCAATATAGAAGTAGCATAAATTAGAATAAGTACATCATGCATTACAAGAAAAGTCACTTAGGGTATTAACTTCTACTTCAAAATAGACGCATGGAAATATCGCCAATTACATTACCAACTGCTGGATATTTTGTGACGAAAACACCGATATTTCTTAAGACAGAACCACACCACTTGGCCTGTTCTGTCCTTCAAAACACCAAATTCCTCTTCTCTCACCCCCATGCTTAAACAGCAATAATTGGCATGACATAAAATAATGGATTAGAACACACACAAAGTTACATATTTTTCTTCAATATGCGGACAGATCTCATGAAAATTATACCAACAACATTATCAGCTTCTGGTTAATTCTGGAAAAAAAGATTTGGATATCTGAACATTCTTATATAAGAAATTCTTTACTTAAGATTGTACTGCTCTTTAAAATATCAAATTTCTCTCTTATATAATTATGCAGCAATTATTGGTATAATGGTAAATAATGCATTAGTAGCCAATCACAGAATTTTCACCCTTTCCTTCTATATATTCACAGATCACATGAAAATATTACCAAATACATTACAACCCGCTGAGGAGGTTGTGACGTAATTGTTACGATATTTCCTAATGAACTGCCCCTTGTGTGTTGTTCTGTACTTGATAGTATCAAATTAGTCTTCTCTCACTTCCATGGACAGGTAGCAACAATCAGAATAAAACATAATTATGCATTAAAAGACAGAAAGACTACATTACCACCTGCTGGATAACTCGGGACGATAATGTTTGGAAAGCTGTTAACATTATTCTCTAAGAATTTTCCTTCTTGGTTTCTTCAGTATTTAAAAATATGAAATGGCCTTTTCTCACCTCCATGGTATTGCAGCTACAAAGGAATAAAATATAATAATGCATTAGAAAACATTCACAGGTAATTCAACTTTAACTTCAATATATGGACAGATCTCATCAACATAATACCATCTACATTACCACCTGCTGGATATTTGGGATGAGAACATTCGGATAGTTCTGAATATTAGTCTTGAGAACTTTTTACTTGGGTTCTGATGTCTTTAAAATATAAAATTAATCTTCTCTCACTTCCCTTTCATGCTGCAACAATTGGAATAAAATATTATAACGTACCGAAAGACAATCACAGTAAATTCACCTTTTATTCAATATAAAGACAGATGTCGTGAATATATTACCAAATACATTACCAACTTCTCGCTAATTCAATGGGTAATTCAGGACAAACTTGTACGATAGTTAGAACATCACTCTTAAAGGTCATCTTCCATTTTGTTCTTTTGTGCTTAAAGTTATAAATTCCAATCCTCCAAGCTAAAGTTTCACCAATTGGTTAAATATAAAAAAAAAATTTTTGTAAACCACATCAGAAACCATCTAGTACTTCAAAATGCTGACAACACTTAAGAATATATTACCACCTACATTACCACACGAGTCACACACTGTTTCTTAGTTCTGAACCTTGTTCTTAAGGAACTGCACCCCATGGGTTTTAAGGCTTCTTAAATACATAGTTCTTTTTCCACATAAAAGTCGCATAAATTAGAATAAGTACATCATGCATTAGAAACAAAAATCGCAGGATGTTAACTTCCACTTAAAAATATACACACGAAAATACCACCAATCACATTACCAACTGCTGGATAATTTGTGACTAAACACTGACATTTCTTAAGAAAGAACCACCCCACTTGGCTTGATCTGTCCTTCAAAATACCAAACTCCACTTCTCTCACTCTCATGCTTAACCAGCAATAACTGGTATCAAATAAAATAATGCATTAGAACACACAGAAAGTTCAAATTTTTCTTCAATATGGGGGCAGCTCTTATGAAAATTTTTCCAATATATTACCACCTGCCGGATAATTCGGGATGAATACATTTGGATAGCTCAGACAATTCCCTCAAAGAAACTAATCTACTTAAGATTGTACTACTCTGTAAATTATAAAATTTCTCTCTCTCTTCCATGATTATTCAGCAACAATTGAAATAATGGTAAGTAATGCTTTAGAAGGCTATCACAGATAATTCACCCTTTACCTCTATACATTCACAGACCACATGAAAATATTACTAACTACATTACAACCTGTTGAGGAGTTTGTGAGGTAAATGCTACTATATTTCCTATGAACTGCCCCATGTGGGTTGTACTGTACTTGATAGTATAAAATTAGTCTTTTCTCACTCCCATGGACAGACAGCAACAATTGGAATAAAACGCAATTACGCATTAGAAGATAGAAAGTTCACCTTTTACTTAAATCCATATTCAGATCTCATTAAAGTATTTCAAACTACATTACCACCTGCTCGATAACTACGGACGATAATGTTTGGATAGCTGTTAACATTATCATTTAGGAATTTCTCCTCTTGGCTTCTTCTGTCCTTAAAAAATGGAAATTACTCTTCTCAAACCTTCATTGTTATGCAGCTACAATTGGAATAAAAAACAATAATGCATTAGAAAACAATCACAGACAATTCAACATTTACTTTAATATACAGACAGATCACATTAACATAATACCAACTACATTGTCACCTGCTGCATAATTTAGGATGAAAACATTAGGATAGTTCTGAATATTAGTCTTGAGAACTTCTTCACTTGGGTTCTGCTGTTCTTAATATAAAATTCCTCTTCTCCCACTTCCAATTTATGCTGCAACAATTGGAATAAAATATTCTAACGTACTGAAAGACAATCACAGATAATTCACCTTTAATATCAATATAAGGACAGATCTCATGAATATATTACCAAATATATTACCAACTTCTCCCTAATTCGATGGGTAATTCAAAACAAAGACTGCATGATAGTTCAGAACATTTTTCTTAAATGTCTTCTTCCATTGTGTTTCTGTTGTGATTAAAATTATTAAGTTCCTCCAAGCAAAAGCTTCCACAATTCCTTAAAAATAAAAATTTTTTTTAGAAAACTACATCAGAAACATCATCTAGTACTTCAAAATAATGACAACACTTACGAAAATATTACCACCTACATTACCGCCTCAGTCACATACTGTTTGATAGTTCTGAACAATGTTCTTAAGGAACTTCACCCCATGGGTTTTTATGGCTTCTAAAATACATAGTTCTTCTTCCACATAAAAATAACATTAGAATAAGTACATCATGCATTACAAGAAAAATCACAGGATATTAACTGCTACTAAAAAAGAGATGCATGAAAATACCTCTAATTACATTACTAACTGCTGGATAATTTCTGACTAAACACTGACATTTCTTAAGTAAGAACCCCCCACGTGGCTTGTTCTGTTCTTCAAAATACCAAACTCCTCTCTCACTAACATGCTTAACCAGGATTAATTGGTATCAAATAAAATAATGCATTAGAACACACAGAAAGTTCACATTTTTCTTCAATATGTGGACAGCTCTCATGAAAATTTTTCCAATACATTACCATTGCTGGATAATTCGGAATGAATACATATGGATAGCTCAGACAATTCACTTAAACAAATTTCTCTACTTAAGATTGTACTACTCTGTAAAATATAAAATTTCTCTCTCTCTTCCATGATTATTCAGCAACAATTGAGATAATGTTAAGTAATACATTAGAAGACTATCACAGAAAATTCACCCTTTACTCTCTATACATTCACAGACCACATGAAAATATTACTAACTACATTACAACCTGCTGAGGAGATTTTGAGGTAAATGCTATGATATTTCCTAATGAACTGCCCCATGTGGGTTGTTCTGTACTTGATAGTATAAAATTAGTCTTTTCTCACTTCCATGGACAGCAGGAACAATTTCAATAAAACATAATTATGCATTAAAAGACAGAAAAGACTACATTACCACCTGCTGGATAACTCAGGACGATAATGTTTGGATAGCTGTTCACATTATTCTCTAAGAATTTTCCTTCTTGGCTTCTTCAGTCCTTAAAAATATGAATTTCCCTTTCTCTCATCTCCATGGTTATGCAGCTACAATTGGAATAAAAAATAATAATGCATCAGAAAACACTCACAGATAATTCAACTTTTACTTCAATATATCGACAGACCTCATCAACATAATACCAACTACATTACCACCTGCTGGATAATTTGGGATGAAAAAATTCGGATAGTTATGTATATTAGTCTTGAGAACTTTTTTACTTGGGTTCTGATGACCTTAGCAATATAAAATTCCTCTTCTCTCACTTCCCTTTTATGCTGCAACAATAGGAATAAAATATAATAACGTACCGAAAAACAATCACAGAAAATTCACCTTTTAATTCAATATAAAAACTGATGTCCGGAATATATTACCAAATATATTACCAACTTCTCCCTAATTCGATGGGTAATTCAGGACAAACTCAGTACGATAGTTCAGAACATCACTCTTAAAGGTCATCTTCCATTGCGTTCTTTTGAGCTTAAAATTATAAATTTCATCCTCCAAGTTAAAGCTTCAACAATTGGTTAAAAATTTAAAAAAATTTTTAGAAAACTTCGTCAGAAAAATCATCTAGTACTTCAAAATAATGACAACACTTAAGAAAATATTACCACCTACATTACCACCTGAGTCACATACTGTTTGATAGTTCTCAACAATGTTCTTAAAGAACTTCACCCCATGGGTTTTTATGGCTTCTAAAATACATAGTTCTTCTTCCACATAAAAATAACATTAGAATAAGTACATCATGCATTACAAGAAAAATCACAGGATATTAACTGCTACTAAAAAATAGATGCATGAAAATACCGCTAATTCCATTACTAACTGCTGGATAATTTCTGACTAAACACTGACATTTCTTAAGTAAGAACCACCCCGCTTGGCTTGTTCTGTTCTTCAAAATACCAAACTCCTCCTCTCTCACTCCCATGCTTAACCAGGATTAATTGGTATCAAATAAAATAATTCATTAGAACACACAGAAAGTTCACATTTTTCTTCAATATGTGGCGGGTCTCATGAAAATTTTTTCAATACATTACCACCTGCCGGATAATTCGGGATGAATACATATGGATAGCTCAGACAATTCCCTTAAAGAAACTTCTCTACTTAAGATTGTACTACTCTGTAAAATATAAAATTTCTCTCTCTCTTCCATGATTATTCAGCAACAATTGAGATAATGTTAATTAATACATTAGAAGACTATCACAGAAAATTCACCCTTTACTCTCTATACATTCACAGACCACATGAAAATATTACCAACTACATTACAACCTGCTGAGGAGATTTTGAGGTAAATACTGCGATAATTCCTAATGAACTGCCCCATGTGGGTTGTTCTGTACTATATAGTATAAAATTAGTCTTTTCTCACTCCCATGGACAGACAGCAACAATTGGAATAAAACGTAATTACGCATTAGAAGATAGAAAGTGCACCTTTTACTTGAATACATTGACAGATCTCGTTCAAATATTACGAATTACATTACCACCTGCTGGATAACTCGGGACGATAATGTATGGATAGCTGTTAACATTACCCTTAAAAAATTTCTCCACTTGGCTTTTTCTGCCCATAAAAATAGGAAATTCCTCTTCTCTCACCTCCATGGTTATGCAGCTATAATTGGAATAAAAAATAATAATGCATTAGAAAACATTCACAGATAATTCAACTTACACTTCAATTTACAGATAGATCTCAGTAACACAATACCAACTACATTACCACCTGCTGGATAATTTAGGATGAAAACTTTCGTATAGTTCTGAATATTAGTCTTGATAACTTCTTCACTTAGGTTCTGCTGTTCTTAATAATATAAAATTCCTCTTCTCTCACTCCCTTTTATGCTGCAACAATTGGAATAAAATATTATAACCATCCGAAAGACAATCACACGAAATTCAACTTTTATTTCATTATAAGGACAAATCTCGTGAATAAATTACCAAATACATTACCAACTTCTCGCTAATTCGATAATATTTCTTAATGAACTGCCCTTGTGTGTTGTTCTGTACTTGATAGTATAAAATTAGTCTTTTCTCACTTCCATGGACAGGCAGCAACAATCGGAATAAAACATAATTATGCATTAAAAGACAGAAAGACTACATACCCACCTGCTGGATAACTACGGACGATAATGTTTGGATAGCTGTTAACATTATTCTTAGTGAATTTCTGCTTTTGGTTTCTTAAGTCCTTAAAAATAGGAAATTGCTCTTCTCTCACCTTCATGGTCGTGCAGCTACAATTGGAATAAAAAATAATAATGCATTAGAAGACATTCACAGATAATACAACTTTCACTTCATATAGGGACAGATCTCATCAACATAATACCAACTACATTACCACCTGCTGGATAATTGGGGATGAAAACTTTCGGATAGTTCTGAATATTAGTCTTGAGAATTTCTTCAATTGGGTTCTTCTGTCCTTAATAATATAAAATTCCCTTATCCCACTTCCATTTTATGCTGCAACAATTGGAATAAAATATTATAACCATCCGAAAGACAATCACAGAAAATTCACCTTTTATTTCAATATAAAGACAGATGTCGTGAATATATTACCAAATACATTACCAACCTCTCCCTAATTCGATGGGTAATTCAGGACATACTCAGTACGATAGTTAGAACATCACTCTTAAAGGTCATCTTCTATTTTGTTCTTTTGTGCTTAAAATTTTAAATTTCATACTCCAAGATAAAGGTTCAACAATTGGTTTAAAATTAAAAAAAATTTTTAGAAAACTACATCAGAAACATCATCTAGTACTTCAAAATAATGACAACACTTAAGAAAATATTACCACCTACATTACCACCTGAGTGACAAACTGTTTTATAGTTCTGAAGAATGTTCCTAAGGAACTGCATCCCATGTATTTTTATGGCTTTTAAAATACATAATTCTCCTTCAATATAGCAGTAGCATAAATTAGAATAAGTACATCATGCATTACAAGAAAAGTCACTTAGGGTATTAACTTCTACTTCAAAATAGATGCATGGAAATATCGCCAATTACATTACCAACTGCTGGATATTTTGTGACGAAAACACCGATATTTCTTAAGACAGAACCACACCACTTGTGTTGTTCTGTCCTTCAAAACACCAAATTCCTCTTCTCTCACTCCCATGCTTAATCTGCAATAATTGGCATGACATAAAATAATGGATTAGAACACACACAAAGTTACATATTTTTCTTCAATATGTGGACAAATCTCATGAAAATTTTACCAACAACAATATCACCTTCTGGATACTCCTAGAGAAAATGATTTGGATATCCGAACATTCTTCTTAAAGAACTTCTTTACTTAAGATTGTAATGTTCTTTAAAATATAAAATTTCTCTCTTACATGATTATGCAGCAATTATTGGGATAATGGTAAATAATACATTAGTAGACAATCACAGAAAATTCACACTTTTCCTCTATATATTCACAGATCACATGAAAATATTACCAACTACATTACAACCTGCTGAGGAGGTTGTGACGTAAATGTTACGATATTTCCTATCTCCCACTTCCATTTTATGCTGCAACAATTGGAATAAAATATTATAACGTACTGAAAGACAATCACAGATAATTCACCTTTAATTTCAACAGAAATTTGATGGGTAATTCAGAACTAAGACAGCATGATAGTTCAGAACATTATTCTTAATTTTCTTATTCCATTTTGTTCTTATGTGCTTAAAATTAAAAATTTCCTCCAAGTATATGCTTCAAAAATTCCTTAAAAATAAAAAAATATTTTTAGAAAACTACATCAGAAACATCATCTAGTACTTCAACATCCTGACAACACTTAAGAAAATATTACCACCTTCATTACCACCCGAGTGACATACTGTTTTATAGTTCTGAAAAATGTTCTTAAGGAACTGCAATCCATGTGTTTTAATGACTTCTAAAATACAGAATTCCTCTACTGTATAGAAGTAGCATTAATCAGAATAAGTACGGCATGCATTACAAGAAAAATCACAGGATATTAACTTCTACTTAAAAATAGACGCATGAAAATATCGTCAATTACAGTACCACTTGCTGATTATTTGGGACGAAACGCTGATATTTCTTAAGAAAGAACCACACCACTTGGGTTGGTCTGTCTTTCAAAATACCAAAGTCCTCTTCTCTCTCACCCATGCTTAATCTGCAATAATTGGCATCAAATAAAATAATGCATTTGAACACTCACCACGTTCAAATTTTTCTTCAATATGCGGACAGATCTCATGAAAATTTTACCAACAACATTATCAGCTTCTGGTTAATTCTGGAAAAAAAAGATTTGGATATCCGATCATTCTTCTTAAAGAACTTCTTTACTTAAGATTGTACTGCTCTTTAAAATATAAGATTTCTCTCTTGCATGATTATGCAACAATTATTGGGATAATGGTAAATAATGCATTAGTAGATAATCACAGAAAATTCACCCTTTTCCTCTATATATTCACAGATTACATGGAGTTATTACTAACTACATTACAACCTGCTGAGGAGGTTGTGACGTAAACGTTATGATATTTCCTAATGAACTGCCCCTTGTGTGTTGTTTTGTACTTGATAGTATAAAATTAGTCTTTTCTCACTTCCATGGACAGACAGCAGCAATTGGAATAAACATAATTATGCATTAGTAGATAGAAAGACTACATTACCACCTGCTGTATAACTCGGGACGATAATGTTTGGATAGCTGTTAACATTATTCTCTAAGAATTTTCCTTCTTGGCTTCTTCAGTCCTTAAAAATATGAAATTCCCTTTCTCTCACCTCCATGGTTATGCAGCTACAATTGGAATAAAAAGTAATAATGCATTAGAAAGCATTCACAGATAATTCAGCATTATTTCAATATATGGACAGATCTCATCAACATAATCGCAACTACATTACCACCTGCTGTATAGTACGCAGGGAGTTTTTTGACATCAAATTTTGAGAATTTTCTATGTTCCCGTCTATAGGACGTAGGGTGGTTTTCCGCTCAAATTTTGAGAATTTTCTATGTTCCCGTGTACCTATAGGACGCAAGACGGTTTTATCTTAAAATTCTAGGAATAAACAATAAGTCGCAATAAAAGATTCATATCCATTCTATTAAATGAGTTCCTTCGAATAGGTATGCTTTCTGCTGATGATCTGAAAAGTGAATCTACCGAAGTATTTGTAATACTAGATTTACCTATATCGAAACTACATATTACCGGATACTGTAAAACACTTTGGAAAGCAATGTAAAAGATATAATGTTAATAAGCCGTTTAAATCAGCACTGAAGAAGAAGTGGACTGATTGGATGGTGAATGGCACACACACATTCACCAAAGGTGGACTCATTCGTAAAGGAGATATAAAAACAATCTGTCAGTGGATTGTGGAAGCATGGATGAATTCCCCTCAGAAACAATAATTAGGGGATTCAAAAAATGTTGCATAAGTAATGCTTTAGATGGAAGTGAAGACGATGTATTATGGGAAGATGATAACAACAACGGCACGACGACTGCAGAACTAGAAGCAGACGAATCTGAGGCTTCAAAAACAAATGAAGTCTACAACGAGTTCCAGATTACCGATGACGACTCAGATGATGGCGAGTTTCTGGGATTTTAGGGAAATTGTTTGAAAAGTTTGATTTATTTTCTTGATTGAAGATTTTCTTTCAACGGACAGACATTCAATTTTGAAGTTTTAGCAATTTCATTTTACATTTGTATTTCATTTTAACTGAAGACTTCATACAGAAAAAACGAAAATTATTTTAAATCCATATCTGAGTATAAGTGGCTAATAAAGCCAAAATATCTTGTACTTACATTACTTATTTGTAAAAGTGCCATCTTTTTTTCATATTAAAAAGTTTTATTTTAATTAAAACACTGATGTTTAATAAATATTAGTTTTCACCTGTTTATTTTCCATTTTTCATCGAACATTCGTAGAGAGAAAAACATGAAATATTATGTACCCGTGTATAGGACGCATCCTACATTTTAGCTTCGAAAATTTGGAAAAAAAAGTGCGTCCTATACGTGAGTTTTTACGGTATCTCTACAAAGTTTCAGCCAAATCGGTTGGGTGCCAGTAGTGCCTTCCCCTTGCTAGCAAACAATTATTTTCTAAGTCAAGGCATGTAATCATTATAATATTAACAAAATTTTCACAATATACCGTATATACCCGAATATAAGACGACTCTGATTATAAGACGACCCCCCATTTTAAACTCCTAATAAAAGGAAAACATTTATTATTCACACAATGACAGAGGTTTATTATACCATTGACTAATAAACATTGAACCAATTGAAATAAGCAATTTTGTAGTGTTAGTTGGCATTTACAGTTGCTTTCCTTCAAGTGTCTATCAACGACTGATTTTAACTTCTTACAGGACCTACTATAAAGGCGACGTCAATGCAAGCGGTTATTTAGATGATCAATGAAGAGAAGATAATAACGCTTTTCTTTCGTCTATTTGAAGGTTTAATTGGCCTTAAATGAATCAGAGGCAACAATGAGTCTCCTTGGTAACGCCCGGAATGAGTACGAAAAATCTGCAAAATTTTGAAAAAGAATGTGTATTTCTGAAAAATTCGACCATGTAACGTGTAAACATCGCAAGAATAAGATAGTATAGAGCTTTAGCCGTCGAATAAAGCAAAAAAGAAGAAAATCGGTCCATATTTACGTACCCGGGACTCTTTAGCAAACGACAATATTTTTTCATAGCCAGTAGAAACAAAGTGCCGTTTACCGCATATCTTCTACGACAAACGGTTCTCGAGAAATACGCCAAATTAATTACGCATGACTTCATACTCACGCACGCACGCAGCTTCACTACGCGCATAATATATAGGATAAAATTCAAAAGAGTATTTGTATTCGAATACACTTGAATCGATTCAATTTCTACTACTACTTTTAATAATCGATTGTTTTGATTGATTTTAAGGATCGAATATTTCGATTATACTCTGCATTCGGTTCCTCTGTCAGTCAAACTATTATGCACCGCGCGATTATAAGACGACTAGCGATTTTTCGGTCATAAAAATTGGAACAAAACCTCATCTTATATTCAGGTATATACGGTATTAATGGCTAGTTTCAGACAGTTTACATAGTATTTTAGTTAAATTAGTATATAATTCCCACAGTTTACATAGTATTTCAGTTAACTTAAAGTATAGTTCCCCCTAGATTGGCTATTGTTACATATTGCATACAGTTTATAAACATTTTAAGGTACACTATCCCAATTGGGGATGGTGTACAAGAACAATGGTGGTAATAGTGATATTATTACCAGCAAACATAGGAAAACACATGGCTAGGTTAAGTTAAATAATAATGATTTTGAGCCATGAAGACATATATAAAAGTCTAAATATCTTTTTATGATGTCTTAACATCATCTTTGTTTTCACAAAGGCATGACTATAAGCCGAACATCAATATATTTTACCAAGATTTTCATCTGGGGACTGATTGCAATGATAAGAATCATTGGGCGATGGGATCTCTATTCCCTATGCCAGTCATACACAATACAATACAATTTATTGATACCTTTTTAAATGGGAAATGTTGGCAATTCTCTCCTTATTGGGTGACAATTCAAGAACAGCTGTTACCGGAGATATGAAACTATTAAGAGGAAATGGATCAACTTATTGTGGCGTGAGTTTCACGGTTTTGTGAAGGGCCTTTGAACTGGTAGGGAATCTTTTGTATTAATACCAAATCACCAAGTTTGAATGGATTTCCTAAATGGCTTCTATTAAAAGCAACTGCTTGCCTAAGTCTTGTTCTTTTTAGATTTTTCATCACATCTTGCCATAGGGACTGCCTTTCGGATTGTGTTAATGTCTATGACAGGGCTTGTAGGGGAATTCTCCAGAAATTAGTTAAGGGGTGAGGGAGTTCTCTTCCCATAAACAACTTTGCTGGAGTATAACCTGCACTGCTGTGCTTGACCGAATTGAAGGCGAAGGTTAAGCTAGGTAAAAATTCATCCCACTTCCTATGGTAATTTTGTGACAAGATGGTTAAGGCATACTTTAAGTTACGGTGAACTCATTCAGCTAGGTTAGGCTCGAGGATTATAGGTTGCTGTAAAGATTTGTTTAATGCCATATTTGAAACATATATCGGACAACAAAGCGGACCTAAATTGGGTCCCATTATCAGAAACTAGAAATTTGGGATACCCAAATTTAGGAAAGATTTTATGAAATCGAGTAGAGACAACTTGGGAGGCTAAAGGAGAATGCAGAGGTTCAATAAAGATAAATTTGGTAAAACCATCTATTATTCTAAGTGCACAAGTATTTCCACTGCGACTTCTAGGTAATGGGCCAACAAAATCTACATATATCCTTTCCCAGGGATAATTAGGTGTAGAGGAACTCATCTTACCAGGGGGAAGGAGGTTCCTAGGTTTGCAGGTTTGGCAGTCATGGACAGGTTTTAACCATTTGGCCTATTTCTGATTTCATGTTCTTCCACCAGAACTCCCTACATATTCTTTTGCAAGTCTTGCTAGCACCCATGTGTCCAGAGGTTGGCAAGCAATGAAAATTAGAAAATAACATACATTTAAGGGCATCTGGAACAACAACTCTTCCCATCTTGAGCCTACTGGTACCATGATATTATAAGTTATCCTTCAAGAAGTAATTTGGAGGACTTCCCTGTCTGATTCACTGTATCAGCTGTTTCAGGTGTGGATCAGAATTCTGGTGATCACGAATATTGGTAAAAGACAGGGGAATTTTATGCAAGAGCACAGAATGATGAACAGGCTTCTCGGCTGGTTAACCGCTCTTGAAAGACAATCAGACACCCTATTTTTGGAATATGGTACATGCTGAATTATGAAGTGGAAAGAGGATAATTTTAAGACCATTCTGCCAATTTTCCCTAGTTGCTTGGGATGTCTAAACAGCCAGGTTATTACCCCATTGTCTGTATATAGATGGAATGTTTTGGGTTGGAGATAGGTCCGGAACTTTTCAGCAGCCCAACAGCAGGCAAGACACTCCAGTTCATAAGATGGCAACTTTTGTTCGAAGTTATTTTGAGTCCTACTGGCATAAGCTATAAGTTTTAAATTTCCATAGATCTTCTGGTTAAGAACTGCACCAAGTGCCAACTGACTGGCATCAACAAACAAATGAAATTCTTCCTCGAAATTAGGAAGTTGCAGTACAGGGGGAGAAGAGAGACATTGAGTTTGGAAAAAGAATCTTGGTGAGAATTGGTCCATTGGAAGATGACATTTTTCCTGCGGAGTGCATTAAGGGGTGCATAATTTGGAATAAATTTGGAATAAAAACCGCACATACCGAGAAACCGTGAAACCTCCTTAACTGGCTTAGGAACAGGGAAACCGGAAAGTGCTCGGGTTCTCTCTGGGTCAGTCGTAAGTTTGCCATGGGAGATCCGATTCCTGGGCCTATTTCATCTTCTCTGGATGGACAGTAAGACCAGCTGCTCTTAGTTTCTCCAATACCAACTTAACATGAAGAAGGTGTTCTGGCCGACTCTTGGAATAAAAGCATAAATCGTCAATATAAGGATACACACAAGAATATTTTAAATCACCCAGTACCTTATCAGCCTCGAAAAAACTTGGAGATGTTGTTAAACCAAATGGAACTGGTAGAGACCAAAAGGTGTGACGAAAGTGGTGTATTCCTTTGAAGTGGCCATTAGGGGAATTTGGTGGAATGCAGAATTTAAATCAAGAATAGTAAAGTATTTAGCCGAACCCAAGTATTGTAAAGCATGTTCTATTGAATGGGTTGGAAAATTATCTGCTTTGACTTGTTTATTCAATTTGCGGTAGTCAACGACGAGTCTTTTAGATCCATCTTTCTTGGGAATAAGAAATGTTGGTGAACTCCAATTAGAAGAAGAAGGCTGGATAATTCAGTCAACAAGTAACTTATCGACATGATACCTCATCATGGCCATTTTTGGCGGTGAGTAATGATACGGCAGGGACCTGACCGGAGTAAAATCGAGCAATTCTATATCATAAGACATCAGCTTAGTTTGAACTAGCTGGGACGAGATTACGCCGGAATATACGTCGAGACCTTTTATTTCCTTAGATTGAACGCTAGAGTTGACTTCGCTTACGGAGGAACTATTTTCCGAGGCGGAATGGGTTCTGCTTCTAATGGGAGCCGTATTCTGGCATTGAATATGAACAGCTGATGCCGGAGGTGAATCGGACGAAGTCGATGAAGTTTCGGAATCAGCGCGGAAAAACAATTTTTTCTTCGGGCGGCTTTCGAAGGAAAATGAGCCGTGATAGAGCACGTTTCGCGTTCTTGTAATGAAATCCTGACCCAAATCATTGGGACAGGCAACTCTTGACAGATAGAATGTATGCCTCCACGAGAAGTTTTGGAGACAAACCCTCAACTTGATGCTTCTCGTTACAATACGTGGGGCCGCTGTGACATTCCGACATTTGATCTGGCAACGCTGAAATCGTCCGGGGCGAGGAATGTTACGCCATGTGTCGAAGTTTATCATAGACAAAGAGGAGCCGGTACCTAGCAATGCTTTAATTTTTGCGGAATGAACATCGCAATTTACGAAGGGCATATCAAGTTGGTCATCGACATTGGAAAATGAATGGATGGACGATTCGTCGGTGGTCTCGCGGAGCGATTTTCTCTCGCCCTTCGCCGAGAGTCGCGGGAAGAATGCCCTCACTTATTACAGAAGGAGCAAATAGTTACAGGTGGGAGTGGTACCAGCTGCGAATTGGGAGAGGTAAGTGATTCTCTAAGTTTAACGGCGCCTGTGCCGTGGAATATACCAGCCGATTCATCAGTCCCTTAGCCGCGTGAGTCATCAGCGCCTCCAACTGAGCTAGCGTTTTCGGGCGCGAGGCGAAAATCAACGTGGATTGCGAAATGGGATTCAGGCCTTCCAAAACGAATTCAATAAGCTCGTCGTCAGAATACGACTTTCCGGGTGCTTTAGCGGCGACTTGGAGTAATAAAAGTCGCGAGGGGACTCGTGTGGAGTCTGGAATCTTTTAACTATAGTGGTTAAAAGCCGTTCGTACTCCCTATTTGGGACGAAAGTTTCCCATACTTTCGTTATTATTTGGTCCCCGGGAACCTTCTGGTTGACTACCGACGGCCAGAAATGGCCACAATTAACCGAAGTTTAGACAGCAACAAGGTGAGCAGATAATGTTCTGGAATCAGGGACAGAGACAACACATCGTATACAGCAGATATAAAGTTAAACCAATTCTCGGAGGTGGCTTCCTGGAAATGGGGAATTTCAAGTAACAACTGGTTAGCAACTTTTACGCGCTCCTTAGACATATTTAGCGATAGAATAGAAGTATTTTCAGCGAACAACGAACAGCAAGAATGAAAAGGAGGTGGTACTAATGAGATGGCAAAGCGGAATGATTAACGATACAGGCAAAAAAACGGGAACTACACCACGAGAAAACTAGAAATATCCCATAGATCAGCACACCCCAAAAGGTACAGAGATCCAAAAGTAACAAGAAATATAGCAGAATCATAGTTAGATCACCAAGAAGGTAATATTAACAACGCATCTCCCCGGGGCCTCCAATAATGAGGCGACCCAATTATAACGCCACACAAATTTCGAACTAATTGCTACATTTAATACCAAATTATAAGAAACAAAGGCAAACAGACTTGAGACGCAAACTTGTCTCATAACTTAAATCACATCAGTAGTACCTATGGTTTATAATTACAACTGGTGTCCACAAAAATAGTTCAGCACACGCTGTCCACTAGGAAGATCCTTCGTGTTGTCGGGTCTTCTCTGGTCTCTCTCCGCTGTCTTTCTCTCTCTTCCGAACTCCGACTCTGCCGTCCTCTCCCTACCTCTCGAACTCTCGGAATACCCTGTCTTCCGCTGGCGATTTTCACGGTCACGTGACGTCACCAGATGATTTTTTGCGGAGGGGAAAGGTGGGGTTTTTGAATGGGCGCACAGTGGGGCATATTACGGAAAAGCTGGTCATAAATGAAAAATCAAAATGTCAGATATTTCCTGTTTATTATTCTAAATGTAGTCTAAAACGACCTACGCACAAAGTATCGGTAATAAAACACTCCTTTTGTGCAATCTCTTGACATTGTATCATTGCAAAATTGGTGGCCTACAGTAACGTTTGCTTGGCGTCTAGTAGCGTGTGAGTCACATCGTTGTGGTTTGCCTTCGTTAATTCCTTTTAACACTTATATTGTGACATAACTTTAATATGGATTCTGCTACTGGGGGTATGTTAAAACTTCATTATACATTTGAAAACTTTAATCCCGTTCATTTGTATTTTTTTAAGGTTTTTTCTTTGACTAAGCATAAAATTTAAAATACGTATGTAAATATTTTGTTCATAAGGACTTTTAGTATAGTATTAAGCTTTATTAAACAAACTTTTATACTGGGTAATAAAGCGTAGGCATTCTATTTTCTGAAAATGTGAAAACATTTTGCGCATATTTGCGACACTATAAATTTGAGCAGATTTTTGTCATACAATATTAGTTGACAGTATGATATTCAACAAATTAAAACTATAAACTATATTCATTATAAATAAACTTCTATGTAATGCGGCGTACTGCAAACATGCTGAAATTAATACAATTCTACGGGAAAATCTTTATTTTCTATTATTAACAAATAATTTTTTACGGTACAAGAAAAGGCGCTAATATATTCCCGCTGCAACAGTAACAATGCTTTTAACGCTTTTGAAATGTTCAAAATTCATTTTAGCAATGAGAAATTAATATGTTTTAAATTACTTTAGTACTGAGAAATTGTTCGTTTTTTTAAGCTTTGCTTAATTTGTCATACAAGCTGCCTATTAAAAAATGGCAGGCGCGAACTGACAATGAGATTGAAAAAAAATCAGTGGCGGTAAACAAAGAAAGAATTAAAATGGAATTTAAAAAACAATTGGCCCTTCTTGTTGATCGGCCAAAACCGGCTATGGAAGTACTAATGATGGTAATACTGCCCGCACATTTTTCGCAAATCCCGAAATATCTTCATCGATTACAGGAGTTGATTTTCAAATAATCAAGAGATTTGGAACCATACTTCAGTCTTTGTCATCCGGGTATGACATAAATATAACTGCTTTTAAAGACTATGCAGTATCAACAGCAAGACTATTCGTGGAAAAGTACTCTTGGTACAACATGCCGACTACTATACACAAAATTTTAATTCATAGCGCTCAGGTCATATCTGCGAGCATATTACCTATAGGGCAGCTATCGGAGGAGGCGCAGGAAGCCAGAAATAAGGACATTAAAATTTTCCGTGAGGGATTTTCACTTAAGATGTCTAGAAGGAAGACAATAGAGGATCTCATCAAGAGACTTCTCATACCTTCTGATCCTCTCATTTCTAGCATGAAGAAATTACCTCAAAAGAAAAAAGCGCCTTTCCCTAAAGAAGTTTTGTTATTGATGACCTCTCCTAAGATCGAATTATCTGAAACTGAAAAGGAGGAAACAGATTTGTATGATTCCGAAAACAGTGATAGCAATTAATTTTGTATATTATGTAAATAATTTTATCTTTGTAAAAATGATTTCAGTAATTAATTTACTACGTTTCTGAATACATTTTATCTTTGTGAACATGATGACAGTAATTAAGTTTGTACATTCTGTAAGTAACGATCTAGTTCTTTAAGAACAATGTCCTCTTAATTAATACATTTTATCTTTGTGAACACGATGACAATAATTATGTTTGTACATTTTGTAAATAACGATCTAGTTCTATAAGATCAATGTCCTCTTAAGTAATCTTTTGTGGTTTGTAAACCTCATGATTTTTTAAAATGTTGCAAGTACAATTTGAATATACCAAGTAAATCAGATTAATTTTTTCACTATTAGCATACTTCACATTCGTAATTGTTATTCATTTTCTTTTTAATATATTTTAGATCATTATTGGTAAATAATAAGAAGCTAAAATATTGCTACATGTACCGACTGAATACAATTGCATTTTAGTTTTCAATTTCATATCAATGCGATTGGATAAATTTAAGTATATTGCGTTTCTTGAAATTTGACGTATGTAATGCGCTTCAAAGCGTTAAAATATCGCCAAATTTTGTTATTTACATTATTTCCTCTCAATAGTGCCTCATTATTTGACTTTAGGTGAGAATATATACCGTCCCTATTTATGACCATCTTTTTGGTAATCCGTCCCACTGTGGGGCGTCTCCTTGATTTCGTGTTGGTTAATTCGTTTTGTAGAGTACATAACCGTAGGAAAGGGGTAGAACTGGGAAAGACAACGTAACGCATCTTGAATAGATCGCGAACCGATGTGACGATCAGTTCTTCCTCGCACTTCCGATAAGCGAAGTGGTAGGGGAAGGTATAATGAAGGAAAGCGCCTTCGATGCGGAAAGGGGAGAGGTGGCTGAAGGAAGAAGAAGTTGGAAGGAGGATAGCGCCAAGCGATAAGCCTAAATGCACACAAGGGAGGGGGAAGTAGGAATGTTAAACCCTCGAGTCAAAGAGGCCGTCACAGAATTTTACGAGACGAATCGCGACATTTGTTTAAAGGCATTAATAATCACAAAGCAAAAAACAAAATTGTGAACACTTCGTATTTTCCAAGAGCATGATTTCAAAACATAAAAAATCCGAGCCGAAGGACTATGTTTCGGTAGTCTTCAGAAACAAAAACAGTTTTGGTTATAGTACTTCACCGCACTAGCAGAGTTGGGTAGGCTTCACCACACTTGCAGAGAGTTGTGTAGGCCGGCCGACTTGAGGAGGGCACACACCCACCGTGGTAAGGTGAATGGTTCACTTCCCGGCAACTCTTTCACTTCTGGTCTAGTTCGACCCTTAGTTGAATTTTATGGGCGACACCTTGGCAAACTTACACAATGCACAAAAAAAGGAAAATCACCCATCGCAAATACAGAAAAAAGAGAAACAAAAAGTATTAGCTCTTAAATATATTTTTTTAGAATTTTGAATTTTGGCCTCCCAAACACAAGGCACATTTTCATAGCTTTCAATTTGTTCGAAAGATATTAATTTGTTAAAATCTTTAGTTTCTCTAAGTAAGTACGGCGCTAAAATATAGGAACCACGTCCTAGTGCAGGGGTCACCAATTAGTTTTCTTCTCGGTCTGTATTAGAAAAAATGTCCGGATCCCTTACTGGCATAACATTAATAAACGTCAAATAAATGTTATAACAACATATTTTGTTTCCTTTTATTAATTACTAGCAGAACTCCCCGTTGAATTTCAACGGATTTATTGAATCTAAAAACCGGCCGGGTTAGACTGGTGGGCAGTGCGCCTGCATTCTAACCCTAAAGGTCGCGGGTTCGAATCCCGCTTCGGGCATGGATGTTGTGATGTATGTTGATTTTCTCTAAGAGAATTTGACGGTGCAAAATAACCTTAGCTGTTGAAGCACCTAAAAAACGTAATTACTACTACTACTTGAATCTAAAACTTCGACCGTGTAACATGTAAACATCGTAAGAATATGATAGTACACAGTTTTAACCGTCGAATAAAGCAAGAATGAAGAAAACCTGTTCGCAATTACCTATTTAGATGTATGAAAGTAGAAAATCTTGCACTCTGAAAATTCGAAAATTACGTGTAAACTTAGGGGAAAATAATTATTGAAATAAGCACCCCCTCCCACCCTAATTTTTTATCGCCATACAGCCTATGTTATAAAATTATTTACCTATGCGAAGTTTTGTGACAATATCTTCAAAGGTTTGAAAATCACAATTTGTGAAAAATCTACGTCTAATTATTTAAGTTATTTACGTAGTTTTAAAAACTGTTTGCTTTGGAGAACTCTATGCCACACTTTGTGTTTCTTTCTTCGCAATTTTTATCGCCATATAGCCTATGTTACCTGCAGGGTAAAATTATATACCTATACGAAGTTTCGTGACGATTTCTTCAAAACGAAAACTGTAGGTAAAACCAGCAAGACCACAATAATCAACAAAAAATAAATGAACAAAGGAACTTACGAAATGATTTAATTTTACGAAAGACAAAAAAGTAAATAGAGAACGTTTAAGAATCACTGAGTGAATATTACCCTCAGACCATTAGTTCGATTCTCTCATCCATGCTCATCCACGAGTTCTGTTACAGGAAAATTGTTAACATCAACAATACTTTGGAAACAAATCACAATTTGTGGAAAATCTACGTCTAATTATTTAAGTTACGTAGTTTTAAAAACATCTTGCTTTGGAGAACTCTACGTCACAGGAAAATATCATTAAAAACTATTTATTAGTAATATTTCAATTATAATCAACAAATATTAGGTTGTCATGTAAAGAACGCAAACTCCCACACAGACATTGAAAAACAATATTACGTTAAAAATATTCCAATATAAATGCATTAGACTCTCAATTTCGGCGACAATGGGAGTTGTCATGGTAGCTTATAATGGGTATTGTAATAAAACATAAAATGACGTATTTTATTGATTCTAAATGCATTTTTATGCTAATTCGATCAGGATTCGGATTCTGTCTCCAATAAAAATAAACTTTGATCTTTTCTTCATAGAACCATTCAAGTCTCAAGTTCGTACCACGTTTCTAAGTAATTTTAAAATTCAAATGAAAAATGTGCTGCAATCGTCCCTATGTTATTCAAATGAAAAAAGAAAATATTTAAAAAATTAGAAAGGTCAATCAAATCGATATAAAAACCTTACTACACCACCGTACTCGTTATTCCGGTTAAAATGATACCTTTCTCTTGTTTCTACGTGCTGTAGTTACTGCGCTTTAAAATTACATACAAACACTTTATCTATACATATCTATAAAGTAAGGTGTCGTATGTATGTTCTGCTAATGCTCAGAAAATACAACACGCAGAAAAAAGAGGAAGGTGTCATATTAACCGTTATCATGTGTACGGTGGTGTAGTAAGGTTTTTAAACCGATTCGGTGTACTATTTAATTATAATAAAATATTTTCCTTTATATGGGATTTCCATTTTAAATTTTTTCGTAAATTTCTCGAATTTTTTAACTCCTTTTACATCCTTTTCTGCCGGGTATTGGTTAGCGTTTAATTCATTTCTTTTTTCATGGTGGTTTTTGTAGTTTTCGTATTGGTTCGTTTCGTGTTCTTTCCACTATAATTCAAGACTCCTAATGTAGTTTACAGAAAGGAGAGGAGAAGTTTTAGTATGTATCATTTTCTCAAGCTGTCTTCTAAGCGGGAAAAAGTATAACTATTTGCAGTCCGAAATGCACCCAGGCGAAGCCGGGTACGAAAAGCTAGTATTATCTAAATTAACCCATCAAAAATGACGGGATTAATTTAATTAGTGTAATGTCCGTTGAAATATCAACGGAAGAATTACGAACATTCATTTCACTCCGAAGATTAAGCAGTAGATAATTCGTTAATAATGGTTATAATTGTATTGAGGTGTCTAAAGAAGAAAAAAACTTTAAATTGACATATGAAAGTATGACGGTATTTTTTTGATAACGGTATAATCATAAAAATGCCAATATCGTGAATAACTACGCTAAAGAACTAAATCTCCGTTGAAGTTTATTAAAAAATGTAACAATTATACCTACCTTTTCGTAAATACACCAGCCCGTCAACATTCGCGCGGGATACGTTCCCAATAACCTCGCGAATAAGAATTTTGCTTTGATTATACTACCCAAACTTAATATTCAACAATCACACTGCTTTGTGCTCAACACTAACCTAAAATTAAAGTTCGCAGGCTAAAAATAAACACGAAAAAACCAGAAAACAGTTAACACAAAATGAAATGTGAATAAAAAGAAAAATATACATACGTATATGCACAGCCACAGAAGAAAAAACTGGGTCACTTTAACGTTCTCCTAGCGGCGAGTTGGGGATGTTATTGAATAGTAGAAACCGAATGACAACATTGCAGGAGAGATGAGGAATGAGGGGCAAAGGAGGGGAGGAAACTTCATGCCCTCTCGTACTAGGGAGAAACGCGGCTATAAGAAAAATATTCTTACCGATGAGTTAAATCAGTGGTCTTCAAGGTGGGCGATAGCGCCCACCAGTGGGCGTTTTTGGATTTTTGGTGGGCGTTAAAGAACACACCAAATGCTATTCTAATTTTTACACTGAAAAATAAAATTCTATAAAAAAGCTTAATGATACGCACACATATTCTGTACAACCATTTTATGTTACAGTTCGTTTGTCGTTAACTATAGTACCATATCACACTACACTAGTGACAATGTATCCATGCTGCGGTAAAATCAAAGGCCCATGAGGGTGGTCGGAGTCACTCGCAGAAGCAGCGAAGTGTTTAAGTTTAATTTTATCAAATATATAAAATAAAAATTTTTAAACACTGTTATTATCACTGACAATGAGACCGTATTCGGTAATCTCATCTAACGTCAATCCCACTAGTATTAGGGTTACAATACCTCCGTAAATCGCTTTGTTACTCGGGGTGCAAAATTCTTCTTTGCCCCGGGTGCCAGAAAACCTCACTACGCCACTGGGTGGGCGGTGAACTTATTTCAAAGGACAACATATGGTTAAAGTGGGCAGTGACTCAAAAAAGGTTGAAGACCACTGAGTTAAATGGACCCGCTCACACTTATACGCAGCGAAGGGAGCGGAAGCGAGGGGAAGCGGAAAGAATTGCTTCGCTTCGTCTGACGTCTCGAGGCGAAGTTTTGTGCGATCGGCAACCTTAGTAAAAGTTCGAGGGTATTCGTCATTTTTTCTTTCGATGTGACCGGAGGAGATGAGGAATGAGGAGGGGAAAGGGGGGAATGAGGAGGGGAAAGGGGGGAATGAGGAGGGGAAAGGGGGGAAGGAGGAGGGTGGGTTCCGCCGGTATTCGTCACTCTGCTAACATAAGCAAATCAACCGACCTAAAACTTGTGTGAGGCCGAGTTCCCACGTGAAACGAGTTCGTATTCTAGTATCAAGGCCTGCAGACGAGCTTCGAATAAGTCTTGTTGTGATCCAAATGATGCGGTGAAATAAAAACAAGTGTCCGTAAAATACCCTAAATGTAATTGATATTTAATAATCGGGCATTGACTCATGATCGCTATTATCACGAACGCATTATTAGCACATAACGTCATTTCGTAACTTTTATTCTCTCTCTTTAAAAACGGCTATAACCACGCTAACATGTCTGTTATTGGGATGATCCACATGCATGGATATGACTTCAAGGGACATACTGATCCCTCATTGTGGCGACATAGAAAGATCCTCGGCGGTGCATTAGCGCTGCTACGGAAATTGCGTTATTAATCGGAATCGTGACGCTCGATAATTTTTTTCACGGAAAATGAATCGAAAATTGTTATTATATTCACTGAAAATTACTCTAGCAATCAATCAACAATGTCTGAACCAGTATTTTCGAGGTAAGATACTTGAACGTTGAAATAAAATCTGTGCTAGGGTTTAACAAAATGATCACCTCTACAAAAAACGTTCTTAAAACATGTCCTACACTAATAAACAAACAACTCCTTTACCGTTTAAACATCTCAAATCCGACTGTCCCCAGAATGTACGGCCTACCAAAATTACACAAACCTAACATTCCTTTAAGACCTATAGTTTCAGGAATCAATGCTCCCACATACAATTTAGCCCATTGGCTGAACAACGAATTTAAACAGATGCAGTTTCCTAATGATTCACGCATCAAAAACTCGACAGATTTCATCAACAAAGTAGAAAACGTAATTCTTTCAGACAACGAAATATTGGTATTGTTTGACGTAAAATCTTTATTTCCTAGTGTCCCCATAAAAAACAATAGAATTTCTAAAAAGCTCACTACTAGAAAAAAACCTTCCTGGCCCGATTATGGACGAATACATCCGCCTAACTTCCCACTGTATGCAACAAACATGTTTTCAGGTCAACAACTCTTTTTATCAACAGAAAAAAGGCACAACCATGGGCAACCCTTTATCTCCTTTATTAGCAGAAATCTTCATGACTAATTTCGAACGTCTTTGTAAGAACACCTTTCCGTATTTTCCTAAAATTTGGCTGAGATATGTAGATGACATCTTCGCTATTTTCGACAAATCGAAAGGAAACATTGTAGAATTCTTAAACTTGTTAAACAAGCAGTTTGACACCATTAAATTCACACATGAAACAGAAAATAAAAAATCTCTACCTTTCCTAGACATTCTTCTAACTAGGAAAAACAACAAATTACATTTCAACATTTACAGAAAACCTACACATACTAACACATACATCCACATGAGTTCTCACCATCACATTTCACAAAAACTAGCACCTTTTCATTCAATGATCCATCGATTAATCAACACACCACTATCAAATACAAATTTCTCCAAAGAATTATCCTATATAAAACACACAGCCATTCAGAATGGTTTTAAACCAGAACTCATTCATAAAATGTTAAAAAAACATCAACACAGAATGAACCTTAGAAACTGCACAACACTCAACAACAAAGACACCAATACGAAAAAATTTATGAAGCTACCTTACTACCTTTATGCTACTAATAAACTTCAAAAAATCTTCTCCGAAATAGGATTTCACACAGTTTTTGTTAATGAAAATAATTTGTCAAATCTCATTAAGAACCCTAAAGACAGCATACCCTCCCATAATAAATCAGGCATATACCAAATCGAATGTGAAAAGTGTGACAAAATTTATATTGGGCAAACAAAAAGGAAATTAGAAACACGTTTCAAAGAACACTTTTTTTTAAATATAGCAGGAACCTCATCCTTCATCCATTTTTACTTTCTCCATACGAAGTAATGGGAAAGTATTGTGATCACGAAAACAATCGACTTCGAGAATTCAATGGAAATACACGTTTTGAGGTCCGTAGAACACTTTTAGATAATTATCGGAATGATGTCTGTGTGTGCGTATGTGTGTGTGTGATTTTGGGCGCTCTAACTCAAAAAGTACGTGCCGTATCGTTACCAGACTTCATATATAACACTTCAACATGAGTAAAAAGAACTGATTAGTTTTTGGACAATAACGGGTAAACGGAAGTCGAGGTTTATTCGAAACCCGATTCGGTTTTTGCGATATCTCTTCGTTAAAACATCATTATTATATATACAATTCTATACAAAAGTTATAGCGAATCTAATTTCCTACAACTTTCATTTGGAACAATTTTCCATAGCATTTATTGTTTAGCAATTATTTATAAATAATCGGTTTTTTCGGTTTCCGTCAAATATCTCCTTAAAAACATCGTTATTGGTAATCCTCGTGAGGGCCAACGTTGTAGAGAATAATATTTCTTCCAGGTTTTGTTTGAAACACATTTTCGTAGAACCATCCATTTCGGAGATATTCAACTTTTTTTCGTAATTTTCAATATACAGCGCCAATACCATGTAGCGGTGAATTCCGTAAACACATTCAAAATATACGTAATTTACGGCAGTAAGAACGACTGTATTCTTTTACGATACGAAATAATAATTTTGCCTAATAAGGCTATTCATAATAATTTAAATATCTATATCCCAAATATGGAGAAAGTCATGTGTTGGCCACATCAGATTTTTTACTTTCTCCATACCAATCATGAAAAAAATCGACTCGAGATTTCAACGGAAATACACGTTTTGAGCTCCCTAGAACACGTTTCGACTATTTTCGGATTGATGTCTGTGTGCGTGCGTGCGTGTGTGTGCGTGCGCGTGTCTGTGTGTATGTGATTCTGGGCGCTCTAACTCAAAACTTACTTGCCATATGCTTACCAAACTTCATATATAAAACTTTAGCATGAGCACAAAGAACTGATTTGTTTTTGGACAATAACGGTTAAGTGGAAGTCGAGGTTTATTCGAAACCCGATTCGGTTTTTGCGATATTTCTCCGTTAAAACATCATTATTGTACATACAATTCTATATAATGGTTATAGAGAATGTAATTTTCCACAGTTTTTATTTGAGACAATTTTCTATGGGACTTATTGTTTAGCAGTTATTTATAAATAACCGGTTTATCGGTTTCCGTCAAATATCTCCTTAAGAACATCGTTATTGGTAATCTTCCTAAGGAGCAAAGTTGTAGAGAATAATATTTCTTCCATGTTTTGTTTGAAAGAAATTATCGTAGAACCATCCATTTCGGAGATAATTCGCTTTATCTTAATACCAGTATACAGCGCCACTACCATCTAGCGGTGAATTCTGTAAACATATTTAAAATATACGTAATTTACGACAATAAGGACAACTGTATTATTCTACGATACGAAATAATAATTTTGCCTCATGAAGCTATTCATAATAATTTAAGTATCTATACCCTAAATATGGAGTAAGTCATGTGTTGGCCACATCAGATTTTGACTTTCTCCATACGTAGTAATGGGAAGGTATTGCGTTCACGAAAAAAATTGACTTCGATATTTCAACGGAAATACACGTTTTGAGGTTCCTAGAACACGTTGAGACTATTTTCGGAATGTGTGTGTGTGTGCGCGCTAGTTTGTGTGTGTGATTTTGGGCGCTCTAACTCAAAAAGTACGTGCCATATCGTTACCAAACTTCATATATAACATTTTAACATGAGCGCAAAGAATTGATTAGCTTTTGGACAATAACGGGTAAACGGAAGTCGAGGATTATTCGAAACCCGATTCGGTTTTTGCGATATTTCTTCGTTAAAACATCATTATTGTATATACAATTTTATACAAAAGTTATAGAGAATGTAATTTTCTACAACGTTTATTTGAAACAATTTTCTATTGTAGTTATTGTTTAGGAGTTATTTATAAATAACCGGTTTTTCGGTTTTCTCCTTAAAAGCATCGTTATTGGTAATCTACGTGAGCACCAGAGTTGTAGAGAATAATATTTCTTCCAATATTTGTTTGGAAGAAATTTTCGTAGAACCATACATTTCTGAGTTATTTCGCTTTATCTTAATTACAGTATACAGCGCCATCACCATGTAGCGGTGAATTCTGTAAACATTCAAATTATACGTAATTTACGGCAATAAGGGCGACTGTATTCTTTTACGATACGAAATAATAATTTTGCCTAATAAGGCTATTCATAATAATTTAAATATCTATACCCCAAATATAGAGAAAGTCATGTGTTGGCCACATCAGATTTTTTTAAAAGAGATATTTCGATTTTCGTCGGAATTTACCTTGAGTACGTTGCAAAGTGTTACCGTTGATATGCGAAAAATTTCCAGTTTTCGATGGTGATGCGTACGCTCCCAAGAGTAATTGCAACTGTGCATAGATATTTTGTTATCCATAGCAACAGCTAACAATTTTTAACGCGTTTTTTTTTCAATGTAAAGTTTAGTGAAAACTTAAAAATGTATACACGAGTGTAATTGCCTATACATAATTATTTCAGAGGATGCTGATGTTTAGAGCAATCATATTGATTACTCTTCATGAAGAAAGTCATGTGCTGGACACATCAGACTTTTTAACCGAAGGGACTGAACCAAATTCCACGGCATGAGGTGTTATTTCATGCACTCTGCTTAGTCCCCGTTTCATGTGACTTTACAACTTTTCATTTTATGCGCTTACGACTCATTTTACGTCTACAATATTCACTACTATTCATTATGTGCTTAAATTACGTTTATTTTTGCTGGATATACTTTGGTAACCGATGTTATAGTTTTTTCTCGTCAGACCAAATTTAGAATCATGTTCTTATACGCGATATAAGTCAAATCCAAAAATATTTACGTTTAATTTTTTTGTCGGATCGCATTTGTTACTTGTTCCGTATTTTTTAAGGGGACTGTTTATTTAAATGAATTTGCTTTGAAACTGATTTTTTTTCAAGCTATTCGCCATTAGCTACGAAATTCTCTTTTAATTCCGTATAAAGTTTTCGGAAAACCATTGACGAAAAAATTAATTTTTTTTTATTTGTCCAGTTGTGCTTTATAAACGGTCCTGCATGACTTTCAACCTCATTTGACAGGCAATTTCTTATGAGAATTGAGCTTTACAAACGGTCAGCTTGGCGAATGATATAAAAATAGTAGTTCAATAAATTCTTATTATAATGAAATCCAATTCAGGATAATTCTACGATAATATTCACTATATACTGAATAGTATATTAGGGAATTAATAAAATAAGTATTGTCGTGCCTTGTGAAATCTCAAATTTATTCGAATGAAAGATATAAAGTCAGAGCAGAAAATAAAATACAACATGTTAAAGTACAATGTGTGTTGATAAGCATATCCTTATGCTACATGCGACTCTAAATCATAGGTAAATATGGAAAATAAAACACTTTTGATATTCAATCTCTCTATATACTCCTATTACAAGATATATTGCTTGTATGCATGCAAAAATTACATTTCACAATAGATTACATAGAAAAATCCATGTAATATCGTTGAATCCATTATGGTGAGACAGGCGACGAAGCATCGACGATGGTTGCCTTGGATACACTTCCTCTGAGTTCGAGTATGCCGTAAACTGGTGAGGGGGTGTTGAATGCAGCGGGTCCCTGATCGACGCCATTGACAAAAAAGTGAAGGGTGCCGAGTCGATTCCTCATCACACCCACCCTATCGCCGACCTTTAAAATTAGATCGTTTATATGGGTTAAGGTTTAATCAGGTGGCAATCGTAACTCTTTCACTTATGGGAAATGCCAGTTACTTTTTACGCACCTGAAGTTCGTGGATACTTTTTCCGTAGACTGAGTATATCTTCGTTCCGTTTGAGTAGATGTCGTTATATATGTATAACTGAGCGAAAGGTCTGTTAAAAGATTTTTTTGTTAATTTGACATTAACACAGAAAGTAAAGTCATCGAAAATTCATACATTAGAGCAGAGGAAGAAATTATTTCTCAATAAATTTTAAACTGCGTTCTAATTCATTTGAGATAGTAATCCTCAATTACAAACGCCTTTAAGGTCGAATTCAATTTGCATACTGTAAGTTTTTTCGTTAATTTCTGTAAATTACTATAAAAGCAGTAAAAAAATCGATATAATTACAATCAGATTCGAGTTATCTAAAATACACTAGAAATTCTATAAGTCGAACCACAAGGGAAACAAAAAGTATTCGAAGCATAGAAAAATCGAGTTATAGAAGAAAACTTATATGAAAAAATTTTTGCCGTAAAATGAAATCACTTCGAGTTATGAAAAATTCGAGTTATAGACTTATTTGAAGATCGACTGTCCTTGGAAATGAGAATTTTAAATATAATTTTTTAAGTGAATCAATGTAAATAAAAAACTCACGAATCGAGCATCTCCGGTAAAATATCAATGACGTCAGGAGAGCGTGTGATGACACCGATGGATATAGAGTTGGCATTTTCTTCGTTCTTTTCATTTACCTCGACTTCGAATATTTCGTCATCCTCCAGTGGTCGATTCGTGAAAACGGCTGAATAGGTGCCATTCTCTAATCTGTAAGGAACGATCGCAGAAAAATGTTAAGGAGCTAAAATGTATTCCATAATACAAAAATGATGTCCGAGAAGCTATATGTATTAGGCGGTTCGAGAAAAACAACAAGTTATGCCTTTCGAAAAATTCACCTTATTTTCTGTGCTGCGCGTCCGTTATCTAGAACTGCAACGTTCAAACCAAACCTTGGATGGAATGTCAATTCGTTTATTTTCTTCTCTTTTACGTCGGAAAATTCCTCGTTATTGGCTGAAGAGAAAAATAATTTCAAAGCCAAAGTCACGTTGTATATTGTTGAAAAACGTGTATTTTTTTTTGTTTTAAACTAAATAAAGAGCAATTAAAACAGTTCTTATTTGTGGATATATATATATATATATATATATATATATATATAACTAAATAATTACATATCGAAACTCCTTGGATGTAGTCCACCCGCTTTCCTCCACACTCGATCACTCTGTGCGTTACGTAAAAATCAACCCGATCCGAAGAATTGCTGGTTTCCGCTCGGGCTGCAAAGATGTCCATCCAATCGCCAGTTTCGTTACGCACGCTCTTCAATGAAATTTTAACCTCTCTGCTGGAGCCTGGATCGGTGCCGCATACTGGATCTGTCATCAAATCCTGCACCGTTAATACGAAGAGAGAAAACGCCATTAAAAAAACTTGCGACTTCATAATATTTCACCTTGAAAACCTAGCGATGAAAGGCTTGCTCGCTCGTCTTCTTAAAGCGAAGACTTCGAATGACGTCTTTCTCATTAGGAAGGGATATTTATGCGAATTTTTCAATTCTAGAGCTTTCGGTAAACGTGGCAGTCGGTCATCCGTCGCCCCGTTACCAGTTAAGCAATGTATTTCCCTATCGATTATTTCTGTGTGTATAGAGTGTATAGATGACAGCTTGACTGCCTTTGGGGTCAAAAGATTTCTAAACTAGATGATAATTTTATCTCGTCCGTGAGCTCAAGTGACATCAATATCTTATAAAACGAGTGACTTTATTTGATGAAAAAATAGCATGTTGCGTATAGCTCACTCGGGACAGCGGACATTCTTTTTCCACTTCAGTCTATTTCTCACGCATGCACCGTAATTGTTTTCCTCGGCCTTCCTATATTTTAACTGACACCGATAAATGGAATTATTCGCAAGATATATGAATTCATGCAATTATTCTATAATTTATTCGAAGAAGTATAATCTGCTCAAGAACAAGCATTTAAAAAAAATACTTGTCTCAGGAACCAAGCCATAAAGCCGTTTTCTGTGAAATATATTCTTTTAGAATCAATTTTCTGTGAATTACAAATGAAGGGGGCCGCTTTGTAGCCGAAATTCGTATGGGATTTTTCATAGCCTTGTTGTGGCATACCTTAAACAGGTATTTTTAAACAAGTTAGGAAAGTGTACATCGTATCACAAATGGGCGCGTTTCGTGCAATGGAGTATTAGAAAGAAATTATAGTATACCTGTACTTAAGGGAAATAGCGTTTTCAAGTTCTTTTCTTCATCATAAATAATCAATTTTCTTCCTATTTAATAATATTACATGGACACGTAGGGAAATTAAACGTTTGTTTGGGAGATTGTTTATGTTAGCAACAATGAAGTAACCATGCAAGAAATTTTCTAAGTTCAACTCGATATAAGACGTTCTTGTTTGATTTTCTCGATAACGGCTACTCCTACGATAAAAATGTATAGAGAAGGAAAGACTCCACTTTACTAGTTCTACAAGTTTTATTTGAAAAATATTTTGATATGATCAATATTTTACGAAATATGACGAAAATTTAATTCTTTGTCTCCAGTAAAGTGGTACCCCTGATTGGCGTACGTGATTTATTTTTGCGATTTTCTTATTATATTTGATTGAAAGTCCTTAATATCAAATTTCATGAAAATCCGTTAGGTAGAAGCCGAGAACGAACGTGCGGACCGACCGACGATAATAGGCGCTCACGCTGTAAGCGAAACGCGCCTAAAAATGCAGTCTCCAACTTTAATTTTCAGCCATAGGACGTGCTCCATAATTCTTTGTTGAATTGTGTCTATATAACAGGGCATCGAACCGGTACCGAACCGAAAACCGAAACCGTAAAAAACCGTTATTTTTCCTGGAGTGAAACCGAACCCGAACCGAAAAAAAATATTTTCTGAACCCGAACCGAAACCGAAAACCGTTATTTATTTCGTTCCATATTTTTCGGTTCGCATAAAAAGTGGGAGCGAAAGGTTTTTCCTTTTGCTTTAGTTTGAGTCTTTCTGAAAGCCTCACGTTTAGAAACCGAATAAGAAAGGGTTAGGTTTTTCTTGAGAACACATTCTCCTCAGTCTTGGGAAGGATGTGTCTTTGTGATAATATCTGTTGGCTCAATAGTGGGATTATCCATGTGCATCTCAATACATAGAGAGAGGGTCTACAATACATCCTGCTGATATTACCTGTTAAACGAGGCTACTGGAAAGGAATTTGGGCGGTACTATGAAGGCAGCCTCTAATTTTCTTGCTACCCTCCCCCCGAGTATACCCCGTAGAGTGTGTTCCCGGCAAAAATATTTCCCGATTCTTAACTTGGATTTTCCTTAAAGTTGGAGGTTATTGTCCCCATATACTTTCACTCCCTCTCCATATCCACTGAACCCTTGTATTCTGGTAGTCATTCTCTAAAACTTATCCAGGAAGGATCGCTCCGCAGTCGTGGTTTTGAGATATTCTTACTTCGGTTATCCTTTGTTACAGGTTAGTAAATTTCTATTTATTTTATAGAGTGCATCTTAAAATGAGCACACATATTCGTACTGGTTGCTTAAAACTGAAGAGAAATTAAACATGAATGCGAATTAGTTATTTTTAGTGAAATATTTTGTCGACTCCGCCTGAAGAAAGTTCACAACAGGCCGAATAAGTGTCTTATTTTCTTTTTGTTTGCATGTTTGATTGCAGGGTAATATGTAGATGTACGTAGATGTTTTTTATTTGCTGCCGCTTAGTAATAATTTTTCGAAACGGTACTTATCATTTCAATTTCATGAAATAATGAAGTTTAACATTCTCACACTACTTAAGTGATTAAAAATATTCAGTCATCGTAAATTTGTATCATGTTAATAAACATTTCTCAGCCTTTCTGAATTCTCGGACCCTCAATTTCTGCGGGCTTCTTCCTCCTAAATATTTTATAGATTTTTTCTCTGAATGAAAAAATTAAGCCGTGCATTTACAGTTTTTACTATAATACGAGCAGTGGATTGTTTTTCAAATATCACTATTTTTATAGTGAAGATGTATTTGATATAATAAGAAAATTACTTAATTAATAAATCAATTCTTGAAAGTTTCCTAAAAATATTTTAAGGTCGGAGCGAAAAAAACCGGTTCGAACCGGTTCACTGAGGCTTGCCGGAGCGAAACCGTCACCGAACCGAAATTTTGAGTTTTGAGTGAACCGGAACGAAAACCGGAGCGAAAAAAATTACGGTTCGATGCTCTGCTTCAAAGTACCGCCCAAGTTCCTTTCCAGTAGCCTCGTTTAACAGGTAATATCAGCAGGATGTATTGTAGACCCTCTCTCTATGTATTGAGATGCACACGGATAATCCCACTATTGAGCCAACAGATATTATCACAAAGACACATCCTT
This sequence comes from Uropetala carovei, assembly GCA_036926305.1. Taxonomy (NCBI): domain Eukaryota; kingdom Metazoa; phylum Arthropoda; class Insecta; order Odonata; family Petaluridae; genus Uropetala; species Uropetala carovei. The sequence goes on along the minus strand of JAXCHB010000001.1, from coordinate 13,217,006 downwards.
CCCAAGACTGAGGAGAATGTGTTCTCAAGAAAAACCTAACCCTTTCTTATTGATAGAAGGACGGACAGACCGAAGCTAATATGCGCTAAAGGTGGAATGCCTAGTAATGAATTATTAATATTTTTATTTACAAATCGTGCGGTAAAATAAGAGATCGCGTTATCTCAATAGTGGCAGTAAGTTGAGTAAGATATTACGTTATTTTCATTAACAATTTGTAGATCACGTCCACTGCTCGTATTATAGTAAAAACTGTAAATGCACGGCTTAATTTTTTCATTCAGAGAAAAAATCTATAAAATATTTAGGAGGAAGAAGCCCGCAGAAATTGAGGGTCCGAGAATTCAGAAAGGCTGAGAAATGTTTATTAACATGATACAAATTTACGATGACTGAATATTTTTAATCACTTAAGTAGTGTGAGAATGTTAAACTTCATTATTTCATGAAATTGAAATGATAAGTACCGTTTCGAAAAATTATTACTAAGCGGCAGCAAATAAAAAACATCTACGTACATCTACATATTACCCTGCAATCAAACATGCAAACAAAAAGAAAATAAGACACTTATTCGGCCTGTTGTGAACTTTCTTCAGGCGGAGTCGACAAAATATTTCACTAAAAATAACTAATTCGCATTCATGTTTAATTTCTCTTCAGTTTTAAGCAACCAGTACGAATATGTGTGCTCATTTTAAGATGCACTCTATAAAATAAATAGAAATTTACTAACCTGTAACAAAGGATAACCGAAGTAAGAATATCTCAAAACCACGACTGCGGAGCGATCCTTCCTGGATAAGTTTTAGAGAATGACTACCAGAATACAAGGGTTCAGTGGATATGGAGAGGGAGTGAAAGTATATGGGGACAATAACCTCCAACTTTAAGGAAAATCCAAGTTAAGAATCGGGAAATATTTTTGCCGGGAACACACTCTACGGGGTATACTCGGGGGGAGGGTAGCAAGAAAATTAGAGGCTGCCTTCATAGTACCGCCCAAATTCCTTTCCAGTAGCCTCGTTTAACAGGTAATATCAGCAGGATGTATTGTAGACCCTCTCTCTATGTATTGAGATGCACATGGATAATCCCACTATTGAGCCAACAGATATTATCACAAAGACACATCCTTCCCAAGACTGAGGAGAATGTGTTCTCAAGAAAAACCTAACCCTTTCTTATTCGGTTTCTAAACGTGAGGCTTTCAGAAAGACTCAAACTAAAGCAAAAGGAAAAACCTTTCGCTCCCACTTTTTATGCGAACCGAAAAATATGGAACGAAATAAATAACGGTTTTCGGTTTCGGTTCGGGTTCAGAAAATATTTTTTTTCGGTTCGGGTTCGGTTTCACTCCAGGAAAAATAACGGTTTTTTACGGTTTCGGTTTTCGGTTCGGTACCGGTTCGATGCCCTGTTATATAGACACAATTCAACAAAGAATTATGGAGCACGTCCTATGGCTGAAAATTAAAGTTGGAGACTGCATTTTTAGGCGCGTTTCGCTTACAGCGTGAGCGCCTATTATCGTCGGTCGGTCCGCACGTTCGTTCTCGGCTTCTACCTAACGGATTTTCATGAAATTTGATATTAAGGACTTTCAATCAAATATAATAAGAAAATCGCAAAAATAAATCACGTACGCCAATCAGGGGTACCACTTTACTGGAGACAAAGAATTAAATTTTCGTCATATTTCGTAAAATATTGATCATATCAAAATATTTTTCAAATAAAACTTGTAGAACTAGTAAAGTGGAGTCTTTCCTTCTCTATACATTTTTATCGTAGGAGTAGCCGTTATCGAGAAAATCAAACAAGAACGTCTTATATCGAGTTGAACTTAGAAAATTTCTTGCATGGTTACTTCATTGTTGCTAACATAAACAATCTCCCAAACAAACGTTTAATTTCCCTACGTGTCCATGTAATATTATTAAATAGGAAGAAAATTGATTATTTATGATGAAGAAAAGAACTTGAAAACGCTATTTCCCTTAAGTACAGGTATACTATAATTTCTTTCTAATACTCCATTGCACGAAACGCGCCCATTTGTGATACGATGTACACTTTCCTAACTTGTTTAAAAATACCTGTTTAAGGTATGCCACAACAAGGCTATGAAAAATCCCATACGAATTTCGGCTACAAAGCGGCCCCCTTCATTTGTAATTCACAGAAAATTGATTCTAAAAGAATATATTTCACAGAAAACGGCTTTATGGCTTGGTTCCTGAGACAAGTATTTTTTTTAAATGCTTGTTCTTGAGCAGATTATACTTCTTCGAATAAATTATAGAATAATTGCATGAATTCATATATCTTGCGAATAATTCCATTTATCGGTGTCAGTTAAAATATAGGAAGGCCGAGGAAAACAATTACGGTGCATGCGTGAGAAATAGACTGAAGTGGAAAAAGAATGTCCGCTGTCCCGAGTGAGCTATACGCAACATGCTATTTTTTCATCAAATAAAGTCACTCGTTTTATAAGATATTGATGTCACTTGAGCTCACGGACGAGATAAAATTATCATCTAGTTTAGAAATCTTTTGACCCCAAAGGCAGTCAAGCTGTCATCTATACACTCTATACACACAGAAATAATCGATAGGGAAATACATTGCTTAACTGGTAACGGGGCGACGGATGACCGACTGCCACGTTTACCGAAAGCTCTAGAATTGAAAAATTCGCATAAATATCCCTTCCTAATGAGAAAGACGTCATTCGAAGTCTTCGCTTTAAGAAGACGAGCGAGCAAGCCTTTCATCGCTAGGTTTTCAAGGTGAAATATTATGAAGTCGCAAGTTTTTTTAATGGCGTTTTCTCTCTTCGTATTAACGGTGCAGGATTTGATGACAGATCCAGTATGCGGCACCGATCCAGGCTCCAGCAGAGAGGTTAAAATTTCATTGAAGAGCGTGCGTAACGAAACTGGCGATTGGATGGACATCTTTGCAGCCCGAGCGGAAACCAGCAATTCTTCGGATCGGGTTGATTTTTACGTAACGCACAGAGTGATCGAGTGTGGAGGAAAGCGGGTGGACTACATCCAAGGAGTTTCGATATGTAATTATTTAGTTTATATATATATATATATATATATATATATATATCCACAAATAAGAACTGTTTTAATTGCTCTTTATTTAGTTTAAAACAAAAAAAAATACACGTTTTTCAACAATATACAACGTGACTTTGGCTTTGAAATTATTTTTCTCTTCAGCCAATAACGAGGAATTTTCCGACGTAAAAGAGAAGAAAATAAACGAATTGACATTCCATCCAAGGTTTGGTTTGAACGTTGCAGTTCTAGATAACGGACGCGCAGCACAGAAAATAAGGTGAATTTTTCGAAAGGCATAACTTGTTGTTTTTCTCGAACCGCCTAATACATATAGCTTCTCGGACATCATTTTTGTATTATGGAATACATTTTAGCTCCTTAACATTTTTCTGCGATCGTTCCTTACAGATTAGAGAATGGCACCTATTCAGCCGTTTTCACGAATCGACCACTGGAGGATGACGAAATATTCGAAGTCGAGGTAAATGAAAAGAACGAAGAAAATGCCAACTCTATATCCATCGGTGTCATCACACGCTCTCCTGACGTCATTGATATTTTACCGGAGATGCTCGATTCGTGAGTTTTTTATTTACATTGATTCACTTAAAAAATTATATTTAAAATTCTCATTTCCAAGGACAGTCGATCTTCAAATAAGTCTATAACTCGAATTTTTCATAACTCGAAGTGATTTCATTTTACGGCAAAAATTTTTTCATATAAGTTTTCTTCTATAACTCGATTTTTCTATGCTTCGAATACTTTTTGTTTCCCTTGTGGTTCGACTTATAGAATTTCTAGTGTATTTTAGATAACTCGAATCTGATTGTAATTATATCGATTTTTTTACTGCTTTTATAGTAATTTACAGAAATTAACGAAAAAACTTACAGTATGCAAATTGAATTCGACCTTAAAGGCGTTTGTAATTGAGGATTACTATCTCAAATGAATTAGAACGCAGTTTAAAATTTATTGAGAAATAATTTCTTCCTCTGCTCTAATGTATGAATTTTCGATGACTTTACTTTCTGTGTTAATGTCAAATTAACAAAAAAATCTTTTAACAGACCTTTCGCTCAGTTATACATATATAACGACATCTACTCAAACGGAACGAAGATATACTCAGTCTACGGAAAAAGTATCCACGAACTTCAGGTGCGTAAAAAGTAACTGGCATTTCCCATAAGTGAAAGAGTTACGATTGCCACCTGATTAAACCTTAACCCATATAAACGATCTAATTTTAAAGGTCGGCGATAGGGTGGGTGTGATGAGGAATCGACTCGGCACCCTTCACTTTTTTGTCAATGGCGTCGATCAGGGACCCGCTGCATTCAACACCCCCTCACCAGTTTACGGCATACTCGAACTCAGAGGAAGTGTATCCAAGGCAACCATCGTCGATGCTTCGTCGCCTGTCTCACCATAATGGATTCAACGATATTACATGGATTTTTCTATGTAATCTATTGTGAAATGTAATTTTTGCATGCATACAAGCAATATATCTTGTAATAGGAGTATATAGAGAGATTGAATATCAAAAGTGTTTTATTTTCCATATTTACCTATGATTTAGAGTCGCATGTAGCATAAGGATATGCTTATCAACACACATTGTACTTTAACATGTTGTATTTTATTTTCTGCTCTGACTTTATATCTTTCATTCGAATAAATTTGAGATTTCACAAGGCACGACAATACTTATTTTATTAATTCCCTAATATACTATTCAGTATATAGTGAATATTATCGTAGAATTATCCTGAATTGGATTTCATTATAATAAGAATTTATTGAACTACTATTTTTATATCATTCGCCAAGCTGACCGTTTGTAAAGCTCAATTCTCATAAGAAATTGCCTGTCAAATGAGGTTGAAAGTCATGCAGGACCGTTTATAAAGCACAACTGGACAAATAAAAAAAAATTAATTTTTTCGTCAATGGTTTTCCGAAAACTTTATACGGAATTAAAAGAGAATTTCGTAGCTAATGGCGAATAGCTTGAAAAAAAATCAGTTTCAAAGCAAATTCATTTAAATAAACAGTCCCCTTAAAAAATACGGAACAAGTAACAAATGCGATCCGACAAAAAAATTAAACGTAAATATTTTTGGATTTGACTTATATCGCGTATAAGAACATGATTCTAAATTTGGTCTGACGAGAAAAAACTATAACATCGGTTACCAAAGTATATCCAGCAAAAATAAACGTAATTTAAGCACATAATGAATAGTAGTGAATATTGTAGACGTAAAATGAGTCGTAAGCGCATAAAATGAAAAGTTGTAAAGTCACATGAAACGGGGACTAAGCAGAGTGCATGAAATAACACCTCATGCCGTGGAATTTGGTTCAGTCCCTTCGGTTAAAAAGTCTGATGTGTCCAGCACATGACTTTCTTCATGAAGAGTAATCAATATGATTGCTCTAAACATCAGCATCCTCTGAAATAATTATGTATAGGCAATTACACTCGTGTATACATTTTTAAGTTTTCACTAAACTTTACATTGAAAAAAAAACGCGTTAAAAATTGTTAGCTGTTGCTATGGATAACAAAATATCTATGCACAGTTGCAATTACTCTTGGGAGCGTACGCATCACCATCGAAAACTGGAAATTTTTCGCATATCAACGGTAACACTTTGCAACGTACTCAAGGTAAATTCCGACGAAAATCGAAATATCTCTTTTAAAAAAATCTGATGTGGCCAACACATGACTTTCTCTATATTTGGGGTATAGATATTTAAATTATTATGAATAGCCTTATTAGGCAAAATTATTATTTCGTATCGTAAAAGAATACAGTCGCCCTTATTGCCGTAAATTACGTATAATTTGAATGTTTACAGAATTCACCGCTACATGGTGATGGCGCTGTATACTGTAATTAAGATAAAGCGAAATAACTCAGAAATGTATGGTTCTACGAAAATTTCTTCCAAACAAATATTGGAAGAAATATTATTCTCTACAACTCTGGTGCTCACGTAGATTACCAATAACGATGCTTTTAAGGAGAAAACCGAAAAACCGGTTATTTATAAATAACTCCTAAACAATAACTACAATAGAAAATTGTTTCAAATAAACGTTGTAGAAAATTACATTCTCTATAACTTTTGTATAAAATTGTATATACAATAATGATGTTTTAACGAAGAAATATCGCAAAAACCGAATCGGGTTTCGAATAATCCTCGACTTCCGTTTACCCGTTATTGTCCAAAAGCTAATCAATTCTTTGCGCTCATGTTAAAATGTTATATATGAAGTTTGGTAACGATATGGCACGTACTTTTTGAGTTAGAGCGCCCAAAATCACACACACAAACTAGCGCGCACACACACACACATTCCGAAAATAGTCTCAACGTGTTCTAGGAACCTCAAAACGTGTATTTCCGTTGAAATATCGAAGTCAATTTTTTTCGTGAACGCAATACCTTCCCATTACTACGTATGGAGAAAGTCAAAATCTGATGTGGCCAACACATGACTTACTCCATATTTAGGGTATAGATACTTAAATTATTATGAATAGCTTCATGAGGCAAAATTATTATTTCGTATCGTAGAATAATACAGTTGTCCTTATTGTCGTAAATTACGTATATTTTAAATATGTTTACAGAATTCACCGCTAGATGGTAGTGGCGCTGTATACTGGTATTAAGATAAAGCGAATTATCTCCGAAATGGATGGTTCTACGATAATTTCTTTCAAACAAAACATGGAAGAAATATTATTCTCTACAACTTTGCTCCTTAGGAAGATTACCAATAACGATGTTCTTAAGGAGATATTTGACGGAAACCGATAAACCGGTTATTTATAAATAACTGCTAAACAATAAGTCCCATAGAAAATTGTCTCAAATAAAAACTGTGGAAAATTACATTCTCTATAACCATTATATAGAATTGTATGTACAATAATGATGTTTTAACGGAGAAATATCGCAAAAACCGAATCGGGTTTCGAATAAACCTCGACTTCCACTTAACCGTTATTGTCCAAAAACAAATCAGTTCTTTGTGCTCATGCTAAAGTTTTATATATGAAGTTTGGTAAGCATATGGCAAGTAAGTTTTGAGTTAGAGCGCCCAGAATCACATACACACAGACACGCGCACGCACACACACGCACGCACGCACACAGACATCAATCCGAAAATAGTCGAAACGTGTTCTAGGGAGCTCAAAACGTGTATTTCCGTTGAAATCTCGAGTCGATTTTTTTCATGATTGGTATGGAGAAAGTAAAAAATCTGATGTGGCCAACACATGACTTTCTCCATATTTGGGATATAGATATTTAAATTATTATGAATAGCCTTATTAGGCAAAATTATTATTTCGTATCGTAAAAGAATACAGTCGTTCTTACTGCCGTAAATTACGTATATTTTGAATGTGTTTACGGAATTCACCGCTACATGGTATTGGCGCTGTATATTGAAAATTACGAAAAAAAGTTGAATATCTCCGAAATGGATGGTTCTACGAAAATGTGTTTCAAACAAAACCTGGAAGAAATATTATTCTCTACAACGTTGGCCCTCACGAGGATTACCAATAACGATGTTTTTAAGGAGATATTTGACGGAAACCGAAAAAACCGATTATTTATAAATAATTGCTAAACAATAAATGCTATGGAAAATTGTTCCAAATGAAAGTTGTAGGAAATTAGATTCGCTATAACTTTTGTATAGAATTGTATATATAATAATGATGTTTTAACGAAGAGATATCGCAAAAACCGAATCGGGTTTCGAATAAACCTCGACTTCCGTTTACCCGTTATTGTCCAAAAACTAATCAGTTCTTTTTACTCATGTTGAAGTGTTATATATGAAGTCTGGTAACGATACGGCACGTACTTTTTGAGTTAGAGCGCCCAAAATCACACACACACATACGCACACACAGACATCATTCCGAAAATTATCTAAACGTGCTCTAGGGACCTCAAAACGTGTATTTCCATTGAATTCTCGAAGTCGATTTTTTTCGTGATCACAATACTTTCCCATTACTTCGTATGGAGAAAGTAAAAATGGATGCAGGATGAGGTTCCCGCTATATTTAAAAAAAAGTGTTCTTTGAAACGTGTTTCTAATTTCCTTTTTGTTTGCCCAATATAAATTTTGTCACACTTTTCACATTCGATTTGGTATATGCCTGATTTATTATGGGAGGGTATGCTGTCTTTAGGGTTCTTAATGAGATTTGACAAATTATTTTCATTAACAAAAACTGTGTGAAATCCTATTTCGGAGAAGATTTTTTGAAGTTTATTAGTAGCATAAAGGTAGTAAGGTAGCTTCATAAATTTTTTCGTATTGGTGTCTTTGTTGTTGAGTGTTGTGCAGTTTCTAAGGTTCATTCTGTGTTGATGTTTTTTTAACATTTTATGAATGAGTTCTGGTTTAAAACCATTCTGAATGGCTGTGTGTTTTATATAGGATAATTCTTTGGAGAAATTTGTATTTGATAGTGGTGTGTTGATTAATCGATGGATCATTGAATGAAAAGGTGCTAGTTTTTGTGAAATGTGATGGTGAGAACTCATGTGGATGTATGTGTTAGTATGTGTAGGTTTTCTGTAAATGTTGAAATGTAATTTGTTGTTTTTCCTAGTTAGAAGAATGTCTAGGAAAGGTAGAGATTTTTTATTTTCTGTGTCATGTGTGAATTTAATGGTGTCAAACTGCTTGTTTAACAAGTTTAAGAATTCTACAATGTTTCCTTTCGATTTGTCGAAAATAGCGAAGATGTCATCTACATATCTGAGCCAAATTTTAGGAAAATACGGAAAGGTGTTCTTACAAAGACGTTCGAAATTAGTCATGAAGATTTCTGCTAATAAAGGAGATAAAGGGTTGCCCATGGTTGTGCCTTTTTTCTGTTGATAAAAAGAGTTGTTGACCTGAAAACATGTTTGTTGCATACAGAGGGAAGTTAGGCGGATGTATTCGTCCATAATCGGGCCAGGAAGGTTTTTTTCTAGTAGTGAGCTTTTTAGAAATTCTATTGTGTTTTTTATGGGGACACTAGGAAATAAAGATTTTACGTCAAACAATACCAATATTTCGTTGTCTGAAAGAATTACGTTTTCTACTTTGTTGATGAAATCTGTCGAGTTTTTGATGCGTGAATCATTAGGAAACTGCATCTGTTTAAATTCGCTGTTCAGCCAATGGGCTAAATTGTATGTGGGAGCATTGATTCCTGAAACTATAGGTCTTAAAGGAATGTTAGGTTTGTGTAATTTTGGTAGGCCGTACATTCTGGGGACTGTCGGATTGGAGATGTTTAAACGGTAAAGGAGTTGTTTGTTTATTAGTGTAGGACATGTTTTAAGAACGTTTTTTGTAGAGGTGATCATTTTGTTAAACCCTAGCACAGATTTTATTTCAACGTTCAAGTATCTTACCTCGAAAATACTGGTTCAGACATTGTTGATTGATTGCTAGAGTAATTTTCAGTGAATATAATAACAATTTTCGATTCATTTTCCGTGAAAAAAATTATCGAGCGTCACGATTCCGATTAATAACGCAATTTCCGTAGCAGCGCTAATGCACCGCCGAGGATCTTTCTATGTCGCCACAATGAGGGATCAGTATGTAGGCTAAAGTAGTCCCTTGAAGTCATATCCATGCATGTGGATCATCCCAATAACAGACATGTTAGCGTGGTTATAGCCGTTTTTAGGCGCGTTTCGCTTACAGCGTGAGCGCCTATTATCGTCGGTCGGTCCGTCTCTCCGTCCGCATGTTCGTTCTCGGCTTCTACCTAACGGATTTTCATGAAATTTGATATTAAGGACTTACAATAAAATATAATAAAAAAATCGCAAAAATAAATCACGTACGCCAATCAGGGGTACCACTTTACTGGGGACAAACAATTAAATTTTCGTCATATCTCGTAAAATATTGATCATATCAAAATATTTTTCAAATAAAACTTGTAGAACTAGTAAAGTGGAGTCTTTCCTTTTCTATACATTCTTATTCGCGAGGTTATTGGGAACGTATCCCGCGCGAATGTTGAGGGGCTGGTGTATTTACGAAAAGGTAGGTATAATTGTTACATTTTTCAATAAACTTCAACGGAGATTTAGTTCTTTAGCGTAGTTATTCACGATATTGGCATTTTTATGATTATACCGTTATCAAAAAAATACCGTCATACTTTCATATGTCAATTTAAAGTTTTTTTCTTCTTTAGACACCTCAATACAAATATAACCATTATTAACGAATTATCTACTGTTTAATCGTCTGAGTGAAATGTATGTTCGTAATTCTTCCGTTGATATTTCAACGGACATTACACTAATTAAATTAATCCCGTCATTTTTGATCGGTTAATTTAGATAATACTAGCTTTTCGTACCCGGCTTCGCCCGGGTGCATTTCGGGCTACAAAAGGTTATACTTTTTCCCGCTTAGAAGACAGCTTGAGAAAATGATACATACTAAAACTTCTCTCCTTTCTGTAAACTACATTAGGAGTCTTGCAATAAAGTGGAAAGAACACGAAACGAACCAATACGAAAACTACAAAAACCATCAAGAAAAAAGAAATGAATTAAACGCTAACCAATAGCCGTAAATACACCAGCCCCTCAACATTCGTGCGGGATACGTTCCCAATAACCTCGCGAATAAGAATTTTGCTCTGATTATACTACCCAAACTTAATATTCAACAATCACACTGCTTTGTGCTCAACACTAAACCTAAAATTAAAATTCGCAGGCTAAAAATAAACACGAAAAAACCAGAAAACAGTTAAAACAAAATGAAATGTGAATAAAAAGAAAAATATACATACGTATATGCACAGCCACCGAAGAAAAAACTGGGTCACTTTAACGTTCTCCTAGCGGCGAGTTGGGGATGTTATTGAATAGTAGAAACCGAATGACAACATTGCAGGAGAGATGAGGAATGAGGGGCAAAGGAGGGAGGAAACTTCATGCCCTCTCGTACTAGGGAGAAACGCGGCTATAAGAAAAATATTCTTACCGATGAGTTAAATGGACCCGCTCACACTTATACGCAGCGAAGGGAGCGGAAGCGAGGGGAAGCGGAAAGAATTGCTTCGGCAGAATATTTCTTCGCTTCGTCTGACGTCTCGAGGCGAAGTTTTGTGCGATCGGCAACCTTAGTAAAAGTTCGAGGGTATTCGTCATTTTTTCTTTCGATGTGACCGGAGGAGATGAGGAATGAGGAGGGGGGAAGGAGGAGGGTGGGTTCCGCCGGTATTCGTCACTCTGCTAACATAAGCAAATCAACCGACCTAAAACTTGTGAGGCCGAGTCCCCACGTGAAACGAGTTCGTATTCTAGTATCAAGGCCTGCAGACGAGCTTCGAATAAGTCTTGTTGTGATCCAAATGATGCGGTGAAATAAAAACAAGTGTCCGTAAAATACCCTAAATGTAATTGATATTTAATAATCGGGCATTGACTCATGATCGCTATTATCACGAACGCATTATTAGCACATAACGTCATTTCGTAACTTTTATTCTCTCTCTTTAAAAACGGCTATAACCACGCTAACATGTCTGTTATTGGGATGATCCACATGCATGGATATGACTTCAAGGGACTACTTTAGCCTACATACCGATCCCTCATTGTGGCGACATAGAAAGATCCTCGGCGGTGCATTAGCGCTGCTACGGAAATTGCGTTATTAATCGGAATCGTGACGCTCAAGTAATTTTTTTCACGGAAAATGAATCGAAAATTGTTATTATATTCACTGAAAATTACTCTAGCAATCAATCAACAATGTGTGAACCAGTATTTTCGAGGTAAGTTACCTGAACGTTGAAATAAAATCTGTGCTAGGGTTTAACAAAATGATCACCTCTACAAAAAACGTTCTTAAAACATGTCCTACACTAACAAAAAAACAACTCCTTTACCGTTTAAACATCTCAAATCCGACAGTCCCCAGAATGTACGGCCTACCAAAATTACACAAACCTAACATTCCTTTAAGACCTATAGTTTCAGGAATCAATGGCTTAAAAAATAATGAAATCAATATTTATTAATTGAAAATATTTGAATGTGGCAAAATTGCATTTATCGTTATCGTTACCTATAGTAAATTAAGCAAATTCATTGTAAAACAAACATTGAATATTAAAAATGCCCAATACAAATAAAAGAAAAACAAAATTAACAATACTTTCTAATTTTTAATTCCTATTTATTGAGTTGGAATAATTATAAATCGAAAAATCAAGTCACTTTACGACAGCCTAATTCTTATGTAAAATTACACCGCTATAACAACAACACTTCAAGAGGTTGGACTGATCCTGTCTCCAAGTGAGAGAACCAAGTAACAAGCCAAGAAAACGATCAAAGAAGAACTCAACTCACAAGGGGAAGGCACTACTGACCCCCAACCGATTTGGCTGAAACTTCGTAGAGATAATGTCCATGACGTCCGATTAACGAAAATATATACATATCAGGGCCAATACCCAGCCGTTTTTATTTTATTAATAAAAATAAGTTATTATTTCCCTAGTCACTGCTTAACTACCATACACGGTAACGTTGCTTGTAATAGGCGGCGCTAGCATAGCCGTTAATGCGCTTGGCCATAAATGTCAAGGTATGTTGTTCGAGTCCTTGTTCCGAATTTTTTTTTCATTTTTTCCCACATTTTCACTTTCATTTTAAATGCTTATTTCTTAATAACGCTATATATTTTTATTTTTTAATAGTTAATATTTTTAATATACTGATGTGCAGTTTTGAAGAATTATTTTTAGCGTACATAGCGGTTGGTTTTCCTCGTTAATAAATTTTTCATTGTAAAGTGATTTATTATTGTCCTCCCCATGATTAAACAATGAAAAGAAACTTATTGTCTTGCACGTATTGTTTCACAATCATGACATTGTCGAAAAATGCTTTGAAAGCATTTGGAAAAGGATCAGATAGGAGCGATCTCAAGTGCTACAAGATCAGTGTTACTTCTTTCATCAGAGCATTGTGAGCATTTTAACTAGTGTGTTTCGAAGTGTATTTCTAACATACTACAGTTTTTGCTGATTCAAAAATGGAATATACTGCTTCAACATCTTCAGCGGGGAATCCTGTAACGAGCAAAAATATTACATCTTTTAAGTCTCCTCCTTTGGATGACGAAACAGCGAAAGATGCATGAAACTCCTCTGAAAAAATGGATTGATGTCGGATAAAGAAGTTCCCGAAAGTGAATGTGGCCGTAGTGTTGTAATGGCCCAAGAAATTTATACACGTGTTGTGGATATGCTTGGCGAGACGAACTTCCATGATGATTATGATCTGGTGGGGCCCGATGAAGTCGACGAAATGCACGGGTATGAGGAAATAGAGTTAGCTTATAGTTATATATACTATCATTGTGATTAGGAATTTTATTTAGAAATAAATGGATATTTAAACTTAAAGCAATATTAGGAAATTAGGTAATAAATACTTTAAATGATGAAAGTGAAAATGTGGGAAAAAATGAAAAAAAGTTTCGCGACAAGTACTCGAACATCAGATCTTCAGATTTACAGCCAAGCGTGCTAGACACTCCGCCAACACCGTTATTTACGAGATCCTTTACCGTGTACGGTAGTTAAGCAGTGACTAGGGAAATAATAACTTATTTTTATTAATAAAATAAAAACGGCTGGGTATTGGCCCTGATATGTATATATTTTTGTTAATCGGACGTCATGGACATTATCTCTGCGAAGTTTCAGCCAAATCGGTTGGGGGTCAGTATAATAAAATTGCATTTCAGTACATTTAGTGGGTTTACATGAAGAATTATTACGCTCCCAATTATGTGATTCCAGTCACATAGATACTGCCTGGGCGAAGTCCGTAGGCCCGGTAGAGATTGAATGTTGAGACCAAAATGTTAAGAGTTAAACTCTGACGTCTGTGCATTTAAATCAGGCATGTAAAACTTGAAGAGATAGCAGGGTCGCATTAAAGCGATGAATGCTATAGAAGGGCCACATTAGGATTGCTGTTACTTTATGAGAGTAAGATTTGGAAAAAATGATTTATTCTAGAAGACTGGATGCCTTTTTTGGCCTTAAAAACAGCAATTTATCAAACATGTTCTATATGACCTCAGTAACAATGACAGAATATTGTCCTTTTCATAAAAATAAAGCATTTATATAAAATATTGAGTGCTTTAGTTCAATCAAATGAGTTTTTGGGTTGTAGTTAGGGAAAGAAATGGACTCATGTGGCCCACAGGCCGCCAGTTTGACATACCGGTTTTAAATTAAAAACTCACTAAATTCTTTCATACACATCATATAACAAACTAAATCCCTCTAACAATAGGAAGGAGGAAACTCAAATCTAATCACTTAAATATAAAGTCACCACAAGTTAATATCTTTCCCTTTTCTCTCTGTTTCAACTACTTACCATCCGAATTGACACTGTAATAAAACAAAATATGAGATGTGAACAAAGTGAATCTGAAAAGTTATGTGAAATAAAATCATAAAACAAAAAATTATTGCATAGATTTTACCTTTCATTATGGCCAACTACCATGGTCAGGAAAATTCCATAGTCCAGCATGGCCTATTTCCCAAGGGCACTGGATTAAAGTGCTTGTACTATATTAGCTTTTCTATTTCATCTGTTGTATTGCTAAATTTCCCTCCAAATTGTTTGTCTTCTTCTACTACCCATTTCAAAAACTGTGAATGTGGGCTTGGATCAGCATTTCCCTACCTTTTGAACTCTGTGGACCACTACAGCAACCCTTCCAATCCCTGCAGACAACCTCATTTCTTACACTAACCTACTTACTGTATCTATGTTTAAGAAAAGGAGTTATATGGTTACGTATTTTATTTGAGCATTTTGAAATATATTACACATGCTTCAGTATGTTTGACGATCACCTGATTATTTTTGTTTTAATCAAAGAAACATTTTCAACATTTGTGCAGGAAAATTTTTTTAAATATGAAATAATTTTACAAACTTAATTAATAACAATATTCAATATGTTATAGTGTAAAATTTGCATAACTTTTCCCAAAAAAGTATGAGGTGAGGACTAAAGAAAAACTACATTTTGGAAACCTCCACGGACCACCAAAAAAACCTTCATGGACCACAAGTGGTCCGTGGACCATACACTGAGAAATGCTGGTTTGGATAGTATGCAGTGTGTTTCATTCTGATGTTCAATATAGACATTCCCCGTCACTACTGTAACTACGGGGGAGCAAGCAGGGCATCTGCCCCAAGTGCAACTAAGTAAGGGATGCAAAAAATAAATAATAAAATAACTAAATAAACTATAGAAAATAATTTTTTAAATGGGGAGAGGTTAATATTTAGTAGTTTGCTCTGGTTAATAAAATATCTAGTTATGGTACGGTTCCCAGTAAGCCATGTAGAAGTCGCCTGGTTGATGAATTAATCTGCACTTGGATGATCCAGGGAGTTCTTACTCAGTGCTATACAGTATAGCAGTTTCCCAACAGAGGAGCAGCAGAAAGTGATTAAATAAATAAGTTAACAATTTAGAAATGAGGATAGATCATTAAGTCAACAATTTCCCTCTAGTATATTGATAATGATATAGCACTAAGGAATGAATGTGTCCAAACATTGTGATACAGTGGGTTCCGCTTATTAGAATCAAGTCGGGAATCCGTTATTTGATTCAATTAAATGGCTGATTCAATAATCCGGAGTCTGCGTATTTTAGTTATGGCAAATAAGAAAATGTTAGAATAAAGTTCATATCTCTTTCGTATATAAAAATTTCATGGTTATGCTAATTTTTGAGAGATATAATATAAGAAAGTTTATAACAAATAAAATTTTAAATGTAAATTTCACTTTTCGTGTTATGACAATGTCATCTTCTGCCAATAGGAGCTTCAACAATATCGTCATCTATCGAATTCAATCTACTGAACTCTTCCTCAACTTCCACCTCTTAGGTTTTCATTTCTGCTCGATGTGATGAAAATCTGCTTTTCCGTAGCATTTTGCAACTTTAGGTATACAACCCTGCATTCATTCATTGCCGCACGATTTCATAAACTGAAATAAGTGATTCCAATAATGGGAAGTTTTTTAAAACGTTAGATACAAAATGGTTTTGGTTTTACGGTTTTGATTCAATAAAGCAGCTGATTCAATTAACCACTGATTCTAATAAGCGGAACCCACTGTACCAATAAAAATATAAAACCTTTTTTCAAGTTGTAGATGCCATGAAATTCTACAGAAAGTTGGAAAACACTGCTATACGGTATCTGCAAATGATGGTCTCGTCAGTTTTTAAACGCTAATACAGAAGATACAACATGCATATTACAAGCTTATTTAGAAAATGAGCAACAGAGAATATGGGTACCAAGATTTCCTTTAGCCTTGCAATTCATTTTCTGTTGCACGTGAGAGAATTAGAGTAAACATTGAGACAAATAACGAACATCAGTTAATGCTAGTTAGATGACAAAGTACAAATTAAGATCATTCCCTTCAGACTTTTATCATAATAGGAGTTTTCTTAAATTCGATGTCATCTTTCTTTTTGTGGAAAATATGGTATATTCCAGGGATGGCAGTTTTTGCTTGTATACCAAAATTACAAAATTTGGCTTCTCTTTAACCTACTATTAACTAAAAATCCACCCAAAAAGAAATAATTTTATGGTTTAACCATGATCATTTTTTCTCAGACTAGAGCTCAGAAAACAATGCATTGATTACATAAAATTCAAGTTTTCCAAAAAGATACATTGCCCAAGATCATTTATGTACAAACTACAATTATGGAGCAACTAGTTTCTCGACCCTGGGCAAAAGGTTACTATTATAGTTATTTATCAAAATAGTTGTAATCTCGCTAGAAATAGTCTTTTATATTTAGTCAGAAATGGAAAAATATTAAGTAGACAGCAAATAAACGATTTTTGCTGAGTGCCAAACAAAATCATCTCACATACCTAAAGCGGCATGCATGCCATCGATTTGCCATCCATGGTAAATTTTAATCCAAATCCTGATTTTCATGAAAATTCAAATCATTTTACTTTACTATTTTTTTTGGCAATTCTTCAATCAATTCCAACAAAAATAAAACAATAATTCAGCTAACACTTCCAAAGACAAATAATTACTATAAATTTTGTCTACATCGATCCTGATAAAAATACAAGCCGTATTTAAGTGTAAATTTGGTCAGCACTACTTTATTTGAAGCAATGGTAATGTTCAGAATGAAAAATGTAAATTAACCACGTCATACAGGAATTGCAGTGTGCATGAAACCCCTCACGAAATTTATTAACTTATGGTTTCATATCATGAAAGTCTCATTGTCTTTCTGTGCATTTTCTCCTAGCATGACTGTTGATCAAGTACAACTGAAATTGAAACATTCATATTGTAGTATTTTACAAAATACAGTAAACCCTTGCAGTTCTCAAGGAAACATAGTGAACGACAAGACCTTGATTAAATGAGAAATAGGGAGTAAGGGACTTGGGTTAGCAGCGCCTATTTTTTGTTAAGAGATCACCTTTTGTGACAAACATATACATAATCCTAAAATCAGGCATGGACGATTAACTAGTTATCTATAATATAATCCAGACACCATCATCTCACTGCATGACACTTATGCATTGGTTCAAATTCCTCCAATCACATTTAAACTTAATGAATAATCACTGTGTTATTATTAAAGTAGTTTATAAAGAAGCAAAATGATTAAATGTTTAAATTATATTGTCTTTGATTAAACTAGCTAACAGAGAAATACAAAATGAAACACGGTAGAAGTATTGTTGTTAAATTCTGTTAATAGAACTCCTGAGAATGTTGAAGTATGATATATTGTTATACATGCCTCAGCTCTGCCTATTTAAATACAAATTTGAAGTTTCTCTTAAGGAGGTTTTATACCAAGGTGATTGGTGACAGTGATCTGATTTGACGGCAATTGAAGTTGCCAACAAATCACTGTCACCAATGTGTTTATATCAAAGCAACTGATTTTTGATGGTGATATGATATTTATTTTTACTTAGTATCAAACATGTCCTAAAGCGAAGAGGATGTACTTCTTTACTGCA
The DNA here is from genome assembly GCA_036926305.1 of Uropetala carovei. NCBI lineage: Eukaryota > Metazoa > Arthropoda > Insecta > Odonata > Petaluridae > Uropetala > Uropetala carovei. The sequence continues at coordinate 13,198,738 of JAXCHB010000001.1, read as the reverse complement.
CATTACGATGGCAGTGTCGCCGTAGTAAGCAGAATGATAGAAGATTTAGTATTCACCCACTTAATATTTCTAATTTGCCATATAGCTCTTTTATATTAAGTCGTGAGTTAAACCAACAACCTAAAAAATTTCACTTCTTTTAGCGAATGAGCAAAGAAAAAGAAGACAGGAATTACTGTTTTAATAATATGTTTTTGGAAAGCTTTACCCAATGTTCTACGAATATGAACTCGTATTCAAACACCCTTCTTGAAATTGCCTACACTCCAGGGGCAAAAAATGAGTGTACCGGTTTAGTTGATCTGAAAACTTGTCACTTTACCCAGAAGTAAAAACAAAAAGTACGGTTTATAAAGAAGTGCTGGACCCAACATTTTAAAACATTATTATTAAAATTTACTTAAATTTGTATGGTTTTTAAAAAGTAAAATGTTAAAGAAAACGTTTTTAATAATAAATAATAAACCTGCTAGTATACTCATAATAGTAATACCTATTTTGTTTAATTACTGTGTTGAAAGTTTCAGCGTTCACATACAACAATTAAATTCTTATAATTTTTTCACTTAAGATATATCCTGTCTATGCTGCCGTTATCTGGGTGGCTTTTGGAAAAGAAAACTTTTAGTATGCAAAATTTGACAAGCATAGATTATTAGGCTAAAGTTCAGGCTTTAAAAATGTCTTTGCTTTCCTTACAGCATAAGCGGTAGCGAAATTATAGACACTGGAAGTTTAGGTGACTATATTTTTGAAGGTGATAATAGGCGACTGGCAGGTGAATAGAATAACGGGTGATCGGCAGGAAAAGTCACTCAGTGACTAGAGTTGCCGAGTCGCTTCCAAGTTGCGTCACCATCACATTTCCGTGAACTTGGTATAAATGGCTCCATTTAAGTGGATGTGTTGTCCAAGAGCAACTGAAGTTACCTTAAAATCACAATCACATCACAGTCACCAAACACCTTGATATAAAACCTCTCTTAGAGAATTGAAACTCTTTTGTATGAATTCCTAAATCAGATGACTGTCTTAGAACATATCCTTATCTCATTCTTTCATTTCAATATTTATGATTGACTGCATTGATTGTTTCATGAAAGTTGAATTTTAATCTATGAAACTAGCCTTACAATGTTAAATCAAGCTTAAGAAAAAGACCAAAACATTCAACTGAAACCGATAAACTATGAACTAAAATACTGGCAAATCAAGTTGTAAGAAAATGAGCAAGGTATGTTGATGGCATAAACTAACATAACACAAAATGCTTATCTAATGCTTAATTGGAATATTCAAATGTAACAATTTACAAATGCTGCACTTTCTGGATGATTTGAATCTGCATAATTCTCCTGTAAAATTGTAGTTCATTTCCAAAAAGAATAACAATACATCTAAATTCAAATCCTAAAGTTACTATTTAACAATGGCTAGAATTGAAGCACAAAAATGGCACTGGGACAGGCATGACTAAGTTCTCAATGGTATCTATTTTCCAAAAAAGCCAGTCTCATATGCACTGAATACTAGCTGGAGCTTATATTACCATTCTTCTATGATGCTCTTGTTCATAATAATGGGATTTTAGGCAAGCCCATTTGAAAAAGATGCTTTTGAATCAATGCAACACCTTCTGACTAAACATTGGTCAGTATGAGGCATTTTTAAATTAGATCAAAATAAATGAATTGCAAACCATGTAAACTGCATAAAGAAAGGGTTAACTGCACATTTAATTAATTAAATATTATTTTAATATATACTCTTTCTTTTCAACTAGTTCAAAATTTACCTATAAGCAAGTCAAACTCTTAGTAACATTCCTTATAAAAAGACTTACATCTAAATGGATTTTTGAAGCCACCACACTGTCCTTGGATAACAATATTTAAAGATATTATTTTATCGTAGTTTTTATATCTCAATGTGTTTTGTTTGACTCTAGTTTCAACAAACCGGTCCTGCTAACCATTAAGGCAGATAGCTAGGTTCCTGAGGAAGGAATTATTATGAATAAACATATTTGGAATAAGATTATTACCTGCATGCCATTCAAATTTTAGTCCCCACTTAATGTGGCACTCTAAGCTAACAAAATTTATAAAAGCCTGAAAATTTCTTCACCTCCAGTGCAGCTTTCCTTTCCTCTGCTGTTGACAGATTCTGAAAAAATAATCAAAATACATAATTAATTAAAACTGACAGCCATACTAATTCATTGCTACCATAAAAGCAAGGAATACTAAATTAATTTATAGTGAACAGGAAAAACATATGCTGTAGTCATGTTTATCAAATTTATTATGTCTCAATAATCGCATTACTGTTTCAATACCATTAAAAATTGTTGTTTTATTATATTCAGAACCATCTCCTGAGAACCTTTTGCAGGACACTGTTTGATACATAAATAATTAAAAATAAGCCTCGAATATATATGAATAACATTTTTTCAGTCTAGGTGTACAGTTATAATTTTCAAATCTCAGTAATAACCATCCCAACCTACTTCATGTCTCAGTGGTTAATTTAATGCAAGTCAATATTCAAACCAGTGCTCGAAATGAGCCGGAATACCTCTCTGGCTGGTCATACGAACCGATGATACCCTTATTTATCAATCTTAATCAGATAATTTGATGGAGCAATGCTAAAACCACATGGATTTTAAAATTAACTTTTTCATGGAACTCCAAGGTTTAAATAGTGATACTCAAATTCAAGAACAAACACTAAAAAAATTCTTCCCTCCAGTATCACCAATAGCCACAGTAAGGTTATAAAAAAAACGTGCATTGTAGCTACAAAAAATCCACCTTCAGTGGTAATACACCATCGGTTAATTTAGCCGAAATGTACATTTTTTTAAATACCTTGTTGGGGATATTGGAAATACCTGAGATAAGTATTTTTTTCACCCTTTCAATGCTGAGCTGAATGTTTTGGCAGTATGTGCCATTCTGAAAACCATTCTCTTAAAGCCAGGAGTTTTCGCTATTCTTTGTAAAAGCACACTGCTATAATATGATGCAAAACTAATTTGCTGAGGTGAGACTAAGCAAGTGACAAATCGTTTTGTCAATAGCACTGAAAGGGTTAAAGTGCTTGTTCTTGAATTTTTTTCTGCCACAAGACAAGCTCAATAATTTTGTTGAATTAGTGATAGCCAAAAGCAAAATACTTTTTGAGAATACAAATGACTAAACTTTACCGATACATTTATAGCTATGGTTTGATTCTTTGTTAACTACCGTAACGATTTAAAAGCTCAGCTCTCAGAATCCATTTTCCAATTAACACTAACTTTTGTTATAATTGTTTGTTTTATTGAATTCATGAGTTTAAAATGATTTCTGTTGACAATGTATTGAATGTTGTAAAATCATCAGCATTACTGAGGAATTAATAAAAATAAAATACTGTATCCTAATTCAAATTTTTAAAAATATTATGAAAAACATACTCTTACCTTGGTGCGGAAGAATCTCGATCAATATGGAAGGCACAAACTCATAAGAAAGACGTAACTCTATGGACATCAGGATAGAAATATCACATTACATTGATTTTGTTTCTATCTTCTTTACTCTTCTGGTAATTTTTGCAAATTAAGATTATCTTGTTTACATTGGAATACAGGATATCTTAAGGTGACCGAGTTATCTAAATAAAATGGAGTACATATTTACTTTTTATTAACAAAATGGAAGGATAAATTTGATGAGCAACATACTTACAAATATGTGGTTTACTCCATATTTATTTTAATAAAATGATTATAAATGGGTCCATGTACTACAACAGGCTTAACGCATTTGTATTGCTCATTTTATAAAATATTGTATGCTTACAAGAAGAAATGAATGGCATCTGGATTGACAGACGTTCGGAAATACATCGTAATTTACAACATAATGTGTAGCATTAAATATACTTCACCTTTCCCTGAGCGATTTCCATTTTAAAAATTTAACCCACTGACCACAAATTTTCCTCTTGGGCCTAATGAAGTAAAATAAATACAGAATAATTACGATGATTAAACCATCGGCATACCGCTACACCGTCAAATACAACATAAGTTTCATATTTCTGCCTGTATTAGCACTGTAATCAGTAAAAGAATATCAGAATGTGCACACAATTTGTATGAAAAATTTGAAGTCAATTGTGTTTTAAGATTTTTTTTAAATCTGAAAACTGTAATAATAAATCTACGCTACTGATATTTTGTGGGATTTATTGAAACGGAAGGAGAAACTGCTGGAGGAATACAGGAAAAAGAGGATTGAAAAGTATCACGTACGAAAGAAGAAAGTATGAAATGAACGAACGCGGTATGCATAGACAGCGAAGAAGACGCTCGAGAATTAATACGCTGCGAAAGAAGGAATCCTGCTCAGGGCCACTGTTGCCACCGTAGCGGAATTCCACTACGCGTAGCGGTATTTGAGCTTATGTGAGACGTAGCGGCGGCGATTCAAAAATTGCTAAAAAGTTGCGACTTTTGAAATATTATATTGAAATAAAAAAAATAGTTTTAATTTTCATGTCAACTTCGCAGATTTTTATTTAACATTATATACTTTACGCAGTTTTCTATTTTGTAGTGTAGTGGCGGCAATATATGACTGTTTTATCTGGCCTACAGGCGACGCGGTTCCCTCAACTCGGGGAATCCCAGGTTGGGCCAGGTTCTATTCAGAGTTATATCTCACTCCGGTCTATATATTATGTACAATTCATCTCAATATGACTGGCGTAAGGAATTATTTCCATGAATTTATAACACTATTTAACGAGTTGTATAAGAGTTTGGTTAAGGAAGATAAAATATATCGACTACAGTAAACGAGACAACAAAAATAGGCATTTGAGGTATAAACGGAGAAATTAAAAGAAGCGGACAAGGAGACAAACGAAGATTCGGTAATTTTCTTAAATATAATGTTATAAGTATTGTGATAGGGTATTTAGTTTACCCATAATTTTATTTTTATTTGTTTTACTATCCAGATGGTTAAAAAAATTGATTTCTTAAAAGAGACATTCGACCAAGAGCTTAAGAAAATTACAATACCTGGACAAAATCAATTTTCACCGTATTTTTTCCTCTGCAAGTTAAAGCAACTAGGTACGTATTAAATATTAATATTTGGTGTTATTGAAATAGCTAAATCATCCTATGTAAGTACTGATTGTAACTTATACCGTATTTACAGCAGCCCTAAATGGATTAAAAAAATTGTGAGTGAAGATGAGTCGAATTCGGACCTGGAAAGTGGTTCTACTCCAAAAAGGAAAATGGCAGACCGAGGGGAGCTTTCTAAAGGAAAAAGTACATGCAGAAGGCAACTATTTTCCAAAAATTGGTTAAAAGAAGAAATTTTTTCAAATTGGTTGGAGCCTGTACCGTCAGACACAGCTAGGGCATGCAATGTAGTTTTAGGGAGCAAAAGAAGTAATTTGATAAAACATTCTTCCAGCCAGAGACATCTTACAAATGTTAAAAGTTTGGACAAGACAGTAGATATTACTAAAGTATTTAAATATGCAAATGAGCGAAAGGATCATGTCGTGGCTGACATTAGGTTCAGTTTACTAGTGGCCACACATAATTTTAGCTTCAATTCCATTGGCCATGTAATAGAAGTAGCGAAGCTTAATTTCAAGGATTCCGCTATTGCTAAAAATGTTAAACAAAATCACACTAAATGTACAAATATTGTTTAAAATGTTTTATCAGCCACAATTAAGGAACAATTACATGAGGAATTAAAAGATACCAATTTTTCAATACTTGTAGATGTAAGTACTGATATAAGAAACATCAGATTACTGTGTATTTTAATTAGATACAATTATAATTCAGAATTAAAAACACAGCTTTTAGACTTAGTTATAATAGATTTTGACGAGGGCACAGCCAGAGGTCTGTATTCACTTTTTGTAAAATGCATGAAAGATTTTGACCTAGATATTAAAAATATAGTCGGGTATTGTGCAGACAATGCCAGTGTAATGATGGGAAATAAAGTCTTTTAAAAGTTATCTTTTAAATGATAACTCTGATATTGTTGTAAATGGTTGCATTTGTCATTTGGCGCATCTAATTGCAGCAGCTGCCTCACAAGAAATACCTGGCAATATTGAAGGTTTTTTACAAAATATTTCAAATTACTTTTTGCGAAGCCCAAAACGTCAGTGTATTTTAGAAGAATTTCAGAAATATATGCATACTTCTAAATTAAAAATCATCAGCCCCAGCTGCCTCACAAGAAATACCTGGCAATATTGAAGGTTTTTTACAAAATATTACAAATTACTTTTTGCGAAGCCCAAAACGTCAGTGTATTTTAGAAGAATTTCAGAAATATATGCATACTTCTAAATTAAAAATCATCAGCCCGTCAAACCAGATGGTTAGCATTATCAAATTGTGTTAATCGAATATTGGAGCAATAGGATGTGCTTTATGAACTTTTTAGGCTAGCTTCCTTTGAGGATAAAAATCCGGTTGGAAATTTAATATTTGCTGAAATGCAAAATCCGTACGTAAAGGCATATTTTTATTTTTTTAAGCACGTGCTGCCCTTATTTAATCAGTTCAGTGTTATGTTCCAATCCAAAAAAGTTCTCGTAGACATTTTATATACAGAATGCAGAAGGTTTCTACGACTGTTATGTACAAATTTTGTCAAACCCTGTTATTTTAGTGATGATGAAAAATGAGATAATTTAAATATATTAGATCCTCACATACTGCTTTCTATCAATGAAGTGAAAGTTGGAGCAGGAACTATGTAGTTATTAAAGTACTGTGATAAAAATGATAATGAGCAATTTAAACTTACCTGTGTAAAATTTTATCAAAAGGCAGTCAGTGACTCAATTAAAAGATTTCCAATTAAGGGTCCTTTTTACAAAAATTTATCGGTTTTGGTACCACAAAATGCTCTTAATGGAAGTTTAACGTGGAATATTACACAAATACTAAACAAATTCAAAAATAAAATAGACACAATAAAAGCTAGCTCTGAATTAAATATGCTACAAGCATATTTTTCAAAAGAAGAGAAAAGTAATCTCTTAAATTGTGAAAAATACATTGAATTTTGGACCAAAATAAGCAAATTTAAAAATTTTAACGGTGACTATATTTTTGCAAATATAGGAAATTTAGCATTATTAGTATTAACCCTGCCCCACAGTAATGTTGATGTGGAAAGGGTGTTTTCTATGATGTCCGATATTAAATTTAAAAAAGAAATCGTCTTTTGTCTGACATATTGAGTGACTTACTAAGAGTAAAGTTAGATTTAGTTAACCAATAAAAGTGTTGCATGGACTACCCTATAACTGACGAACATATAAAAAAGTTTAATAAATTTGTATAGCTTTAAAAATCAAGAGGTTGCTGTCAGTGTTGACTCGTCGGAGGAAGACTGATTAAAATAAAAAATTCTGTAACCCACAAAATAACTTTTGCTTAGTTTTTCTAAAGCCTCCTCCAAGAGTGCCTTATGAGGAGTTTCATCAGACATTGCATATCTGAGCTTGAACGGGTGTTTTCTTAACTGAAAACTATTGAAAGTGTCAAATAAATTATCCACAAATTCAAAAAATTGGACAGTATAAATAGCATTGCTACCTAACTTACCCATAGCAACAAAAGCAAGTATCACTACACTTTCACTTTGGCTGAAGGCCTGAAATGCCACTTTAACTTTCATTTTCTTGAAAGCCCTGACATCAACGTAGAAATTTGTTATCTTTGGAATCATTTTTAACTTGAGTGGATCATGTAGCTCAAATAAGGTTTTAAAATGAGATCATTTCACTAAATTACCATTAAAATTAAAATCGTGCTTAAATAAATCATTCCTAAAAGACTTCAGTAGATGGGGAGGATTATAATAGAAAAAGATTTTACAGTCTTTAAATATGAAATAGGATTGGTTAGGGGACACACCAAGTTATCTACAGAGGCTCTGGTTGCGGGGTCCCTGATCCCTTAACCTTAAAACCTATGGAATTAATACAACAAACAACTATTTCTTTCAAGAAATCTACTTTACTACTCTCATGTGTGACCCAATAAGCTATAACCTGTTTCCACTTCTTGTTAATACCCTTAACCATAGAAACTAAGCACTGAGTCCCCACTGTGGGATTTGCAAAATGGCTGCTTTCACAAAACCCAACAATGGAATCAGTGCTACAGTCATAATGTAGATGCTCCTTAATAACTACTTCACCTATTACTAAACCTACAGCTAAATCACATTCTGTTAGGTTACTGGATTTATCCTTGAGTGCAGCCAAGACATTATTATCAATGCCAGGCTTCACAGTAACCTTCTTCTGCCAGTTTAGTAATGACCTTACTGACGGAAGATATAAAGTTTTCTGTAGGAACCTGTATGATCGAGGTCCATGGTAGTACAGAGAGAGTCCTTCATGTACGAGGGCCACCTTCTGCCATACTTACATATTTGCCCTAACTTCATCTGCGCCATGAATAGCTTATGGCTGCCAGAGGACAAGTATTTTCTGGATTTCACCACCAAGTCCTGGATTTGCTGACTTGTGGGCATTGACTTCCTTTGATTTTTTCGGAATAATCTGGACCGAAGTCCAGAAATATTCCTTCTATACCTGGCCAGCTTCCCTTGTGTTCTGGGAGTTGGATGGCTTGCCCCAGATCTCCTCCTCGTTGGTGTGGACATGTGACCTGCACCTTGATGACAAAAAATTGTGGTGTATGAGAATGACTATTATGCAAACAAGAGAAATAAAAAAAAAATCCAAGAGAAAAACAAAAAAAATTTTTTTACCAACTATGTTATATCAGTACTTATTTCCTATCATTTTTATCAGTCTTCTCCAAAATTGACCAATAGGTTCATTAAAATCTAAACAATGACTCATATGGTTAGCTTTACGCTGCATTCTTGTTATAGGCGAATTCAAAGAATAGTTGTTTCTATGGAAGTCTATCTTGAATGTATTAGAATTTCTAGTTATATGTCGAGGTAATTGAAATTTTAACATGCTAAAAAGATCTGTACGATTTATGTTAGAATTTATAACTTTAAATAGTAACATCAAGTCAGTCATTGATCTTCTAGTCTGAAGTGAATGCAATTTGAGAATTTGCAGTAAATAATTGTAGTTTAATTGATCCTTACTAATTTTTAATTTATAGTTTATAAACCTAAGGAATCTGTGTTGAACTTTTTCGATTCTTATTTGATCAATTTGGTAAAAGGGAGACCAAATAACTGACGAGTATTCCAGCTTGGATCAAACCAGGGCAGTATATAAAAAAAGCAATACATCAACATTTCTGAAGGAGTTACAATTTCTTAAAATAAAACCCAACATTTTCAGTGCATCCTTTGTTATTACATCTATATGTGTTTTAAAAGTTAATTGAGAGTCAAACAACACACCCAAATCTTTGATGACAGATAACCTATTTGGTGACTCGGAGTTTAATCTATAATCAAAATGTATTTTTAAGTTAGACTGTGAAAAACTTATAACATTACATTTAGAGGTATTAAGAAATACACAATTCTTCACTGACCAAGAAAATAATCTGTCCAAATTTTCCTGCAAAACTAATGAGTCGTAATAAGAATTAATTTTTCTAAAAATCTTCAAGTCATCAGCAAAAATTGCACATCACTGAATATTTCGCATATATCATTTATAAATATGGTGAATAAAAATGGACCAAGATGAGAACCTTCTGGAACCCCAGGTGTACTGATAAACGGATCAGAAAGAGATGAATTCACCTTAACTATAAGGGACCTATTTTGAAGGTAGCTATTTATCCATGTCAAAAGTTTCCTATTAACACCGACAGCTTGTAATTTTGATATTAAAAGTGAATGGTCAACTTTATCAAAGGCTTTTGTGAAGTCTGTGTAAACTGAATCAACTTGTAGATTTGATGTAAAAGACTTTAAAATATAATCCTGATACAGTAAAAGATTAGTTGTAGTTGAACGGCCAGCCATAAAACCATGCTGTTGGGGAAGAATGATGTTCTTTAGGGGAAATGTTAGGTGTGGAACTAGTAGTTTTTCAAAAACTTTAGGTATAATGGAAATAGTTGATATTGGCCTATAGTTACGATTGTCTAATTTATCATTTGATTTATAAATTGGGGTGACATAACTGACTTTCCAAGATAAGGGGAATATGCCTTTACTTAAAGAAAGATTAAATAATTTAGTGAGAGGACCAAAGAGAGATGAGCTACAATGTTTCAAAAATATTGGTGGCAAGCCATTGGGTTCAGAAGACTTATTGATATCTAGACTTAAAAGTTCCTTTGCGACATCATCATTTGAAATGATGCAACTATTCAAATTAACATTATGAGGATAATTGTAGTTAACAGTACAATTTGATGCAGGATTATAGACTTCGGCAAAATGTCTAGCAAAAAGGTTAGCAATTGATCTACATTCAGTACTACTAATGTTATCAAGATATATAGAATTAGGCAATGTATTACTACCGGACAGGGACTTAACATATTTCCAAAAATTTTTTGTATTGACTTGTATTGAATTTTCTATATTCGTTACATAGGAACAATAGCAAACTTTAGAGATGTGTTTGCACTCGGCACGGAGGGTCGTGTATTTCGTGTAGTCTTGAGGTAAACCACTTACTTTAAATCTTTTATGCAGTAATTTCTTCTCAACTGTTAGTTTCCTGAGTGAATCATTAAACCATATAGGAAAATGACTATTTTCACGTGTTTGGTTAAAAACTGGTACATATCTTTCAATTGCACTATTTATCACAGAGTAAAAATTATTCACTGCTTCATCTCCCTGTAAGTTTGGTGGAAAACTCCAATCTATAGATTTGAAATATTCATTTAACTGAAAATAATTAGCTTTTTTGAAGTTATAGGATTTGCTATATACATTAGTCTTAACTAGATTCTCAAAATATTTAAAATGACACATCACAGGAGGGTGATATGAATCAGGATTTACCAATGGATCGGCATTCACCATAACAACAATATTTGATAAACACAAATCAAGAATTCTCCCATAAACATTTTTCACAGTATTAAACTGCCTTAAATCAAGGAATATACAAGTATCAACAACATTGTTAAAAGCTAATGAATTCGTGTGTACCAGATGTTGAGAATCTATATTAAAGATAAAGTTTTCATTCAAATTATAGTCACCAAAAAGTAGTAAGTTAGTATTGGGAAATCACTGCATCAGCTTTTCAAGTTCATCACAGTGGTTAGCATATACTCCATCAGGTGAAGATGGAGGTATGTACACACAACCAAGAATTAACTTCCTAGGCTGAATATTCACCATAACAAATAAGTGTTCGACATTATTATACTCAACAGATAGACGATGCGATGGAAGAGAAGTTTTTACACCAATTAGAGTTCCACCACCACGACTTTTCTCACTATTAACATTCGAACGATCATTCCTGTAAACGTTATAATTATTCAAACCGAATTCAACATCGGAGACATCATTAGATAACCAGGTTTCACTTAAAAAGATGAATTACATATCAATAGTGGCTACATTTGAACGAAAGATTTCCAATTTTGTTTTTAATCCTCGTACATTCTGGTAGAATGACGAATAAGTTACAGTAGCAGGATCTTCGCTTAGTTTTTTGGTTGACGCATTTTAACAATTTTTGGACATCCTCCAATATACTTAATAACAATGTCTGTTTCTCCTTTATTTTTCCTCTCCTCTAACTCATGTCTTAAAGTTTTATAATGATTTCTCTACATTAATGTTTGACCTGCTCTTACATAATATTTGGAACCTAATGGAGGTCTTGACGTTAGCACCTTTATTGCTGCGTATGGGGAATCCATGATAATTTTGAGGGGACGATTTCTACCAGATGATGCCTTTCCTAGTCGAAATACCTTTATTATCCTAGACACACTACCTTCGTCTGCTTGCAACACAACTTTCTTCGCTTGATCTACATCATAAGACACAAGGCATCCTGTTGATTACTGCTGGTTGTCTCTTCAATATTGTAAGCAATTACATTTGATGATCTTCTACTCCTTTCATTGGTTTCAGAGATAATAGCCTCCGTATACTCGGAAGTTGCACCGTCCAACTGTTGACCACGAACAGATTCACTTTTGAGGTTTTCAATTTCTTTTTTTAATGCTAACACCAACTCCCGCAATTCTCCAATAATGCTAGTATTTTGATCACTTCTGTTGAAGCACTTATCGCAGTAAAATAACAGTCGTTTTTTAACGAGTTTTATGTTTTGAAGTTCACTTCGGGAAAGTCCAGAGCATTCATCATGAATCGGATGTCGACATTCGTCACATTTTATTTCGTTCCCAGTCAGATTTTTATCACATATGATGCATAAATTAATTATAGGCATTATCAATAAGTTGAAATTAATACCAAATACTTTTAAAGGGCATAAATCAGAAAATAATATTATTAAGAAAATTTAAACACCTCTAAATGCCGGAACCGGAAGTTGTCAATATGACAATTGTTTATTGTATCTGTATTTGATCTTTGCATTTCAGTAATAAATAACCTTTCATCTAAGCAAAAATTGGAATTATGTTACAGTTTTAATTTATCTCTCCCTATGTTTAGATTTCTAAATATATTTTATGGTAATATATATTTCATCTCGCACGGAACATTTTCAAATTGCCGCGTAATGTATCCGCGGGAAACATCAGAAGAGCAATGTCCGCGCTTACCACTGTAGTTTTCTATAGTACTACGAATAATATTACAATTATTGTGCCTATATTTTCATATTGCTGCAAAATATGCGATTGGATACGTACAACCTGATTTTGTATTGGCAAGTAACTTGAATAGTGTTGTGTTTTTAAAAACTCATCTGAATGTCGTGCAGATGTGATTTTTAGATTACATATTAACAGTAATTATGTCGATTAAACATCTTAACGCAAATACAGTACGACTTATCAGTAGCACTGTGTGCATTTCAAATGTGTGCAGTGTCGTGAAAGAGGTAGTAGAAAATTCTTTAGATGCTGGAGCGTCGTCAGTGTTTGTTAGATTGGTAAGCTGTTTCCACTTTAATTATCACCTTTGAAAAAATGGTTTATACTTTATATTTATTTTTGCATTTGAGACGAACTTTTATATTTTGAACTTAGTATCTGCTTTGCAGTAATCAAATTTAATTTTGTGACAATATAATTTTATTGTAAATAATTTAATCATTATATCGTCTTCAGCACAAAAGATACATATCATCAACAATTTCTCTAATTATATTCAAATCTTTGTTATTTCAATTTCTACCCTTTAACATTCATTCGTTCTGTTTTGTTGCTATTCACTAAGATCATTTTAACAGAAAGGGTATCTCAAAAATATTTTAAATCCACTCGAATTTGGAATAATGTAGTAGTTAATTTAAAGTTTTAGCCCATTAACACTGAACATTTTTAAGGAAAAGCATGGATTGACACGAATCGAAGTGCGAGACAATGGCACAGGAATTTCCAAATCTGACGTTCCACTTGTAGGCCTTGCAAACCACACCTCCAGAATTATTAATTTCCAAGACTTAGGTGAGTGTTTTTTTAATCAATCACTGTACATTGAGTTAAATCACTCATTTTTGGATAGTATTGTGGAATTTCCTTTAACTGAAAAACTACTCATTTGCATATTATAATCAATTTTAATTTGCACGAATAGATCGTTTATAAGCCACCAAAATTCTTCCTTATTGTGAGGACAAAATTAGCGCTACATCCATTACAAAACTTTCTTATGTGGGTATGCTTCTTGACCATTCAGTATAATCAATGGTTTTATTATACTATGGACAGCTTGGCATGTAACTTAATGTATTGTAATTCCACTGGATGCTACATACAGTGACAGATCCAGAAAATTTTGACGGGGGGGGGGGGGGGGGGGGGGGGGGGGCACAATAAAAAAATCTATAAACATTATCAAGTGTTTTTGTAAGTTTCTACATGTGATGTGGGAATTGGGTTGCCACCTTTCTTCAGAGACAACCTGTAGACTTGAATACAGTTGAACCTCCTTAATGCAGCAACCTTGGGACCTAACCAGTGGCATAGCAAGGTGAATCCGGGCCCTGGTTCAAGAATTTTTTATGGGGCCCTCCTCAACTCCAATATATATTTTTTGGAAATATTATTTTTTTAAAGGGGATAATTGTAATGAAATAAATTTATTAATGTTTCGATGTTTTATAAATAAAAATATATTGCAGTCGTTTAATAATTTTATGCATTTAATTGTACCTAATATTATTTCAGAGAACAAATATTACAGAAATCAGATTACACAATTATGAAGCTGTAAATAGCAACAATTTTCATATTGCAAGACAAGTAATCTGCTGCCCATATGTAGCATCTATCACATAACACATTATTATTAAATTCTTCTTGCAAGATTTATTTTCCTCAAAATTTGTTACAATAGCAGAAGTGTCAATTTTAATAGCATGGGCTCATTCAGTAGATATCATTACGAGTCCACTGAGGCACTTCTGCCCCATTGAGTGCCTTAAATAACTTGTTATCAATTTCAACTTAGAAAATGAGCGTTCTGATGTCATAACAGTAACAGGAAGTGTAAAAAATAGTAAACAGGCTTTACATGTGTCTGAAAATGTTGAAGCTAATACATAATTTTGTAAAATTGACATAAATGTTAAATCATATGCAGAATCAAATTGGATAATTTGCGTTTTAAAGCTGTACCTGAAAGATACAATTTGAGGGACTAAATCTAGTGTGAGATCATCAGGGTAGGGTTCTGCTAAATTACTTGCAGCTTCAAATAGTTCATCATCAGTGTATGAGAGCATTTGTTGGGGCAGTAAACTTCTAAACAGATTTACAACACTGTGAAACCCTAGAAAATGTTAATTAGTTGCATAGAATTATGTGAAGCGATTTATAGAAAACAATGATTTCAAATAATTTTACAGGATCATTCAACTGCTGTCGTTTGCAAGGTCATCAAAATGCGCTACACTTCACGAGGCTTTCTTTTTCCGAAATTCGGATTCGATGCACCAAGTTTTAGCTGTCTGTATCTGTAGCAGTTTGAACGATAGATTTAAAACTATTCCGATATAATTTTAAGTCACCATACGCATTTTTTAACAAAGCAGTAGCTTTTTTGAGGTTCTTTTTTTCAGACTGGAGAAGTTTAGAGATGGTATTAATTGTTGTGAGAATTTTGCTTTGCATTACAATAATTATCATAACTTCAAAACACTGGGGCCTTTTAAGCATAGCTGTTGCTTCAGCCTTTTCTTCAAATTAGGTTGTTTTCAAATAATCATGGTTAAAACTTTCAAAACATCGGTTAACCTAAATCTTAATACAATAAGCGCATCGTTTCTGTTGGACTACCTTGTAGGACTGAGCCTCTTAAGTGTGGTGCTAATTTTTCCCTCTACAGAGAGCAATTTGCATCTCTCAGTGGTATTCCCGAAGAACACGTACACTCTTTCAAGTAGACTAAAAATTATGCAGTTGTGGAGTTGATTTTATGCAATCATTTAATGCAATATTTAGGTTGTGTGATGCACAGTGCATGTATATAGCATGAGGTGGTACTTTTTCAATACAAACATGCACTTCTGAATAAACACCACTCATTGTGACCGCACATTATATCCCTGCTCCATTAAATTATCAAGGGTTAACCCCTTTTCTTTTATTCCATTGCAAATATGTTCCTGCAAACCTACAGCTTTTTGGCTTTTGGCTATTTCAAAACCCAGAAATGACTCGCAATAATTTAGGTCTGTGGGTACACCATTTTTGTCTTTAGTTATATTTATGTAACAATATACGGTGTCTCAGTTGGTCAATTTTGGAAATATCTTGTGTAGTGTAGTGCCCACCCCCCTCCCCTTGGATCTGCCACTGGCTACGTAGGTTTATTTTGAGATGGCTCATGTAATATGCAGTAAACACTCAGTACTTGTGGAGGATACATTCCTAGAAATCACTGCATATCTTAAGACCAAAGGCTTACAGGAAAAGTGGTTATATGGGTCATTCATACGGAAGCTGAGGCGAACTTTCATAATTAATAAGAATAGCATATATTAAGTGCAGTAACCATGCTAATTATAACAAATATAAATAAAAACACTATAAACACCTTATTTGTGAATAATAAATAAAGAGAAAATGTTAAAAAATCTATTTAACTTATTGACGATATTGAAATGATGAGGATGATGGTGATATTGGAGGTTTGACCAAGTAAAATAATTTCAAGTAATTAAAAGATATATTATGAGTTAACTGAGAAGCAGAAAATATGCTAATTATTAGGGTCAGTAAAAGGAAATTGAGTCAGAAGAAGGTTAACTAGATGGATACAAACAATCTCCTCTTCCTTGTAGAAATAAATAACAGAACAAGGGGATGATACCTCTAAAGGAGAGGGGAAATCCAAGCCAACATGCAAACAGCAGAGAAACATTTCGAAATTTTTGAGCAAATAGCCTAGGGCAGTAATAACCTAAAACAATGGTTTTCAAATTTTTTCCATCTTCACAACACATCTGTGAGCATACAGAAAGTAAAAAATTAACCAAACCTCTGTGGTTTGGTGTGGACTGAATAATTATGTCATAAGGATTTATAGAGATTGATTATGAGTTATAAATTAATCCTTTGCGCATCATTTATGCTATTTATAAGTACTAAGATGAGCACTTCTGCTGTAGCTGCTAATATTCAGCATCATTGGTCAATCTTTTAGAGTTAATTTTCTATTTACATACTAACTATGGTAATGTAGTTACAAGTATAGTTAATGAAAATAATTTCAAATCTGTTATATATGAAGTTATGTAACTTTACATATAGTTAATTGCCTGAATAATTCTAAATTTTTAAATGTAGGTAAATAGTATTCTTTTTAATTACGCTTTTCCATTTTGCTCAACAGCATATTTTGCCCTTGAACAATATTTCGTACAGAACTTAAATTTTATCTCATGGACCGTTTGGTTTCAGATCATTTGGCTAGCTATGGTTTCCGTGGTCAAGCTTTTAATGCCTTGTGTGCTGTTGCTGATGTAAGTTTCACCACACGCACAGTGGATGATGACTTCGCTATCACCTATACTTTGGATAAAGAAGGAAGAATCATATCCTCAAAGCCTTCTCATCATTGTGTTGGTAAATTTTGTATTTTTTACTACACACCAGTGCACTGCAACTCAAAATTTTTTTGAACCTGATCCCACCTGAACCCGAACATATGTTTTCTCTGTACCTGAACCTGACTGTCCACCTGGACCCGACATTTTTGACAGATCATAAAGCAAATGAAAAAAGTCAGTTCCCTGAATTGCAAAAAACAAATAAAATAAGAAAATTAAAATGGATGCCTTTCTTTTCCTTAAATATCCAATTCATCATTTCCCTTTTTACTTTTATTTTTTCCATTTTTCCTCCCTTTTAATAATATCTTAGTCACTATATCCTTTCCTTTGTTAATTTCTTTAATACATTTAATGAGTTTTATTTTGTTATAGAAGAATTTTTTTCCTATATATTTCGGGTGACCTGAAATTTTAAAATCCTAACCTGATGCAGGGTTCTGCTACACACACACATAAAACACACAAGGTATTTGTAGTGACTGCATCAGTGATGATCAGGGGGCATGTTGTTGTAAGTTGTCGTCAGAGGCATGTTAGAAAGCTTAAGTTGCTAGCAAAGAAGTTCATGTTAATACCTTTGGTTCTTAGCTTAGAAATGAAATCCATCTCTCTGCTCTTTGGTGAAGTACTTCTCAATTTTAAAAATCTAGCTTAAATGAATTCTATTTGTAAAATGTGTAAGATTTATTATGCATTCATTAAAATTATTGAATTAGGTTTCTGTTTCACCTGACAGGCACAAGTGTAGTGGTGGAGAGTTTGTTTGGGTCTGTACCTGTTCGTCGTAAAATGCTTTCAACATCATCTTCATCTTCTCTCAAGACCACACTGAGACTTCTGCGGTGCTTTGCGTTAGCAAAACCTGGCCTTTCAATCACTCTGTCACATGATGGTTCCACTATCTGGCGGAAACCTTCTGTTTCTTCTGTCTTTTCTGCTGCCCAGGAGGTATTGGGATACAAACTTGCACTTAAAATGCAACGACTATTCTGGAAAGGTTCTCAGGTTCCTATGGAAAGAGTCATTGATGATGATAGCATGGAAACTATAGATATGGATGAACCTGAATGTGTAGAGGTAAGCTTTCAAGGTGAAATTTGTAAAAGAATTCAAGCATCAAAGTTATTGAGCCATAAGCATATTAATATATTTACTTAACAGTTACGTACCATATATTGAGGTGTATAAGTTAACCTTCATTTTTTGGCATGAAAATGCATCTTTAGGCATGTGATCATTATATAAAGTCAATCAGTTTCAGCAGTCTTTGGTTGGTTTGTCCTATGTATTGCTAAACCCGCTCGCTAGAAAAAAATGCAAATAATAATATTTATTTTTACATGCCCTTAGCAGGATTTGAGCCCACGACCTTAACATTGGGAGCTAGACATACTAACCACCCCTCTATCGATAACTCAAGAAAGAATAGAGATAGAAACTGTAAATTTGGCAGGAATGCTTGATTCACATATTTTAAGGCTAAGACGAAAAAAATCTATGAAAAAGTCCAGAGTTTGACTTCAATGGAAAGCATTTCCATTTCCCATTAAAATAACACTTAAATCGACTTTTTGTACATGCAGGCTTTCATTCTTGTTTAGATTAAAATTAAAAAGAATTAACTTATGATCTTTGAATATGAACCATTTTGAAGATATAAATTATAGTTTATTATTCTGTTCATCTTTTTCCACCTACAGTTCGAAATCCCTCATTTTAAATGTTTGTAATTCACATATTTTGGGAAAATCTTACCATTTTAATGGGATGTTGTCTTGCCTACTAATTACATTGTTAGACCTTGAATTCCTATTGTCATTTCAGTCCTTATTATGGGTGTGTAAGCATGCTTTGAATGCTTTTAATACGAGATAGATGGAAGGAAGGAGAGGGAAATGATTTTCATATCAACCAAAGTAAATAACATTCTTCAATTATTATAGTGAATACACATTCATTCTCTTTCATGAAGAATATACACAACTATTTTAAGTTTAACTAAAGAAAGCCTGTCATACGTCAGTTTGATAATCATTTACTCATTTTTAATGCAAGTATTTTAAGTTTAACTTAGGATCGTCCGTCATACACAAATCGATAAAGATTTCACAGATTGTGCACCTCACTTCAAGCATTAAATTCAGAAAAGAAAGACAACTGGAAACACATTGTTGAACATAACAAAAGTATCTGTTGAAATTTCCATATTTGATATATTACTTTTCACCCATCATATTGATGTAAATAGATAAACATATATACATATATCTACATATACACTAATAAGCATTTAGAAGCATTTAGTATGACATTTGATGAGACAAATAAAAAACATAAATTACAAAGAAATTAGGGTTAGATAATACACTGATATTATGCTACAAAATTGCTCAACTTAGCGGTGAAATTCTGGTAGAATAAGTGTGTAATTTGAAAGTGTGGGTTCTGGGCTTTTTATGTGGGCGTATTCTCGGCCAGTACCTGGAATGAATATAGAGAATTAGGTTAATTAACTTTATGCACTGTGAGTGAAGATGTTTGTGATAGGCTCAATTAAAGGAGTTTATAGGTGGTGAATTTAAAATAAAAGCTGAAAGTTCATTCCATAATCTGCAAGCTGTTACCATGAATGATTTTTTGTAGATTTCCTTCTGTGGTGTGGAATTAGAAGTTTGTGGGTTCCTCTTGTGTGTAAACTAGGAACAGTATTGATGCTGCTGAAGTGCAAAGAAATCTAAAGTTGTGTGTTGTTTTTACGAATTTGGAATGATAACGAGAGTAGCTGCAGGTGCCTTATAGGTTTAGCCAAGAGAGTTTAATAGAGGTTTTGAGAAGTGATCAGAGTTTTTTTAGATTGTATATGTATCTTAGCAAGCATTCTGCACTTAATAGAGCTTAATAGGGAGCTCTTGAGTTAAATCTAGGTAAATGAAATTGCTGAAGCTGAAGTGAATCGACTAGTTCATGGGTGGGCAACCTTTTTAAGTGTGCGTGCCAAAATCGCCAAATCTTTAATGCATAATTTTCTCACGTGCCAACCGAAATTTTGTGGAACATATTATTATTTCGTGTCTTTTAAGTATTATGAGAACCTTTTCAAATACTCAGAAATCACACTAGAGCAGTAAAATCAAAGAATATTGTAAGAGTGATTATTTTAAGTCATGTAAGATTGAATGAATGTAAAAGTTAGTGACGGAATTTTTACTTAAAAGTCCTTCTACCCTGTTGATAGCGTGGATATTTTTATTAACCTTTAAGTGTAATTCTAGCTGCCATATACAGCCACACAATTTAAGGACGCAATTTTTAACATTAGCAAAAGAGTAAACAGTAATTCTGAATTTTTTGTTTTTGTTTTTTTATAAAGATCAATCAGACATAAGTTTTTTCAAGTTTTCCCAATACATTACAATGCCCAATCTCATAATCGTTTTACTTGACTAAAACACAATAAAAGAAAATAAAATTAAAGATATTCTTTTATTAATTCTTAATCCCTTATGAGCAAAACAAAAATTACAGAGAAAATAAAATGTTATTTTACCTACATAATATATTAAACAGAAGTTAATCTTTACAATTTTTTAGCAGAAAACATCAAATCAAAACTAGAGAAAGAAAAATTGTGAACATTTTATTTATTTAAATCAATGAGACTTTTGCTGCTTCATCACTGATGACAGATAATTTATATCAGGTTTATATTTTGTAACCTTTAGAGATATGCATGCGCTACTAGTTTCATCTGTAAGGCTACTCCTATTACGAGACTTAACAAAGTTCATCACTGAGAACAATGATTCACAAGAATATGTAGATGCAAAAATGGATAGTAATGCTGTTGCAAGGTTTTTTAAACATACAAAGGTTTCTGGAATAGTATTCCAAATCCTTAATACCTCGTTTTCTGCACCTCTCTGTTACTCCCGTCTCTAATCGCTCCTTTTCAATATCTTCCAAGTCAGCTCTGAGGTCAACAAATTTCTGCCTCCAAATTGAGCTACTTTGAAAATCAATCAACTGCATTTCAAAATCTTCCATATCTATCCACGAAAACATCTGCAAGTTTAGTTCATCCAGTTTTATAGTGTCTGGAAACTTAATGAATTTTGCAGTTTCTTCTAAATCTCTGAACTTAACAAATCTTAGAGAGAACTGCTCAACAGTTGACTCAATGACGTTTAAAAATAGCTTTTGAAGACATTGGCAGTCCGTTTTGTCATCCTTTTGGAGATCATTGATATATTTCTTAAGGTTTGGAAAATATCTAAATGTCTCACTGTCTACATCCCTCTTAAAAACTCCTAGTTTCATTTTAAATGCCTTTATGTCATCAAACATAACATCAAAAGTCTTACCAGAGCCCTGTAGTTTAACGTTCAAGTCATTTAAATGTTCGCAAAAATCTGAAAAAAACATGAGTTTACAAACCCACACAATGTCATACAATTCTTTATAAGACAATTGTTGGTTAGTCAAAAAAAGATTTATTTCATCTAGGCATTCAACAAATCATTTCAGAACAAGTCCTCGACTAAGCCAACGAACATTGTTGTACGTTATTAGTCCTTTGTACACCGAATCCACCTCATTCAATAAATTCTGAAATTGTCTTTTATTCAAAGCAAGTGCAGAAATGTAATTAACGACCTTGGTTACTGTTTGCATCACTTCTTGAAGTTCCTTTAGACCAGCTTTTGCACATAAAGTCTCCTCATGTATGATGCAATGAAAACCTATCAATGGATGACCAACATGTTTTGCAAACAGATTTACAAATCCTGCTTCCTTACCAGTCATGCTGGGTGCACCATCTGTTGTGATGGATACTACTTTTGAAATATCAATTTGTCGAAGAGATAATTCATTCATAACTGCTTTACATATTTCAACTCCAGTGGTACGCTCAGGTAGTGTTACAAGGTTAATCATCGCTTCGCATACTTCGTCAACCCTACAAAATCGAGCAAAGATTGCTAGCCTAGCTGATGACGTACTGTCTGTGCACTCATCAACACAAATAGAAAAGAACTTACATGAAGCCAAATCTCTTGTTAATTGTTCTGCTGTATTCCTTTCCAATTTAAGTATCCTGTCCTTAACTGTTTTTCTACTCACAGACAAATCTTTAATGCGCTGAATAATTTTTTCCTTTTCTGAAAGATTGTCAAAAAGGAAAGGAGCACATTCTAGCCATGCTTCTTTAATATACTCCCCATCACTGAGTGGTTTTCCATGTTGGGCAATAACTTTTGAAATCTCAAAACTAGCAGCAACTAAGTTGGAACTAGGCCTACCTGAAATAAATTTCATCAATGTATCGCACTGTCTTTTTGTCTTGCTCAGTTCACGAGAAATTATTTCTCTCTGTTCTTGCTCACTTTTATTGCTTAAGTTCTTATGAACAGTTTCAAAATGTCTCTTTATAGAAGAAGTCCTACAAACAACTGATTCCGAATATAAAATGCATACTGCTTTTTTATCTTTCTTAGTCATACCAAATTTTTCAGTCCAGTATTCTTTAAATTCTCTAATATCCTCTTCATTTGAATGTCTATGTTTCTTTGCTGGTGGTTGTGACATTCTGTACAATCTGTAAAGGGCAGGAAGCAAATAAAAATATATGATAATGGTATATTTATATATAAAGCATAAATATGAATAGAAAAAAGGAGGAAGAAAGAAAGGAAGTCAAGAAGGGAATAAAGCGTAAGGCAAAAGGAAAAAAGTAAATTACAACTGAATGACCAAAGTTGTACAACCACAAGGTACATACAAAAAATAATTGCTTTCTTCATAACCTTCCAACTTTAATGAAAATCGGATCATGGGGTGTAAAAATGTGGACAGAAATGTATGGACACTGACAAAAAATATAATTTGGACTCAGAAAATCTCATCATAATCACTCTCTGCATACACCTACCAAGTTTAAGTAAACCAAAAATTAGTACAATTATAAGCCTCCCTACACACATGCAAATGAAAGAGAAGGGTACGCATGACATCTAATTACCTGCAGATAACACTTCATAATCCTGAATATTGATAATACATTTCACATAGCTTTAACAATAACTTATGTTTATGGCAATGTAAAGCAAACTTGCATTTATATCTAATAAATTAAACATATTAATTGACAATAAATACTTCCAATCCATATTTTAGTTAATTACGATTGAATTAAATCCAAATCCACGTATATACACACTTTATAAAACCGATAAATGCTTTACGAAACACGAAAAAATATACAACATGATGGTAAAGGAGTCACGCCTGGCTGCCTGGCGAATGATGCAACACCTGAACGGGACAAAACTTGTACGTCAGTATATTGCGGAGATAGATAGCTTGGAAATAGTATGTTTGTTTCATTTTCCTATTACTTATTATTACTAAAACAGTTGATGGTGTTTGTTTCTTTATTGCATTTTTATTTGGTATCGCTCTACTTAATACAATTGTATTCTATTAAGTTAAAATATACCATTCCAGCGAAGATGTTGGATATTTATTTATTTAATTATTTTTTAAGGTGAGCCCTGGGTTGTGTGCCGAAAAAAAGTCGTTGGCGTGCCACATTTGGCACGCGTGCCAAGGGTTCCCCACCCCTGGACTAGTTGCTTAGATTTGATGGATTAACTTGGTCAAACTACATCATAAAAAAATCAGTACAACATACATTGTACAAACTTTCTCATATAATAATGTGTCGTTTAGTTATCTTTAGAAAATGAAAATTGTATCAGCTGGTTTTTAGAAAATCCAATTTTTGTTAAAGTTGACCAAGAATAAACTGGCCTTATACTCATTCATTGAGAAAAATGAAATAGGTAGTAATATTGCAGACGTATGCTCAAGTAACTACAAAATTTGATCAAAATCGAGCCGTTTTTGAGAAAATCAAATTATTGCTAAAGTTGCCTAGAATAAACTAGCCTTATATTCATTTTTTGAGAAATATGAACTATGCAGTATTATTGAAGACGTAAACTCAGGTAACTGTACGAAATATGATCAACGTTAGTGCTGTTTTTGAGAAAATCGAATTGTTGTTAAAAATGCATAGAATAAACTACCCTTAATTATTGAGCAATTTCAACCATTTCTACATATACTCTGCTCAGTATGAGAAAATGCCAAAGTACGAGATTTCATTCATTTTTGCTCTACCGTTTAGGCTCCAGAGCCAGTAACAGACAGACAGCATTGCGAAAACCACTTTTTCGGATTCAGCGACACCTAAAAACGTATATTTCTGTAAAAATGTCGACGTCGAATTTCTCCCCCATAACAATACTTTCTTTATACTTCGTATGAGAAAGTAAAAAACGAAGAGATAACTTAGTAAGTTAATAAGTTTTCTCATTGTTTTAATTTTTGGCTAGCTGCTTTTTGTGTGAGAAAGTGTTATTTAATCGCCTAAAGAAGTGAAGGGAAGAGTAAACTTTCTTACAGATTTTAATAGAAGGTAGTTCCAAGAAAGAGTTTCATTTATTGTTATTCTGAGATCATTGACATGGTTGGAGAATGGAATGGTTATACAGGTATATCTCGATTAACGAAGCCTCTGGGAATGAAGCTCCTTTATAACTAAGATGGAAATTCCACAGTGAAAATTTGATCAAGTCGGAAATATTGCAAAGTAGTGTATGCATGTAATATGGCTCAGGTTGCTGAGGCAGGAATTGATACTGGCGCTACTTACATTTTGAAGCTTCACTAATATAGTATCATATGCTTGCAACATTGCAGCTACTAAATTAAAATGTTACTATGTTCTCGATCTCGATCTATTTTATAAATACATAAAGTACCATAGAATGAGTTAGTTTGACTCTTTAGCTCGAAGTAGCCAATTCCGAGTGTGTTAGCTTAATAAACCTCTCATTTTCGTATTGAAGGGACGTACGTTCATTTTACATTTTTACTGTTTTTTGATTGGGATAAAGTCAGTTATTACCCCAGTATATTTCCTTCAAACTTAAGCCCGTTTCACACGGTGCGTTTTTCCTTGATGGATTGCTTGCGTGGAGCCCTGATGGCTGCTGTGCGTGCTAGCTTGCTGGAAATCCAGCTCGCTGATGGCTGCCTTGCTTGCTACCTTGCTGGTTTTTGAGGTTAGGTCATGTGCTATTTTTCCTGCGTGTTTTCCTGCTGGCTGGCGGTGTCGGCCAACCACCACCGAGCGCTACATCACGTGATCAACGCAGAGTCCACCGCCCTGTCGTAAAAACTTGCATTTTCACCCGTGTGGCGCGCAAGTCAGCCCGCTCTCAGAGTCCTCTGCACGGCACGACACTGACCTATCTCCAAATGGAAGGATTCCTTGCGTTCACGCACCGTGTGAAACGGTAACCATCAGCGAACCAAGCACAGCGCCCATCAGCGTAGCCCGCAGAGTAGCACGCAGGGAATCTCGCATGCTAGCCAGCAAGGAAAAACGCACCGTGTGAAACAGGCTTTATTTCAAGTGAAAGTGGGTTTAATAAGCAAAAAGCGAAGCCTAAATCTATTTCTTTAGAAACAGATATTCAAGTCATAAGTCTAGTCCAGTGGTCTTCAACCTTTTTTGAGTCACCGCCCACTTTTACCATATGTTATCCTTTGAAATAAGTTCACCGCCCACCCAGTGGCGTAGTGAGGGTTTATGGCGCCCGGGGCAAAGAAGAATTTTGCACCCCCAGTAGCAGTGCGACTTACGAAGGTATGGTAACCCTAATACTAGTGGGATTGTCGTTAGATGAGATTACCGAATACGGTCTCATTGTCAGTGATAATAACAGTGTTTAAAAATTTATGATTTTATATATTTGATAAAATAACTTAAACGCTTCACTGCTTCTGTGAGAAACTCTGACCACCCTCATGGGCCTTTCGATTTTACCGCAGCATAGATACATTGTCGCTAGCATAGTATGATATGATATTATAGTTAATGACAAACGAACTGTAATAGTTGTACATAAAATAGTTGTACAGAATATGTGTGCGTATCATTAAGCTTTTTTATAGAATGTTATTTTTCAGTGTAAAAATTAGAATAGCATTTGGTGAGTTCTTTAACGCCCACTAAAAATCCAAAAATGCCCACTGGTGGGCGCTATCGCCCACCTTGAAGACCACTGGTCTAGTCCATCTTCGAAACAAGTACAAAGGCTTCTTCCCTCTGTTTTTTCCCTGTCATCTATACTGCCACCGATGCGAAATTGCAGCAAATGAACCACAGAAAAACCCTGTCATTTTGTTTTAATACTCATTGTAGTTTTCGAAATTTTAAAATGCTCATTGCATGTTTACCAGCAGTTTTGTCCATTTCTTTTATTATATGCCGAAGTTTTGGTACTAAAATCCCCTTTTCTGAAACCCTAGAATGCATCCCTAGCTTTCTTATGTGATTTATACCTCTGGTAATGATGTTTCTGATAACGAAGTGCTGCCGTGGAACAAATCTACTTCATTAACCAAGGTATACTTGTATAAAAAATTGAAAGAAATGTTACTTCTTTAGAGAAGATATATGTAAGGATCTCAGAATAACATATTAAATTTTCTTGAGATTTGGAAAAATATTTTTGCTTCAGCTGCTAAGCATTGATAAATCATTGTTAACCCTTAAGTAGGCACGTGGGGTCTTTAAAGACCCCATGCCTTTAAAATACGCTGTATTTTTCTTGCAATTATTTGTATGAGGTAGATTTTTTCAGTACCTTCCTAGAATAATTATCTCCTTTTGTTCGTGTAAAAATATTGGCAATATGTGCTATGGTCTTCTTGTAAAAATTCATTTTTTATCTTTGGGGTCATTTAAGACCCCACGTGCCTACTTGCACGACTATTTCGAACTTATATATTTTTCTCTTTATCTCTCAGAGAAAACTTCCTGTCTGTATTTTCTTCTACAAAATGAAGCGTTTCCTTTTCTCCAGAGCTATGTGAAAGCCTTTAGCAAAGAATATAAGGCCTTCCAAGAAAAACGACAGTAGTGGAACACTGGCAGCATTGCTGTTATTCCATACTATTTTAGATTTTATCTCTTCCCTTGACGTGAGACCTGTGGAAATACCCTTCTGCATTCTGGTTTAGGAAGCCAAGCAATTCTTTATCAGCACGAGGAAAACCCTTGGCCTGAACACAAGCGAGGAATATGACCTGCACAGTTCCCTTCCCGGAAGACCGCGAAAGGGGGGAAGGATCCCCGTGTGAGTGTGCACTTGTCTCGAGCTCCTATCTTTTCACTGGTTTTCTCGTCAACGCTATTGTCAATTTCTCGCACTAATCCTTTCGACCGTCCGTTTTTTTATGCGAGAAATTTTGTTTCCATCATCTGTCTGTGTGTTTCAAGCTACTTAGTGTGTCTCCTATATCTCACGCCGACACATCTCCAAAAGAGTACCTGTGAGTTTCGTCTTTTCGCAAAAGGGCAATATCTAAGTACATATGTGCCAAGATCACTCCACCAAAAAGCCTCTAAATTAACGGGATCGCCACCATTGGAAAAACGCATTCATTTAGACCCCAAAGTTCAAGCTAGGTACACAATTTGTCTGAGAAATGTGGACAAAAAACGAATCAGCATTGCAATTTCTGTACCAAAACGATGTGCTTATATCACATGAAAACTATATGCAGTGATTGTGTTGTTAAATTTCAAGAGGTTAAATAAACATACATCATGTTTATGCATCCAAAGTGGTTTCTAATTTATTGTTTTGACCCTCTAGTTCAGTAACACATCGAGTACTATAACCGTATATTTATTCTAAAAAAGTTGAGAAGGTGGAGATCATACATGAGTGAGAGAAAAAGAAATTCATGTATCCAAGTAAATGTTTATAAGTTATTGTACATTTATTTGCAAAGATTATTCGAATTTCATTGCAAAAAACTAATAATGCACTCGAGTTTAGTGTAATCATATGCAAGGTAACGATTCTTTGGGAGGATTAAGAGGTGCATATTACAGGAAAGAATTCACCCATTAAATAACGTACTAAACGAATATAACAATTACATAATATTTAAATAAAGTTTATAGAAGACCTTAGTGGAGATTAAATTAATTTATCAACATGCTATGAATTTACACGGAAGATTATGTATTAATGTGCGAAAGCGACACCCGAAAATAGCAGCTAACGTAAAAATTAGAAATAATTAAATGTTATTAACAATATGGAAAATCTGATGGATGCACGTTGTTATATAAGGTATTAGACTTCTCATCTGAAATAGTTGTTATGAAAATCAACAACTTGGCATAGATATAAACATTTTCTTTTGGGGTCTGTAAAGACCCC
This sequence comes from Uropetala carovei, assembly GCA_036926305.1. Taxonomy (NCBI): domain Eukaryota; kingdom Metazoa; phylum Arthropoda; class Insecta; order Odonata; family Petaluridae; genus Uropetala; species Uropetala carovei. The sequence goes on along the minus strand of JAXCHB010000001.1, from coordinate 13,170,188 downwards.
ACGAACCCACTTAAGTTACGAAAGGCCACGCGACTACTTAAGGGTTAACTTTCTCTAAAGATTTCTCTAACAAGGGAAAGACCAGGTTTACTGGTCACCAATCTAGCTGAAATTTGGTAGGTATATAGCCCGCAACACCACGATAATCAATAATCCCCCTTTTGCCGTTATATGAGCAATAGTTTAGCAATAAAATGCATTTGTAGTTTGGATTTTCAGAGATGTCCATCTGTCTCCGCTACACATGTAAGGTATGACGTGGCGGAGGGGTAACGTGGTAGGCTACGGAGGTGAAGGTACAGAGTTCGTGCCCAGTTGCTTTTTTTCACTTGTTATTGACATTAATTTTTGTTTCATTTATGCGACGATGCTACATTATTATGAAAACCATACTTTTTACATTGTTTCTGGAATTTTTAATTTTTTTTTTTCGATTTTTTTGTTTTTTCCATTTTTTTCTTGGGCTTTTCTACATTTTTATCTCTTCTTTTGGTATTTCATTCATCTTGATCCTATTCCATCTCATTCTCATAACAGTATGTGGGGTGATACAAATCAAAAAAACAACGGAAGCACCAATATTTTCTAGTGTAGCAGCTCACTGCCTTTGCGGGCAACTCCAATCTTCCTAAAAAAATCAGAATTTTATAATTTCTGCATACTGAATTAAAAAATGTAACTCATTTTGCTCATTCAGGTCAGGTTTTTGTTATCTCAATTTGAAAAAAGTAGGTATTTAGAAAATAAATGATAATAGTTATGAAATGAGCATGTTTATTTTTTCAAAACAGACTTACATTGGCGGAAAATGTACAGAGGATATATAAAATGGTACACAAGTACAGTTATTGTGGAAGAAAGGGCTTTCTCAAAGACTTTCGTGTGTGTTCCACATCTGGGACATCTCTCTTGAGGCACCAGCAATAGTCTGCGAGCATGTTCACATCCCAGCGGCCCTGGTACATTGTTACAGTAAACCAGCAAAGCTGAAATATTCTGGAAACTTCTTTGCAGCTGCGATGCCAGTAGAATGTTTTTTCTGGAGCTAACAAACGATTTTCGCGAAGATGTGACCCTAGCAACTGAGCAGATTCTTTGGACAAGCATAAATCTCTTGTCAAATCGTTCAACTCAGCTTGGCTCAAGAGTTTGGTTTGACTTGTCTTGGCAGTAGTTTGATATGTGTCACCTATGTCACTGTCATCCATTTCTTCATCTGAGTCGGACGACGAATCTCTGCAGTTGTGGGGTGGTGTTGGAATTGGAATTTATGGTCCATGAGGCACTGGCTTTATGGCAGATGGCACATCTGGATACTTTACATGTTGCTTGTTATTTCGATTTATGCCTAAAAAGGAAGAGATAAAGACATAAATTAAGTAACTCAGCCCCCCAAATCTTCAGACAACTTATAAAATGAAACATATAAAATTAAAATCATACTAAATTCATACTAACTTACCTTGTAGGTTTGTCATACAGAAATAACAGTCAGTAGTATGATCTCTTCCTTCTCTCCACACCATTGTCATACCAAAAGGTAGACACTCTTGCTTCTTGTTGATCCAGTACTGCAGACTTTCAACGCACGTTTTGCAGCATATGTGAGGGGCAAAGGCTTTGTCCTGGTCACCAATTTTAACTCCAAAGTAGGCGTGATTCCTTTTCCTCACAAAACGTGATGTTTGACTGCTGGTCTGACATAGTGACTTTACCACAGATGTAGCAAAACCTGTTTGGGTGATTCTTGCACTTTCTATTCATGCTGAAAAACAATAATGACTATCGTAATATCACTCAGACAGCTCAAGCCAGTCTGTCTTGAGCAGCGAGATGTGAGCACACCTTACATCTCTCTCTCTTACTGAGTTGCCACATCTCTCTATCTTACTGAGTTGCCAGTTAGTGCCGTAGCTAAAAATAAACTTGCTAATTTCGTAACAATTTATCTATTTTCTTTAAATTGCGATAACATAAAAACCTGACCTGATTGAGCAAAATGAGTTACATTTTTGAATTCAGCATGCAGAAATTATAAAAGAACACCTAAAAAAACCTTAACCTCAAAAATGATGCAGACCAGTAAAACCATTGCAGCCTCAAATTGTGGTATCAACTTTTCCAGCTGTTCTTGAAAAAGAACGGCAGAATGCATTATTTCTTATACAGTTGCCCTTTCTCTTCGGGAAACATATCTTGTGACATGTCGCTGTCGAATTTTATGTTTTCTTTTGAATCTCATCACCCAAGATGAAGATGCTTCAAATTTGAAAGCATCAGACATGAATTGAAATGCTGCCCCTATTGCCCACTGCTTCAGCGTCCTCGTTGTCACATGTTCACTATTAGATCGGCACTCTAAAAAGTGATCATATGTCCACTTCTCAATGGTTTCGTACTTATCCCAGTGCATACCTCCTGCTATGATATCCTTCTCCCATATTTTGATGCTGTCCATTCTTTTGATTCTTTGGGTCACTTGCACAAAGGGATTTGATAGTCCAATTGGGATGCATTTTCGCTGCCGTGACAGCTTTCATTTTAATGTCCAGCAGAATTCGCGACATTTTTTTGGACAATGGCTCAAAGCAATCATCAGAAGAACTGGATGAATGAATTGGTTCGTCTTCGTCATCTTCTGATGCATCCATAGTATTAGGAATGGGCTCCAAATCGTTCCCAACGAAAAGTTCATCATCTTCCTCGATGGACATTTCCTCCACCACATTAATAATGCACATGTACATTTCACGTCCCACTGCAATTGCCCGTTCAGACATCACTGGATTGACACGATCCGAAATAATGCCTGTTTCACATAAAAGTTTGGCAGAAAAGTGCAAACCATCGGCGAATAATTCACGCTTATCGGGATCATTTGTGCCAATGGCTTGCAAAGCTTCTACATCTCTGGTGATTTTTTCCATAATTCCAGTGAAACTTTCTTCCTGAAAATTTCCAAATTTCAAGATATGAAATACTAGCTCTGTTAATTGACAAACTTTGTGACGGAAAAAGCAAAATTACACAGTATTTTATCGGCAAAGCCATGTAAATTATGAAAGATAACTTACCACTACAGTGAAATGAATGAAAGGAGTCAATCCCGCAGGTGGGTTTTCGACCAAAGAATCTCCTTTCTTACATCCAAATCGTAAGTTATTAAAAGCGAAGAGAACAGCTCGTTTCAAAAGTAACAAGCGGAATGGCTTTGCCTACCCTTGCCCTTCTACACAATTTGTGAAACCATTTGTCTACAATGTCATTCGAGTCCTACCTCCCTAACCTTCGACCTTTACATTGTCATCAATTGTATGAAGATGCTATCAAAAGGGCAAACAAGCAACCGAGGAAAATACAAATGTGCACAACAACATATGACTCACACATATACCCCAGACCAGGGGTGCCTATTACGTCACCCGCGGGCGACTGGTCTTTAGGAAGATTGGAGTTGCCCGCAAAGGCAGCGAGCTGCTACACTAGAAAATATTGGTGCTTCAGTTGTTTTTTTGATTTGTATCACCCCACGTACTGTTGTTATGAGAATGAGATGGAATAGGATCAAGATGAATGAAATACCAAAAGAAGAGATAAAAATGTAGAAAAGCCCAAGAAAAAAACGGAAAAAACGGAAAAAACAAAAATTAAAAATTCCAGAAACAATGTAAAAAGTATGGTTTTCATAATAATGTAGCATCGTCGCATAAATGAAACAAAAATTAATGTCAATAACAAGTGAAAAAAAGCAACTGGGTTCTGTACCTTCACCTCTGTAGCCTACCATGTTACCCCTCCGCCACGCCGTACCTTACATGTGTAGCGGAGACAGACAGACATCTCTGAAAATCCAAACTACAAGTGCATTTTATTGCTAAACTGTTGCTCATATAACTGCAAAAGGGGGGTTATTGATTATCGTGGTGTTGCGGGCTATATACCTACCAAATTTCAGCTAGATCGGTGACCCGTAAACCTGGTCTTCCCCTTGTAAGTTGAAAGGGATGATGTTTAGGTAAACCTGAAAGTCATCAGCATGTAAGTGATATTTGCAATATTTAAGAATGTGCGAGCAATCATTTACGTAAAGGGAGAATAGTAAGGGGCCCTAATTAAGCCTTGCGGGACACCTCTGGTTAATTTAATCGAAGAGGAGGGCAGTTTCTTTTCTATTACCTTGTGGTGTCTATCAGTTAGGTAGGATCAGATCCAATTTATTACCATTGCTGAGGATCTTAAACAGTGTAGCTTGTCTAACAGAGTCTTTATCTAAGGACTTGAATGTTTTGCTCAAGTCAATAAAAAATAGAATGGTCAATTCCCTATTATTCAGGGAGTGCAATCTGTAATGTTCAGTAATGCTGTGGTGGTGATATGAGATTTATTTAATCCTGACTGCATGAGATCTAGTAAGTGATTTGACTCAAGAATGATCTTATTTGTTCATGTCCAGTGGACCCTCGATATATTGGGGGAAAGGTCTGTCCGTTATAGCCGAATGTCTGTTATATCCAAAACATCTAAAGGAAATGTGGATGTTGGCTTAAATTGCTAAAATTGGCATGCTATGAAATATATTGTTTTACTCTGCTATATATTTATACAAATTGTTAGAGTGCATTAAAAAATTGTGCAGAGTCTTTCTAATTAATTTACCAAAAATATGAATCGTATGAATTTTGTATTCATTTTTATATTTTATTAGTAAAAGGAGCTTGCAGTTTGCATACAGTAGCATATTTATATCAGAACAAACTTAAAAATGAAATAAATTACGTTGACTTTAAGAAAAATGTTTAGCGAAATGAAAATTGATTTTCACATGTACCGTATTTGACCGAATATAGCCCCCCCCCGAATATAGCCCCCCCCCCGAATATAGCCCCCCTACCCATTTTTCTCACACAAATCTAGAAAATATTTTAATACCCTGAAAGGACGATTATTTTTAGGACTTTAATGTCATGAAACATGTTGTATAATTTGAAGAAATATCATACTTGCACTCATTTAATAAAAAAGTACCAATTAGCGAGTGATAAAACGCCATGCTAATTGGAATTTTAAGGTTTTCAGATTTGTTCCTCATAATTCAGAGGGTATACTAACGAGAGAGATATTTGACAAGGAATTGAACAAAAATACATTTTTAGGGAGTAAAAATAAACTTTAAAAAGTCGAAATAACATACTAATTAATGCAGCAATATTAGCAAGTCGAAATAACATACCAATTTATGCAGCAATATAAATTCGCACTTTGCTCATATTTCGATCTATCTTTCGTTTGTGTAATTAACAATTCCAGCTTAGCCAGGCAATTAGTCCATTCTCGGGCAAGGTTAATTTTGTTGGTATTACCGTATTTGCTCGTGTAAGCTGCGCACCTTTTTTCCCAAAACGCTGGTGGAAAAGAGGGGGTGCGTGTCTTACACGAATTCTTTTATTTGCCGCTCACCTTTTTTCCCAAAATGTCGTGTCGGTAAACAAATATACGTTAAGCTAGCACCCATGCCGCATCTATTATTCTATTTCTGAATTTCGGTGTATTTAGTCATTTTCATTCATTGTATAAAAATTTTAAATGAGTTTTAAGTTTATTAACGGGTGCTCCCCAAACTCGACGAAGTCTTCTGCTGCAATCGTCACAGAGGCCACGGCGCATGCGCAACCAGTTCGGGTTGGTGGGGGTTTTGTTCTCACGGCAGACGACGCCTACCATGTTCAGATACGGCGCGCTTCCTTTATCCTATGATACGTCTATGAAAGTCATAGCCACCGTGGTGATCATTGAATGATCGCTGATCATAATTTTAGTTCGCCAAAAAAATGACGACCGCTACGGTAGGGATCAGTGACCATATGGCTGGAAAATTACGTACAGCAGAATGATCGCTACCGGAGTGATTTCTGCGAACATGACCAATGTGACCACAAAACAGTTATGTGTTTAACAAAAGAGGACTACCGAGATTTCTGCTAGTACCGATATAGAGAGATCACCCAATAAATTCGTCACGTAGGAATGTGAAGATGCTTAACTTGAGCGTAGCATTTTTTAGAAATAGGAATTGGTGATTTAAAAAACCCTTTTTCGGCTCAAATAAATTTTTTTCCCTAGAGCTGGCCCAAAAACCGGGGTGCGCAGAATACACGAGGTCTCGGCTTACATGAGCAAATACGGTAAAACTTGCAATTTGACAATAATGAGAGCGATCAGGTAATAGAAAAATCCTTCCTATATGGTGACGTCAATCAGCCTTGCAAATAAATATTCGCAACCCGAGTAGTTTAGTCTTACAATGGATAGAAACACTTACTGACTCGAATGAAATTCATCATTATTGAAGCTTTGCACACTTGTTTGTACCCACCTAATTTTTAGTGCCCGAAAATAGCCCCCCCCCCAACTTTTGCACTTCGCTTTTGGGCAAAAACAGGGAGGCTATATTCGGTCATATACGGTATTCTTATTTGAAATGGAATTATTCTTAGGAATCAAACTTGGGATACTTTTTTGAGATTTTAGATTTTTCCCAACCCTGTTGGAAATCTGGGAGAAAGTAACAGTTGGAAAATCTGTCTGTTGTATAAAGTCCATTCCATCAAGGTTCAATATACTGAGGGTTCACTGTACCAATATTTCAAAGAATTTGGGTAGCATCAGTAAGAAACTAATTGGATGGAAATCTCCCTCCCTCACTCTCTCATTGTAATTTCTATTTATGAACTTGGGTCTAATTCAACGATAACTTTTTAAAAGTTTTTTAAGGTTAACTTACATGCCATTATGTATGGTAATTATTTTATTACAAAGTTACTCACCTTTTTTCAAGCAGTAATTATATTGCTTAGGTTTCTTAGTAGAATTGAGCATTTGACCTACTTAGTGAAGGTTGTAATAGTGACATCAGTTAAGAGAATCTCCTGATCAAAGGAATACATGTAGACGTCAGTTGAATGAAAGCCTTTAGGTGGCATCCATAATTCCCTTTTAAAAGTATTCATTTCTGAATTGTCAGTTTCTATTTGTTAAAAGTCTGATTGCCATTATAAATCAATTGGATAGGATATTTTTATAAATTTCATTATGTGCTAAAATAGTGAATTTTGTTGAAGTATTTAATTTATTAGAAAAAATGGATTCTTAAATCTGCTAAATAAGTATCTTCGTTTCTCTTAACATGATAAGTTTGACAAAATGAGGAAATAATTACTTTTTGGCTCACTAATATTCAGTTCATATCTTCATATTTTTTCTTTTAGATGGAGATAGAAATGGTTGTGCCACAGAAGGGTTGTAATATCTTAGAAATGTGCTCCTATCCATCTTCAGATGGGTTTGTACCTAATGTTTACCTCTTGGTGAATGGACGCCCTATTAAACACAAGAAAATAGATCAGGTAACCAAAGCAAATGTAGAGAATTGTAATACATGAGTAACAGTTATAAATTAAGTAAAAAATTGGTAATAAATTAAAAACAGTGTATTACTTGATTTTATTGTTCTCTTTATGGATTTTTCACAAAATTATTATATTTGGTATGAAAATATTATTTACAGATGTAGTTTTTTTACAGTATGTATATGAGAGAATATGCAAGAATGGAAAGTATAAATTTTGGAACTTTCCTGGTTTAAAATTTTTTATTTGCTTACTTAAGTTTTTCTTTTGAACCATAAAAGTATAGAGATCATGCTATCCATATTATGTAAGGAATATTTTTATAATTCTGAAAAAACTTTGAATACATTATCAGATTTAATTGAAGATACCTGAGATAAGCACTTTTTTAAAAGTGCTTGTTCTTGAAGTGCATGCAGGTTATGTTACATTAAACTTGCATGTGGATTTTTTACATTATAGAATTGCTGTATATTAAGGAAGAGGAATTCTGAGATCATTCCTTTGATTACTTTTATTTTTATTGTGATATATGAGCAGATGATGAACTGTTGGATAAGTAGAGGTACTCTTGGTGATTTACCTAAACGTAAGAAACCATCATGGATTATGAAGATTGATTTACCATCACATATGCTGGATGTTAATCTGGAGGCTGATAAAACAAAAATTATTCTCCGCTGTGAGGTTTGTTATCTATTTATTCATGGCCTAAGTCTTAATTTTAAACCCATTTTTAACTGAATTATTTCTTTATAAAAACTAAATTTATCATTTATTGATAAGGAGACTGAAAAAGAAGGTTGTGCATATCAGCACTTCTGTTATGGCTGGTTTGACCCCTTTCATTGTAGTAATTGAGTTGAGGTTATCAAATCAGTTCGTGTTGATGTGTTTGCATGTAGAAACAATGGGCAAGAGAGTCATTTTGCTTGTTCTGAAACTTTTAAACATTCTTTTGTAAAAACTTATTATTAAAAAGGCATGATAGTCATGTGTTTTTTATGCATAAGAACTCAAATTTATGCAGGTGTAGTAAATAATTATTATATATCTGGTCTCATACAAAGCCATAATCATGTTAAATTGAGAATTTTGAAACTGGAAATTGCTTTGGGTATCATCCAAGAGATACATCAAATAATAAATATCTTTTTACCATATTCCCTTTCATATTTTCTTGAAAAGGCCACTTAAAATTGACTTGGGGGCCATCCTTAAATGATGTCACAGCATTTTTGGGATTTTTGCCTCCCTCCCTCCTCCCCCCTCTGTCACAAAGTGTCATGTCGAGCTTCATACCCCCCCTCCCCCGTGTCACAAAGTTGTCACAATGTTCCTTAATAAAGGAAGATTTTTTTGTATATAACTAAAGTTAAGAGATCTCAGTTGCTAAAAAAGAAGGACAAGAGAGAAAAACTGTACTGGAGTGCACTTTCCAATTCTCCAAATAATAACTATTATAAAGGTTTTCATTGGTATTGTTAAATTATTAATATAATATATTACGAATAAATATCTATTTGCTAATATATACATACAGGCATTCTATAGACAAAATTTCATACAATTATTGCACATTTTTTCTCACAAAATTCCAAATATAGAATAATAAAATAAAAAAATAAGTAATCAATTAGTACTACAATAAAGTTTTCATGGAAAGTAAAACCTTGTCCTTTTTAATTTAGTTACATTGACTATCTAAAATTAATGATATGTCCAGACATCCTTTGTGCAGTGTTCAATCTGTTATTACATGAAAGAAAATCAAAACAAATAAAATTATCGCTTTTTATAAGTAAATATTATAGAAAATGAAATACTCAAATGTAGTAGATATGCCATTGTATGCTAATACAGTACCAATGAATACAAAAATTACATGTACATACTCTTAAAACAATGTCTGGTAACTCTAACAATGTACAAAGTTTATGCTTTTATAACTTCCAGATTAACCCATTTTTATTTTTGTAACTTCAGTAACTATAGAATACATTCATTAAAAACAATTACATTTAATAAGAATATATTTAAGAAAAAATAAATGGAAATGACAAATTTGAACAACTTAGAAATTATAATTCTTTCCATGGTGTTCGGAAAATCTCATCCATACTGTAAATATTAGTGATGCACCGAAGTTCGGCCGCTGTATTCGGCCTCAGCCTTTGGATGGCCGAATAGCTGAATACTACATATTTTTTTTGATAAAACGAAAAATGATAATGACATAATAGAAGAAAGCTGAAAACACTAAATAAAAGCATTACATTGAGTTGTTGCCAGTACAATTCACATATCTCGGATTCCGCCTGACAATTGTGTGCTAGTCGTTTTTATGGCCTACGACGTGTAATATATTAGTGTTCCAATATGTGGACAATTCGTTTATTTAGAATACTCCTCATTAGTTGGAATTTTTGATGTTTTACAGTACTGTGTGTAAGTAGCAGACAACCTCTAACATCGGGTTCACGTTTTTGCATGACGTAATATGACGTATAAACAGTAGCGCCATTGTGCCAAAACCAAAATGACACAATGTCGACTGAGTTTTTGTTTCATTTTTGAATTTCATAAGTGCAGATATTTTTATATAACAGAATATATAATAAACTTAACAAGGCTGCGATTCTTTGTATATATCGTCATATTAACAAAGACTTTAAATAGATTTCTATAGAAAACATTAGTGTTCATTAGTTGGTACTTCAGGTTGGTAGTGTTTTAAAAACGATTTCGGAAATTCCCCGGGAGGAATATTCTTGCGATTGTAACCAACTTTCACAGTCAACATTGGGGATGTGTGCAGATTTTTCGTAAACCCAGAACTTATTAGTAGTATCATTTTAAAAATTAATAGGCGAGGCTCTGTCCCACGTACAAGTGACGCTGGCGGTGCGAGCGACTAAGCGGATAAACAATGCAATGTAACGTTATGGCGGTGTTCCAAGTTCTGGCGTCAATGCGTGTACTCGTTTGAGCGGTAAGCGAGTGTCTTCGAAGCGATCAACACACCTTGTTTTCGAAGCGAGGGACCAGAACCGCCGTTGTGGCAAATACTTTGTATTTCAGCGTTTTCTTTGTAGTTTTATCGCCGTTTTAAGTTGTGTTCTTACACTGTTATGGAAATGAATGAAAATTTAATTTCCGAGATCCAAAAGAGTTCCATCTCATAGAATTTAAAAGATAAAAATTATTTTAATCATTTTTGACCGATTACCAAGGCCGAAGCCGATATTCGGTGCATCACTAATTTATGCTAATGGAGATCTTCGGCATCGGCCGAATACTGATTTTAATATTCGGCCATTCGGTATTCGGCCAAAATGAGTAATCGGTGCATCTCAAGTAAATATGCATATTATTTTAATCTCCATCATCTGTATTATATTTTATTCTATTCAAATCCAAATTTTCTTCATTAATCCATTCTGCATATTGAACATTGCCTTGGTTTGTTAGAATAGCCATCATTTCACGCTGTCGTCCAGCAGCAATACGAATTGGTAACTCTTTCCTGAATTTGTGACATGGTCTCTGTCTGCTTATGTATCTTATAGTGTTTTTGTAACATGACATTTGAAGCAAAATACAGATTGCAAATATTGCATATTCAATTTCTTAATTCCTTTTGAATAGATGGACAGTAGAGATCATATGGCATAATTTTGAAACTTTGGGCTGATCTTGGTAATATTTCTTCCAAATCAATACTACTTGCAATGAAAACAGATGGATACTTCAAATTAAGACCTTGTTCATCTGTTGATAATGGAGCTTTTAAACCTTCATTTGTCTGTTTGATTGGAATTGGTGGAGGTAGGAATCATTCCGTTAAAATACTGAACATTGAGCTTCGAGGTGCTCAACAACAGTTTATGTCTCTGCACTTTACAATCTGTGTAAAATATTGGCTGGTTCTCAAATGTTTTGATGATCAAATAGCATCTTTTGTCAACAAATTTTCAGGATTAATCTCTGAATTTTCTGGACATATATATTTGGCTATAGTTGGAAATCCATCAATTTCTGTCTGCCCCCATATTTCTGTGAATGTATTGCCACAATATTCAAAGTTTTCTTTTTCAAGGTCATCATCAATCGTTTTGCCTTGTGAATCAAGGTGGCTTCCATACTGCTCATGAGGAAGAATAACTCCAGACAGTTCCTTACTTAAAAGGTGCCATCCTTCTCTCAACACAATTGAAAGAACTCCTGCCAGGTGCATTGGTTGCAATAAAAAGGGCATCCAAATTATATTTTTAAAAGTGATTGATTCCAACATCAATTACCTTCTGGTATCGGGGATTCTCATCAGGACCACCATCCACAGTAAAAATTACAACAGGTTTTACTTCGTTCCGAAACCTTGTGATACTTTCAAATTCTGGTAACTTCAAAAGTATTTCAAAGTCAAATGCATGTGAAAATGCTGTTGAAGAAGAGTGCTTACTGGATCTGATAGCTATGAAGGTTGGGCCTGAGTATCCTACCACATTTGGATTCCCATTTCCATTTTTTTATTTCAATTCCAGCATAAACTGAAGGTATCAACTTCTGTCTGGCAGCTACAACCCAATCATGATCAGGTAAACTTACTCGATACTCAGCATGCATGACCAATGGGGATTGCTCCTTTGCTGCTGTTAAGCCAAGTGGCACACTAGCCTTATCATCTTGGCTCAAGAAGCATACTTCATTTGGTCCAAGCATTGAAGCAATTTCTTCCAAATGATTAATAGTTGCTCTGCAAAATTGCCCATCATGTTGGAAGTGTACATCATTTTGAGCTTTCATGAGCTTGACTGGGACAGTGATAACACCGTTTTCCTTCTAAAGATGAACTGCATTTAGGAAGTAAGCGAACATAAACACCATTTTGACTTAAATTAAAGCCGATCTTATTTCTTCAGTAAACTCATCCTAACTTTTGATACTTCTCAAAGTATCTTCATTTCGTCGTTCATGTGATGCAGAACCAAGTATAGCTATATTAATAATAGCTTTCAACAACTCAGGCTAATCCAGTTCAACTCTTGGTCTACCTGCTGTATCTCTCTTTAAAACTTCTTTAATTTCTGGATTTTTTTCACAGATTTCTTCCATTTTTCTTTTTCTTCTATCTCTTGATTGTTTCTGTCGCTGTTGTTCAGATATTTTTATTTTAAGCTCTCTTTCAAAATTTTTACTTATTTGTGGCATCACATTGTTTTACATATACTCCCCCTCCCTTGTCACAAAATGTCACATATTCCCAGACCCCCCCCTCCCCCTTAAGTGTGACATCATTTAAAGATGGGCCCTTGTGTATTGTAGCTATCCAATCACTAGTACCATATTTATTTATGTACCCCATGTACCTTTTTTCTGAAATTGTCACTAAACTGCACTGCACGTCTTACATGAAGATTTATGAACATATTATATAAATTGCGAGTCTCGATAGTAAATTCATTGCAACATGCTTGCGTTTACATTTATACTTGCATAAGATGAAGAATTCTATGAAGTATATGCATATCTATATGACCAAACAAATGTTTAGGGTTTAAATGCATGGTTTATACTGCTGTTGGTGCATCTTCAAGATCACAAGGGACATTTTGATGCTTGAGATGACGTTAAATTTTTATAATATTAAAGCTGTACCAATTAAATAAATTTTAAGTTTATTATTGTTACTCAAAATAAGCATTTCTTTCATTAAAAGTTTCTACCTATACTTTTGTTGGAATTAGTTGGCATGTGATATCTGTGTTTGCCGAATTCATCTGAGCCCTTGATGCTCCTTTAACATAAAAGTGGGGACATGTCACAGAGAATTTGAATAATGACTTTTTAAAATTAGAGTAACTTTTGTTAGGAGGAGATTTTGACTTTCTCTTTCATCATTTTTTGCAACAGCGAAAGCAATATTTAGGTTTAAACTCTTCATTATTGAACATTAATTCTCCATTTTTAGTTTGATGGATTGTAGTGTGCAGTGAGTCATGCATGTGAGCATTGACTGCCATGTGTGTCGTGATGAAAAAAAGGTTGAGAACTGCTGCTCTAAACAGTTAGTTTTAATAATGTAATTCTTAATATGTGAAACAGTTGATAGCAAGAAATGAATTTTTTCAAGGCATTTCCAGGTGATGCCCGAGATTCGACCTTTCGACATTCGACTAACTCGAGAATTCGACCATTATACATTATAACTCCATTTTGCATATTTGACTGAGCCAATCAGTTGAATTTGGAAGTACATATAATTACATAAGTTTCTGGGATTCCATTTGAAGAGTCAGTCGCATTTTCTATTAATCAAAAAGGTATATTTTTAGGATGTACTTATAAAGGTATCTGCCAGAGAATTTTCAGTGAGACTACTTCTAATGTTTGGGTTATGTCATTCAGCTAACTCCCACCTCTTTCCCTGCTAGCAGATCAAGAATTTATCTCTATAGTCTCTGCTTTTTAGATTTCTTTTACTGTCAGAGCATCTTCCTTGTTTACAAACAGAAGGACTAATGAAATAATTGGGGAGTACCCTTTGCGTTCAGTTCGGGGTTTGGAGTTGCATACTCTCTCAGCCAATTTTTTCAAAGAACTTTTGTGAGTTTTCTTTTTCAAATTTATGTTTAAAAGAAATTGAAAGAAAATTTATGGAAAGAAATAATTGTTTCAAAAATTAATTTTGAGCCAAAGAGAAATTCATGGTAGTTCATGAATTCAGTGACAGTGAAAGCGAAGACGTAGTAACTATCGTTTGTGCCCATGTCAACCAGTGCAACAGGCATCACTGCAATTAAGGATGTCTCGTTTTCCCTTATTACTTTTCCTAAGAAAAAAATATTATTGGAGCTGAAGGGTTGAAACTATTTTATCCATTCCCCTAGCCAACAGCCCATATTCTTCCAACAAAAATTTTACTACTTCTCAATTAATTAACCAAGTCCCATAAGCACAGTAGGAAAATATTTCAGACATGAAAACATTTTTATTTAAGTTGTTTTTCTTTAGTTTTAAATTATTTTATGCTTTTTAATAATTTAATATTGTTTTCTTAGCACTTTGGTAATGTTATTTTAACTTTGTGTTGAATGAGATGAAACTTAATAATTTTCTACTGAGATGCTGGCATGCTTTTCTCAATAATAACGTACTATTAACCCTCCGTGACTCGCGCGGGGTGCTGTAAACACCCCAGCCCATTTTTTTTGGCGGCATACTTTTCCGGGTAAGCTTTATGACCCCTCCTTTTCAGTAGCTGGAGTTACAGATGTTTCCGACCTTTTCTGTGAAAATATTTAGTTTCTTGCCATTTTTCATTGAGTTCAGACGCTTTTTTCAAAACAGTGTGCTTCTTTCTAGAGCGATTCTTGAGAAATATCCGTTTTAGTGATTATCTTACTCTAAATTTGTTGAAGTTTCCGAGTTATTTAGTGTATTGTGTATCCTAAGAACAATTATCAATTGGTATATTGTCTTCTTTTATATTTGGTAAGTCCATTTACATTTTATTTCTATATATCCTGCCTTTATAATATATTTCGATATTTAGTTTACCGATACTTCATAACGTTCATGTAACAATTTTCTCTTTGCTTTAACATAAATTATATCCTAAAATATGAAATGATAATATTTTAGGTCGGCTTTTCATCAAATAGATCGGACACATATTTTCAACTTACAGCTAGTGTACGTGGTGAAGTTTACAAATTGAATACGATAAGGTTTGTAAATACTTATTTTTCACTCTCTCATGAATTTTTAATTTGCAATTAAATTTTTAGGTAACTTGAATAATACATACTTGAATAATTTTCATCAATTTATTTTCGCCCTTAGATGAGTGATTTACGTTCTGAGAGGGATATTGAAACGATTCTTCTGCTTTCAAGTGGATTGTCTGATGAAGAAGCATTTGATTCGGACGATGAATTTTCGGAAGATGCTGTACATGAATCGGAGCACGACACAGTCAGCGAGCAAGATATCAGCGATTCAGATACTGAAGATCTAACTAGTACCCAAGAGCATTTCTTGATGGGTAAAGATCATATAACGAAGTGGAGTACTATTGAGCCACGACGAAGTGTTAGAACACCCGTGCATAACATCCTCTCTCAAGCAGCTGGGTTCAAGGGAAATAAAGAAGATATAAAATGTCCATTAGATTGTTTTAACATCATGTTCGATGAAAATATTCTAAGGATAATTGTGAGCAGTACAAACATTAAGATTGGTAAAATTGCAGAAAATTATTCGCGAAAGAGGGATGCAAAGCATACCGACGAAGCAGAAGTAAGATGTCTCATTGGCCTACTTTTTTATTTAGGAGCTAATAGATCAGCTCGCCAGAATATAAAGGATATGTGGGATCAAGGTGGTCTAGGTGTAGAGATATTTTGGGCATCTATGAACTATCAAAGGTTTAAATTTTTACTGCAATGTCTACGATTTGATGATGTCAACGACAGAGAAAATAGGAGAAAAACTGATAAGTTGGCACCAATACGGGAGGTTTTCGAAATGTTTGTGCAGAAATTTCAACAGTACTACAGCATAGGTGAGTTCGCTACAGTGGATGAGCAGCTGGTCCCCTTTCGAGGTAGATGTTCCTTCCGCCAATTTTTACCAAGCAAACCCGCCAGGTATGGGTTAAAAATTTTCGCTCTTGTGGATGCTAGCGTCTATTACACCCTAAATTTGGAAGTCTATGTTGGGGTTCAGCCGGAGGGACTGTATAAAGTGGAAAACAGCCCTAGGGAAGTCGTAAAACGGTTGGTCGGTCCGATTTCGGGGTCAGGGAGGAACGTCACCGCCGACAATTGGTTCATAAGCGTGCCACTTGTAGAAGACTTACTCAATAGGAAACTGACAATGGTGGGGACTTTGAAGAAGAATAAGAGGGAACTTCCCTCCCAAATTGTTGACGTAAAGAATAGGGAGGAGTGCAGCAGCCTCTTTCTATTTAGAAAAGACATGACCCTTGTGTCATATGTCCCTAAGAAGAAAAAGAATGTTTTAATTCTTTCAAGTATGCACAGTGAAATCAGCATAGATGCGTCCACGGGAGAAAAAAGAAAACCGGAAGTAATTACTTTCTACAATTCGACCAAAGGTGGTGTCGACACTGTAGACGAAATGTGTGGCACCTATAGCATTGCAAGAAATACGAGAAGATGGCCAGTTACAATTTTTTACCATTTATTGAACACATTAGGCATCAATGCGTTCATTATTTATAGGAGCATCTATCCTGAAATAAAGACAAATAGGCGGACGTTCCTCAGAGAAATCGCAAAAGGATTGACAAAGCCATTTATAACAAAGAGAAGTTCGCTAACAAATTTGTCAAAAGAATTTAAGAGAAAGGTCGAGAAATACGGAGAGCCGTCGACATCAGAATCACAGGAAAAACAAAGGAAAGGAAATAGTGGGAGATGCGTAGTTTGTCCGAGAAGTAAAGATATCAAAACTAAAATATACTGTGAAATGTGTGAAAGATATATGTGTGCAACACATATGATGAAAATTTGTAAAGAATGTTTTCAAACTATTAAAAACTAAATGAAATGAATTTGTTTTAATAATTTATTCTTTCAAATTTTATTAAAATTCTTGTTTCTTTCATTAAACCTTACAGATGTACTGCTCATCAACAAATGGTAAAACAGCTCTAAGTTAGTATTAAGTAATGCTAAAAGGACAAAATATTTACGTAGAATGATTATAGCTTTACATTTATAATAATTAAATGGATTAAATAATCAAAATGTGTTTTCTCCCTTATTTTTTCCTCATCGAATTTCAACAGATTATAATCTAGATGCATATATATATATATATATTATAAAATCCTTATTAAATTAACAAATAATAGCGTGAAATAATTCTAAGAATCATTTAAAATAGAATTTGCGGTAAAATTTTATGGAAAAAATGTGTCTAATCTGAAAAACTGGTGGGGTGTCAGGAACACCCCACGCGAGTTCTCACGTTACTAAATCGAGCGCGAGTCACGGAGGGTTAAGGGAAAACGGCACTCGACAGTGTTTTCAGGAATGCATCCCTGTCTAATCTCGAGCATCGCCTGTAAAAACGTTTTTGTAAACAGACATGTATGTATGTACTATATTCAACTGAGTATAAGAAATGTTTCCTATTTTAGCATTTGAAAATCCAATATCTTATATTGGCATAAAATGAAATAAATCTGCAAGGATCAATTTTTTTATGAGTGTGTTACACTGAAAAATGTTGTCATTACCAAATTACATTTATTATATTACAAATACAGGCGACTCCCGAGTCTCGTTGGGGATGCGTTCCTGGAAACGTGTTCGAATCTCAAATAATCGAGTGTTGAATGCCGTTTTTCCATATACTTGCATGTTATAATCAGGGGATACGTTCCCGCATCTCGGGAAAAAGTCTCCCCTCACGTTCTATAAAGATAAAATAACATTACTAATATGTTAATACAACAATATTAAATTATGAATAAATTATATAATAAATATTTTAAATGTAACTTATTTTTTGCATTGAAAAGGAAAAAATAAATTTGTGTTTCAAACTTCAAAGATAGATGTATGCAATATGCTTTACAGACAGCCCGGTCCAGATCGTGCGAGTCGTTTGTTACAAACGACTCGCGCGAGCTGGATAACATAACTGTGTACATCTATCTATACATACAACTATTTATCACAGCGAAATTAATATAAAAGTTATTAAAAATGTACAAAATAACTTAAGAATAAAGAAACAAAATTAAAAATATTAAAAATATTAAATTATGAATAAATTATATAATAAATATTTTAAATGTAACTTATTTTTTGCATTGAAAAGGAAAAAATAAATTTGTGTTTCAAACTTCAAAGATAGATGTATGCAATATGCTTTACAGACAGCCCGGTCCAGATCGTGCGAGTCGTTTGTTACAAACGACTCGCGCGAGCTGGATAACATAACTGTGTACATCTATCTATACATACAACTATTTATCACAGCGAAATTAATATAAAAGTTATTAAAAATGTACAAAATAACTTAAGAATAAAGAAACAAAATTAAAAATATTTTCATAGCTTAAATCTTTTTCAACTGCGCTTACTGGACTTGGTTTATTAATTGAGAAGTTGGAAGATTTTAGTTGGAAGAAGAGGAGCTATTGGGTGGGGAACTGCTTGTTGTTGTTATCAAATTACCTGAATTTATCACGTTCAAGAATTTTTTCCTTCTGTTCATATAAGTGCTAATAGTTGACACATTCCCAACGATCTTACGATTTCAGTATGGCTTTCAGTATGTGTTTCTGACACTGATCATCTACCTAAAGTTTTAAAAGTTTCTCCATTTTAGGAATCACAACACCACGCCTAGGACTGTTTATTGTTGTTATCAAATTACGTGAATTTATCACATGTTCTAGAATTTTCTCCTTCTGTTTAACATAAGTGCTAATAGTTGGACACATTCCCAACGATCATGCTATTTCAGTATGGCCTTCACCTTTCTCAACATGCTTTAAAATTCTAATTTCAATTCATAACTATGAGTCTTATGCACTCTTTTATTTGATTCACTTACATTATCACTATTACATTTCCTTTTAGATACTATGTCAAGTGATAAAGTTATAAATAAATCCATAAAATAAATTTAAACAAAAGATTAACAGAAAAAAGTGAAATCAGCACAAATTCAAACAATTAGAGCAGATATAACTACGTCTATGCCAAAACTAAACCTCGCGTTTGGTTGGAACCAATAACTATGCAAAATTTATTCTGTGTATATTATCGATCGGTGGGATCAAAATCTCGAATTAATCGAGACTCGAACAATCGAGACTCGGGAGTCGCCTGTAATGTAAAAAACAAGTGTCACTTAAATAAGAAATATGGGCAGAAAGGTAGATGATAAAAGCTCTAGTTTGAATATTTTTTCTGTAAATAAGAAGTTTTATTAGGGAGATTGTCTTATGCTTAGGTAAAAAAAGTACACGCATGCACGCACGGACACAGACACACACACAGGCACATATATACATATACACACACACACACACACATATATATATATACATACACACTAATATTTTTAATAATTTATCTATTGTAGGATATGATTCTTAGCAGATTAGAAGAGATGCTATCAGAGTATTATTTGATATTTGGCCAAGATCCTGATACTCCTGTTCTACTATCATCCAGCCTTGAGCCAAAAAAGAAGAGACGAAAAGTAACTGAAGAATCTCAGGATAAGATTGTGTGTGAATCTCAAGACAACTCCTGTTTGGTGATTCCCAGTGGAACTGATAATAACACAATTGCTGACATGAAACCAAGCTCAGATTCATCTCCTCCATTACATGCTGAACAAGGGAGCTTTGAAGTTGAGCATGATGTGGCAAGGAACGGTCAAAATGAGACCTCCTTGTCTAGTACTCCACCAAACCCTTCAACAAATCCCTCGCATATTTTAAATGTGGAAGATTCATTTGTGGAGCAGTTACTTTCTAGAAATGATGTAAATACAGAAGATAAAATAATTGAAATAAAAATACCCTTGTTGCCTGTAAATGGTGTCGAAGTAGAAAAAAATGTAGGACAGGAGAAAGAATGTGGTGCAAAAGGCCGAGATTGCTTAGAGGGCATAGATCACAACTTGTCATATTTCGGGTCAGATGAAGCGTATAATTGGGACGAAATTGTTGAAAGCACAGAAGTGGGAGAAGGAAATGTAGTTAATGATGTGGTAGCAGAGCAACAAGAAGATGTGGAAGATGTAAACAGTCACCTTCCTAATTTAGAAGCATGGAGTAGAGGAAAGGCTGATTTTGGCAAAGCTGTTATAGCAGAGGTAAGTGGTTCAATATCCTGCATTGATTACTTTAGGGCAGTGGTGTCCAACCTTTTCTACGTGGCAGGCCGCATCGGTGGTTGCGAATCCTTTGGCAGGCCACATTGGAAGTTGCCAATTATTCGGCGGGCTGGATTAAGAGTTTAAATCCGATATTCTAAGGTGCTATTTTAGTGAAAATCAAGTCTAAATGGAATTTTTATGCTAAAAATTCCAATGTTATAAGTTATATTATAAAAAAATGTCAGAATAATGCATGAATTCGTGTGTTAAATTTTTCGGATTGCTTTTCCATCATAGCTTTGTGGGCCGCATAAAGACCCTTCGCGGGCAACATCCGGCCCGCGGGCTGTGGGTTGGGCACCACTGCTTTAGGGTTTTCCTTTATATTATAAGGTTTTTATTAATTTACTAATGTAAGTGCCCATTGAATTTCTACGGATTTAGTGAACCTACTTTCGCTGCCAATTCTAGGGCATATGCAATATGTACAAAAAAATTTTAGTTTATGAAAAACTGAAAATCACCTATAAGGAATACTTTTTCACTTAACTTTTCTTAACAGTTAACCAAATTTGTTTGTAAACAATCTATTTCCAAGCATATTACATTCAAATATTACGATAATTAAAAAAATTTAATATTTGCAGGTTCAAAACAGTGTCAATCAAAAGTTGTTGCTTTCAACACAGTGAATTTGTGTTATTTTCTAACTATTTATCTCTGTATACTTCTGCCACTGAAATTTTTTATGAGAAAATTATTTTATTTTGAGAGAGATTAATCTTTTTTTGGTTTAAGGTCTTTCTGGCATTGCTTTTATGTGAAATCTTCAGCTATAGTGGTTAATCTATTTCCTGGATGTGTGCTTACTTGGATTTTCACAGAAAGTTTTTTTCTCAGCAGTACAAACATGAAGTTTCTTGGCTGGTTTTTTGTAGTCTTTTTGGCAGCAATGGACAGTTGGCGGGACATGAAAACTTATCTCAGATTCTTTGTTATTTTGTTATCAATATTGTTTAAACCCCAACCATGTGTTATGTATGAATAAACTCAAATAGTTTTTTCTTAACAGATTTTCTTGCTGTTGCCATTAAAATAGTTCCAGAAGTTTTGATCAATGAACAAAAATTGCAATGGGCTGACTTTTCTTTTGATCTAAGCCAAGAATTCTCCAGAAGTGGCTTATCTATGTGGATGGAATATGAATCTTTCAGTACAACCTTGAGACCAAATATCAAATTCTTCTGTTGAAAAATTCTCAATCACAAAGACCTAAAAGACGCGATTGTTTGTTCTTAATATCTCTTTTTAGGACCACTTCTTTTCGGTATTCATTATATGAATAAATATGAATTCCAGGGGCAGAATTCAACAAGATCCGGAAAGACCTTCCAAAGTCCTTGGTGAATTCTTGGATAATCTGGATGGATTCTTTGATAGAAACATTGGTGAAAAGAGACACCACCAGTAGATCTCATCAGTTCAGGGGTGTCTGGGTCACACCTCATACTTCTGGCTTCAGGGCTCTTCTTTTGTTTATGTACAGCGTGTCCTCAATTAACATTGTTAATTCGTTCTTGAAGTTCACGACGTTGAACAAAACAACGTTAAACGAATCAAGAATTCTCTTAAGAACCCATGTTGTACAATATAGTCGGTTCCAAAATCTCTGACTCAACACCACTCGAAAAATAAAAAGACATAATATACAAATGTGAAGATACAGTAAGTAAAACATTTACAGGCAGACCTCGTCTTTTGCGGGGGTTACGTTCCTGAAAACACCGCGAAAGATGAAATTGCGAAAAAAAAGTAATTAAGGCAATGGGAAATACAGGGTTTGGTTCCCATCCCAGCAAAAACAGATCATTTGTCCTCTGTATTGGTGACTGCAGAAAAATAGAGAAAGAGATGGAAAAATTAACTTCAATGAAAGTGAGACTTAAACAAGTTAAAAGAAGACGAAAAAATATTAGAAAATTTTTTCCACGAAAGAGCGAAACATAGGACCACAAAAGACAAAACTGGTCACAAATGTGGAACCACGAATTATGCAAAAGATAAAGCTGCGAAAGACGAGGTCTGCCTGTATTTAGTTGTTTTTACTTAACTACGGGTTTTCATTTATTCACTTCATTGGGCCACAGCTGATACAAACGAAAATAAAATTGGGGACGTTAAACTCAGGTTATTCTCTTCCAAATTTAGTTGTTTTTACTTAACTACATATTTTCGTTTATTCACTTCATCGAGCCACAGCTGATACAAACGAAAGTAAAATTGGGGGATGTTAAACTCAGGTTATTCTCTTCGAAATTCTTTAATTTTGTCCAGGTCTTTCAGAATTGTCCTTGCTATCGCAACTGGCAACCCCAAAACTCTGCCTATGTCTGCAGCTGTTTCATCTCGTTCTCGGCGCATAACAATATTAAGTTTTTGCTCTGAAGTAATTGTCTTGCACAATTTTTTCCCTGCTGGCATACTGCCATTACTACCACATCTCTTTGGACCCATTTCAACAAAATATCACTATGCAATTATAGAAAATTTAATAAAAATGTATCAATCCAGAATGCTTTTCTCACTCAAATAAGGTGATTAGCCTCAGCTTGTGCAACAGATGCGCAGTTATTTTCATGTGTCATTTCAGTGTCGAGTCAGGGCGACGTTAACTCAAATTATCGTCGACGATAATTAGAATATTGGTATTAATTTTAGAATGATGTTAACGTGAATCAACGTTAATCGAGGCGACGTTAAACTGAGGAAACACTGTATTTGACATTGGATATGTGAATTGCAAGAATGACTTGCATCATGCCAGTACATAGAAGCTGTTTTACAAGTATTTCAATAGTTTTACTTTTATTATCATTGCTTATAATCACCGTAACTACCTGTGAAATTATAATATTATTCGTTACTAACTTGTATGTGCATTTTTCTCAACCATGTACCTTCACCTGAATCTTGTTAGAAATGTTCTACTTAAGCTCCCATAGTCTTTTGATGATAATATTCCCATATTTGACATTTGTGATTTCCAAGAACATAACACCTGTGAATGCTGAAAAACTACTGTATTTATAAATAAGGAAGATGAGTTCTTAATCAGATATATGTCCGTGTAGATAAATAATTTTTAGATCGTGTAATTAATGCAAACATACAGAAGAGTCAGAAATTTCAATTTAATGAAATATTTCCATTAAATGAAATTTTTCAACTTAATTGTTTTCTCATGTTATTCTCTCCTCTCATTTGATACAGTTTTTATCACTATCAGCCATCCATTATTTACCATTATAGCCATATTCCTCTGTCTCATTGTATTTATTGTTATCAGCTGTTTCATTTTTGCCTTTATAGCACTATTTTCTTCTTACCTCAAAGTTATTATTTCTCTAATTCTGTAGGTATTCAGCAATGAAGCTGTAATTGTTATTCAGTAGATGGCAGGTAGGTTCGTGGTTATTAATCCCGCAAGTCAGCAACCTGAGTACATAGTTGCTGAACGTCACTGCTCCAATGAGAACAGGAACAGGAGTACATACCAAATGTAGATGCCACATAAACCGTGATTCATTCAGCATAAAATAGCCATTCATGAAACTATTTGTGCCACAGCAGACCATTGATATTCGATCTTTCAGTAAATCACAAATTTCCCATCAGTTTGGTTGTTTTTATATATCATTAGAGGAAAAACAGCTCAAATAGCATAATTTACACTTTTTCCTCTAATGGAATGGACATTTTAGTGTATGGAAAAATGGATTGTTATGTTTATTCCTCTTTGAATCCAAAGTTGATAGATTGTTTAATGAGAACCAGGCTTGGTAGAGGGGTGGTTAGCATGTCTAGCTCCCAACGCAATAGTCCCGGTTTGAATCTGGCCAAGGGTATGGTCGTTTGTGCTTATCTTAAATCTATTACAACAAATGTAATTGGGGAAACCTGTTTGTGTTAAATAAAATATTATTATTTGAAATAATTTTAATGTAATATTTGCTTTAACTTATTTGAAAATTCTTATAACAACTGCTTTTGATTGCTTAAAAAAATAAAGGAAAGCTGTTTTCATGTAATCAGTTCCTATGATATATTTGTGATGTTTTGTTTAATACCGTATTTACTCATGTAACCCGCAAACTCCTATTTTTGGGCCGGTTCGGAGGGAAAAAATTAATTTGAGCCAGAATAAGTTTTTTTTAAGTCACCGATTCCCACTCCCTGAAACAAGTTCCACTCAAGTTAAGCATCTTCTCCCTTCTACGTGACGCAATTTATTGCGATTTATTGGATGATCTCTTTATGACGATACTAGCAGAAATCTCCTCACCAATAGTCCTCTTTTGTTACTCCCTTAACTGTTTTTGTTGTATTATTACGCAACTTCGCCTCCGCTTCTATTTTTGACGTAATATTATGAACTGATATTGAGCACGAACTATTTGTTCGTCTGTGAACGGGAACTTCCTTAGGTGTATGGGGAGTTTTTTTGCGTATCGTCTCGTGAGTAAATATTGTAAGGTTACGAACAAACAAACTTGAGATGTGGATTTCCGTCTTCCTTTTGAACGATGAAATCATTCATTCACAAAAAAATTTCACCACTCTGAATTCCTTGAAGTGAATGAGGGAAAAGGACCAAACTTGAACCTACCTATTTTCAAGCCAGCAAACCCTCAGTAGTCATAGAACTATAGTTATCAGTTAGTCGGCATATTCTTTCTGCTTGCTTCTGCGAGTTTCTGTCTGCAGCGCAGGCATAACTTACATGTTTGCTTGGTCGCATCAATACGCGTATACTTCGTAGAATTTGACGTCTTTTACGAATATAAATGTAGACGCAAGCATATTGCAGAGAATTTACTATCGATACAATTTATATAACCTGTTCAGAAATCCTCGTAAGACGCACACCCCCTTTATTCCCCGGTATTTCGGGAAAAAATGTGTGCAGGGTACATGAGTAAATACGGTATCTATGGCAAAATAACATTTTCACAGTAAATAGGGGAAATAATTTCAGTAAATCATGGCGTTCATTGCAGAAAGGTGAAAATTAAGTAAAGGCAATCAAAGTATAGAAAATAATCATAATTTATCAAGGAAAACATAAATCTTGAGGAAAAACTTAAAGTGATTCAGTGTGTTGAACAAGGTGAGCGTCAGAGCAATATTACACGTAAGTTTAACTTCACAACTTCTACAATTCATACAATTTTGTTAAATAAAGACAAAATAAAAAGTTCCATTGAAGCAGCCAGTGCAGTAACTGCGAAGAAACTCACACGATCACTTATTGTTAGTAATATGCTTGAAAAAATTGAGAACCTGCTAGTGTTGTGGATTGATTCTAAGCGTTCTAATGAACACATGCCCCTTAGTCAAGCAATCATTTGCAGTAAAGTACTTTCCTTATTTGAATGTGTAAAGCAAGAAGAGGGTCGAGATTCTTGAGAAACATTTCATGCCAGTTCCGGTTGGTTTCAAAATTTTAAACGCCGCGCAAATATACATAGCATTCGTTTTACAGGTGAATCAGCAAGCGCCAATAAGGATGCAGCTATAAAGTTTCCTGGTGAATTTCAAGTAATTATTGAAAATGGTGAATATCCCCACACATACATACAATAAGTAATTTATGCGTAGATTTGAGCGCTGCAGTGATGAAAATGATAACTCACAGAACCTAGCGATCTATGCATAAATGTGAGCACCGCTGCGAAAGATTTAAAGTTGTAGTAATATTGATTTTTAATGATAACGCTGTTCGACAGCATTTTTGTTTCCTGAACTTTGAAGGGTGATTCTTTATGATTTCGGCACGCTGAAAACAAATCCGCAATCCGTTTTTTTCCATCACCCTCCATTTTTTTAAAAATTGCAAAAATCTATTTTTTCAGTCGATTTTTTCTCGAAAATTCTCAGATGGCAACAAAAAATGATAATGCAATCTGATTTGCGACTTATTACTCCAAAAGGTTGCTACTATGTATTTAAAAAATGCATCAGTTCAAAAATAAATTACTGTAGAAGCCACAAGCACAAAACTCTGACATTTTTGTGAAAAAACGGGAAAAAACGGAAATTTTTTAAATTGAAAATGACATAACTCTCCGAAAATAAATCGTAAAAGATTTTGGTAAGCGTAAATGTGAAGCTTACTTTCCCTACTTTAAAGTATTTTTTTAAGAACTGAATTACGATTATTTGTTAAAAAGTTATTAGCTTTTGAAGCACCGAGATGCGCATGGCTCGAAGAGTCCACGGTTAGATTCGTCGCCGCTATAACCACCGCTAGGCTGCGATGCAATCTATCCGTAGTCTTCTCAGCTCACGCATTGGGCCGCATCAAATGCAATAACTTTTCAACAAATAATCAAAGATAAGTGTTTTTCTGTTGTCCAGTGAATTATTCTTCATCAAATATTCTTTTAAGTATTAAAATTATTTTTGCACATTGAAAACAAAAGTAGATTTTTATTCCTCAAAGAAATGTAATAGGTATAGACGATATTTACTGCCAGGATAATTATATAAACTGCATCATTGAGTTCGATAACGACAATTCTATAAAATATAATAAAGGTTAATATTCTAACATCGAAAATATTTCAATATTATAACGTAGAATAAAATAAGGTAAATCTCTCTAGTAGAATCATAATCTTACACCGATATATCTTACTTTGATTAAAAGAGCGATGTCGCATTCGCGACTGTTTCTTTGCTTTCTTAATCGAAAAATATTTCCATGTCATACGCGTAAAAATAACACTGTTAAACACAATTTTTGTTCCCTTAAAAATCTTAGGTGATTCTGAGCTTTTTTATGCTGAATCCGAATCTACTTTTAAAATTTTTGTATCACGTATAGATTTCGAGAAATGAGAGTAGTTGTATTCTCCGTGATGATGGTGAAATTGTGCCTAATCTCGCATCAGCTATTCGACCAGTTCCACATTCTGTTGACTTACCGGTGCCAAGACCACCAACAAATTCAGATTTGGAGAGCAGAGATGAAGAGCCGATGTTTGTAGAAAAAAATAGTTATGATACAGATTTTGAAGCTGATGATTCAAAAATCCCCCATTTAGTTACCCAATCAGAGTTAAACGATCTTGTCATAGATCTCAATCTATGAAAAATTCAGGCAGAGCTTTTAGCCTCTCGCCTTCAAGGATGGAATCTTCTTGAAAAGGAAACCAAAGTAACTGCTTTTCGGAAGCGCCAAAAAGACCAAATTAACGTTTTCTCAGAATGCGGCGAACTAACTTTCTGTAACGATGTAAATGGATTAATGAAATGCCTGGGACAAGATCTTAAACCAGAAGAATGGCGACTTTTCATTGAATCATCAAAAATAAGCTTGAAAGCTGGACTTCTTCACAGTGGTAACACTAAGCCATCCATCCCACTTGCACATTCAGTCAATATGAAAGAAACTTATAAAGATATGAAGTCCCTCTTAGAAAAAATTAATTATGATAAGTATAAATGGAATATATGTGGTGACCTTAAGGTAATAGGAATTCTTCTTGGATTACAAAGTGGATATACAAAATACTGTTGTTTTCTCTGTGAATGGGATAGTAGAGCGAAAAAGGATCATTACGTGAATGTTTAACGCCAGGAGAAAAAAATATTTAAAATAAACCATTGGTGAACCCACAAAAAGTATACTTTCCACCATTACACATAAAGCTTGGACTTATGAAAAACTTCGTGAAGGCAATGAATCGTGATGGTCCAGGTTTTCAGTACCTCCATAGTAAATTTCCAAAAATTAGCGAGTCCAAACTTAAAGAAGACATTTTTATTGGCCCTCAAATTAGGCAACTACTTTCAGACACAAAATTTGAAGAATCTTTAAACCAGAAGGAACGTGCTGCCTGGACTGGATTTAAGCAGGTTGCAGAAAATTTTTTGGGAAAAGTGAAGTCTACAAATTACGAAAATATTGTGGCAGTAATGCTACAGGCATATCATAATTTAGGTTGTAATATGTCCCTTAAATTACATTATCTGGATTCCCATCTGCATTTTCTTCCTGCCAATTTGGGCGAGGTCAGTGATGAACATGGAGAAAGGTTCTACCAAGATATTTCCACCACGGAACAATGATATAAAGGAAAGTGGAGTTCTTCCATGTTAGCTGATTATTGTTGGTGTCTCATCCGAGAAATTCCACAGTCATCCTACAAGACGAAGTGATCAGCCAAAATATTTTAGGTAAGAGAAGGCATATTTCACTTTTCTTATCGTAAACACAACTATGTTCATTTCTCATAAAGTATACGTGATACAAAACTTTTAAAAACAGATTAGTATTCAGCACAAAAATGTCTATAATAAACACCTATTTTAGTAAAGGAAACAAAAAAAAACTTTTCATTTGTTGGACTGTGTAATTAATATTAAATAAAAAGTAACATTAGCGAATCTTGCAATTTCGCGAACTGATCAATCCTAAGTACATGTTATAATCGGTTTGTTTAGTGCACATTTCGTTAGCGCAAAGACCGTTCGGAATGTATCCTTTGCACTAAACGAGGCATGACTGTACATTGTTTCGCATATACGTCGCCAATCAATTAAGGAACATGTTTCGTTATAAGTTGTGTCGCTTTGCATATACGTCATTTGTGAAATGCTAAAAGCAAAATTTCAGAAATTCCAATTGTGTTGCATAAATTATAACTATAACATTAAAAACCCTGTATTCGGCTTTTAATTTCATGTTTATTATTATTTATATGAATTAATTTAATTTCGTGTTTATCAATTCATGTAAAATCATACTCAGAATAAACATTTGCTGGCCTTGTGTTTGAGAGATCACGATGGGTTAGGTGGTTCACAAGTTACATAGGGGATAAAAGGGACGATCCCAATTTTAATGACGATGTGTAAAAACCTATTTCTGAGAGACAGTCAGCTATAAGAGAGCTTTGTGAACAGTTGTCTAACGTGTCCTTTCATCCTAGTTTACGTTTGCGTTGATATCTCATGAGATATTAGATACAGATACACTTTGGATTGCAAAATCTGCTTGAAAATTACTCTAAAGTGCGTATCAGTGTACGTGTAAGTAAAGAAACAATTTATGTGCTCCATCACACTATAGACAGTTATTTTCGGTGATTTATGAATTTATTATTGCAATTGGTTACTCGTTGTTACAATTAAATGTATATTAAACCCTATTAGCAATGAGTGGTAAACACATAGTGGTAACATAGTATGTCTAATGTACTGTATTGATATGTATTATTTGGGACATAAATGTGTCACAAAATATCTGCCGGAAACATAACCCCTACTTTTATCATAGTTCTTATGGGAATATTTGTTTTGCTATATGTTGTTTTGTTATAAGTCACATTTTTCAGGAACGCATCTCAAATGTGTAATGGGGTATTACTGTATTTTCTAAAATTTTATTATTGGTGAATATTTTATATATTGGTATTTCATCTAACATCTAAAATAATTTTCTGGCCCACAGTTTGAGAAACACTGTCCTAGAGGACTTGGATATTTTTCAAGCCTTTAAGGAATTCTGAACTGGAAACTTTTTTCGGAACTTGTAAATAGAGAATATGAAACGCAGGACTTCTCCACTGCTCAGTTATCCTCCATTTTCAGGTTCCCACCCATCCCCCACTCAGTTATCCTTCACCCATCCTCACACTTGTCTCATGCTGTGCGTCCGGGAGTCTATAGGCTTTGGCGCAAAACAAAGGGTGTGCTATCGCAATAGCTTCCGATAAGTCTCGAGGGCGTCCGGTCATTCACGCACTGCATTTACTATGCGAAAGGCCTCTTTTGTCTCTCGTAAGATAATATCTACCATATTTTTCCACTTTGCAGAAAAGATTCCCCAATGGAGAACTCTTTGAACCCTTTAGATGTTGAGAGGGAGAAAAGAATTTCGGTAGTGATTGGTAAAGGATTTTCTACATATATCGTTTAGAAGTTCTGTTCCATTAGTCATCTCCCTCCAGTGTGCATCCCACGGTATGTATCATTGGAAAGATATTTTTCTCTATTCCGCCAAAACATTTTCCCAAATGCATGATGCTGGTGAAGAAAGGAAGAGACAATCGCTCCACAAACTTTCATATCTTCTCATCAGAAATCCATCAGTCACACAAACAGATAAACCTCGTCTTTTACTGCTTCTCTATTTGAGGTTTTGTGATTCCTCATTTGTGACCAGTTCCTCATCTCGCAATATCGTGTTTTGCTCTTTCGCGGTAAAATATCATGGAAAAAAATTTTCTTCCACCATGCGACTGCGAATTGTAATTATATAAACATTTTGAATATAAACGGAAATGATTATTTTAGCTCCAATGCAGGCTATATATTTTTGTCTATTACGAAAACCTACATGGCTGAGTAATTTGAAAACTTTCTATATTAGTGGCCTCAACAAACACGCACTGCTAATAACATTTGATGCAAGACTTGATGTTGAACTTTAGTAACTCAAGTTTAATCTTTGGTGTGCAATATGACTCTCCTAAAACGAAAATCAGACTGTTTCTAAACATAATCCTTTAAAAACTTTTTCATTTGTGTAAATAGCCCCTGCGAGGTAGGCAACCCACGCTATTAAGGCTAATATGAATTGGTGTGTTGGGTTGCCTACCTCGCAGGGGCTATTTACACAAATGAAAAAACCAAAATCCTGGGTATGCCACTGCAAGCCATTTTCTAGAAGTCTTTCTTATAATGCAAACATTTGAAGGTATGAGTTTGTATATCTCTATTTGTATACTTGTAAAGTAAAAATTTCTGAATATTCCAGAAAATTTCTGTCTGTCTGATCATTATTTATCTATTCTTTCACATAAGCCTGTCAAGATTTTACAGCCAGTCCAAACCGGTTCATCCAGTACTAATGATATTACACCAGCTAGTGTTGAATTAGCTTCAGGAGTTCAACAAGTAAAAGTCAATGAGAATAGAAATGCATCAAGGTCATCTTTACCAACTTCCTGTAATCAACTTCATAATCCAGCAGCAAATGGTAATTTGATAGTGAAGTCTCCCTTGCCTAATGCTTGCAGTCAGTTAGGACGTCGAGATATGAGAGCATTTGTAGAATTTTCTTCTAAGGAGAGACCCAAAAGTAAGTTTTTTATTATTTCATGCTTTCATTTAAAAGATTACATTTTTGTGAAAAATTATGTAACATAAAAAATTCACTCTAAAGAATTATCGAGCTCCCCATACGACTAAGATCAAACTGATAAATCAGAATTGGGCCATCCCACACGCACAAACCAGTTGCCGTTCTGGGGAACTACTTGGGATGGCAAAGCATAATGTATGCCCTCTGTGGGATCTTGTGTAATGCAGTGGTCCTTACACTCTTATTCAGTTACTTGTTTGCTCAACAATTGGGATGATAATCAAAGACTGCTAGAATTTATAACAGTATTCTGTTCTACTATTGTTCATTACAAATGTACAATATTTGAGCTTAGTTGCAGTTAAAATATAGGCTTTAGTGGGTAGGCTTGGGAATCTAACAGTGGCGTAGCAAACTCTTATGGGGCCCCTGTGCAAAATTCAAATTTGGGGCTCCTATTATTAATTTTATCATGAAATATATAGTGTCAGGGTCATTTGGGGGCCCTCTTTCGGCTGGGGGCCCTGGTGCATTCCACCAGTTTGCTACATGTATGCTACGCCACTGGAATCTAACCACCATTTATAGAATTTTGTCTATGGGAAATCAAGGTTTGAGTTCCTAAAAAATGAATTTGAAATGCAACCGTTTTGTAACTGGGACACCTATATAGAGAAATCTCATAAAAATTAGTGAAATATTATTTTATCACTCTTACTGACAGTTCTTGCTGAGAAGCCAGGCATTAAGCCAGCAGAAGTTGCTATGACATTGGCAAAACAATGGAGGTCACTGTCCAAGGAGGACCAGGGTGCATATGTGAGTGATACTGCTCAGTCAATAAAGCTACAAAATGTGATGGGAAGGCAAAGCAGGTGTGCCATTTAATATTTCATTTCATTTTTGCATGCCATTTCATCCTTTGCAAAACATTTTAATGTGAAACCTTATTGTCTGCATGTTGAACACCCATGGATGTGGCATTCATAAAAAAAATTGGCAAGTAAAATTTTCTTAAGAGTTTCTTTCATGCTCTAATTTGGAAATTATGATATTGTAATGGAATCATATTAATGCCAAGATTTTTGCTTATGGTTCACAAGCATTAGCAAAAGGATTCAATAAATGGTAGTATGTAATGTATTACTTCTTTGGCTGTTGAAGTTCTCGTTTTTGCTTTCTGAGATTGTGAAATCCATGCTAATTTAAATTTGTGATAGTATATATGTAGGAAACAAGATTTTATGCTCATGTTAATTTTATAGCTTTATCAAATACAATCTAGATATAGAGTTGTGCATTACCTAAGAGGATTAGCATGTAAGAGATTTATATTCTGCTAACTCTAACAAATGAAGGAAACTCTGGAATTCTTGCTAATTGGAAATAGTTCCTTTTTTAAATGGGTATAATCTATCAGTTAATGTATTTTAATGAATTACCATAGATTGT
Organism: Uropetala carovei; assembly: GCA_036926305.1. NCBI lineage: Eukaryota > Metazoa > Arthropoda > Insecta > Odonata > Petaluridae > Uropetala > Uropetala carovei. The sequence continues at coordinate 13,137,302 of JAXCHB010000001.1, read as the reverse complement.
GTCATATAATTTGACTTTTAAACCAATAAAAATCTTTGAAAAAACTTTGGTGGACTAGAGCAGTGTTTCCCAACCTATGGTCCACATACCATTTGTGGTCTTTGAAGGTTTTGTTGGTAGTCTACAGAGATTTCCAAAATGTAGTTTTTTTTAGACCGCACCTCATATTTAGTTGAATTTTTTGGGAAAAGTTAATCAAGTTTTACACTATCACAGGTATTCAATATATTGTTAATGTTGTTAACTTAAAGATTTTCCCACTCTTTCATATTTCCCGATTCCACCTCTCTGCCATCCATAACTTACACTTAATGATCTTAGTGCGAATTCTATTGATGTTAAAACAGAAGAGTTATTTGATTGCGTTTCATCTCACATATTAACCCTTAAAGAGAAATTTGAAAACTATTTCCCTGATGAATCTGACCTTCGCAAAGGTTACTTGTGGGTTTTGGATCCATTTTCTGATCATGATGATAACCAGTTGTCACTTGAAGAGGAACAGTCACTAATTGACGTAGCATCAAATGCCCAATGCAGAATTAAAAAAAAATAACACTATACGACTTGAAAATGTTTGGATAAAGATTATAAATGAATACCCTCTACTGAGTGAGAAGGCCCTGAAGATTCTCCTTCCATTTACCTCTACGTACCTATTCAGGTGTTTCTGCTGTGGTCGCTACAAAAACAAAGAAAAGTTGTTTATTAAACCTGAAATCAACATTAAGGTTATCTCTGACTTCTTTAGCTCCAAATATTAATGAACTTATTCAGGATATTCAACACCATGGTTCTCATTAATACATTCATTTTTGTTCGTATAAAAATGTTTATTTTTGTATTTTACAATTCTTCTGTATTAAGTGCATAGTTTAGAAAGAAGGCATTTTGTAATACCGTATTTACCCGAAAGGAAAACAAGGTTTTTTACAAAAAATGTCCGCAAAAAAATTAAGCATCTTCTTAAAATTGAGTACGAAGTTTTAGGTGGGAAAAATGCGTGCATTTTAAACACCATACGGAACACCCGGATTTCGAGTATATGTCCATGAAAACGCATTTATAAATGCATATGAAAATACTTTACATTTAATTAATTATTATAATATATTAAAAATTCGTATCATAGTTCTTAAAGTTGCACATAGTACGAAAGATTACCTCCGGAGTACTGATGGAAGGGGTGTGTTTACGGCTGGGTAGGAAATCTGATATGTGCGACAATGTAGACGGTTAAGCAAGGATTGGCGGCCGTATTTGAGGTATATTGTTACATTTTAAACCTATGTATTACAATTGAAAAATCTGCTACCTTTTGATTGGTGCTCCAGCAGCAGACGAAAGTACACCTGAATTTTAAAGAGTATAACTTTTATGAAAGCACTCCATTAGTACTCACTTTGCCAAGTTTTAATGTGAAGGGAAGACTAGTCATTATTTTTAAGTTTAAAATAAGTTACCCCAAAGATATAGTGTCACTATAAAAACTTCTGGGAGTGAAAAATTACGCCTTACGGTAATGCTGGTTGCGTTAGCGGATGGCACAAAGTTGCCGCCGTATGTTATTTTAAAACGCAAAACAATGCTTAGGGAACTGCTACCTAAAGGAATAATCGTTAGATGTCAAAGCCAATGCCTTTTTACTTTCTCATACGAAGTATTGAGAAAGTATTGTTATCGCGAAAAAATTCGACCTCAAGATTTTTACGGAAATATACCTTTTAGGTGTTGAATCCGAAAAAGTGGTTTTCGCAATGCCGTCCAAACGGTAGAGCGGAAAGGAATGAAAGCTCGTACTTAGGCATTTTATCATACTGAGCAGAGTCTATGAAGAAATGGTTGACATTGCTCAATAATTAAGGGAAGTTTATTGTATACATTTTTAACAACAATTTGATTTTCTCAAAAACGTCTATAACGATTTTGATCAAATTTCGTTCGGTTATTTGAGTTTACGTCTTCAGTAATACTGTATAGTTCATATTTCTCAAAAAATGAATATAAGGCTAGTTTATTCTATGCAACTTTAAGAATAATTTGATTTTCTCAAAAACGGTTCAAACGATTTTGATCAAATTTTGTACAATTACTTAAGTATACTTCTGCAATAATATTACATATTTCATTTTTCTCACTGAATGAATATAAGGCTAGTTTATTCTTGGGCAACTTTAACAAAAATTGGATTTTCTAAAAACCGGCTGATACGATTTACTAAAGATAACTAAATTATTATATGAGAAAGTTTGTACAATGTATGTTGTACCAATTTTTTATTCATGCTCTTAGTGTTTTATTATTTAAAAGTTTTTTGTAAATGGACCTTGGTTTTTTTAGGGGTCGTCTTAAATTCGAGGTCGTCTTCCTTTCGGTTAAATACGGTATGTTTATTATGATGTTGTTTATAAAACTATTTTATATTTCACGAATTTCTCCTACAAATGTTGAAAATAATTCTTGGAATAAAACAAAAAAATAATCAGGCACCCCTCAAAAAGACAAACGTGTGCAATATATTTGAAAATGTTCAAATAAGCTACGTCACAAATTATCCCCATTTCTTAAACGTAGTTACAGTAAGTACGTTAGTGTAAGTAATGAGGTGGTCCATGGGGCCTGGAGGGTTGCTGAAGTGGTCCACAGAGTTCAAAAGGTTGGGAAACATTGGACTAGAGCAGGATTGCTGTTTTCACGGATTTTATCCGTTTTTACGGATTTTTATACCAAAAAACTACAACATTTCTGTGATTTACGGATATTTAGAAGACAAAATTTTGGTGTTATTTGAGCCATTTTCGTAAAAAACGTACATAAACTACAATGAAATTCAAAGACTGTTGATATATTTATCACTATAATATGAAGTGTGAATAAAATAGGACCTGGTAAAATTATTCCTGAAGTACATATGTATGTTGATATACTTTGTTAAATATTAAACTTGTTACTTATTGTGAGACTGAATCCAAAACCAAGCTGTAGAACTGGGTTGGCAACCAAAGGCATATTTACATTTTTTCTTGACCTTCCCCTTGATGAAAGTTGACTCCATGCAAAATTTGGTTACACTGGCTCTCCTGGTGATAAAAAAATGCTCTTCTAATGGGAAAAATTACAGCTCTGGAATCAAAATCCAGATCCTGGAATTGGATCCAAATAATTGGATTGGGTCAACCTTCTCCTGGGTGATGCAAAATTTGGTTTAGGCGGATCTCGCATTTTCTGAATACATAGAGGACAGACATACACTTTTCTTTCCATATTAATTTTCAAAGTAGTATATATGACTTTTAAACAACTCTAAAAGCTGTGAATCTGTAGTCATCAAGTTGCATTTGCTCCTCATACTTAATGACCATATAAGTAATTAAGTACTTATTCTTTATCTCACTGCCATCTAAAGTTGTTTTACAAGGCCTTAATGTCTTTGTTTCTTATGTAAAACTTGAATCTTTTGTTTAAATAAGACTAAATCTACAGTGTCTTACTATATCTTAACTTAAACAATTTTCTCTATGCCTATTCATTAAATTTTTGCTTTATCTTCTTATATCTGTAGTTTGTTCCCTGAAAATCATCAAAATCTACGGCAGCAGATTCTTTCTAAAACATTCGTCACTGTACAGTCTCACCCTGTTGTTGGAATGGAGATGTCTGTTTCCATAGAGGCTATTGAGAATGCAATATTAAGAAGGTATGTCTTACAATTATTGATCTGGATTCTGGTGAATGCATTCTTATATTAAACTGCGGTCCAGTTTATTTTACATGTATTATCCATAAAAGAGGAAATTTTATTATATAAATGTAAGAAAACGTAACCATATTTTTTTTGCTTGTCTTTCTCCTATAACAAAGAGTGTCTATGGACATTTAAAAAGAAAATTACATGAGTATTGGACTATAATTAAAGAATTGGAAAAGGACAATGTACAAGAGAGGAATTAATAAATAAAAATTGTAAGGTAACTAACTCCCAAGTAGTTAACTTTGATATGCGTGAATTTGTAAAAATTTTATGCACCATGAAAAACAAAGCACAGCACATTTGTAAGATGCATATTTCATTAGGCATTCAAATAAACTTGAAGTTGAGTTTTCTAGGAATTTTTCCTGAACACTATGCTTCAGAAGGAAAATAATGGAGTTATTATATTGAATGAAAGAAAGCATTGGAATTCCACAAATGCAACTATCTTCAAACATGCATACTATCTCGTTAAATCTAAATTCAGTAAAACCTCGTTAATTCGAAGTTCAAGGGACCAAAAACTTATGACTTTGAAATATCTGAGTTCGAAATAAATGACTTTTCATAAAAAGCAAACTTTTTTACAATCGTCTACTTGGGCAACAACACCGCAATACAGAATCCTATCTATTCGTTCTACAAATGAATTGACCTCACAAGTTAGTATACACAGTGAATTTGAACAGAGTTGAACACTTAGTTTGCGATTCACAAAGACCACCACATGTGAAAAAAGGCCCCAATGAATATCCTGAATTTCGCAGTACATCTCAAGTTTCTCCTTGATGCCGCGAAGAAATGACGTTCAGCCGCACGCTGAAAGATTATCACTCATCTATACTTCATACTGCTGCATGTGTATTACATTGCGCTCTTCTTGTATGACATTATGGTAAAACCAGTAATGAGCTGAAGCTGGCTCCCGCTGACTCGAGCGAGGTGGTTGTTTAATTTTTAGAAAATATGAAAATTTATTGATTTTGTCCTTTCAAGTACATTTTGCCCTATCTGGTAGTCAATTACCGACAATTTATGAAATGGAATATATTGTGAACCGAACACTTCTTAAGCTAACGGAATGCTTTTACTAAACTAGAGCGATCTAGTGTCCCTGGCATGTAGGCATCCCGCCAGCCTTATCCAAATTTCCTTACTTTTTTGAGAGCCGGTTCTTAATATGTTTTCCAGCTCATCACTGGGTAAGACCATTAGGTTGTTGTTTTTGGCTTATCACTTATTCTCGGGTAAAACAAAGGCATGATCTTTTTAGAGACAACATTTGGTATAACTTTGTGCAATGTCATTTAAAGATTGGTTCAGTAACAGAAATCAATATTACATGGTCTTTTCTGGAGCATAGCACTTTCACATGAGAAAAACCTTGCCCAGGTTTGGGAGAGCATGAGAATTGAGATAATAGGGGTTCTTGCAACTTCTGTTCATTTCAGCTTGGTTCAGTTCATGAATTTCACTATCCAATTGAAAATGTGAGCATTCACAGTGATGCAAGGATAAGCTGATTCATTTATTTGAATCATCTACGACTTTTATTTCACATTGACTATTAAATAGGGTGACCATATTCCAATGAGGTGAAAACATTCCCTTCTTTGTAAGATAAAAATGTGACAAAATTTTTGCATGATTTTTTTAATGGTGGATATGTCACTATCACAATCTATAGTGAAAAAGGCAAATACCAACTTTTTTCACAGTCTGGAGCATGCCAGACTAGGACAAAGCTCACAATCAGAAGAGAATTTGACTAGCTTCGTCGTCGTCAAAACTCGAAGGGAATAAGTTAGGTTAAACCTGGGCAGGATATTATATGCGGAGACCAGGTTCACCACCTCATATTTATCAATGATCCTTAGTTTTTGTAACCTGACAATTGTGACTGTAATTAACATTTGTTGTGCATTTGATAACCTCCATGTTTCCGAGAATCCTACAGTTCTAGTAGGAATATCAGCTATACTACCAGATAGTCTAAATTTTATTTGCAGTGGGCTTCAAAATGGTACGAAATGGCTTTTTTGATTAAAAAAAGGGACTGTCCCAGCGAAAATGGGACATTTGGTCATCCTACTATTAAATAAGTAAAAGGGAGTCACCTGTTTGGGGTGATATATGTATTTCACGTGCAAGAAATGGAGAAGAAAAACATGATATGATGGCATGCACGCGAATCTTCTACTTACACAGGATCAAGATTTCAAATTAAACTAACTTCAAATTTCATTGTAGGCATATTTCAAATAATCCGTACCAAAAAGTACGCAAAATCCTATAGTGTTGGCCGGGGACTGATCTTGGCTTCGAATTACACCGTACTTTGAATTATCTGGCATAGAAATAATAGGGTTTTACTGTGCATGCTTTTTAAAATTATTTATTTCTTACCATACCTTGCTAAAACATTTTTTTCTGATCATTGTGCTTTTTTAGGCTTAAGATATCTAAAATCTGGAAGTATCGTTTATCTGGAACAGGCCAGGTCCCGAACATTCCGGAGAGATGATCTTCTACTGTATGTTGTCTAAATTCATTTTCAATTTAGAATTACCTATGCTCTATTGATTCCTTTTATTTCTTCATGTAAAAATTATAGGAATTCATGTGTAGAAGCAAAAAAAGCCAGAAGGAATAAAATTTCATTAGTGGGTCAGCTAAAACCAAGTGGAATGTGGGTATTCAGCCAAGGAAGTGAGATTGGCATTGTGCGCCACTTCGCTCTTCAGGAATTAAATGTGTACAGAAAGCTTATGGAGAACCTCACCATTCCACTTTGCTCACTTCCAAAGCCAATTGAATTGAATACAAGGTTAATTATTATTTAAGCTGAGAATTTCTCTATCTTGATGATGATCAAAACATATTCATTAATCGAGCTTGAATTTTCAGTGTGCTTGGACCAGAGATGTGGGAAAAACTAATTTCCATGGAACAGCAGTATGATGTGTTCACTGATACAACTTGGATTACAAGCAAACTCATTGCAAAAAATGGTTTTCGCATCAAGGTCTCTCAAGGTTAAGGCATATTTTTTTTTAACTTTGTCAGTCTAATAGGGGTGGGTACTTTGAACATGATTCTTATATAAGAATTTTATATCTAGTAGAGGATTATGCTGCTTGTGGAAACAGTGCAGTGAAGCCTTACTGTATTTCTAAAATCTGTTTTCATATCTCTCGCCTAGATCCAGCTGGGATCACATGTGCTACCTTGACAGATATAGCAAGTGTATTATCATCCTATGGGATTGCTGACCTAAAAGAAGTCCTCAGTAAGGATGGCTGTGTGTTATCTGCATGCCGCCCTTTCAGTGTTTCCAATTATATTGAGGTATATCTTATCTTTTGTTATGATACATTGCAAATTATCATTGTCATAAGGTACAATGCCATTTCTTTTCATGTAGCTTGTCGCCTAATGTTCTTTGTCATTTAGATTATCTACGAAGAGAAGATAACTACGATAACTACGTCACTCTCAATATCTTAAAAAATAACGTGCGTCCCTATTCTCATCTAATTTTTAATTTATGGGTGAGCCTATTTGCGTTAATAAACATTACAGATGTATAATATAATGGTTTTACTTACAAAAAGGTAAGATTCCAGCATTCAAACGATGAAATGCCTTGATTAAATCGTTAGAAACGCTTCCCATACGCAGTCAAGAGAATAATTATCCTTAAATATTTATGTTGCTATGCTTTATTAATTTCGATGCTTAAACAACAGTTCAAAATGAATAACGCTTTTATTTCATCTATTTGAAGGTTTAATTGGCATTAAATGAATCGGAGGCAACAATGAGAGTCTCCTTAGCAATGCCCGGAAGGAGTACAAAAAATCCACAAAAATTTGAAAACTAATGCATATTTCTGGAAACATAGACTGCATAACATGTAAACATCGCAAGAATAAGCTAGTATAGAGTTTAGGCTGTCGAATAATGTAAAAATGAAGAATATTGGTCTATATTTATGTATTTTGATGAATGAAGGAAAAAACCTTACATTGAAAAATCGAAAATCCTTTGTAAACTTGTGAGAAAATACAGGGTGAGTGTTAATTACATACCTTAAATATAAGCATCATGTTCTACACCTACAGACAAGCAAAAAAGTTCATATAAACATATGGTTGCAACCGCTTCGTTAGTGAGATATGGCAATATTACATATGGCAACAACGAGGCATGGAGAAAGCAATCATTCAGTCACACAGGGTTACTGTTCTGGTAGACACGTTATGTATCGAAGAATGGCACATAATGCGGACTATTCATTAGACGAATTAACAGAAAGATACTGCTGTACGGAGAAGCAGAGCAGAACAGTGCAGTCGTTGCACGTCTTTACGCCGAAAGGTATCCGCAAATCCCAAATCACAGGACATTCATTTCTCTGGAACATCGTCTGAGAGAAACAGGTCGTATGCGGCCCATTATGACAAATGCTGGTAGACTATGAAGTCGCAGGAGCGCCGATGTGGAAGAGGATGTTCTGCATTCCGTTGAACAGTCCCCTGGTACTAGTACCAGATTTCCCAGCGAACGGTGGTGAGGGTGTTGCATGATCAGATGTTGTATCCATTCCACTTACAACGTGTTCAAGCTCTGCAACTGCCGCTGGATTATGAGCATCGAAGAGCATTCTGCGAATGGCTGCTGTAGCAGGATGCAGCATATCCGAACTTTCTCAGCGAAGTTTTGGTGATGGATGAAGCATGCTTCACAAGGAATGGAATTTTGAATAGTCGTAACCAGCACACATGGGCTGATGAAAATCCACATTCATTTCAGGAAACACGATTCAAGCAGCAGTTTGCAATTAATGTTTGGGTGGGAATAATTGGCGATCTCCTCCTAGGTCTTCATGAGCTACCGCCTCGACTATCAGGGTCTTCCTATTTACAGTTTCTATCTCGACAATTACCGCAACTCCTGCCCATTCTGCTCACGATGTCAAGCAGTATTTGGACAGTCACTACCCAGGTCGATGGATAAGACGAAACAGGCCAGTTGTGTGGCCTCTGCGATCTCACTCCTGCCGACTTTTACTTATGAGGCCATCTAAAGAGCATCGTTTACACCCAACGATGTAATATGCGTGACGAGCTATGGAATGTCATTGAAGCTGCTGGGACGACAATACGCGAAATGCCTGACGTCCTTCAGCGAGCCAGGAATTCTTGGCGTAACAGGGCTCAGTTATGCATTGACTGTAATGGTGGACAGTTTGAACATCTTTTGTAAATCATTTGTAACTGACCAGATGCCGTTCTGTTCACAGCTAATAAACGTCTGATCCAAAACTACGTTATCTGCCTACTTTTCTTTCCTCGTGCTTCCTGTTGCCATATCTCACTAACGAAGCGGTTGCGACCATATGTTTATATGAACTTTTTTGCTTGTCTGTAGGTGTAGAACACGATGCTTATATTTAAGGTATGTAATTAAGACACCCTGTATAATTGTCTCCTGGGTTTGAACCAGGTACAGTTTAGCAAGTGAAAATATTTTCCAGGGCTGTTATAGCTAGTAGAAACAAAATGCCATTTATTGCACATCTTTAAGACGAATGGTTCTCGAGAAATATACCGCTGTAATGATTCACGTACGTTAAATTATTAAATAATATTATATCAGTGAAAAAGTATACATATACCATGTTAATAAAAAATCCACTGTTTTACGTTTTTTGTTTATCTTAGAGTACAAACAAATTCCCTGCAACATAATTGGAAAAGTGAGATACTCATAACGGTTCTCCCATTTACAAGCAATGAAATTTTTCGGAAGTGATTAAAGATTTCTTCTGTTAGTTTGTCTAAAATACATTTTAAAACTAATATCATAAGCAGTGCATTTTTCTCAGAATTTTTTAGTGAAACATTTTGGTCCAAATATAGCCAGTGCTGCTCAGACAGAAATTTCTTTATTCTTTTATCTCTCCTATTCACAATACAGTTGCAGTTTTATTGGAAAAACTATATGGGATGAAGATGTTTTGTATTGCTATTGAAATCTCCTTTTTTAAACATTTATTTATATACCTATTACGGTTTTCAACTACTTCAAGAAATGTTTACTGCAAATATTTCAGTATGTACAAAGAAAGTAGTTTCATCATCATGCTGTGTACAAGTGCTGTTTCTTTTGGTAAACCTGAAATATAGAGAGAAAAAATACATTCTTCTTATTGTTTTATAAAGCACACTGATATGTTGTTGTTGATTTTTCTATCAATAAATGACTCCACACAACTGTTGTACAGTTGCATTTTGAAATCAAAACTTCAGTGCTCACATGGAGCGTAATAGCATCATCTGATGACAACAGACAAAAACCCACATTCTTTGTCTGCTCAGAAAACTGCATACAAGTAGCTACACTGGTTTACAAAATATAACTTTTACATTTTGTGACATTAATTTGTATATGGAATCAGGATGAATTGGAAGATGGAGTCATATGCTTAAGATGCTGTAATGATAAGTGTTAACAGTCTACCATTTAAAGCATATAGTCAACTGTCTGATAGTACAAACTCCATAAGTCTGATACAGAGACACTTGTTTATGGGTGGTTACATTATGTACAAAACAATATTTGAATGTAAGGTCACTCATTCTTTTAGATTCTAAAACAGAAATATAAACTCCTCTTATATAATGAACATTATTATTTGTTCAAGAATGGAGGGTCATCTGGCAGTGTTTTAAATTATTACTCTTTAGAATATGTGCAAAAGCTGTTACACCATTGTTAACTGTACAATTAAAAATGAATTATGAAAAATTTTATTTTATTTTTAGTTGTTAACTCTTATTATTATGTGAGTAAGGTTACAATGGTTATATTTTATAGGAATTTATTTATTGCAAGAAACTAAATAAAAAGTATGAAAACATCACTGGTATACTATTTTTCAACATAGTCACTAAACATATTCAGCCATTTATTTCAAAGTTAAGGAGCATGTTCATATCCTAGACATAGAACACCAGTCCATATACATTTTACCAACATATAGATCATTATAGCAATTTTGGTTATAATAGTTCTAATAAAAAATATCTGATAAAATGTAACTTTGGTTTAGTCAGAAGCAATCAGGATGTGTCGTCAATCTCCTCCCATGATGGTCAAAGATGAACTCTATGCCCTACTGAAGGAGTGGGAAGGTGAGGCCCAATTGACGTGCCTGCACAATCAGCCTGTCTTCGTTCCTCTCCACTCAACACATTTTTCAGAAGAAGACAATTAATTTAAAGGTGATCGGCTATCTGTTTGAAATCAATTAGAAATGTAATGCAGTATAAAAAGTTTTTATCTTCTTGAATTTGTTTTTTTTCTTTTCTAATTAAAACTAAAATTATTGCTCATTAACTTTTAATAGATATAATTTTTACCATAAACTGGTTTTTTCTGCATATACAGTAAAATCTCTATATATCAAAATGGAAGGGAAAAGATTTTTGAAATTTTTTATAAATGGAGGTTCGCTATAAAGAGGTTTTCCAAAAGACCTCCATATTATTTTTTGTGAATGCACAAACTTAATGAAAAATATCGTCTTGTTTAATTACTATATTAATTCCTATATATACGCAGGGCTCCAGAAATCCGCTCGCCCACTCACCACGGGCGAGTTAGAGACCGGTGGCGAGTAAATTTTCAGCCTCTTTCAAGATGCATTTTAAAAGTATTACGTTATTTCTTTAGATAATTCACACAACATATTATGCAGCCAAGAAAAGACACACTGGAAGGCATAAGAAGCCCTCATGTAACTAAACTAAATGTTATCTGTGTACATTCTAAATCCATGTAAAGCAAAGTGTGTTACTGTAAGGTGTTGTAAGAATTAAAGAATACATTGCTTTTGTTTCATCATCATAACATTTAATACTGAGGTATTTTAAACAACGCCTATAAAAATACTTATATAAAACAGGCCGTAATACTATGAGCGAGTAAATATTTTTTGTGGCAAGTAGATTTAAATTGTATTTCTGGAGCCCTGTATATACACATGCAATAAAGTGCACACATTCTTATTGTAATTATAAATCAATTGAATAAAAAATACAAGTGATCACCTATTGCGTAGTAGGAAAAAAATCTAGTTATTTGTCTGTGCCATCGTTTTCTTAAATTCATTGGATATACAGTGGAATCCTCATTTAACGTTTGCATCGGGGACAAGTTTTTTGTAATACATTAAATGGGGGTTATCTAAAATTGAAAGACTAAATGGCAGTTCATTAATGTCAAATATGTTTTATTAGCTAAAACACAAATATTAAGTGTATAGATAATTACAATCAATTTTTTCATTCGTAAAATTTCACAGAACATAGATGGTAGAGAATAATACCAACAGTAAGTCCTCCGGTGAAGGTGATTCTTCTGGCTTATAGTTTTATTGCGAAATTAGTGGTCATTTCATGGCTGTGACCCTCATTGCATCTCCTAGCAGTGAATTTGTGATCTTTAATATTTCCGAGACAAACTTTTAAGCAAATAAACACACTTAATTGAAGCTCTCCTATATAGGAGGAATCAACCAAGCATGCAGATTCTTTCAGTTTTTTAAGTTCACATGCTATAATGAATACATGATATAATGGGCTCGTATGGGTTATATAAGATATAACACGGGTTTTGGGAGACAGAATGTACACCCGCATTATTGGGAACCCGCGGTATTTTGGGAAATAATTTTTAAAAACGTGAAAGTATATGCGTTATAACAAATTTAATTGCAAAATACTATAAAAACTGATATCGTATTTTGATTTAAATGCATACCTTACTTAAATCGGTGTTTTTAAAATAGTCCAATATTTTCTTTTGCCACGACAGCTGATGGCGTTTCTTCATCACATACGTCTTGATGTTTTGCAAATGTAAAAGATGAAGATGATCATAATCACTCTGTCTCTCCATCCAATCCACTTCACTGATGTTATCCAGTACTTTGCTTATTTAAGGAGTCTCAACCTCGCACATCTCTTCATTCTCACTGTCATCTTCTGATAATTTTTCTGCTCTTCCACGGTTCTGGACTTCAGCTACGATTTCTTCATCATTCTTATAAACAGCGACGGGAGTTGAGCATCGCAGTAAAATTTGAACCAAGTTGTTTACGAAGAAAATAAATCGTGGTAAAATTTGAACCAAGTTGTTTACGAAGAAAATATATCGCGGTAAAATTTGAACCAAGTTGTTTACGAAGAAAATAAATGGAATCATTTTGGGGGACATGACTAGACCCGCGGTATATCTGAATCTGCGGTATAGTGAGGTGCGTTATAACGGAGTTTTAAATTATTTTAAAAATTTTCCGATTGTGTGAGCTTTCTGGATGGATGAATGCCGGATAACTGAGATTTTACTGTATACATATATAACGGCCCCAAGTATGATTAAGGGTAATCCATGTAATTCAGGAATGGCAAACACGTGCCATGTGTGCCAAACTTGGCATGCCAAGAAATTTTGTCAGGACACAGAAAATTTCTACAATGAAAAAAAATAATTGCATCATTATATTTATTTGTACAAATAATCATGAGCAAGTAGCCTGTCGAGCACCCTGCTCTAGCCTGAAAACCTCACATTTGGTTAAATTATTCTTATTATAAAAATTGAGTGATTATTTATCATTAAATCTTTTCATTACAGTTACGTTCCTGGAAAAGGTGACAAAATGCAAAACGACAAACATCGGAGCACCATTTACCATAAGAAGTAACTAATACAAGGGAGATGTGTTCCTAACTCCTGATATCTTTTATAGTAATCTTTAATGTAACATAAATACAATATTCAGGTAATACTAAAATAACTAAATAATAAAAAGTATAAATAAACATCAATATAAACAAATACTGAAGGTTTATTACAAATATGTAATCACCTTAATAAGGTTGCGGAACTCCAGTCAAAGGTTAGCTTAAAATGGATTGGGATTATGCATAAAATGTAGCAAAAATCAATTCACAAAGATCACTTGCTAGTTTCAGGCGAATTGTCTTAAGAAATAACAGTATATGTCACTGCACAATCCTTATACGTGTAATCATCGATATATAAAAGAAGTCATGGCACAATGCACAAGTTATATGCATTCATAAAGAGAAAGATAATTATTCATAAAGCTGGAAGATGCATCACAATGCATATATGATTCCAAATTGACGTAGTTGCAAGCTCAGCACAAAAGAACAGAGGATCAGGCTGGGCCGGATGACAAAATTGGGAAACTCTACAATGATCTACAGGTATTGATGCCTATTTATTCAGCGACGAATCTGAGAAACGAACATTGGAATGACTAATAGTGAGGCCTTACTGTATTGATGAATCATTCATCACAATGAATTTACAGTAGTTTTCCTCATATATCTCGTACTTGGTTGACTGGCTGTTATAGGGGGGTATGCATAATTAAGTAAGTTGCAAGAAGTTTGAAAAAAAATTGATGGAATGCTATTTCAATGGTCGACTAAGCATGACAGTGGTCCAGAGTGACCGAATATATTGAAAACGATTATACATGACTGTAGGCGGTAGAGGTGGTCACCTGTTGGACGTGTGTATGCGACCATACTTCTCAATAGAATAATGAATTCATTCATCAAATTGTTTAGCCAACCTGCATACGTTTTCGTTTTGGATATCAATTCGCTTTTTTCATATTCGTTGTTAGTATTTCTCGCATTTTGAATTAATACGACACAAGCTAAAAGGATTAATGTTTTTCACACCAAGTTCTTGTTGTGAGTTCTTAATGTCATTAGTTAAACAAGTTAGTTCTAAACTGTCTCAATTCCTTAAAAATTCCAGAAAATAAACATTTAAATTCTACTTTATTTTGACAGTTTCATTCAGCCAAAGGTAATAATATTTTTGAGAACCATTTTATATAAGTAATACATAAATTGCTTTCGCAATTTCTCTTTCAGATTTGCTTTTAAATTTTTCATAGAAAGATACTTTGATTAGACGTAACATCTGCAAAGATTCCCAGATTTACTTTGACAATGGTTCTCGTTTAATAGAATTGCTTTCATATCCTTCGACATAATTTCACTTACACAAAATCAAGAATTTACTAAAGTGATATATGAGAGAGCTGTCATTTTCACCGATTCTATCCATTTTGCAGATTTTTATATCAAAAAACTAAGACATTTCCGTGATTTACGGATATTTAGAAGGCAAAATTTTGTTGTTATTTGAGCCGTTTTCATAAAAAACTTACATAACTACAATGAAATTCAAAGATTATTGATATATTTATCGCTATAATATGAAGTGTGAATAAAATAGGGTCTGGTAAAATTATTCCGTAGGTACATATGTTGATATATTTTGTTAAATATTACACTTGTTACTCTAATCCATCCAGAAGTGAATTGTATTTTTAAGTGTACTATGAGGCATTAATGTGGCAAAAGAACCCCTAAACATGGAATTTTAAATTTCGAATTTTTTCTAATGGTTGTAAACAAAAAAATATAATCATCCCAAATTTCCAGTCTCTAGTTCATCCAGAAGTGCCTTATATTTTCAAATCTTGTATGGGGCAGTAATTTGGCAAAACAACCCCTAAAGATGGAATTTTTTCTATTTAGAATTTTTTCTAAAGGTTACAAACAAAAATATGTAATCATCCCTAATTTCAGTTCTCTGCTTATTTGAGAAATGCCTTATACTTTTTAGTGTAGTATGGGGCATTAATGTGGCAAACAGCCCCTAAAAATCGAATTTTACAATTTCGAATTTTTTCTAACGGTTGTAAAAAAAATATATAGTGATCCTTAATTTGAAGTCTCTAGCTCATCCAGATTTGCCTTATATTTTTAAATGTAGTATGGGGCAAAACAGCCCTGAAAATGGAATTTTATAATTTTGTTTTTTTACCTTATGTTGTGAGCAAAAATATATAATGATCCTTAATTTCTAATCTCTAGTTCATCCAGAAGTGCCTTATATTTTTAAATGTAGTAAGGGGTAGTAATGTGTCAAAACAGCCCTAAAAATGGAATTTTCCAATTTTGTATTTTTTCCATTTGCTTTGAAGGAAGATGTATAACCATCATCGATTTCAAGCCTCCAGCTCATCCAGAAGTGCCTTATATTTGTAAATGTATTATGGGTCCGTAATGTTGCAAAACAGCTCCAAGAATTGAATCGGCTATGAACAAAAATGTATAATCATTTATTTCAACTTTCTAGCTCAGGCAGATGTGCCTTATATTTTAAAATGTATTATGGGGCGGTAATATGGCAAAGCAGCCCCTAAAAATGTATTTTTTCAATTTCGAATTTTTTCTAAATGTTGTGAACAAAAATAATTAATTAATATTCATTTCTAATTTCATGTCTCGAGTTCCTCCACAAGTGCCTTATATTTGTAAATGCATTATGGGGCAGTAATGTGGCAAACAGCCATTAAATTAGAATTTCGAATTTTTTCCATTTGCTTTGAAGGAAGATGTATAATCATCATTGATTTCAAGTCTCCAGCACATCCAGAAGTGCCTTATACAGTGAGTCCCCGTCTTACACGGGTCAAAGTAGTAGTAGTAGTAGTAGTACTTTTTTAGCTTTAAATATCCTTTGAAACGAACGTATATGTCAAGAAATATATTATATTTAAGCATTGTTGGACTTACACGATATTCAACTTACACTGCGACCTTCGGAACGAATTAACCATATAACTTGGGGATTTACTGCGTTTGTAAATGAATTATGGGACTGTAATGTTTCAAAACAGCTCCATAAATTGAATTTTACAATTTCGATTTTTTTCCGTCGGCTGTGAACAAAAATATATAATCATCCCTAATTTGAAGTCTGTAGTTCATCGAAAAGTACCTTAAATTTTAAAATGTCGTATGGGGCAGTAATGTACCAAAACAGCACCTAAAAATGGAATTTTACAATTTCGAATTTTTTCTAATGGTTGTAAAAAAAATATCAAATGACCCCTAATTTCAAATCTCTAGTTCATCGAAAAGTGCTTTATATTTTTAAATGTCATATGGGGCAGTAATGTGGCTAAACAGCGCCTTAAAATGGAATTTTACAATTTCGAATTTTTTCTAATGTTAAAAACAAAAATATATAATCATCCCTAATTTCAAATCTCTAGTTCTTCCAGAAATACCTTATATTTTTAAGTGTAGTATGGGGCATTAATGTGGGAAACCGCCTCTACAAATGGAATTTTACAATTTCGAATTTTTTCCATGGGTTGTTAAACAAAATATATAATCATCTCCAATTTTTAAATCTCTAATTCGTCCAGAAATGCGTTAATACTTTCTCCATACGTAGTATAGGGAAAGTATTGTGATCACGAAAAAAGTCGACTTCAAGATTTCAACGGAAATACACGTTTTGAGGTTACTAGAACACGTTTCGACTATTTTCGGAATGATGTATATGTGTGTGTGTGTTGATGTATGTGATTGTGGGTGCTCTAATTCAAAAAGTACTTGTCATATTAATACCAAATTTCATATGTAACACTTTAGCATGAGCACAAAGAACTGATTAGTTTTGGACATTACCGGTTAACCGGAAGTCGAGGTTTATTCAAAAGTCGATTCTGTTTTTGTGATATTTCTACGATAATACGTCATTATTGTATATATTGACCATTACAAGGAATGTAGAAAATATAATTTCCTACATCTTTTATTTCAATCAATTTTCCATAGCAGTTATTGTTTAGGAATTGTTTATAAATAATTGGTTTTCGGTTTTTATCGAATATGTTCGTTAAAACACTGTTATTTACAATCTTCATAAGGAACAAAGTTATAGAAAATAACATTCCTTCCAACTTTTGTTCGAAACAATTTTTCTTAGAACCATCCATTTCTGATATATTTAACTTATTCGTAATTTCCATTATACAGCGCCACCACCATGTTGAGGTGAATTCTGTGAACATTTTCAAAATATAGTTTATGGCTATAAGGACGATTATATTCTTTTACTGTACAAAATAATAAATTTTCCTTATTCACAATAGATTAAATATCTATACCCGAAATATGGAGAAAGTGATGTGTTATCCACATCAGATTTAATTTTTAGATTAGTAAGGGGCAGTAATGTTGCAAAACAGCTCCTAAAAATGAATTTACAATTTTAAAATTTTGCAGCGATTGTGAAAGAAAATATACATTCATCCCTAATTTGAAGTCTGTAGTTTATCAAAAAGTGCCTTATATTTTCAAATGTCTTATGGGGCAGTAATGTTCCAAAACAGCCACTAAAATTGGAATTTTACAATTTCTAATTTTTGCTAATGGTTATAAACAAAAATATATAATGAAACCTAATTTGAAGTCTGTAGTTCATCGAAAAGTGCCTTATATTTTATAATGTGGTATGGGGCAGTAATGTTCCAAAACAGCCCCTAAAAATGGTATTTTATAATTTTTAATTCTTTCCTTCTGTTGTTAAAATATGTATTCATCTCTAATTTTTAAGTGTCTAGTTCATCTGGAAGTGCCTTTTATTGGTAAATGTAGTATGGGGCAGTAATGTGGCAAAACAGTCCCTAATGATAGAATTTTTTCAATTTCGAATTTTTTCTAATGGCTATGAAAAAATGTATAATCACTGTTTTCAACTCCCTAGCTCATACAGAAGTGCCTTATATTTTTTAGTATAGTATGGGGCATTAATGTGGCATACAGCCCCTAAAAATAGAATTTTACAGTTTCGAATTTTTTCTAATGGTTGTAAACAAAAATATATAATGATCTTTAATTTCAAGTCTCTAGTTCATCGAAAACTTCCTTATACAGTAAAACCTGGTTAATTCGAAATTCACTGGACCAAAGAAAAATTATTTCGAATTACGAAGAACCTCTATAATTCGAAATTTACAAAAAAGCGTGATTTACCAAATTTAAAAAATGCAAATATAATTTACAGAAAAACAAAAGAATATGACACCATATTAAAATACAGAAAAAAAGGATGTACTACACATGCATACCTCAAAATATGATGTCGATGAATAAAAGTCAAATTTAGGATTACTCATTTAAACATTGAAATGTTAATAATGTCTTTCACTTATTTCAACTTAAAAGTAAATAAACAAAAGTGTGTAATAAAATATTAATTTAAATTTATTTTAAAAAGTTGGTTATTTTCCCGTTTCAATTTCAGGGCACTCCCTAGCGCATTGTGTTGCATAATGGCATCAACTTTTTCACGGATATTCATCGGCATGCCTGGCATCCCGGGTATCTTAAGCTTTTAAAACATCCTCCTTAGATGGCAATGGCACATCCAACCTAGGATCGACGTTATCCACATCGTCTTCTTCCTCGCTATCACTCGCAACGGTTTTCGATTCGTCGATCGTGGGGTCATACATAATCGACGTAGCTAAGTCATTATCAAAGGAAACATAGTCTCCGAAACTGACAGGCCCCAATACATTACTGTCGATTACTTCCTCCACTTCTGTACCTTGGAGCACTTCTGCCGGCTGCGAAGATAGCCCGCTTTTCTTAAAACAGTTGGCGATGGTTTGAGGAGTCACCAATTGCCACGCCGATGACACGCGTCTAAAATCGTCCATTTTCGTAAATTATCCTGCGAACATCCATTTGTAATTTGCACCAAGTATGACGACAATAGTTTTTTTCTGTAATGACTCTTTAAATTTTGAATGATGCCCTGGTCGAGTGGCCGCAGAACACTGGCTGCGTTCGGCGGAAAATACAGCAACTTAACATTGGGCGTATTTATCTGAGCCACATGGTGAGCAGAACAGTTGTCTAGTGTCAACAAAATTTTACGATTTTGCACCGCCGCACGTTTTTGCATTCTTATTAAAAAACTTTTGAATATGTCTGTCGTCATCCACACCTTTGTGTTATGCTCGTAAATTATCGGCAAATAATCACGATTAATACCTTTGAAACAGCGTGGGTTGCCATATTTTCCGATGATTACCAGTTTTTCTTTATTCGACCCATCCATATTTGTGCAGAGCACGGCGCGGCGGTGAGACGCTCCTTACTACGTTTGCTGCCGTGACATTTTTCGCCTCGGAGAGCCAAAGTACGATCGGGCAACATGTTGAAAAAAAAATGCGTTTCACCCGTATTAAAAATGTCCTTGAGCGCATACTTCTCCAAAACATGTTTATTACTTTGCAGCCAGGTCGTCACTTCCTCTTCGTTAATTTTTTGGACGTCACCACATACTGCGAGACAAACAATATTGTGGCGTCTTTAAAACCATCCAACCACCAATTGGACGCTTTAAAATCTTCAGTGTTCAAAGACTTCAATGTTTCAATGTTCGCAAGACTTCTTGATTTTTCAATGAGCATCGGGCTTGTCACAGGTAAATTCGCCGCTCGTACTTGTGAAAAAAAATCGGACAGTTCTTCTTCGAGGTCTTCGTTTTTCGCAGGCCGTGAACGCCGACGTGTAGCGTTCCATTTAAATTTATAAAAACTTTCTTCAATCTTCGCCCGATTCTTTAAAATTGTAGATAAAGACGAGTTCGGAATCCCATAGTTTGAGGCTAGCTTTCCTTTCGATTCTAACTTCTTGTCAATGTCTTGCAGCAAAGACATTTTTTCAGCAAGAGTAAGAGTCTTATATGCACCACGAACCGGAGCCATTGGAGGGTATATTTAAAAAAATATTTTATAGCAATAAATTGAAATAGTCTCTCTTGCAGTTATTAAACTAAGAATATTATTTAAACAAGTAACTAACAATGATGAAAAATACAATCTAATACGAAACAAACAACGAACCAAAGGAATATTGGAATTCAAACTCGCAAAACAGTAGATAAATTGAGGGGATGGACCGAATCTTGTGACAATACCCAACGCCCAGTCTGTATGATCACGATCGCACAATGTTTGTAAACCAGCCGACATGGTGCCAGAAATATTTTAGTAAATTTCATTTAGTTTCTTTTTGGTAAGTTTTATTTCGAATTATGTCGACAAAAATGCGTTGATATTCCGAGAATCGGGCAAAAATTTTTTTCGAATTACGAATTATAGAGATTTTCGAATTATTGAAACACATTTGTATGAAATTGGCTTTTTCGGTCTTTCAAGTGTTAAAAAATTTCGAATTACGTCGAATTTCGAAATATAGAGGTTCGAATTAACCAGGTTTTACTGTATTTTCAAATGTAGTATGGGGCAGCGATGTGACAAAACAGACCCTAAAAATGGAATTTTATATTTCGAATTTTTTCTAATGGTTATAAACAAAAATATATTATCAATCCTAATTTCAGGTCTCTAGTTCATCCAGAAGTGCCTTATATTTTTAAATGTCGTATGGGGCAGTAATGTGGCAAGACGGCCTCTAAAAACGTCTCATCCAGGCGTATCTTATATTTTTAAATGTATGGAGCAAATTGGAATTTTACAATTTTGTTTTTTTACCTTCTGCTGTGAACAAAAATATACAATGATCCCTATTTTCCCATCTCAAATTCATCCAGAAGTGCCTTTTATTTTAAAATGTAGTAAGAGGCAGTAATGTGTCAAAACAGCCCCTAGAAATGAAATTTTGCAATTTTTTATTTTTTCCATTGGCTATGAACAAAACTGTATAATCATTGATTTCAACTCTATAGCTCATGCATAAGTGCCTTATATTTTTAAATGTATTATGGGCCGGTAATATGGCAAAGCAGCTCCTAAAAATGGACTTTTACAATTTCGAATTTTTTCTAAATTTTGTGAACAAAAATAATTAATTATCTCTAAATTTTAAGTCTCTAGCTTATCCAGAAGTTATTTTTTAAAATGTATTATGGGGCATTAATGTGGCAAAACAGCCCCTAATAATGGAATTTCAAAATTTCCTATTTTTCCATCGGTTGCTAAGAATAATATATAATCATTTCTAATTTCATGTCTCGAGTCCCTCCACAAGTGCCTTATATTTGTAAATGTATTATGGGGCAGTAATGTGGCAAACAGCCACTAAAATTAGAATTTCGTAATTTCGAATTTTTTCCATTTGCTTTGAAGGAAGATGTATAATCATCATTGATTTCAAGTCTCCAGCTCATCCAGAAGTGCCTTATACAGTGAGTCCCCGTCTTACGCGGGTCAAAGTAACACGGATCCGTAGATACACGGATACATGACAACTTAGCAGCGCGCTCGATTTTTAGTTCAACTGCCACTCAATAGATGGTGTTACTAGTACGGTAATCCCTCGGTATACGAGCAATCAGTTTACGAGTTTTTGCTTATACGAGATGCACAAATTAATACCTGTTTTTCAATTTACCAGCCAATTTTCACTTATACCATTTCCTTCCCGTAGCAAACCGATCATTTTTCCGGGCACCTATTCTCGGTTTTCGTCGGTTCCCGAATCTTCACGAATGCGTAGGACGTCACGGAATCCCAACTTTAATGATTTAACTATTGTTTATAAAATGTGTAACATGGGATGTATTGGGAAATTAATTTTTGCCTGACAAGCAGTTTTCGAGGAACAAATTAATGTCGTAAACCGAGGAATTACTGGACGTTGACGCACGGCTGACAGAGTGGCTTTCGCCATTTAGATTTGTTATCCCGTGGGTGCAAGTTGTGTCTCGTTACTGTACTGTTCTTCATAAAAATACTATAAACCCTCATCACATAAGCAGTACTTTTTTAGCTTTAAATATCCTTTGAAACGAACGTATATGTGAAGAAATATATTATATTTAAGCATTGTTGGACACACGATTTTCAACTTACACTGCGACCTTCGGAACGAATTAACCATATAACTTGGGGATTTACTGCGTTTGTAAATGAATTATGGGACTGTAATGTTGCAAAACAGCTCCATAAATTGAATTTTACAATTTCGATTTTTTTCCGTCGGCTGTGAACAAAAATATATAATCATCCTTAATTTCATGTATCTATCTATGGTGATTTTCAACTTACACGGCGACCTTCGGAACGAATTAACCGTATAACTTGGGGACTTACTGCATTTGTAGATGTATTATGGGGCTGTAATGTTGCAAAACAGCTCCATAAATTGAATTTTGAGACCGTGGTTCGTCTCGTTAGCAACTAGTCTACTGTAGATACGTTGGGTAAGGTGATATCTATTGTTAATATCAAGCCGTACGAATTTTTTAACATTTTGAGATCGTTTTTCTTGAGAACGAGAAAGAGTTGCGTTTTCTTACTTCCATTATTCATAGCCTGCTACCAACCGTGCAAATTTGAAGAAAATCGGCGATATGAGTGTCGTGGACTCCCCTTGTAAGTGAGGATGTAAGGAAGAATCGTACCAAATTTTGTTATTCTAGCTTTTATCGTTTAGGAGGAGTTCCATGAACAAACACACAAACCAACAAACACACACTTCAAAATATATTATAGTAGATTAAAAATATCTACCTTTAACAAACGACGACGATGTTCTGGCACATGAAAACCTTTTTTCGAACAGTTTTTCGATGATTTTGGATGCACAGTCCATTGACCGAAAACTTTGATTATGGTTAATTACATGGAACGAAAATAGTCCTTCTGCTATTACTAACTGTCTTTCCTTTTCAGCGAAATTAGTTTTTCGGAAGAAATCCTCTTAAGTTAGAGCAGGAAGCTGCATTACTTAAGGCTCTCTTATGCTTTTCTGTTGCTAAATGTTTTGTGATATCATATCTGCCACCATGGGAGACAGAAAACTCATTTACATTCATCGCAACGAACAGTATCTTCTATTTTACAAGTTCTCTTCCTGTTAGATTTTTTTCCATTCCTATAGGTAAAAGGAAAGAACTTAATTTTAAAAAGCTTTTAAATTTTTAAATTATTACCACACCTTATATGTTGACAAAATAATAAATCACTGAAAAGTTACGTGAGAGCACTTGTCAATATCCCATCAAACTATTTTATTAAAAACCAAGCATACGTCAGGATTCCGCTACTGATATCTGGTAACGAACGAGCCATAGGGAATCAGAGAAATGAGTCCTATTACGATGAAATGCAGTACTGCTGAAGAAGAAATTGGTTCCAAACTCTAATGGAATTCCAAAGGAAAAGTTAAAACCTAATGCGCAACAGTGGCTAAGTATCAGAGCTAAAAAGTTAAAGTCATGTTTGAATCAAACAATACGCCCCTCCTTTTCGCCCAGGGAATAGGATAATAAATAAAGAGATTACTTGCTTATTAACTGCTACTGCCTCTTCCTGACACTGTCAAAAGAGACTTTATAACCTTCACTCTCAATTCTTTACTAAATTCCTGGCTACCGATTTGCTGACTAGTTCTGCAGTCATGAGGGGTTTCCCATTAAATCCCGAAACGTAAGGACAGCCAACCTGCTCTACTGGACTGATATTACCGATGACAGTATATACCAATGGTGCTCAAACTTTTCGGCCCGAGGGCCACATGATCCATTTCTGCAAACATCACGGGCCACATAGCTCAATTCTGCCCTCTTCGCGAGCCACATGCAGTCGAAAAAAGCGGTTACGAACGACTTACGGAAATTAAGGATTTAGTTGTGAGTCGAAATTACCTAATTTGTTTTAAATGCATTTATCCATTATGGAATTAGAGAGGTAAACACAAAATATATTGTTTTTTAATTTTCTATTTATGTTACATTGTGTCCTTTAATTGCTAAACTCATCCTATTGTACTTTTGTGACTGCTAGAAAGCAGAACATTCATCTTTATGCATAGAAACGTAAATAGACACTGATAATTATTCAGGAAACAGCCTGTGGGAAACGTTTATAACGATTGACGAAGGTAATTGAACCTTTTTTCGTCTATTGAATACTGGAATCTTACCTTTCTCATAAGTAAAATAATTATATTCTACATTTTTAATGTCTGTGTTCAATCATAAACATATATACTTCACAAGTGTTCTTGTTTACAAGACATAAAAGTGAACATTTCAGAAAGGCATAATTACACAAGAAATGAAGCTGTATTTGACGAAAGAGATATGATCTATGTATATAAAAGTGAAATTCTGTATCTTTTTTGGCCGCTATAGAAATCCACACCGTTGAAGGTTTTGTCATAAAACTTCGCATAGGTGTATAATTTTATCCTGCGAGTAACATAAGATACCTATATGGCGATAAAAAATTTGGGAGGGGTAGGGGTGCTTAATTCAATAATTATTTTCCATAAGTTTACACGTAATTTTTGATTTTTCAGAGTGCAAGTTTTTTTCCTTCATTCATCGAAATACCTAATTATGGACCGATTTTCTTCGTTTTTGCTTTATTCGACGGTTACAACCGTCCATATGTGCGACTGTGCGATGCACACGGGCGATCAAACAACGGGGGTGGCTGATTTATCGTCAGACACGTACAGTATTTTTAACTAATGCGGATTATATTATAATATGCCGTATATTCTTCCATATTTATTGGCTAAGGAAATTTATCAAACCATAAGGCGTTTTTTATTTTTGTAAAGAACACCTAAAAATGGTGGCAAATGAGAGACTTGCACATGGGCTGCCGTGAGGGTACAACTATGTATTATTTTATTCTTTCGATGTTTAGATGTTACACGGTCGAAGTTTTAGATTCACTAAATCCATTGAAATTCAACGGGCATTTCCGCTAGTATCTAATATAATATTTAGGTTTTTACACATTTCCAGGGAGGGGCAACTGTCCCCCTCCCTGCCGATGCCCATGCACAGCAGAAAGGTGATATGTAGAGCTCCCTTCGCCATGGGGACGAAATTATATAAAAATTACCTACGCAAATTAGTAATATTACCAAATTATTATTTTTCAAGAAAGCGGTTAAAAAATACTTAATTCTTAAATGTTTTTATAATATTAATGAATTTCTTATGTGCAAGAGGTGACTTCTTTGTTATGTACAATTGTATATTAACTGTATCATATTGTGATTTTATTATGACAATTCCTATACCTACAAAATATATGGTCAACTGGGTTAATAAAGATTATTATTAGTAAAAGAACAATGGAGAAAATATAAAATTTATAAAATTGCAATTATTAGTGGCTCTTTTGCCCCATTATTGCCCCATACAAGGATAAAAATTATGATGCACTTCCGGATGACCTATGGCTTCAAATTTGGTACGATTATAGGTCTTCAGTCACAACCAATGGTACATATCCTAATTTGTTAAAATTATAATTTTTATGGGTTATTTTTACCTCATTATAAAAAGTAGGCTGAAATGCTTTCAGGTTGGGACGGAAATTACTTCACGTAAAATAGTTCTCAATTCAATCAGCTTGGTCGAAATCTCGAATTTGTCGAATCTCGAACTGTCGTATCTCGGGAGTCACCTGTAATTTTGAATTATCCCAGACCACTTTTCAAATATTGTCTATAATTTATGAAAAATGTTTGTTGACATGGAGTATTGTTATTAATTAATAATAATAACAATAATAATGGAGAGGATATTGGTGAGCCTTTGGCTCACTTTGTTTTTATTTTAGTTTAAAAAT
The DNA here is from genome assembly GCA_036926305.1 of Uropetala carovei. Lineage (NCBI taxonomy): Eukaryota > Metazoa > Arthropoda > Insecta > Odonata > Petaluridae > Uropetala > Uropetala carovei. The sequence goes on along the minus strand of JAXCHB010000001.1, from coordinate 13,110,996 downwards.
AAATTATTTTGCAAAACATAATTTTAAACATGTTGAGTTCCTCTATTTTTATAATATTTTGCAAAATTCTACAGCTAGCTTGGAGGAGGAAGTTAACAACTTCAGCCAGTGCAGAATACGAGGAAAAAACCAAGGATCTTAAAGGGCTTTACATAGAAATATCATGGAAAATAGGCTCCAGGTATAATTTATCAAATTTTATTACATCGTTCTTACAATGTATTTTACAGCATTTTCTATGACACCACTATATTAATATTGAAAGAAAAGGTTCCGTTGATTGTGATCTGTGTACCGGTAGCCTTTTGGCACGTCTTGTCTACCTCTGTATACCCCGGTCTACAGAAGCAGTTGAGGACACCGTCGGTCCCTTTTCTGCATTCCATGGTAACTGGATCTGGACAGTCTTCGTCCTTTATACAAGAACCTTCAGGTACTGAAAGTGAAAATGGAGTTACATACCTTGATTGGATTATATTTACAAAATTAAAATACATTCGTAGGGCATAATCGAGCTTAATAAAACCATTAAGTTATATTTGCCTTCTTTAACCTTAGGATATTTATTGAAATTTCTCGTAATTATTTCATTTTTAGAGGAATAGACATTCAGACGTGTATGCATCAAACATTAGTAAGCATTATCCACTTACATTCAACAACAGTTTAGAGATAGGACCAAAAGGGAGGAAATTGAGCAGACTGAAAGAATTTGTGGTGAATATACAGATAATATGACCCATTAATTTTGAGAGGAAAGGTTGTTAACTCAGAAAATACAAAGTAGTTAGTAACTGTGAAAGGGTAATTTTGGGTAAATATTTCTTCATTACACGAAACGCAGAGTAATAATGCTGGTAAACAAAGAAGCTTTCAAAACTGCATTAAAAATGCAAAGGTATTAGTAGAAATACTAGTACTACTTTACCTTTCTAGAATGTAATGTATGACAAGAGAAAGCACGGACAAAATGTGTGCTCCGTGAAATGTCTTCTTCCATCAACTGAATAATAAGTGCCAATTATGTGTGTGTGCTTGCACAGAGACGCCCATACATATAGGATATAAAGCTGAAGTTTGGGTGGGTGGGTGACAAAATTAATTTGTACTGCCTGGTGAGCTAGAGATTTAACAATTGTCAAGTAGATTAAGTTTGGTGTACAGTTAACGACAAAACTCAGAAATTGTAAAAATTCTATATTTTAAGGGGCTTATGTCAGGAGGGGGAGGGGGAGGAGGTGATTAACCGTCCATTTTGCACAAAAATTATTTCGAGCATGGCAGAAAAGTTTCAGGCAGCTTCCTAAAACGAGTTGGCGATCGACGTCTTGAGCACCCCTGTTCTAGAGCGTTGAATCTAAACGAGCCTACTCTTTTATTGAAAACATTGATTCATCTGCTAGTCTTCGGTGCGTTTCGCGAGGCGTTTACACAAAGCTTACTATCAAAGTTTTTCATTAAAATGGTAAACTTTATAATCATTCTTCATAGGTAAGAGTTAGATTGCAGGAGTCAAATATGAGGCTCCATACGTTTCTTTGTAGAAGTGTTTTTCGGTTTATTGGCGAAAAGCAGGACTGATTTATCAATTTTTTTACAATGATAAAGGAACTTTGTATACCATTCCAGGCCACAGAACGTCTGTGCAGGCCCTGAGGTCACGTCATGAGGTTGTGTGTGATATAAAATGAGTGCACACAATTTAAAAATGTGTCACTAAAATCATCTTCGTGTTATATTAAAAAAATCTGTGGCCAACACATGACTTTCTTCATACAGAGCAATGAATGTGATTGCTCTTGACATCAATGTTCTCAGAAATATTTAACAGCAATTACACTCGAGAATAATTTTAAAACATTTTCAATAGTATTTATTTTTAAAAAAATTATAAGCACAGAAAATTGTTAACTTTTTCTATGGATAACAACATTTCGATCTGCAATAAAAATGGCCCTTTGCAGCATGCGCAACACTATCAGCAATTAGAAAATTGTATCATATCAGCAAAAACAATGGTATCACTTAGCGACGTATTTAACATAAATTTAGAATAAAAATCAAGATATCTCCTAAACTATCGATTTTATGAGAAAATGTTTCAAACGAAACTTGTAGAAATTTGAATTATCTATAATATTCATTAGAGCAATTATTTACAGAAATGGAGTTTTAAAGGAGATATTTGAAAGAAATCTGATGTGGTCAACACATGACTTTCTCCATATTTGGAGTATAGATATTTAAATTATTATGAATACGTTATAAGGCAAAATTATTATTTCTTATTATAAAAGAATACAGTTGCCCTTATTGCCATAAATTATATTTTGAATTTGTTTACAGAAATCATCGCAAAATAATGGTGCTGTATACTGAAAATTTACGAATAAATTAATTTTCTACTAACAATAAGTGGAAGGTTCTACGAAAATTTGTTTCAAACAAAACTTGGAAGAAATGTTATTCTCTACAGCTTTGTTTCTCACAAATATTACCAATAACGATGTTTTTAAGGAGATATTTGACGGAAACCAAAAAAACCGATTATTTATAAATAATTCCTAAACAATAACTGCTATGGAAAATTATTTCAAATGAAAGTGTTAGGAAATTAAATTCTCTATAATATTTGTATAGAATTGTGTATACAATAATGATGTTTTAATGGAGAAATATCGCGATAACCAAATCGGGTTTAGAATAAATCTCGACTTCCGGTTAACCGGTATTATCCAAAAACTAATCAGATCTTCATGCTCATACCAAATTGTTATATATGAAATTTGGTAATGATATGGCAAGTACTTTTTGAGTTAGAGCACCCAAAATCACACACACAGGGCCGGCCTTGGCCAATTGTACCTATTGGACGCAATCAGGCCCCGCGGATAAGGGGGCCCCGCAATGGTGTAGGGGCTCCAAACTATCTATTGGTGATGGTTCTTTTTAGATGTATCCATAGTCCCATCCATACCCAAGTGGTCTCATGAGAGGCCATCTGATGCTCTCAGAATGCAGGAAATGCGTTGGGGGCCTGGGATCCACTCTGGATCCCCACCCCCTGGCTCGGCCTTTTAGGCCTCGTTGCTTTGGTCCTTTGGACCTCGCTTGCTGTACCCCTCCCAAATCTTTTTTTTTCAAAATACGCCTTTTAGATGTAGGAGCCCTGCCAAAAGTTTTCTAATTGGGCCCCGCAATTTCTAGGACCAGCACTATATGGAGAAAGAAAAAACCACGAAAGCTCTAAATATATACAGAACTCGTTTATAACGATCACGCCTAAAACAAAATCTTGGCTATAACGAAGAAATGTCTCGGTCCCTTGAACTTCTCCATAAGGGCATTGGTTAAATTTCTCGGATGTAACGAACGCATTTTACGAATTCTCGGCTGTAACGAACAAACGTTTGGTCCCGTGGAAAAAAATGCCCCATATATAACGAAGTTTGGCGAGCAGAGCAATAAGTAATGAATAGTTTCCACCTGTTTACCGTGCACTTGTTCGTAGAGGTCCCCTTTCTCCATCTACCCCTTCCATATGAATTTCCACGCTCCCTTTGTTTTGAAATTGATATTAAAAATGTGAAATGTTTATGTAAATTAATGACCATAATAATAATATTCATTGACCATTTAAAAAATCATATGTAAGAGCAGTCGAACATTTTACATGCTGCGAAGTTGATAAGCATCTCTTTGCATATGTAAGTACGGCATTGAAGTCGACTCACTGCAAACACAGTAAAAGCTGTGTTATCCGGCTATCATGGGGATTGTGGATAGCCGATTAGGAGAAATATCCGGTTAGGGGAGCGATTTTCGATTTTGAAATCGCAAATTTATCAATAACCAAACAAAATTGGGCTTAGGTTCACTATCGTACTCCCCAAACATAACTATGCATGGGGTTTGCATTTTCCATTTTAATTCTTCCACACGTAGTTAGATATAGACACTATTTACCCATTCTTATTTAATATGTTGCTACGCTTACATGCAAAACAAAAAGACTATTGAAAAGTTTAGGGCGTCCGGGAAGTTTGGGGAGTACGGCAGTGAACCTGTTCCCAAAATTGAATTTATTGGATTAAATCTTTCTTATTTATCTTTATTTACTCTTATTAGAAAAGGACAAAATTATTTAATTCTTCAGAACATTTCTGTGAAAACCAGTCATGTAATATTTTATCCAGTTCCTCACTTTTTGACTTATGAAGCGTATGATGTTTATTAATTGATTTACTCATCTCAGAAGATGACACTAATTTCATTAATTTAGCCTTATGAGCCTTGATATCGTAGAGCGTGGAAGATCTGATGTTGAATTCTTTTGCTATGGCTGCTCTATTTTTTCCTTTTTCAATTCGTTTGATCAGCTCCAGCTTTTGTGTTAGCGTTAAAACAACCATTTTTCTCCTGTCCCTTGCTTTTAGGTATTTATTTTGATGCCATATTCAATGGATGGGTAATTTTTTACTTTCTCCATACGTAGTAATGGGAAAGTATTGTATTCATGGAAAAAATCGACTTCAAGATTTCAACGGAAATACATGTTTTGAGGTCCCTAGAACACGTTAGGCTATTTTCGGAATGATGTCTCTGTGTGTGTGTGTGTTAGTGTGGGCGCTCTAACTCAAAAAGTACGTCCATATCGTTACCAAACTTCATTTATAACACTTTAAGATTAGCATAAAGAACTGATTAGTTTTTCGACAATAACGGGTAACCGTAGGTCGAGGTTTATTCGAAACCCGATTCGGTTTTTGCGATATTTCTTCGTTAAAATATCATTATTGTATTTAGAATTCTATACAAAAGTTATAGAGAATGTAATTTCCTACAAATTTCATTTGGAACAATTTTTTATTGTAGTTATCGTTTAGGAGTTATTTATAAATAACCGGTTTTTCGGTTTTCTCCTTAAAAACATCGTTATAGGTAATCTTCGTGAGGACCAAAGTTGTAGAGAATAATATTTCTTCCAAGTTTTGTTTGAAACATTTTCGTAGAACCATCCATTTCAGAGATATTTTGCTTTTTACTTTCTCCATACGTAGTAATGGGAAAGTATTGTATTCATGAAAAAAATCGACAGGGACGGCTCAACAATACAAGCAGACCAAGCGACCGCTTGGGGCGCCGAATTTTTAGGGGCGCCAAATTTTCCTGGCAAAAATTTTCCATTTGGTTTTCCATTGATATGTTTAGTGTTTGCAGGTTGCGAATGAATGTGAAAATTTGACTTCAAATGAATGTTCAGGGGCAGCTCTACTCCGAATGGTAAAATAGTATTTTCGAAAGCGGCTTCCGAGAAAACTACCGAATACAGATGGCTGGATGTGGTTTTTCCAACATTTTATTACGGTTAAGGTATGTACACGTATGCGCATTTCCCGGCAACAGAACAGCGAACCGCGCAGCGGATCGAGCAGCGAATCAAACCTTGCAACAAGAGGGCGCTCGGCATGGTGCTGCAAATCGTTGTTCGCCTGTTTTCCGCCAGTATCCTTTCGGTCTCCGAGTAGACGTGACTTCTCTTCAAGTAGCTGCTGCAGCTTATATTTTTGTGCATAAATACGCTTCCAAGAAGAAAAGAAGGAAAATTGGTTTCGTTAAATAATTAAATTATGTATCTGTTCGCGCCATTTAAAGGATTGAATACGCGCGGTATACTTTCCTTGGACTGTCGTAATATATGCGCGAGAGGTTGGTCGCTGTCGGGGTTTTATGAAGGCACTGTGTCTCGGTGGAAGTGGGTCGAAGGTTCGTCGTGGACGGAGAGTTGTTGGAGAAGTCTGTCGAAGGTTGTCGTCGTGGATACCGGAGGAGTGGGGATCGACAAGGAGGAGCCGAAAGTTCCCTAATACTGAAGGCAAAGGACCCAGGAGAAGAGGTGAGTGGTGGATTATTGTCGCGGGTTTGGGTTCCAGTCTGTCTCTCTGGCATAGAATTAAAATTAGATTACAGTACACTTCGTTCTCGTGCAAATCGCAAACAATTTGGACCTTCGAGCCGGATGGCCTATGGGTTTTATGAAAATTTGTCGTTAAATGAATTTCGTCTTCGTTAAAGTTTGTCGGCTTTCCTCAATATCTTTTCGCTGAGAATTTGTTACTTTGTATAGTAAAGTGCATTTGTTGCATTTTTCGTTTGGTAAGCATGCCTACGATCGAAGAATTATTAGTAGAGGAGTTAATTTCGCAGAAAATTATTCGTATCGAGGAGGTGGCTAGTCGGGTCAAAAGGGACCCGGCTAACAAGAAAGATGAGGCGTTATTGCGGGTAATGTCGGAAGGATTGGATCAAATGTTTGATCGCTATCATGAAATTCTGGCGAAAATCGTGTTGAATTATAAGAAACAAAATGATGACCAAGCCGAAGTTTTTCAGTCTAAGATTGTCCAGTTTGAATCTAGTTACTATAACATTAAGGCGGTATGGGCAATTATGCTTCTTTTGGAGGGATCGGGGTCAAATAAAGATGCGTCAGTTTCTCCTAACATTATGACCAGGCCAGGGATATCGGGCATTGCGCTACGCAGATTGAACAACTGAATTTAATGGAGACCTTAAGGCATGGCAAGGTTTTCATGACATGTTTGAGGCTACGATTCATCATAGTACCGAATTGTCTGATATACAGAAATTTATGTATTTGCGGTCATGTCTAAAAGGAGAAGCATTGTCGTTGGTGTCATCTTTGCCCATTACTAGTGGGAATTATTCGGTGGCGTGAGAGTTGTTGATGTCACGCTACAGTGAACCGTCATTGTTAACGAACGCCTATTTGGAAGGGCTACTGGGTTTGAAATCAGTGGAGCGAGCACCCGAACAATGCGAACTTTCGTTACCTTGTTGACGGAATATACGGGCGCTCTAACGGTGTTAGGGCATCGCGTCGAAGATTGGGCCGTACTTCTTTTGTTTATTTTACGAAAGAAGCTCAGCGCAGATCTGAGAGAGAGATGGGAGAAAAATGTTTCGGAGGAAGGGTTGTCGACGGTGAAATGTTTTATTTCCTTCTTGGAAAAGGAGGCTCGGGTGCTGGAAGCAGCCAAAGGTGGGCCTTCGAAAGGAAGTTCGCCCGGTATTAGATCATCGGGAATACAAATGGAGAAAAAATATAAATTGTATGGGGCCCGGACTAGTACTCAGTTGGCAAGCACGGATGCATGTCTTTCTCCCGCGTCTTTGAAATGCGTGTTATGCGGAGCTAAGCATCCACTATACTTGTGCGGAAAATTTAAGGGTTTATCTGTAGATGATAGATTTCGTGTGGCGAAGGAATACCGCCTTTGCCTAAGTTGTTTGCAGTCTGGGCATTTGATTAAAACTTGTCGCAGTCGAAACCCCTGTCGGTACTGTTCGTTTAGTCATCATTCATTGCTGCATTTCACTCCACGGAATCAAGCCTCGGGTAGTCAAGAACGTGGAAAAGGGAGCGAATACAGAAAGCACCTCCGTTCAGTGTTGAATCCAGACGTTCTTCCCCGGGGGGGAAACTGCATGGGACGGGGGGGTATATAATATATTGCTAGAAAATTAGTAGGAGTTTTTTTTTGTTATTGTTTAAATAAGTGAAATAAAACGCAATTTATTTATATTTTATTTATTTATTGCAGATTAACAAATAATTTGTAATATAATTTTATACATCACCATTTAATAACAAAATTAACTAAATTTAATATTTGGAATAATCCTAGAAAATTTGATTAAATATGTAACAAACGCTTTAGGGTCATTCCATGCTACATGTCCAGATTCGGTAAGTGATGGGTCCTTCGAATCGAACCAAATTTTCAGGATCGTTAGTACATCGGACTACCTTTGCAAAATAAGCAAGGGTTTCCCCCTCCGGCGCCCCCCCACCCCACCAGCGCCGACGCAACTGTGCCCCGTGCGCTTTGTCGACCTCTGGGAAATTTACTCGTGTTGCCCTCTCGTCCATCGCACAGAGATAACTTTGATGTCATTTCATTCAGGAAGGATTCCACTACAAGCGCATATATAGGTTTGGGGGTCTGAGACGTAAACAAACACCACTTAGCCACCCTTGAATCCGGGTAAGGAATTCGCGATTTCTCTATTTTTCCGGCCTCACAGACGGACCGGGAAATTTTTGAAAGAACCAACACACATATCGCCGAAAACTAGAGCCGGAGCACTGTTACCTCGCGCAGTACAAATATTCTAAAGCATGTCACGTGGAAGAAAATCGACTCTGAACATCGTACACTTTGAAAAAATGCCAAAAGTGCCAAGTTTGCGTCCCAAAAAAGCTATGTTTGCATCCCCGCAGAAAGAACTGGTTTGTACTGAGAGAACAAGCAGCACATCTATTTTCGACATCCGAAGAGAAAAAGCATTTATTTTGGCCACAACTGTAGTTTTACAGGGGTCGAAAATCGGCACGCGAACCACCCCCGCTGACGCTGGTGGCTGGAAGCTGACTACTACGTTTGTGTTTGTGCAACCCACCAGAATTTGAAATTAGCTGCAAATGCTACTTCTTTGACTCGAAGATACAATGAATACCTGGCAGCCACAGTATGGGACTTGAACAACGAGATGTGCATGTTCTCCAAGTGCGCCAACTGTCCCGGTAGGGAGGGCGCTCGGCGTCTACTGATGGAGTCCGGTATGGATGATGCTGAGGCACAGAGTGGTCGTGAAGTGCGCTACAAACAGTGGGTGTCGACAGATCGATGCCGGATGATGGAAGTCATTCCGAACTTGGAAGATTTCGTTGACACCTTCCTTGATTTGATTATGGATGCCAGATCACACCACTTCATTGCCAAAACGCAAAGTCAGTTCTTCATCCGCTCAAAGGATACGTTGCCCAAAGAGCATTGCATGGTTCTGTGCGACTTTGCGGAAAACTACAGCTTTGTGGTGCAGGACGCCGTGCAGGGTTTCCATTGGACCAATGATCAGGTAACGCTGCATCCGGTTGTCTTGTACCACCGTAATGAAAATGGTGAGCTCCGGTCCACTTCTCTCTGCATAATCAGTGATTGCATGTCCCACTCCACAGTGCAGGTTGCGGCATTTCAGAAGCGAATCGTGGAGTACATCAATGAAAATGTACCTCATGTGCAGAAACTCCTATACTTTAGTGACGGAGCCGGAGGTCAGTACAAGAACCGCAAAAATTTTACTAACTTGGTCATGCACAAAGAAGATTATGGTCTGGATGCAGAGTGGCATTTTTTCGCTACGTCACATGGGGAGAGCAAATGTGACGGGGTCGGAGGAACAGTGAAGCGATGCACGCGAAAAGCCAGCTTACAGAGACCCATCAATGACCAGATATTAAATGTCTATGATATGTACAAGTACTGTAAAGATTAAATTGTGGGTGTGAAGTTTCTCTTCGTGAGTGAGAAAGAGGTTTACCACCGAGAAGCAGAATGCCAACAGAGATTTGAACTGTCGAAAGCAGTACCGAACACTCGGAACCACCATTTCTTTAGCCCCACCACCTATGAAGGTGTCCTTCGAGTGCGACTAGTGTCATCATCATCCCTTTACAAGGATGTCCAGGTGCTGAAATGCAATTAAGGTAACATAAAAAATAAGTCCCTAATCGTCACAATCTGTATTTTTTTCTCAGGAGACTAATTATCTACATATTTTAGAGGTAGCGCCTGCGCGTTAATGGTACCCGCACTCACGCCGGAAAGAATGATGGCACGCTGATGTTCGACCTCTGTAAAAATACAGTTGTGCGAAACGTCATGAGAACGAACAGAGTCGGAATTGGCTGAAAGGAGTGGCGCAAGTGGTCAGCCTCCAGGCGCCGGCGTCAGCGGGGGTGGTTCGCGTGCCGATTTTCGACCCCTGTAAAACTACAGTTGTGGCCAAAATAAATGCTTTTTCTCTTCGGATGTCGAAAATAGATGTGCTGCTTGTTCTCTCAGTACAAACCAGTTCTTTCTGCGGGGATGCAAACATAGCTTTTTTGGGACGCAAACTTGGCACTTTTGGCATTTTTTCAAAGTGTACGATGTTCAGAGTCGATTTTCTTCCACGTGACATGCTTTAGAATATTTGTACTGCGCGAGGTAACAGTGCTCCGGCTCTAGTTTTCGGCGATATGTGTGTTGGTTCTTTCAAAAATTTCCCGGTCCGTCTGTGAGGCCGGAAAAATAGAGAAATCGCGAATTCCTTACCCGGATTCAAGGGTGGCTAAGTGGTGTTTGTTTACGTCTCAGACCCCCAAACCTATATATGCGCTTGTAGTGGAATCCTTCCTGAATGAAATGACATCAAAGTTATCTCTGTGCGATGGACGAGAGGGCAACACGAGTAAATTTCCCAGAGGTCGACAAAGCGCACGGGGCACAGTTGCGTCGGCGCTGGTGGGGTGGGGGGGCGCCGGAGGGGGAAACCCTTGCTTATTTTGCAAAGGTAGTCCGATGTACTAACGATCCTGAAAATTTGGTTCGATTCGAAGGACCCATCACTTACCGAATCTGGACATGTAGCATGGAATGACCCTTTAATAAACCTTAGTCTTGATAAGTAATATAATTATAAAACACTATTGAAAAGAAGAAATAAATAAATGTGTATTCGTTAGTACTCGGGAAGATCAAAAAAAGCATAAACTAAAACTAAACAAATATGCGAAATTATACCTATTTACGCATCTAGTACTTTTAAATAGACATAATGTAATAAAAAATGTTTTATTTCACAAAAACTGACAAATTCCTGTGCTTTAATAAAAAATAATAACTATATGAATTTATGGTTTAATCTCAAGACACTTTATAAGGAACTTAAACAATTTAAATTAACCTGTCTCCTTTGTTTCTTCTTAGTGTATATGTCAATAACATCGTCTAAAAAAGTATTTGGTAACTCATCAGGTTCCTCGATAGCGATTTTCATGGGGTCTTGCAATGTTTCTTGTCCCAACCTACTTAATTTCATCATCAGCCTATTCATTGTAGTAAAAGACCGTTCAGCACTTGCGGTGGACAGTGGAATGCAACATAGTTTTACGCATAAACTCTTAAGTTCATCATATCCAATATTGGATTTCAATATTAATTTCAAAATATTATTCTGTCTTCGGATTGGACGGCATACGTAAAAGAACGAATATCGTTCCACAATGCATCGAAATTTAAATGCAGCGAACCAGATAAATGCCTAGCATGATTCTGCTGATTCCAACTTCGAGGTAATTTTGATCAACAGTATAGCGTTTTCGTTGAATCAATAACTTATCTGGTTAATCATTTCATTGTCAAATTTACGGGTTGTTTTAAAGCTTATTTCAGGTTTTTCGTTTTCCTTTACAGGGCGTATATTTTCAAGATGTAGTTTTTCCAGATTTTGCTTTCTTCATTATTTACAAAGCAATCATGAGATATAGTTTTAAGGTGTTTAATAGTGGAATTAATAAGTCTGGATAAATCGGATAAACATAAATCTTCTTTTTATAAAATCTTATTTAGATTTGAGACAGCGAGTAGTGCTTCATGTAAAACACATAAGTTAATTAAAAAACGGGATTTTTCCATTTCTAATAAATGCCTCCTGCTAAAGAAGCAAGGTCCGCACCATCCTTATGTATCTGTTCACAAGTCATCAGTATGGAACCGTAACAAAGCCTGACAGCGTCAATAGATCTAAAATTACTTATCCAGCGAGTTTCTATGGTTTCTGAAATTTTTAATAGTGGTTCCTCAAGAATGGATTGAACATTGTGTAACATTCTTTCCCGTCTAGATGATCTATGAAACAGTTTGTAAATATATTTAAAAACATGCAGCACTCGTTCAATCACTGGATATTTGTTTCTAACACTTGTCAAAGCTAAGGATAATACGTGCGCTCTGCAGTGTATGTAACGTATTTCTCGTCCAACTTTTTCTGATAGTCTCTTTTGTACACCGGAAATATTTCCTGAGAAAGTAGCAGCTCCATCAAATGAACATGACACTAAATATTTTAAATCTATTTTCCGTTGTTTTAGCTGACATAAAATGGTTTGCGTTATAGTTTCTGTATCCACATTATCTAATTTAATTAAACAGAGGAACATTTCTCTAATATTATTGTTATCTACAAAACGTAATAATATCGTGAGTTCTGAAATATTATTACTATTTGTGGACTCATCAGCTATTAACAAAAAGTACTTATTTTTCACAACGATGCTGGAATCATGTTTATCTAATACCTCCCCAATACACGAAATAAATTCTGACTCAGTCGCTTTGTTAATATAAGTAGAGTGGCTGCTTTGGCCTTTTAACCAAGTATTGAGAATATCGTCATGTTTAATAAGAATTTGTGTAACTAATGCTTCATATTTGGTTGTATGAGGTATTTCTTCTTTAGTTATAAAATATAGGACTTCTATAAGAGCATGCATTGACCGACGATTTAGGCCTTTCTGTGTTTCTCTCTCGTTAATTGATATGCTATGTACTGGTTTCTGCATTCCTTGGAGACGCAACGTTTCCATAGAAACACTACATGCATGCTTTTCGGAATTTGCATGTTTTTCTAGTTTACCAATTTTTCCCACGGCTTTTCTATAATTAGTAAAAGGTACGTTGATAAAAATACCACCAGATTTTTTTATCGCTTCTAAATCGTTTTTCAAAAGTATCTCACAAAATTTGTAAAATTGCTCCTTCGCGAATACTATCAAAATAAAGCCATTCGTATTTTGATTCCCACTTATTATTATATTTTGTTGTAGTTTTCTTGCTGATATCACTGCTGTTACCTATATCTTCAATTTCAAGTGTCTTCCCATCTTCAATCCATTAATCTTCTTTTCTACAACTACTACATTTACTATCCTCTTCTTTTTTCTCACTTAAATCGCTATTCACTTCATTCTCTAACTCTGTATGTAGTTTTTCTTTTTTACTTTCTCATACGAAGTATTGAGGAAGTATTGTTATCGCGAAAAAATTCGACCTCGAGATTTTTACGGAAATATATGTTTTAGGTGTCGCTGAATCCAAAAAAGTGGTTTTGCAATGCCGTCTGTCTGTCTGTTACTGGCTCTGCAGCCTAAACAGTAGAGCGAAAATGAATGAAATCTCGTACTTAGGCATTTTATCGTACTGAGCAGAGTATATGTATCATAGAAATGGTTGACATTGCTCAATCATTAAGGTTAGTTTATTCTACTCAGTTTTAACAACAATTCGATTTTCTAGAAAGGCTCTTAACGATTTTGATCAAATTTGGTAGTTACTTGAGTTTACGTCTTCAATAATACTGCATAGTTCATATTTCTAAAAAAATGAATATAAGGTTACTTTATTCTAGGCAACTTTCGCAATAATTTGATTTTCTCAAAAACAGTTCAAACGATTTTGATCAAATTTCGTACAGTTACTTGAGTATACGTCTGCAATATTACTACATATGTATTTCATTTTTCTCAATGAGTGAATATAAGGCTAGTTTATTCTTGGGCAACTTGAACAAAAATTGGATTTTCTAAAAACAGGCTCATACGATTTTCATTTTCTAAAGATAACTAAACGTCGCGTTAGTACGTATATGAGAAAGTTTGTACATTGTATGTTGTAGTGATTTTTTCTGTACGCTGCACGCGCAACAAATTATCGACACTTTAGAATTCAGCAAATATATGACGCAGTCTACATGTCAAAATATCTTTAAAATAGATATTTATAACTTATATGTTACAATCAATATTTAAAGCCCGATTTTAGTTAAACATGCTTAAATATTAGTAGAAAATAGAATTAAAATACATATTGTTAAAGTTGCGTAAACTCACTAAAATCCCGTAAAAAACCGGATTAATTGACCATTTTCTCCGGGGGGGATTTTATATTACCCGGGGGGGAAAATCCCCTCCGGGTACCCCCCTGGATTCAACACTGCCTCCGTTGCTCAAGGAAAAATTGAAGGTGCGTCTATAACGTCGGCCACTCCTGTGGAAGCAGTTGTTGATTCATCAAAGACCCAGGTGGAAGTAAAGGTTAGAGATGAGTTAATAAAGTTGTTGTCATTAGGTGGTTTTTCACTGAGGAAATGGACGGAGAGTTGTTGGAGAAGTCTGTCGAAGGTTGTCGTCGTGGACGGAGAGTTGTTGAAGAAGTCTGTCGAAGGTTGTCGTCGTAGATTGAGAGTTGTTGGAGAAGTCTGTCGAAAGTTGTTGTGGATACCGGAGGAGTGTGGATCGACAAGGAGGAGCCGAAAGTTTCCTAATATTGAAGGCAAACGACCCAAGAGAAGAGGTGAGTGGTGGATTATTGTCGCGGATTTGGGTTCCCGTCTCAGTGTCTCTCGCATAGAATTAAAATTAGATTACAGTCCACTTCGTTCTCGTGCAAATCGCAAAAATACATAGCTTTTCCTGTTCCACGGCTTTTACAAATTTAGGCTCTTTCCCGCCGGAATGATGATAACAAGCTTGACATCTTTTTCTGACATTCATCAGCTGAGAAGCCGACTTCAGTTGCGATCTCCTCCCGAGCATCATTTTTCATTAATTTATTAAAATGGTTCTTGTTTTTTGCATCCCAAAGAACCTGTTTGATGCTATAGATTTCAATAAATTTCAACAACGTTTCATTTGGTCACTCCATTTTAATAATACACTCTACAACTGAACGATACACACATGCGAACAACGACGTGTCTTTCTTGGTGGTAAGATGATAACTGAATGTAAACACGTCTACGCTCGCTTAAATGTTGCACGCCCGTCCAGACAGGTTGCAATGTGCGCGCACAACATCCTTTGATTGTTCGCTGAAATACCGTCTACGCATGGATCGCCAGTGTGTTGCACGTTCGCGTTTGCCAAAATGTTGCACTACTTTGCTAGGTTCGTTGTTCTGTTGCAGGGAAATGCGCATATGTGTACATACCTTTACATTCTGGGGATCTTTGCCGATCGGGTGAAAGCAGTTCTCACCACCCCTAATATTTTTAGCTGATTCCCTCTGTGATTTGCCGCCCCCGAGGGTTTCTCTCCGGGTGCAATGCACCCCTTGCGCCAAAGGTCTGAAGAGAGAAGCATTCTCTTAGGTTGGGGGGGGGGGGGGGGGGGGGGGGGAGAAAGGTCATGCCTCGGCATCGACCCCGCCTTACTAGCCTCTGCATTCTCATCAGAAGTTGGCCAGCGGGAGTCATTTGCAAGGGTGCCCAAGAGCCAAGGAAAACCTTAAAAAGTCCGAGGAGGATGCGGGATATCCCAAGACTCTCCCTCCTGCGCTTCCTCTTTGTTTCCACGTGCATTCATTCAGGCACATTCAAAATTCTCGGTGATTCGTTGCGGCTCTTGTTTGAGGACGAAATATATCTTTTGGGTTTCTTTTACCGCTTCTTAGTAATTGCTACGCTGTGTTAGGGTGTGTGAGGACGGGGTACATATTATCACACCACTGTTTTCAGCCCCTTCTCCTTCAACATTTCCTCCTCCCTCGCATTTTGCTTTGGTGACATCGAAAAAGAAATATTTGTCCGCATTAGTTCCAATACGCCAATCGCTGTGGAAAAGGCAGTCGAGTGGTGTGCGTCTTTTAGTGTTTGAAGAATCTGTTATCAAGTTATAGCAGGTTTTTTCTATAACAGGTTAGTTTTCCTTGGGCATAATTGATGTTTTTGTCTTTGCTCAAAAAGAGACGTCAATATTTAGTGTAAATGG
The DNA here is from genome assembly GCA_036926305.1 of Uropetala carovei. Lineage (NCBI taxonomy): Eukaryota > Metazoa > Arthropoda > Insecta > Odonata > Petaluridae > Uropetala > Uropetala carovei. The sequence continues at coordinate 13,095,323 of JAXCHB010000001.1, read as the reverse complement.
GAAAAATACCCATTGATAAAAGCGGGTGTTTCACCCTGAAGTTGGAGCTATACCTAGTTTACGATCAACGAAGAATTTCTAAACCAGGAATTTAGTATATACATATTTTTATTCGATCTTTTTCCATACCTATATCTTTCATGTTGTATGGTTAAATTATTTTTTAATTTAATTCAAATAAGTTTGTTGCTATTATACTCTTTCTTGAATCAACCTTTCATAAGTAGTTTAATGTAGAGCTTTTTCTTTTTAAAATTTGAGGTAATTAACTCTATTATTGGGAAATTTTATTTCCTTTTAAGAAATTCATCCTGAAGGTCGTTTTAAATTTTCACTTTTAAATTGGTAACAAATTCGTGAGCTGTTTCTGTAACGAAAGTTGTTGTAATGATTCCAGGTAATAGACGATGTTTATCTTGCTGTTTAAGTTCGTAATCAGTCATAAAGTTGGAGTCTCATTTGTTCACGGTAAAGCCCGCTTTTCATCCCAACCCATATGTTTTTAATAATTTTTTTTTGGAACGTCTTTCCAAGGGCACTTCCACGATAAGGTTTGATTTGATTCCTTTTGTCGCTTCTTTTTCCTCTGCATCCTTCCTTTGCAGTATTCACAGACTCCCAAGTGCATTTTGCAATCAAGAATCAATTTCATCCTTTCTATTTAATTCCAAGACCAATTTGTACCATTAGCTTTAGATAAGTTCGTCACTGCCTTTATTCATGAGTTTTGCAACGCGTGCTTGTGTATGAATAAGGCAATGTGTCGATGTTGAATTTTCGATGCCTTCTTTATGAAACTTACTGCACCAGCAAGTTTGACAACCATTGATTGAGCCCCATCTGTGCATACGTATAGCGATGCAATAGTTCCAATCAATCTCATTGTCATTGAAATAAGTATCGCACAATTTATAATTTCTTTATGACATTTCAAATTTATTTTTCTATGAATAAAACCTTGTTTTTTTATCAAACCGTTTAATCATAAAAATGCTCAAAACTTCAAAATAATTATATCCTATTATACTACTAAACTACCGAATTTTAATGTAAAATTTATGTATCGATGGGGCGCCATAATTGAAATCTGCTTTGGGCGCCAAAATATCTTGAGCCGGCCCTGAAAATCGACTTCTAGATTTCAACGGAAATACATGTTTTGAGGTCCCTAGAACACGTTTAGACTATTTTCGGAATGATGTCTGTGTGTGTATGTGATTGTGGGGGCTCTTAACTCAAAAAGTACTTGCCATATCGTTACCAAACTTCATATATAACACTTTAACATTAGCATATGGAACTGATTAGTTTTTCGACAATAACGGGTAACTGGAAGTCGAGGTTTATTCGAAACCCGATTCGGGTTTTGCGATATTTCTTCGTTAAAATATCATTATTGTATTCGCAATTCTATACAAAAGTTATAGAGAATGTAATTTCCTACAACTTTCATTTGGAACAATTTTCTATTGTAGTTATCGTTTAGGAGTTATGTATAAATAACCGGTTTTTCGGTTTTCTCCTTAAAAACATCGTTATTGGTAATCTTCGTAAGGACCAAAGTTGTAGAGAATAATATTTCTTCTAAGTTTTGTTTGAAACAAATTTTCGTAGAACCATCCATTTCGGAGATATTTAACTTATACCTAATTTCCAGTACACAGCGCCACCACCATGTAGAGGTGAATTCTGTGAACATATTCAATATATAATGTATGGCAATAAGGATGACTGTATTCTTTTACGATACAAAATAATAATTTTGCCTTATAATGCTATTCATAATAATTTAAATATCTATACCCCAAATATGGAGAAAGTCGTGTTGTCCACATAAGATTTTATAAAGATAAAATAACAGTACTAATATGTTAATACAACAATATTAAATCATGAATAAATTAAATAATAAATATTTTAAATGTATAACTTATTTTTTGAACTAAAAAGGAAAAAATAAATGTTTGTATGATTATTTACTCGGTCCCTCATGAGCAGAAAAGGATAACAATAAAAACAAATTAAATGGAACTTAGTATTTTACTTTTAATATTTAGCCTGCAAGAAACTTTCAGAGACATGATATATTAATTTTAATAAACTTTTAAAAAACAGATTACACTAACAAAAGTTAAACTGAACCATGAAAAAACATTTTGCATAGTATGCATAATTATACTTGACGACTGGTTAACAGTATCAGCTTGTAAAATTTTATAAACCTTATAAAATCTTCTTAAGTAAAGAATAAAATAAAAGTGCAGTGAAAATTTTAATAATTAAATTTCAACAATGGGAGATTATGATGAAGAAACAATATTTTTTCCGCATTTCGCGGAAGGAGTTTATTCCTTCACTCTTCGTATATGATTCCCGCCTCGCTAAACATCCTTTCACTGGGTATGCTGCTCGGAGGTGATGACAAGTAACGTCTGGCCAATGTTGACAGTTCAGGAAAGATAGCAGCATTTTTTGCTCAACAAGTTAACGGATTTTCTTTGTGAGGGATGTTAGGACATTTAAGAAAATTTTGAAATTGCCTCTCTTCTTTAAAGTAAGATGTATTAACCTCAGTACGTAACTCTTCTTGTTTGCTTTCATTTTCAAACAAAGTTTCATCTAAGCAAGCCCAAACATCCTGAATTTTATCTTCATCATTTTTATCCTTCTGTAAGCTCTCGTGGTTCATTGTCATATTTTTCATTATTTTCAAATATTGGAGACACTTTTCAATTCTACTATAATCCAAATTTTAGCAATAACACATATATTGGGTCCATATGGTTCAAGGCACTAAGTATGGTATTATTAGAGTGAAATCGAGAAAGGTGTCAAATTTGTGAAAAATTGGAAAAATCACAAAAAAAAGCCATAGCGCTACCCGGATACCCAGCCAGGTAATTTTTCTTTGCTTCCCCGGGTACCCAGTACCCAGCATTGTTTTGTACCCGGTACATCACTAATTTATATTGTTACCCTGTTGTTAGTTATCGTTAACGTGGTGAAAAAAGATTTAAAACTTTCCTGGCGGATGATCATGGTCAATTTCTCTCGGGCTTGTAGCAGGGTTATAGTGGTCTTCATGGTGGTTTTATTTAAACTTCAAATTGGAATCGAAATGTCGTGAATTTGTTTCATAATTGAAGTGATCTAAAAATCTTTGTCAATCAAAATACATGATGCACCCGAGTGAAGTAGTTTCTATGTCATAATAATTCGAACTTACTTCTCTAGCAGAACGTATGATCTCTGGATTCTGTAAACCTGCTTTTTCACTGGCATGTCGTACCCTTACATTCTGCATTTGTGGGGCAGTGTTAGTATCGTTACCAGTGGTGTATCCTTGTCATTGATCGTTGGTGTGTGGTTAGGGCGGAAAAAAAAGTTTAATGCAACCCATACTATACCAAAGAATAATCCAACTGCCATCTCTAGGGAAATAGCAGAACTACTTGTACAGTAAAATAACAAACTGCAATCTTGCAGGTATTGAGAGAATTACTCAAGTAATCTCTTTCATTCTAGATGTCCTGGCATTTTTCCCATAAATATATAATACATCGCTCAATTTTTAATGTGGTTTTCTTATAAAAAATTGGTTATGTCTAGTATGAAATAAGTTTAAAATTGCATGTGAAAGAACAAAGCATATTGGTGAAATGGAAGTTGCCAGAATATTAACAAGCTACAACCCGTTTCCAACTTACGAATCTAAAAGTTCCTGAAAATCACATCATAAGTCAAATATCAATTTCCCATAGGCTTACATGTTATAAATTGAGTTGAGCTTTAATAGTTAAAGAACCAACAAGTTATATATTGTATAATACAAATCAATTTAGAATAAAAGTTGTATAATAAACATTTTTAAGTCAAAACAATCAATAACTTAATACCTACAATGTGGACGAGTTGTATCGTCCAACTGAATATTGGCCAAAAATACACACGGGAAAGTAGACTCGGAGTGCATCGGATGTCGAATATCATAGGTATATCCAATCAACCTTTCGTGTATTTCCCTATCATGCACAAAATGCAAAACTGTTGAGAGCTGTGATTTTGACATGACATCCGAAGTTTTGTCTAGTACAATGGTTATAAAAGTTGCTGAATCAATTTAATTTTTTATTGCATCTTTAACAACATTAGATATAGAGTTGATTAGATAATTTTGAACAGTGACAGAAATTCCTTGAAACACAGTTGATGCATTTAAATCATTATCTAAAAGAGGATCATAGTCGTGAAGTACATTTAAAAATTCTATATAATTACCTGTATTCATTGAATTTTTAGACTCATCATTACCTTGCAAAGGAAGTTCTTGTTTAGATAAATAACATATTGCATCAATGAGCCTTTTCAAAATATCTCTATTTTCATAGGTTCATACGATCAGCAAAGGTTCGAGTTGAAATTGTATACTCAGTAAATCTTTAACACTATTTCTTATTGTATAAGAGGGGCAGATACTTTTAAACTTGTCAAACAGTAACAGAAAATTTTAAAGAAACTTGCACAAAAAACTAATATAATAGAAACCACAATAGAATAAACAAACCCTTAGTAACACAATGCCATATTCACTTCAAGCTTCCTGCTGACCAAACACCCAATTCATCCCTAGGAGCTGGTCTGAAGTTTCTGCAGGATTATCGACCATGTTATCAATAACACAGTCAATAATCTCGAAGACTGCAATTTCACTTGGGTGCGCTAAAATTTTAGCACGCCCAGACGGCTATATTCTACCATGCATAACCCAAATATCTCTCCACTGCGCTTATCTGCTGTGCTAGCTGGTTCAAGGGGGATAGGCGTGCGATTGCTGACTAGCTCTGCCTGGAGTGTTTACTTAAGAACTTCCAGTTCCTCTCCACTGCGTCGCTATACACGGGTGTTCATGGGACAGGCCGCTCACCCTGGCTCACCGTGCGACTTCCAGGCAGTAATCTACTATGCAAGATCCCAGTCTCCACTGCTCTGGTATTAAACGCTGTAGATCGTATGACGGGCGGTAGCACGACTTTGCTAGAGATCTTCCAGTGAATGTATTGTCATGCGTGTAGGTTTTTCAGCACAACCGCATTTCATAGTTGCTATAGTTTTAATAATATTACATATCATGATATTCAGTGGGGGTGCACCGCACACCTAGCACATTCAGAATATACATCCCTGATCATCACATACATCGTCAATGTTCAGATCTAGAAAAGAAACAAGTCTATATATGTTTTAGATTAGAATTAGAAAGGTGGGCTCTCTATAGCCCTTGCACTGTGACCATTGCTGATCTATTGTGCATCTCCAGCCATTTATCCTGCAAGCAAACAAGCACTTTGAATGAATTGCAGTAGCTTGTTTGTTGGGATCCTGTGATAGTCACTCGGGCTCATAGAATGAGTGCCCAAGTGACGAAATCTGAGTCCTGCAAGGGACTCACATTGGCATAAAATGTGTGAGGCTGTTTCTTCACTTTTTCCATGCTTACGGTCTTCAACCTATCTTATGTAAGTGTCCCTTTAAGTGACAGTGTCCAGTCAATAGACCCATCACTGCTCTTAACTGGTTCCTATTTAAACAATAGTTCCCTAGCTCTGTTCTGCGAGATGCCCTGTATTTCACATGTTTCTGTCCACTAATGGACCACCAATAAAAAAGGTGCCTTCGAGAAGGCAAGTGTTTTTCAATACGTGATACACACATCTGCCATATCTTATAATCACTAACGTAAAAATCAAAAATGACTTTAAACAGATAAGATAATGTCTTGTCATTAGGTATTGACTATTATCCAAAAATATCTTTATTTTTAAATACTCAGTGGGAGTTAGAGAGAATTGTTTATCCTTTTATCAGTTATGACTTACAATATTTTGGCAATGAAAGTTTGTGCTCAATCAAAGTAAAACCATAGATTCATATTACAGGTGAGCCCCGCTTAACGCGGCCCCAGCCAACGCGGATTCGTTATAACGTGGATTTTATTTCAAATTAAATTTTTTAAAAATATATCTTATGCACAGTGTGACTGCAGTCAAATATCTTGTGATTTTTTTAAATTTCGCACTAATCAAATTTCATAAAGTAAACTAAATATTGTGACATTTCAGCAGTGTTGCATAATATTGCATTGTCTGGTGGCCAGTTTCACTCTTTTCCCTCTATATTTCACGGGTGTAACACAAAAAATATATCTCCTAAGGCGGAAAACATCTGAAAAACAGAAATATGATTCATGCTTCATGTTTCTTTGGCATCATTGGATCGTAAAGAATGTTTTTGATGATTTATATTTTTTAAATCTATAATCTTCGACAATTACTTTATTACAATGTTACTTTACCTTATTAATATGTCATTATAAATAATAATAAAACTAAAACACTACACAAAAAATTATATAATTTTGATCTACACATGAAAAAACATGTGGTAGACGCGGAGGGATCTTAATGTTTGAATGCATATAATGTATAATAATATATAATCAGTGATGAGCTGGAAAAAAATTAAGAACCGGCTCTCTAAAAAAAAAAGTCAAGGAAATTTGTATAAGGATGGCAGGGGAGGCCTATATGCCAGGGGCAATATATCGCCCTATTTTATTAATACCGTTCCACTAGCTTAACAAGTGTTCCGTTCGTAATATATTCCATTTCATACACTGTCAGTAATTGAGTATCAGATAGGGCAAAATGTACTTGAAAGTACAAAATCAATAAATATCCATATTTTCTAAATATTTAACAACCGGCTCGCAAATTCTGAGAAAAATTAACAACAGACTCGTGCGAGCTGGCGGGAGCCAGCTTCAGCCATCACTGTATGTAATGATATATAAATTGCAGAAAATCCAACATGCATTACTATGGGTTTGATCTATAAGCGGAGCTGCAAGAGCATCGTCGATTAGTGCATGACTTTGTTGGAGGAGCACAGCGACTTCACACGAGTGAGTGCTGTGAAGCGGGTCTGCAACGAATTATTGGAATGCTAGTGACAAGTTTTATGTAATAAGCGAAAAAAAGCTAAGCAGTCGACCCTGGACACATTTTTAAATAAAACTTCATAGGTGTTCTGAGAAATATTGTGAAATTATGTACGTCTACCTCTAAAAAGATTTTTTGTCTTACTGTTTACTAGGTAATTTTATAGTTTGTTTAATAAATTACGTTCTAAAAGTCCGGTAGAAATATGTTTTACATTGAATGTGGGTCCAAAAATACCATTTGGGAAGTTATTTCCCTCAGGACGCCTAAAGGTTATGGTGCCCCGGTGAACGTGGATTTTTTCTTAACGCGGAGACCTCAGGAACGCATCCTCCGCATTAAGCGGGGCTCACCGTATGTTTGTACTTTTGAATAATACGATATACAAGCGACTCCCTAGTCTCGTTGGGATGCGTTCCTGAAAACGTGTTCGAATCTCGAATATTCGAGTGTCAAATGCTGTTTTTCCATATACTTGCATGTTATAATCGGGGGATACGTTCCTGCATCTCGGGAAAAAGTCTCCCCTCACGTTCTATACTAATATGTTAATACATGTTCACTACTAATATGTTAATACAACAATATTAAATTATGAATAAATTATATAATAAATACTTTAAATGTATAACTTATTTTTTGCACTAAAAAGGAAAAAATAAATTTGTGTTTCAAACTTCAAAGATAGATGTATGCAATGTGCCTTACAGATCGCGCAAGTCGTTTGTTACAAACAACCTGCACGAGCACTGCTTATAGTAGAGTTTGTATATTACTGGTCAATTATCTCAATGTTAGAATTTTCTCATCCTTCTCTGAAAGATGCCTTTAGTTATTTGAATCAGTGGCCATCATACATCACTAAATATGTTCCATAATGTTATTCAAATATGACGACTAATAAATAGTTAATGACCACATCATCCAATCATTTTTTTCTCTTAGACAGTAATGTGGAGTCTTGAATCTCTATGAATTCACTAACTTGCCAAACAGACATCACCCCCTGGAGGTGGTGCAAAGTCCTCTCCGCACATGCAGGTGCTGTTATCACCATCTTGGAAGCAATATGCATTTTCAATGCATGTTTCATTGCCATTGCAATTTGTCCCAACCACTGGAAATAAGAGAGAGACAATCACTATTTGTGTTTGAAAATTTAGCTAGAAATATCTTCATGTATATGTCATAAATCTAATTTTAGTACACATAACATTCAGGTATATGTAAAGTGATCATTTATCAAAGACTCCATATCAGTGCAAGTGGCATGTTTTATTTTCTCATCCTAAACATTCTAAAATATAAATTTATAGTGTTTGTGAAGCAGTACAAAAAGTAAATTAGAACAAAATCATGAAATCAGTATGATTGGTTACCTGAGGTATGGAGAAAAGGACAAAGCGAGTGAAGAATTATTTTTAGGTGTGACAAACACTTATGATGGTGCCAAATTTCCGTTATAAATTAAGTATTCATTTGGTGCAATATCTGTGATTTTCCATCTAGCACAAATGCACATTGTCTGTCTGAACTCTAAATCATCCCATTGTGCTGTTTCCATAGCACAGATCCATGTCCTATGACTTCCTTCGATCGTCTTTGTTTAGTCAACACCCCCCTCATGAAAATCATTATGTAATTAGATAAACAAAACAGGCAGTTATTGAAATACCTTTACTAGGTGTCTTAATTCCATGCCTATGAGGGGAATATCGCAGAAGGAATAACCATGTTGGTTTATTATTTTTATTAACAAGTAATAACAAATAATAAGTAATAACAAATAACGAGTAATAGCAAATAACAACAATGTAAGATCGCGGGTAGGCAGCGATGAAAACCACAGAGTGCAGAGAGAGTACCGATAGCGAGGATGACTCAACCGGAAGTGTGTTTTGTTTCCACGTGCTCCCTTTTCACTCTCTCCAGCGCCTCAACGGCATTGTCGTGAACTCGGCGACAGGTGTGCCACATGTAGCATTGCGTCCGCAGAGACAATTAGTGGCTGCGGCTGCTACACCTATATTCAATATACCCTCGCTTTAAAGGGAGGATGCATTTCTAGGAAATAGCACTTGTTCCATAATTGTTTAAAGTGAACCATTTTTAACATAGTAGTTGTGGAGATATGCTCCAGGCTGTCATGCATCAAAGAATATAAAGTACTAGTGTAATGCCCGCTGAAATATCAACGGGAGAATTATAGAGAGATTGATTATTAATATTTGCATTTAAAATAATTATTAGCACACTTTTACATATGAAATATTTCGTCATATATTACATTTCTAGTGAATATTCTGTTGTCATTTAGTAAATGCCTTGGTTTTTATTTTCGGCTATAAAATTCTGTTATTCTTCTCCCACCTTGTTCTCGTAAATGCTGCATAAAAATGTCGGTGTGCAAAGACCGGGAAATAATTATATGTATACGTATATAACGTAGGGAAAATAATTAAATTTTGTGCACTTAACATTATGATTGTTTTAAAATTGTACTCTGTACTTACGAAGAAAGATAGCTTTAAAAAATTAACTAATTGTTTATCGTAGAAACCGTTACAATAGTTTTAAATTGATTTTTGCTTTGAAATATACTTTAGTCAATTCAGTACAACTTCCACTTTACATACTGTAAATTCCAAAGTAACTCCTTTTATAATAGGCAATGCTAGCCTAAAATTAATTCATTCTGTAAAGTGAATAAATAAAGTTCTTTCTTTAAACTATAATAGACACTGTTATTAGATTTAAATGGATTATAAGCTTTAGAACTTAGGTACTCTGTATTAAATAAGCACCAAAATTCCTTTTATAAAAACAAATCAATTCATTAAAAGATCCACTGTTGTTTCTTTGAAAATTGCCTGTTAACAGTTTTAAATGCCCTTTTAATTTTAATTGAATTTTAATTTATATTCGTTTCCAAACTTTGGCCATTGTTACAAAATTAATTTGAGGAATAACAATATAAATTCGTAAGCACCTATGGTTTACAAAGAATTTAATTTAAGAATGCTTTTTATTTCCAATTTTTCTAAAATGACACTGTTGTTACTTAAAATTTTTTATATTTACGTTAATATACTTATTTTCCACAAAACACGCCAATCTCTCCCCTTCCTTCCTCTCTCTCTCGTATTGAAGCACTCAAGGCATGCTTATTCCCAGAAGGATATATACAATAATAGTAATTTGAGGTGTAACAATGTTAATAGGCGACATAGCAACATCACGTTAAAATGACGAGATTTTCACAAAATATGCAAATTAAACTTTTAATATAGAATATTTCGAACTGTGGGCGAAAAAAGATGAACAATTTTTTCTTGTGGTTTATAAGAATTATATTTAAATACAATAAGGTCACGATTTTATATAATTAATTGAAAACCAAAAACGGTATAATAATGTGTGCCTTATGGAAGGTGTTATATTATCAACATTAATCATGGATTGCTTTTCGGGTCAATTGGTAACATCAAGTAGCTGGGATAATGTTCACCTTAGATAACACATTTTGAATGTGGCAACTTGTTTGATTTAGGTGGTGGTGTTGGGTGGCAGGAACAACACTTGAACATTAAACTGGAGGTCACTCAAATGCGCAGGGCATTTTGGGGCATTATCAAGGATAAGTAACATATTGAATGTAAAGTTAAGTTCTTTGCCATAATGCTATGCATCAGCACAAAAACAGTCCATAAACCAATCCTCAAAAGCATTCGCTGTAATCTATTCCCTCATCATTGCACACCCATAAACTGGTAGGTTATGCTTACTTGTCGTTTCTGGAAAGTAGGCATTCAGGGAAGTATCTTTCAGGCAAGTGTTTATATCCTAATCTGGTGGTGGTCAACCTATTCTGCATGGTTTTCATATAATTTATTCTCTTATCTTTACATGATGGCATTCCTGTGGTTTTGAGTTTCTTGTAATATTCTTATTGTTCTTTTTGCTGATCAAGTACTTTTTGGATGACATGCTCACCATCTGTCTTACACACCAAATCAAATATTAATTTATATTCATTGACATAAACGCCATTCTGTGTGCTCCCCTACTTCAAGGATTTCCAAATGGCTAAGAGTAAGATTATTTATTGATATGTAATCCTCTCCTGTAAACAAAGAAATCTTCCTTTGGCTGTAAAGAAAAACACTGAAAATGGAATAACAAACAAATCAAAAAATGAAACAAATGAATGAGATGAAGAACATAACTGTTAAAGGTAAACTGTTTCTATTGTGAAAAAGAACAATATTTTCTCTACACACTTTGAATTTGAGAAATTAAAAAAACGAAAATAAAAGAACAAGCCAAACAAATAAAAGAATGAATATGATAAAAGGACCAACTGTTTGTAATGTGAGAAAGTTCATTTGTTCTACTATGATTTCATTTAACAACGATCCTCCCTCTTCGGGAGGGTTGAGACCCGGCAGGGTGCAAAGGAGTGGGTATAGGGGATTCCTTTCTCCACAAGATGTTGGTCTGGTTTGCAGGTGTTCGGAAGGGGAGGATTAGGGGTGTGGGGAAGGAGACCTTGTGGGGGGAAATCTGAGGATTGCGTGGGCGACTGTTAGGATATTTCTTAGGGTATCGCACATGCTGGGGTAAAAGGTGGTGGTTAGGGTGAGTTGTGGGGTAGAATCGGTGATTTGCGTGGGTGTTGGGGTTGTAGATATGGGTGTGGGGTGTGACTGCCTGCCGGATTTGTTTCCAGATCAGGTCAGGCAGAAATCCGTACTGTAGGAGTGCATATTTGAGGGTGGAGCGTCACTCGGAAGGGAATACCCCGAAAGCTCCAATCTTAATGTGTCAATGTGTCTCTTCAAAACCCCAGCGCCTCTCCTATTGGTGTTAATCTGCTCCTGCCCGCAACACAGCCTTTTCGTCCCCTGGCCTACATAATGCATATCCCTAAGAAACCCCGTTAATTAAAATAATACACTTCCTCGTCCTCAGAACCCTTTCTGTCTCCCTCAGAATACAAATTGGTGGAACAATTAAAATTTTAGCTGGTATTATACTTACATGCCAAACATTTTTCCTCTCCTCGAGAAGGGCTATATCCTTCGGCGCACTGGCACGTGTAATTGTGCGTAAAACAGTATGCATGTTCTACGCACGTCTCGTTTGTTTCGCAACTTGTCCCGACACCTGGAAAAAGTAAAGAGATGGAGGAAGCGCACAATTTTCAATTTTAATGGAAGCATCAGATATAATTTTGCATAACGAAATGCAACACACAATCGCAGGAATCATCGCCAGCCTTCGTTTCGCATTCATTTGTCCCGTAGTTAAAGTGACCAGATGTCCCGTTTTTTTGCGAGGCGCCTTCGGTTTACATCACATTGTCCCGAAAATGTTTGTCGGTGACGTCAAATGCTCCGCGTTTTAAATATTTTAAAAGACCAGCAATAAAATGTTATTTACACTCGTACGTTGTGGTGAAATTTATTTCTAAATCGTTTAATCGCCCACTTCTATATGGAGGGAATGTACATACATACATCCGTAACCTTAATAGGTTTTTTTTTACGTTACAGTTTACCTGTTCTCTCCGTGATTCTTACGATAGTTTGTATAACGTAATCTGTGAACGCCGTTAGACGTCGTATATATGTACTGTATCTTTCAAAATCCATGGATTATTCCTCATTTAAAATATATATCCATCTTACAAAATTTAGCTGTAGAAAATTGATGTGGCTGCCCTGCTTCGCTTTTGTCTTCTGGGTAATGAGAAATGTCCCATTTTTTAGCTTGCTGTAATCTGGTCGCTGAAATTGTGGTTCACCTAATTTACATCCATTCAACTTATTCCCCATCATCTTCTCATCTTCACCCCTTGATAAGAGTGCGTAAAGCGAAAGCGTGCAGAGTGGGGTAGGTTTTCATTTAGGAATGCATCATGCTCGAAATAACTTTGATGCGTATACAAGCATTAGCAATTTGTGTAGCATCTATTAAATATGAAAATACTGAATGGAGTTAAAGAGTAACAACTAATCATTAAAAAATATAACTTCATTTTTAAAAGTGTTTTTTAAGGCTTGTATTGGGAAATGTAAGTTTAAAATGATCCGAAACATAGACGTAGGTGCAAAAAAATAAATTTTAATGCTATAAGTTAAATTCGCTCATAAGTATACATTAAATGCGTATTTTTCAAGTTTTTCAGCCTGACGGCGATATGTTTTCTGCAGCATCACATTCCTGCGAAGTGACTGAAAATTGGCAATTTTCCCTGCCTCATAGTTATGGCCAACTGAGATTTGTGAAAAGGCACATTATCTCAATTAATTAAATTTTAATTAAATAACAACTCTTAGAGGAAGCCATTCCAGCCGAATTTCACCACTTTCTGATAAAATTTCTATCATGGAGCAAGAACTGTCAATATTAATGTAGATCGCCATTACCAAATCTATTTCCCAATTCAGGTATGTGATTATACGTATTTTAAATCGAGTTCTCCGTATTATCCTATTATCTGCTATCTTCAATTTATCCATCAGCATCTTTTTCTTTGATCTTCAAATGTTGTTTCAAGCACTTCATGTATTTCCTTAAAAGATGCCCGATCTAACCCGCCTTCCTCTTTATAGTACCATAACTTTCCCTACATGAATGTATGTTTTTACAAAAGATGGATCGAAAAGTCAGGGTGCGTATCATACAAGCAGAGACGTATTAAAGGTGGTTGCCGTCCCTGGACGGAAGGGATTTGCCTCCCTCGCTTCAATTTTAAATTCTACATAAGTTAGTTGAACGAAAACAATAATTCTGTTCGAAGAAATTATATTAAAGTAAAGTTTCGTAAAGCAAAAAAATGTTGAAATACAGGTAATATAAAGAAACTAATTAATCCGAAAACAAATTGTTCAATTTAAACGCTGCCTCTCGAATTTGCCGCCCAGGGAAACTGCCCGATTTTCCCTCCCGTAAATACGTCACTGCATACAAGACGACAGACAGAGACCCGTGGGCGATGAAAACCCTACAAAGCAGAGTTATTTCGTGCTTTATTAAAATGCAATTCCACAGAGATACACCTTTTGCAGTGGCTTTTACTTTTAAAGTTATATCAATGAAACCAAAAAGTCAGTTGTGATGCATTTTTAATAATAGTCACGAATATATGGAGAACTGTGGACACAATGTGGTTTGTTTGTAGAATAATACGTAATAAAAGTGAGCCGCTTCAAAAAAAATTTCTAAGTGTCCCAATTTTTTACTAGAAAATGTAAAATAGAGTTACGCTGTTGTATAAAACTTATGTGAAAACAGTGAAGACATTCTATCTATTCACAATTACAAAAACAACGAAATAAAAGACTACACAGCACGTTTTGTCCCACTTTAACTTGTCACGTACTGGTTGTATTTCAGAGTGTGGTAACCCAATTTATATACATTTGCAGTAATTGATCAGAGATATACAATTTATATTAAAATAAACATATGGAAGTTAGAATATCATAGGTTAACAAGTAATTTCACCATGTGTGTATTAACACATATGTACGTACGTTATCACATAATTTCAGTGCGGAAACCACTCTAAATTCATTTCATAGTAGTTTACTTACGTGCAAGGCATGCGTCTCCTTCTTTCGAAGGTGAATATCCTGTATTACACTGACAAGTATGATTCCCTTGAGAGCAGAAACCATTTTGTATGCACATCTTGTCGTCGTCACAGTCGTGTCCAATTTCTGTAGAGAAAAAAATAAACGGTAGGATATTATTGGTGTATGGTTACATTACGTCATTCATGTTTCTTTTTGTGAATCTAGGAAGTGTATATTTTCTTTTTCGTTGATGTGTTTCCGACTTACTAGCCAAGCACCTATCCAAATCTTTCGATGGGAAAAAGTCAGTGTTGCACTTGCAGGTGTTATTGTTGTCCATAAGGTTACAGTAAGAATGAACTATGCAGTCCGCGTTGTTTCCACAATTGGTTCCGATTCCTAAACATCATAGAAAACAAATCAATTATTATATTCATTAAGGTTTTCTTATTTGCATTGATTTTCTCATTTATTCTCGAGTTGCACATTTTTAAATGGATAAAATGCATCGCGCTTAAATTTGAGGGATTATTTATCGAAATATAGTATGGTTTTCCTTATCTGGGCCCCCTACAATCAGACAATATTCCTTTCTATACTTATATTCTTGGCGCAGCGTTACAAACGTATTTGTCCACGCCCAGTGTTAGTTTTCTTACCTCGACCAAGTATTCTTTGATATCTCGCATTGCCAATACTAAACACGTAAGGTACTCACGCGCTAAACATGCTTCACTGTTTTCTGAAGCCGTATATCCTTCATTGCACTGGCAGGTGAAGTTGTTGTTCATCAGGTTACAATAAGCGTTCTGGATGCAGTATGTGTTGTTCTCGCAGTGAGACCCTACTATGCCTGCGAATAGATATTTATAACCATAAATTTTATCTACCTTTCGAAATCTTTCATTTTAATGGCACAATAAAAATCAGACATCATTATTATGTGTATCTTTTATACCGCCAAAGCTTTTTCATTAGATCTTATTAATAAATCTCCTTGGGGTTCGACATCGCCGTGTACTTCGATTCAAAGCACTACTGGCGGTACTTGATGATTTTTAGGGCCAGCTGAGATTATCTTTAAAACTTTCATTATAAACAATTTTATATATCGTATATATCATTTTAGACGGAGTATTTTATGATGACAGTCATAACGTCAACCTAGCAGCACGCTTTCCGCGTCGCTTCGAAGGAGCCAGAGTCGTTCACACATTTTCTCTCTCTTTATTTATATTAATTAAATGTTATTTCTGTCACTTGATAGCTAGATACTTTGTATTCTTATTCGCAGCGTTTATTTGGACGCCTTAGTTGACAACATAAAATGTGCTGAATAAAAATAATATTCTAAAAGTTTAAAAGACATCTAATAACTCCTGGCAAATAATACCTCAATCTATATAAATTTCACAACATAATACTAACTAAGCAATGCAACTTTTATAAAGAGATTTTTAAACTGTTAGACCAGGGGTGCACCAAGCTGTAACGCATAATATCAATCGACCACCATTAAGAAGAGCTCAGTCAACCTGTCGAAGGGCACTATCAGGCTTCTAAAGAGCGCAGCGGTGCTTGTGAGCACCAGGTTGGGAACCCCTGTGTTAGAGGATTGTTTTGTTGGTCAGTCTTAGTTGTTCGTTGGAATAATCTCCTTAGGTGTTCGGTGGAATGAGCATGTTTGTTTGTCACAGACTTGTGATTCGTCTTAATATGGTCAGTGCGCCCAGAAATCGCGGAATTGAAGGTTCATTTTTGTCTTAAGCGGTCCGAAATTTGGTGGCTATCGTAATACCGTTTCATTGAAACGGTCGCGGAGATCGATGCAATGTTCCAGAGATATTGAGAGAATTTGTAAAAAAAAGAGATCATTACGCCGACATCAGTGTCTCTGACCAATTAGTCAATTGCAGCTGATTATTAAATGTCTCTATATAAAATATTCAATATATTTACTATGTCTCAATTCTGCCTTATCGTTTTTCAATATTTAGACATTGTATTATGACATTAACATTTATCTTTTTTTGAAATGATTACATAAATCGTTAAAAACGTCTCGGATTTTCAGGATGCGTGAATCTTTCGTAGTTATTCCACTCTGATTGAATTTCTTTTAAAAATCGTTGCATATTTAAAGCACGGGCGAAATACACTATCGCGTTTTGCAAACGTCGTCTGTCAACGTTGAAAGATGGAGAATTATGGCATAAAAGGAGGCTTGGAGAAAATTGAGGATGCATGAATGTCAAATAAAATTCTAAACCTAAAGTGTAGACGTTGCTTATTGAGAGAGTGGTGATTTGTCATGCATCCGGTTGTTTGTTGGTGTCGTATTGACAGGAAAAAAATAATTCACCTTGGAATGAAACACGTTCCTATGATTTCAACGGGTACCATGCACACATATTCATCTTTGTTGCAGTAAATCGGACGGGGCAGAAAGATACGTTTCATGAGACACTCGAGGCAACAAATAAAAGCGGAAATTAAATAGGAATGTGGCTGATAGAATTATAAAATTTTGATGAGTTAAGTTGCCAGTAATTCATTGGTGAAATGCGTTCAAATATTAATCTTACCTCCTCCTTTTGGTTCTTGCGTGAGTCCTTGTGAGAGTTGAATCTGCATCAAAATCACGACGGCTAGGATGAGCCCAGCATTGTATTTGTACCTCATAGCGATTTCAGATTGTCTTCTGTAAATTCTAGATATAAAAGAAAGTTCCTTTAACTTTGTAATCTTACATTTAGCGACAATAAGCAGATAGATAGAGTAGCCGCCAGATTGGTCATTTTCTCTTGACTTTGAATCTTATTATTCTTTTTATATAATAACATTTGCGTTTTATTTTATAGTGTTATCGATTTTGTAAATTTATCTGCATTTCACTGAAAGTTTATTCATTAAATTCTTAATTTTAAATCCCTTGAAAATGACGTAACGTTTTCTTTTGAATCATATGTTTCTTTTTCCGATAGAACTTGATATGATCCTTTTCTAGGTGAAGTTTGTCGTCATCAGTCACGTGATTCCCATGTGTTTTATGTGTTTTACTTCTCTGCCTATTTTAGCCAATTTCATATTGGCTGCACCGGAAATATTGGAATATATGAATCTCACAAGAGAAAGCGACAGAATGCGATTCTTAGATATGTAATTGAGCCGGATGATTGTGATGAGTTCTAATTTACAAGGAACCAGCGAGTAGATATCGTTGGTGTACAAGATGTAGTGAACTCAGAATATTAAACTTTAGAACAGAGGTCCGCAATCTGGTACTCGCGAGAACCGCGGTGTCGTACACTTTTAGGACATGAAAAATCGTCTTTCCTAATATAATTAATTATTTATTTATGAACATGCAAAAAGACGTTTAAAAAATCACTTTGGCCTTACTTTTATTCTAATTGAGAGGATTCCTATTTTTACAAAAGTGTAGTGGTAACTCGCTGTGTGCTCTAGAACAATGTGTCTCCAACTGTGGGCCGCGCCTCCCAGGGGGCCCCAAAATTATTTTTGATGTTAGGTGAAATGCCAAAATATAAAATATTCTCGTATAATAAAATTTCATCAGGAAATTTTAGGAAATACGATGTTATAGAAATTATTAACAGTTATGTAAAATAAAGGAATTCGCATTAAAGTTTATTAATTTTACTATTTTTCAATTCAAAGGGGGCCGCATAACATTCAAGGGGGCCGCGACAGTTGAAAGTTTGAGAACCACTGCTCTAGAATGTAACTTGCTTCTCGCTACGTTAAAAAAGTTGCGGGGCCACGTTTTGGAATATAACCCAGGGCCGGCGTGATTATTTGTGGGGCCTAGTTTGATTGTGAGCGGGGCTTATTCATGTATGTATTCATATACCTGGTGTCGCAAAAAAATGATGCATGTAGTGCCTCCCTCCCTCCCCTCTGGTGATGGACTCATTCTGTTGTGAAATTTTTGTTGAATATAGCCCGGAATGTATTAATATGTAATAAAGAAATCTCAATACATGAGAATTGAGCCTTGTGCGGGGCCCCTAATAAAGCGCGTGGCCCTGTTCTGGGGAACCGACTGCACACGCCTCACGGCCCTGGTATAACCACACCTTTTCCAACCATAAATACTTTTTTTTCCCTCTCGAACTTGGCGAACTTTTTTCATTATCTTTATGTGTCTCTGAAAATATAACAAATCTGCATTTATTTACTCGTCCCAGGCAGTTTTGCGATAAACTACTTATTTTAAATGCTCATTCCTAAAATCACATCCAACTCGATTAAGCCTTAATTGCGGTCGCCGAATAACGCTTGGTGATTGACAAATGTTTCGCTCCATATTTAAAGCATTATAGTACAAGGTGCAAAGTGTGGATATGAAAAAAGGCATTAGAAAGCCCTTTGAAGAAATAAAATTATCTAAACAAGTAAAATATTAAATGTCTATGGAAAAATTATTTAAAGGCAGCTTTGATGATCGCCTTCCATTGGGCGGATATCTGGACGCTTATAAATATGGCCTGAAGTAATTCTAAGCGTGGAAATGGATAAGGATACACAAAATAAATTGACGGATAAAGTATGAAATAAAAAATAAAAACAATTGGAGAAAAGGCAAAACGGAGGAAGAAGGGGAGCTAGATCTGGAAGATACTGTTTGACTAATGTGCGATTGAAGGAAAACTTGAAGACTTACGAAGAATGAGAATGCAAATGCTTCAGCATTCAAAAGGAAAATGAAAAAAAATCTATTTTGGGAGAATTTAAATTTGTTGGTTCGTTTTTGCATTACATTAATACCCTGCAAGCCTCCAGAAGCTTTTGGCAGGGGATGTCACTGCACCAACAGAAATTAACTAATTCCAATGTGAATTTGGAGAAGGAGAAAAATTCTTACTTAAGCATAAGTGGAGCGACACGCGATCTTCCAGACAAAATTTACCTCCGAACTCTAGAGATGAGCGCTATCGTTGCCCCAACTGTTGGAGGAGGTTGTTAGAGATATCAAAAATAGCTGCATGAAATGAATCGGCAGGGGTAAATGCTAACTCCATCCTAGCGAAGGCCATCACACGAGAACTGAAAGATAGGAAAATCCAGGCTTTCATTTACAATACCCATGACCTCTTCAACACCAAAACCAATTGCCCCAATTGAACGATTCTGAACAAACTCATGTCAGCCGACAGGACATTCGTGCTTGCTTCTGCCACTCAACGGGTGTGCAGAAAGATATTTTCGGTTTTCCTGAGTTTGCTGCTTTTCTTCATTTATGTTTCGCACATAGGTGCTAAAAACCTACAAAGAGGAAGGTGTTTTGCACTATGCATGATCTATGACAGTTGATGGTTATGCAGCTTCCCAATAATAAATTCATGCAACCTGGTAATTGGGAAACCGCCCTCTAACTTTTGAGCACCCCTTGATTTTCCACGCCTAGAGCCAGATCGGTACATTTACTTCTTTCGTCAAAATGCTCAAAAGTTACATTTTACATTTATCTTTTTCCCGAGCCTTATTCCTTCTATCATCACTTTATCGATCATTTTCTGGAGTACCTTTACCTATATCGCCAGTATTACGTCGTATTTTAGTCATTTTACCGTCTCTATAATCAAATAATTTCTCCCTAACGTCCCTCGCATTATGTTTTTCCATATAAAACTAATGGGGTCGGTGATGAGTAAACATTCTTCTCTTACTACCATTGTTATAGACTGCGCTTTTTATTATTTTTTTATAATCTTTTATAATCTTCATATTTAAACCACTTTCCCTCCTTAGTGGTCTTGAGGATGAAATATATAATTACTAGCAGAATTTCCCGTTGAATTTCAATGGATTTAGTGAAGCTACTACAGTACTACATACAAACTCTTTAAAATATATAGTAGATACTTTTTAACTTACAGTTAGCTTTTCTTAACAATTAATTATATTTGCTTGTAACAATCCATTTCCGAACATATTGCATTCAAATATAACGATAATTTTATTTCCTATCATATTACTTTCGCCAAATCCAGCTTCATTTCTTGTGTAATTATGTCTCACTGAAATATTTACTTTTATGTCTTGTAAGCAAGAAACCCGTGTACCAGCTAATCGAACGTTTAAATATATTCGTCACGCAAACACATTATATACTGTAATTAGTTGGAGTTTAAATGACAGCTACCACGACACCATGTTATCGCTGAACTGAGCAATGGGATTTGCTTTTCCATACTGCTGATCGCTCGTTATCGCCCGAGTTATCATAATAACATTTTTATAAACTTTTCCTCCCGTCCAGAATTGTCAAATTTGTAAATATTCACTTTTTGGATTCGGGTAATTATAGTGGACAACTGATAATACTCAACCTTAGAATCTATCGCTATTGTATTTTATAAACAAGTTAGGAAAGTGTACAACGTATCACAAATGGGCGCGTTTCGTGCAATGGAGTACTAGAAAGAAATGATATACCTGTACGTAAGGGAAATAGCGTTTTAAAGTTCTTTTCTTCATCATAAATAATCCATTTTCTTCCTATTTAAAAATATTGCATGCACACGTAAGTAAATTAAACGTTTGTTTGTGAGATTGATTATGTTAGCAACAATGAAGAAGTAACTATGCAAGAAATTTTCCAAGTTCAACTCGATTTAAGACGTTTTTGTTTGATTTTCTCGATAACGGCTAGCCCTATGATATAAATGTACAGGAAAGGAAATACTCTACTTTACCAGTTCTACAACGTTTATTTGAAAAATATTTTGATATGAGCAATACTTTACGAGATATGACGAAAATTTAATTTTTTGTCCCAGTAAAGTGGTACCCCTGATTGGCGTACGTGATTCCTTTTTGCGATTTTCTTACTATATCTGAATGAAAGTCCTTAATATCAAATTTCATAAAAATCCGTTCTTTAGAAGCCGAGAACGAACATGCGGACGGACGGACAGACGGACCGACCGACCGACGATAATAGGCGCTCACGGTGCAACCGAAACGCGCCTAAAAAACTGATCTCTATGGCCACTTATTGACAGCCTCAATTAACTACTTTGGTTTATGTAGCAGATCCAGGGCCATGTTTTGGAAGAATACCTGTTATTTGCATTACATTTACATCGATACCCTGCAAGCCGCTAGAAGCGTTTGGCAGGGGGTGTCACAGCACCAAGTGAACTCTAACTAATTCCTCTCATGGACTGTCTTATCGCGTCTGGGAAAAAGGATCTGTAGTATTTCTCTGTTCTAGCGATTGTTTCGACATATTTTCTCCTGTACTCTGATCTAACATTACGTTCACTAACACCGATGGGGACGACTATGCCGCGTACGTCTTCAACGAATTCGGAGCTTTCGAATTTTTCAAATAGTTTCCTTTTGTAATCAATTCTTCTACTCTTCAACGTCTGCCATTTCAGATCCTTCAATATCTCTGATATACTTGCATCATACCGATATTCTCCTTTTACAAAACTAGCCGCTCTACGCTGAACCATTTCGAGCTCTCTAGTTAGGCCCTCCTCGAAAGGGTCCCAGACGGCGCAACAGCATTCCACGACGGGTCGTATTAGGGAAAAGTATGCAATTTCCTTCACGTTCGAGGGGCATCCCCGCAGGACTGTAGAGGAAAGCCCTTGAATTCTGTTTGCCGATGATATAACGGTTTTGATATGCTCTCTACTAGACAAATTGCTACTGAGAGTTACTCCTAGGTATTTGTAGCTGTTGACGTATTTTAGTTTTAGTTCAGATATTTGGTACGGGTAACGGTTGAAATTCATACAGCGGGTGAAATTCATTGCGGCGCATTTCTCTATATTCAGGTCGAGTTGCCAATCTTTACACCATTTCGTAATAGCCTGAAGGTCCCTTTGTAAATTCTCCTGATCGTGTATTGTGTTGATTTCTCCATACACAAGTGTGTCATCCGCGAAGAGTCTAACTTTACACTTTATATTATCCGCTAAATCATTTATATATATCAAGAATAACAGAGGTCCGATTACACTTCCCTGAGGCACGCCGGAAGTCACTTTGACGACGTCTGATGCAACTCCATCGAGAACTACTCTCTGGGTTCTATCGGAAAGAAACGAGGCAATCCAATTTACAATTTTCTCGTTAATTGAATAAGCCCTTAATTTTTGCACTATTTTCACGCGAGAAACGGTGTCGAAGGCTTTCCTAAAGTCTAAAAATACTGCATCAACTCCTATTCCTTTATCCGTTGCTTTCACAATATCTTGTGTGAGTAGAGCTAACTGAGTCTCGCATGACCTGCCTTTCGAGAAATCGCATTATTGAGCTACCGATAATGTGCTCAAAAACCTTACAGAAGATTGACGTCAATGATATAGGGCGGTAGTTCTCCACTTTTAATTTACTTCCCGTTTTATGTATTGGTGTAATGTGGGCTGTTTTTCCATATCAAAGGAACTACACCCTCATCTAAAGATTTTCTGAACTTCACGCGCTCCACGAATTTCAACCGTTACCCGTACCAAATATCTGAACTAAAGCTAAAATACGTCAATAGCTACAAATACATAGGAGTAATTCTCAGTAGCAATTTGTCTAGTAGAGAGCATATCAAAACCGTTATATCATCGGCAAACAGAATTCAAGGGCTTTCCTCTACAGTCCAGCGGGGATGCCCCTCGAACGTGAAGGAAATTGCATACTTTTCCCTAATACGACCCGTCGTGGAATACTCTTGGCCGTCTGGAACCCTTTCGAGGAGTGCCTAAGTAGGGAGCTCGAAATGGTTCAGCGTAGAGCGGCTAGATTCGTAAAAGGAGAATATCGGTATGATGCGAGTGTATCAGAGATATTGAAGGATCTGAAATGGCAAACGTTGAAGAGTAGAAGAATTGATTACAAAAGGAAACTATTTGAAAAATTCGAAAGCTCCGAATTCGTTGAAGACGTACGCGGCATAGTCGTCCCCATCGGTGTTAGTGAACGTAATGTTAGATCAGAGTACAGGAGAAAATATGTCGAAACAATCGCTAGAACAGAGAAATACTACAGATCCTTTTTCCCAGACGCGATAAGACAGTCCATGAGAGGAATTAGTTAGAGTTCACTTGGTGCTGTGACACCCCCTGCCAAACGCATCTAGCGCATTGCAGGGTATTGATGTAAATGTAAATTTAAAAATCTTAAGGTACGGAGCTAATTCGTTTGCTAACGAATTTATAATGAATGCACGTATGGCTTCAGGCCCTGGCGATTTTCTTTTATGGACCTGACTTAGTAATTTAACGATACCGCTTTCGGATATTTCTATGTCGCTCATATTTGAGTATATACACGCTTCAAAATATGTTATAATAATAATAATAATAATAATTTTTTATTCCATTTCTCTTATACATCCTTTTAAACAAAAATTTACAGCAGATATAATAACAGAGAATATGGAATATAGGTACCCCAGAGGAATCCTGTTTTGGGGTTACCATCACATACATAAAACAAATTTTCGGCAAATGACATAATTCATTGTACATAATAAATTAAAATCAAGATTAGGCACAAAAAACCAAAAACAACAAAAGTGTGTTCATACATATTTAAACGAGTTTTCATTAATCCTTCAACATCGGGAGTAGAAAATAACCATACTTTTACATTATTTAAGAATTTACCCAACGGATTCAGAGTAGACTAGAAGATTATTTGAATGACAATAAATTAAGATAAGAGCGATCCCATTAAAAATCAAGTCCAAATCTTGCATCGAAGAGAGAGACTGTATTAAAATGCAAGGGGAAAGCATTATTACAATATTTTACCTCGGCCTAGAATGAAGTCTGAAATTATTAATTTTTGATTTCTTTGCGAGTAAAGACCAAAAAACTGGGACCAAGTTTTACCGCATGTTGTAAAAACATGAACTTAAAGAAGCACTCGAATTTACTCATTTCAAAGCTATATGGTGATCCACATAAAACTGCATTAATATTTTAATGAATAACTTGAATTATGCGTTGTGCAAAACTCACATTTTGCGCATATGAGAATTTTTTTATTTCACATCTCCTGAAGGTCTACTTTATCATGTTTAGTATTTCTGGGCCCTGTAGACTATTTGAAAGGGATAGATGAAAGGACAGAGTCGTTGTACGTCTTGTAATTCGGAAAGGCAATGTCGATTTCAAATTTCCCTCCTAAAAAGCTTAAGGCAACTCGAAGCGCTTATGTTGGTACCTCTCACTCTCCCTTCAGCTTCCTTCCTCCCCCACACTCTACCTCGCTCATTTCCTAACTCCGTTGATATGTATCGTAGAATTTCGTTTAAAAAAACGCTAATATTCAGCATTTTCACCGCAATGCAATGATGTAACTTTCAATCATCTTATTTGCGAAAAGTATTGCAATTTTGCAATGATAGATCAGTAATTTCACCGCCCCCTGTGAAGGTAGACTACACCGAGCTATGGTGGGGGACGTAGCCCGAGCAAGGGACTCTAATCCTCACTAATGACGGTCTAACGCGAAGAGCAGGTAGTCTTCGGAAACATGGCCCCGGATCTGCTACATAAACAACTACTTTTCTTAATGTATCATTAGGTAAATTTCAAACAATTTTTTCGCATTCGAGTGGCCCAGCAATTTTCTAGGATTATTTGGCTTTTGTTACGTTTGTAATTCATTCTTCAACCAACCTTTCTCTTCCAAGACGCTCATAAAATCGAATATCGTGGTAAGTAAAAGCTAATCTCCGCATTTCTGTCCTTTGTCGGTTATGCGGTATCACTCAAATGGCGGACGCTCTTTTTGTGATTACTGATCTAAAATATATTCTTGTGATTATAAACTTTACGTTCTACGTTATCCACAATATCGACGATTAATGACGATTAAAGTCATTATATGTCATGAAATTTAGTAACTAAAACACGCGAAATGAAATAAGTATGAAATAAAGTTGATGCGTTTTGCGTAAAATAAAACTATGCCTAAAAAATTAACAGAAATCCAAATATTAACTCACATTTGTTTGAGATTTTGAGACGTCAATGCGAGTCCTATTGCTGATGCCGCACTGAATTTTGTAATATATTTCAAAAGACTTCCTTTAATCTCATGCATCGAATCTCGCCTTATCGCTTTATAATCACGCGTCACCTTCGGCTTCCAATTCCCAGATTGTCGCGCAATCCATTGTGCAGTGATTTCGTGAGAAGCTCTTTTTTTGGAACGTCAAATTATTTCCCATCACATTTCAAGTAACTATCGGCCTTTATATAAGAAATTTTGTTCCTCCTCCTAAGAAATATTTTTACTTTTTCATATGAAGTATCGAGAAAGTATTGTTTTCGCGAAAAAATTCGACCTCGAGATTTTTACAGAAATACACGTTTTAGATGTTGCTGAATCCGAAAAAGTGGTTTTCGCAATGCCGTCTCTCTGTCTGTCTGTCTGTCTGTTACTGGCTCTGGAGCCTAGACGGTAGAACGAAAATGAATGAAATCTCGTACTTAGGCATTTTATCATACTGAGCAGAGTACATAGAAATGGTTGACATTACTCAATAATTAAGAGTAGTTTATTCTACGCGTTTTTAACAACAATCCGATTTTCTCGAAAACGGCTGTAACGATTTTGATCAAATTTCGTACAGATACTTGAGTTTAGGTCTTCAATAATACTGTATAGTTCATATTTCTCAAAAAATGAATATAAGGCTAGTTTATTCTAGGCAACTTTAACAACAATTCGAATTTCTCAAAAACGGCTCTAACGATTTTGATCAAATTTCGTAAAGTTACTTGAGTATACATCTACAATAATACTACGATTTTATTTTTCTCAATGAATGAATATAAGGCTACTTTATTCTTGGGCAACTTGAACAAAAATTGAATTTCCTAAAAACAGGCTCATACGATTTTCATTTTCTAAAGATAACTAAACGACGCATTAGTACCCATATATGAGAAAGTTTGTACAATGTATGTTGTACCAATTTTTTTTTCTAAAATTCGGAAACCGATAATTTATTTTTATGCAGTTGCCTTAGAAAGAAATATCATTCAATATTACAGACATGAAAACATATGCATCGATAGCGAAATAATTACAAAAATAGAAAAAAATTTTCACTGTTTATAAATGCAAAGTATGTAATAATTATTCTTATTGCATTGTTCAGAATTATTTCTTAGTCGCGTTTCACTTCCAGCATGAGCTCCTATTATCGTTGGTCTGTCCGTCCGTCCTCATGTTCGTACTCAGCTTCTATCGAACAGATTTTCATGAAATTTGATATTAAGGACACAGTCAAAGATAATCAGAAAATCGCAAAAATGAATCGCATAAGCCAATCAGAGGTGCCACTTTACTGGTGACAAGAAATGAACTTTCTGTCATATCTCGCACAGTCATATCAAAATATTTTTCAAATAAAAGTTGTAGAACTAGTAAATTAGAGTATTTCTTTTCCTATACATTTTTATGGTAGGAGTACCTGTTATCAAGAAAATCAGGCAAGAATGTCTTAATTGGTGTTGAACTTGAAAATTTTCTTGCATGGTAACTTCTTCATTGTTGCTAACATATAGAATCTCACAGACAAACTTTTAATGTCCTTACGTGTGCATGCTATATTTTTAAATAGGAAGAAAATGGATTATTTATGATTAAGAAAAGAACTTTAAAACGCTATTTTCCTTATATAAAGGTAAATCATTTCTTTCTAATATTCCATTGCACGAAATGCACCCATTTGTTATACACTGTACACTTTCCTAACTTGTTATTTAACTTTAGTGTTAACTTTTCTCCCTCTGTAGTATGAAGATATTTTCAGAAATAACATTATCTTTTTGGTAATTATGAGGGCTGCTCCAAAAGTAATGCGTCCGATTTTTTTTATGGGATAGCATTGCAGATATGCAAATAAAAATGACATGTCAGTTACTTTAGGTCTCCAAGTACCTCCATTTATTTTTCCACATATTCACCACCATTTTGAATACATTTTCTTCACCGCTGAATGAGAGCCTGCATCCCTCTCGTATAAGTTATTATTATAATTATACATTATAAGTTATTATTTGCATAGTAATTAACACATTCTTTCCTCATGATATCGTGACTAAAAATTTAGTTGATTGAAAAAAGTGAACTATTGTGCTTACTGACCAGTAGCGGAAAAATATAACAAGACCACCACTCCCATTTATATTATTACGGTTTGCATTACCTTGACAACTATAATCGTGTTTTTATTTTTTAACTCAAAGGTGCTATTTTTTTCAATCATCTGAAATTTTTATTGTTTGAATTACCCTTGGTTTGCTGTATTTCACCGCAGAAATTGATTTAACCCATCTATCTGTGGATAATCACTCTATCCTACAATTTCATACATTTCGTGACCACGCATTCCGATTTTTAGGTAGTAGTTTGAAAATATCAACTAAGCCCTACGATCTTTAATTCACAGCGTTACCAAAACCTTTTGACTCGAGGTTCACAAACCCAATTCCACACCCATCGCATGCCAAATGTGATGGAAAATATAATTGAAGGATCATTTAAGTCTAGATAGGTAATCTGAGGTTTAAACAGCCCCACGCAGTTTTGTTTTCCTTGTATTCTGTCCTCCCTTAGAGCACGCACCGTTCTATCTCCTGCAAACATGCCTAGGCATCCACAGCAAAAAAGACCTCTGTGGAGAAAATTCGTAAGCCTCTCCAACTACCAGTGCAGGGGGAAACCGGCCACAGGATTATAAATCTATACATATCTATAAAGTAAGGTGTTTGTATGTATGTATGTTCTACTAAGGCTCAGAAAATACAACACGCAGAAAAAAGAGGAAGGTGTCATATTAACCGTTATCATGTGTACGGTGGTGTAGTAAGGTGTTTAAACCGATTCGGTGTACTATTTAATTATAATAAAATATTTTCGTTTATATGGGATTTCCATTTAAAATTTTTTCGTAAATTTCTCGAATTTTTAACTCCTTACATATATATTGTAGACATATGCTCTCGCAGACCTTTTTTGTGGTAAATTATCTCCTCTTTTGGAATAATTTTTTAAAAGAGGGGCTTACAGATCAAATAAGACGAATTGAAGGGAAAATCTTATTTTTCATTACTGCTCAGCATTTGGATATACTTAGCAACCGATGTAAACAAATTACGTTTGAACTATAAACATATCGTAAATGTAGAAATAGTTGATGAAGTACTCATTTAATACCTTCTGATTTGATTGTATGTTTTTCGTGCATTATCTATGGTCTTCTATACACAGGTTAATTCTGCGAATAAACATTAGTGAACTGTTTCTTTTTCTGTAATCGTGTCATTGGCATTATAGGTATGTTTGGATATAAGTTAAATTGTTTTTATATGCCTTTTGTCTTATTTTATTTCACATTTTCTTTAAGTGAAAATTACTGAAGATATATAATTCAATTACTACGTTAAAGTTTTTATGTTTTGTTTTATGTTGATTTTATTTAAAAACACGGGTCGTTAAGGTGTTTGTTTATCATGGAGACAGTTTATCAATAAAAATGGAATTGAGTATTTCATGCTAACACGCAAGTTTTTTCCTATGCTCATCCATTTTGCGTTTCTATATTAATTAGATACTTTTTTGTAATATATAATATCATTTTGAATTAAAAGACAGTTTTATCAATTGGAAATAAGGTTCACTCTTGAGTAATTGTTATTTTAATACGAGAACTAAATTAGATTAACATTTTGAACACGTAACGCAGTGAATTTCGAAAGATTTTATTTGAATAATACTTTTGTTGAACTTTATTATATCTTCTGAACTAAAATTAAGAATTCGTGTCTACGGTTGCATGGGTAAAATGTAAACACTACCGATACACTCACGTGATTAATTATGTTAGAAAAGTAAAACATTTTACTACATTATTTAAAATCGATTCGTTCGAATATCTCAGTCTATTCAATTAATTACGATGGAAAACACAATTAAGATCAATAATTTTATATCTATTTAGAGTAATAATAGGTATTCTTATTTAGTTTCTCCTGTTATTATGTTGACATACAAACTCATATTCCGCGTAATCAATATTTACTCCGCTACGACACGCTATTTTGTGATTGTTGGCTGTTTATTTATCAACTGAATAGAAAGCGTCAGTCGCCATCATCAGATACATTGAACTTTAGGAGATTATTCGTTGGTTGGTTTTGGTTAGTTTGTTGTTTTCATTTGCTTTCATTTCGTGTCCATTTTTTGTGTTCTTTGTTTGTTTTCTTTGTTTTCGTTCTTAGTTGTTCATTTTGTATTCTTTGTTTATATTCTTTGGTTGTGCTCATGATTTTTGTTCCTTGATTACTTATTTGTCGGTTTACACCTTTTATGCCGGCTATTGGTTAGAGTTTAATTTATTTATTTTTTCTTGGTGGTTTTTACATTGAACTTATATTCTTTGGTTGTACTCTTAATTTATGTTCCACGATTATTTATTTGTCAGTTTACCTCCTTTTCTGCCGGGTATTGGTTAGCATTTAATTCATTTCTTTTTTCTTGGTGGTTTTTCGAATTTAACGTTTTAATATCATATTTTGACTAAATTTAACGTTTTTAACGTGAAGTTGCCTTGCCAACAGGTTACATTGTTAAACTCGAAATCCTATTACTCTCACGTATGCTCACGTTCTCTCCGGACCTCCATGGACCCTCCCGGCCCAATTCATAGGTATCAGAGATATCTCAGAATTAGTTTTTACTTTCTCCAATATACGTAGTACAGAGAAAGTATTGTTTTCATGAAAAAATTCGAAATCGAGATTTCAACGTAAATACACGTTTTGAGGTGCGCAAAGGGAGAAATGATTGTATTACCATATAATACATAATTTTATTCGCCAAAGACGTCTCACATAACCCGGGCATCGCCGGGTACTTTCAGCTAGTAATTTATAATTAAGATTACAAATTTATCAATAAGTATAAAAACGTAAAAATATCATCATATATAAAATTTTAGATACTTGTGAGTTATCCCGGACCACTTTTCAAATATTATCTATAATTTAGGAAAAATGATTTTGTTGATGTTGTTATCTTGACGTTATGGAGTATTGTTATTAATAAATAATAATAATAAAAACAATAATAATGGAGAGGATATTGGCGAGCCTTTGGCTCGCTTTCTTTTTATTTTAGTTCAAAAATAAATTATTTTGCAAAACAATTTTAAACATGTTGAGTTCCTCTATTTTTTAATAATATTTTGCAAAATCCTACACCTAGCTTGGAGGAGGAAGTTAACAACTTCAGCCAGTGCAAAATACGAGGAAAAAACTAAGGATCTTCAAGGTCTTAACATAGAAATATCATGGAAAATAGGCTCCAGGTATAATTAATCAAATTTTATTACATCGTTCTTACAACATATTTTGCAGCATTTTCTATGACACCACTACATTAATGTTGAAAGAAAAGTTTTCATTGATTGTGATCTGTGTACCGGTTGCCTTTTGGCATGTCTTGTCTACCTCTGTATACCCTGGTTTACAGAAGCAGTTGAGGACACCGTCGGTCCCTTTTCTGCATTCCATGGTAATTGGATCAGGACAGTCTTCGTCCTTTGTACAAGAACCTTCAGGTACTGAAAGTGAAAATGGAGTTACATACCTTGATTGGATTATATTTACAAAATTAAAATACATTCGTAGGGCATAATCGAGCTTAATAAAACCATTGAGTTATATTTGGCTTCTTTAACCTTAGGATATTTATAGAAATTTCTCATAATTATTTCAATTTTGGAGGAATAGAGATTAAGACGTGTATGCATCAAAACATTAGTAAGCATTATCCATTTACATTCAACAACAGTTTAGAGATAGGACCAATTGAAAAAGGGAGGAAATTGAGCAGACTAAAAGAATTTGTGGTGAATATACAGTTAATATGGCCCATTAATTATGAGAGGAAAGGTTGTTAACTCAGAAAATACAAAGTAGTTAGTAACTGTGAAAGGGTAATTTTGGGTAAATATTTTTCATTACACGAAACGCAGAGTAATAATGCCGATAAACAAAGAAGCTTTCAAAACTGCATTAAAAATGCAAAGGTATTAGTAGAAATACTAATACTACTTTACCTTTCTAGAATGTAGTGTATGGCAAGAGAAAGCACGGACAAAATGTGTGCTCCGTGAAATGTCTTCGTCCATCAACTGAATAATAAGTGCCAATTATGTGTGTGTGTGTGCACACACAGACACGCCCATACATCTATAATACAAGCATAAAGCTGAAGTCTGGGTGGGTGGGTGACAAAATTATTGGGTACTCCCTGGTGAGATAGAGATTTAACAATTGTCAAGTAGATTAAATTTGGTTACAGTTAACAACAAAACTCAGAAATTGTAAAAATTCTATATTTTAAGGGGCTTATGTCGAGAGGGGGGGGGGGGGTGATCGACTGCCCAACTTCACTTTAAAAATCATTTCGAGAGCAAGGGGGAGGAGGTGAACAACTGTCCATTTTGCACAAAAATTCTTTCGAGCATGGCGGAAAAGTTTCAGGGAGCTACCTAAAACGAGATGGCGATCGACGTCTTGAGCACTCCCGTTCCAGAGGGTTGCAACTAAATGAGCTTACTCTTTTATTGAAAACATTGATTCATCTGCTATAGCTTGACCGCGTAGAAAACGTCCTGCGTGAAAATTGAAGCGCATCCCCTCCGAGGAAGGGTATACCCCCACTCCCGCTATAACTCCCTCCCTCGTGAACGTCCCTCGCGGTTGCCAGCTTTTGCTGTTTGTTATTTTTTCCGAAAAATTAAGAACGCCACTACTTTTCATAAGTGGAAAACAGGCCTACGGCCCACATTTGAGGGAATCTGACAACACTGAGCTGCTTACAAGGGACTCTCCGCTCGAGAGTGAGGGGAAGGGATAGCAGGGGTGGGAAGGTGTGGAGGTGGGGTAGGTAGCCTTAGCTCCGCCCACTGGTCGCCAAGAAGGTCGTTTTCTACACGGTCAAGGTATAGTCTTCGGTGCGTTTCGCGAGGCGTTTACACAAAGCTTACTATCAAAGTTTTTCATTAAAATGGTGAACTTTATCATCATTCTTCATAGGTAAGAGTTAGATTGCAGGAGTCAAATATGAGTCTCCATACGTTTCTTTGTAGAAGTGTTTTTCGGCTTATTGACGAAAAGCGGGATTGATTTATCAATTTTTTTACAATGATAAAGGAACTTTGTATACCATTCCAGGCCACAGAACGTCTGTGCATGCCCTGAGATCACATCATGCAGTTGTGTGCGATATAAAATGAGTGCACACAATTTAAAAATGTGTCACTAAAATCATCTTCGTGTTATATTAAAAAAATCTGTGGCCAACACGACTTTCTTCATACAGAGCAATGAATGTGATTGCTCTTGACATCAATGTTCTCAGAAATATTTAACAGCAATTACACTCGAGAATAATTTTAAAACATTTTCAATAGTATATATTTAAAATAAAAAACATTAAGCACAGAAAATTGGTAACTTTTTCTATGGATAACAACATTTCGATCTGCAATAAAAATGACCCTTTGCAGCGTGCGCAACACTATCAGCAATTAGAAAATTGTATCATATCAGCAAAAACAATGGTATCACTTAGCGACGTATTTAACATAAATTTAGAATAAAAATCAAGATATCTCCTAAACTATCGATTTTATGAGAAAATGTTTCAAACGAAACTTGTAGAAATTTGAATTATCTATAATATTCATTAGAGCAATTATTTACAGAAATGGAGTTTTAAAGGAGATATTTTAAAAAAAACTGATGTGGTCAACATACAGAGCAATGATTATGATTGCTCTCGACGTCAACGTTCTCAGAAATAATTATCAGCGATTACACCCGAGAATAAATTAAAAATATTTTCAGTAGTCTTTATTAAAAACAATAATTAAATTACATTGTTAGCTCTTTCTATGGATAACAAAAAAATCCATGTGTGATTAATACCACCCTTGGAAGTATACACACCGATATCCAAAAATAAGAGTGCTTTATCAAGCCGTGGAAACAATGGTATCACTTACTTTGTTATTAGGAAATAAACATTTAAATGAGGGAAATCTGGGAAAGATTGAAAGAATTCCAGTTGAAATAGATCTCGAGCACAGGACCTTGACATTTACAGTCGAACGTTCTACCCACTAGGCCACCGCAACTCGTTGAGAATTGAGCTACTGTGCATGGTACCCAAGCATTGTCTCGGGAAATATTAAATTATTTTTATTAATAAAAAGAAAACGGCTGGTCATTGACTCTGATATATATCTATGCACATTCATCGGATGTCATGAACATTATATCTAAAAAATTCAGCTAAATCGGCTGGGGGCAAGTAGTGCCTTCCCCTTAGCGACGTATTTAACATACATTTAGAAGAAACATAAAAATATCGCTAAAACTATTGGCTTCATGAAAAAATGTTTCAAATTCAACTTCTAGGAAGTTTTATTCTCTACAACTTTTGCAAAACAGTTTACATTTACATAAACATAGTCCCGAGATGAACTTTATTTTGCTGTTCCCTGTAATCGTACCAAATTCGGTCCGAATCGGTTTAGAAATGTGGGCGTCCATAAAAGGAGATACAGACAATTGGTTGCCATTTTGAATAAACGGGACAGACGGACGCTAAGATACTGCGTTGACATTCTTCTCAGTGCCCCCTACAACAATGCCATACTTGATTGGAATCGCTTGAGAAATGTGGGCATGCATAAAGGAACAGACAGACAGACTTTCTATGATATAGTGCCGTAGATTGAAGTTGATTTCATTAAAATTAATTTAGATCAATATATTTTTCTGTCATCAGTAAACGATTAAAAACTGTATTTTATTTCGCAGAATATGTCCTCAAATACCTTAAAATATCCACCTGTATCGATGAATAGTAGATTATTTACTAGGTTTTCATACCGTCGACTGTGGACAGATGAGACGCAAATTTATAATAGTTTATGCACGAATAGGTTTTATTAAAAACACTATCACTATATTGAAAGGACTGATTTTATTGCGTCGTTACCTTCTTTAGTTAAAAACTACACTTAAGAAAAAGTTGATGTTATTCTCGTGAGTACGTCTATTAAAAGAATTAATAAACACTAAATAAATATTCATGACACCTTTATACAATTTCGACTCAAAAACTATTATTGAAAACAGCAGAAATAAGAATTTTACATTCAATTCCAGACATGTAAAAGCATTATATGATCCTGGTATACCTGAATTGGAGCTTTTCTTCTGTCATTGTTCTGATCCTATATATATATATATAGAAAAAAAGCACTGTGTATATATATATATATATATATATATATATATATACACACAGTGCTTTTTTTCTAGAAAAATAGGTGGGTATACTGTGTTTTCTAAAAAAAAAGGGGTGTTTATTTTTAGCATCGTGTTTTCAACTTCAAAAGCAATTTGGGGTTAAGCAACATGTTAAAGGTCATTTTTTTCGTTTTGGAACATACTTGTTACGTAGTAGACTTTTGTAAGAGGTGGAGAAATTTGGAAAAATATAAAATATTGAATGTATTAATTCTATTTCTATTTATTAATTAGGAAAGTTAAACAAAAGTTTTAAGTAATTAATGATGTGAATATTAAAAAAATGAAAGCAGACATTCGCGAGACGGTGCGGAGGGTGTAACGCTTTTATCTAGTTAATCGCATTTTTCTATGATCACCAACCAACCAACAAAAAATTAAACCTAATTTTTGGCCTTTTTTGAATGAGATTTGAATTTCTACGATATGGAAATTTATTTTTATACTTTTTCCGGCATAACTGTGAAAATACCGCGTCGAAATCTCATTTTTAAGATATTTGAAAATGCTAAAGAAAAGAGGCCTCGCTTCGTTTCAGCTCTGCCCAAGTTATTCAAATGGAGAAAAGATATGCTCCTGAAGTCAAACCCAGAACTACTATGTACACGGCGAGCAGTTTCAAATTGAAAAGTTGAATAGCCAAGTGATTCCTGAAAGTTTGATCGAAAAATGTTGTAAAGCGGTTTTCCTTTTCTCCCATCTAACACCATATAACAACCAAGCGTTACACCCTCCGCACCGTCTCGCGAATGTCTGCTTTCATTACAATCCCGTCCGAAAACTCTTAAGAAGTAGGTATTCCTTGGCCTCAAGATTAGATGTGAGCGTAAATATGTTATTATTTATCGTAAAATTCCGTTAAAAAGATGCTCTTGATCAGCGCATTCACCCGAATATGTTGCTTGAGTCACAATCGCACTAAGTTAACAACATAAAATAGTTTAAATTTTATTGCAAAAGACGTGGTCGGCTAATGCCCCCATGGTGACAGGGTAAAGAGACCTGATTTGAGGATGGGTCTCGAGGTATGGGCCTCTAACCCGAGTTAATGACGGTCGAGGGATCAGCTTCGCGGCCAGTTTTACATGTGGTCCCAGTTAGTCGACATAAGCCGGTAAATCAGCTTCTTCATCATCTAGTAATCTCTTTTCTATAGATATTTTCAGATTTTCATAAAATGAAATAGGACAGATTGGTGGGTCCTCTTTTTTATCTTTTTTGTATATAGGAACCCCCTGGAAAATGAGACATTTGGCGGCAGTTGTGGCTTTTTCATAATATGGTCCAGGATATATTTGTCTCTCTTCAAATACTTGAGCAAGACGTTTAATCATTTTATTTGCACAATACAAATTTATGTTGCTATCTTGCAATTTCAGACTTAGCTCAGAAAGCTCTTGGAGCGCATCACACATTAATCCTAGATCTAAAATAAACTCCACTGTTGTAATTTTCTTCAGCAATCCTTCATACATACATCTGTCTTTTTTGTCTTTGGACGAATCATCCTTAGCAATTGCAAAATGATGCACCAATGCTTTGTAATCCTGCCAAAATGCAGAAACTGAATGAAAACTGGATGCTACCCAACGAGTGCTTAGTATTCTTTCAATTTTCAAAAGTTGCATTTCCAGTGAATTAGCACAGGCTTGTAATTCTCGACTACTTTTTGGTGATGCATGGTAGAGGACATATAACTTGTCAATAAATGCCTTGAACCTGTTAATTCCAGAAATTGTCTTGACAGCATCGTGGGTGGCGAATTCCAGTCTATGATTAGCACAGTGCCATACAATTATTGATGGAAATTTTTATTTCAATAATTTCTTAACTCCACCACGAGATCCAAGCATTACCGCTGCACCATCACAAGCAGCAGAAACTAAATAATCATTCAGGTATTCTTCTGTCAATCCGATAGATTGAAGATGGCAAATCAAAGTGGAGAAATTCCCATTCGCCGTTACATCATCTAATTCTATCAACTCAATAAATAAATTAACTGGTGCAGTCATTTCACAACCAGAAATCATTACATGGATATACAAGGTTAATGTAGACTTTTGATTAAGGGATGTTGCTTCATCAATGATTAATGATATTTTTGATTTGGAAGTTATGATTTTGCGGACCAAGTTTGTTCTCATTTCCTTGCTAATGTGACTGATA
Source organism: Uropetala carovei (assembly GCA_036926305.1). Taxonomy (NCBI): domain Eukaryota; kingdom Metazoa; phylum Arthropoda; class Insecta; order Odonata; family Petaluridae; genus Uropetala; species Uropetala carovei. Next base: position 13,058,183 of record JAXCHB010000001.1, on the reverse strand, counting down.
ATGTTGATGCAAGCATTTGCAGAGTGAAGTATTCGTCCCATATCAACACCATTAAGTTCTTGCAAGTCAATTTCCATTTCAAAATTATTGAATGATTGATTACTTTTTGCAACTTTGTAGGCTGTGCGAAATATTTTGGCAGTAACTTCTTTTTGGCGTGAAAGGGATTTCAGCAAACCTTCTCTAGCGTTTCTTTACTTGCCTCTTCCAACATCTTCATGGCAGTTTTGTGACCAGCACTTTCTTTTTGTTTAAATATCTTGGTCCGTAGAGATGTTAACTGCTGTTCTCGAGTTGTACCAAAATGGGTAACTTCATTATTGGCCCATTCCTTTGATATCTTCATACCCATTTTTGCCTCAATTCTAAGCGTTTGAACTTTACGGCAAGCACCACACAAAGTTTTCTGTTTTTTGTACATAACCAAATGCTTTTTTCACAGAAATCATTCTTTTGCTCTAAAGTCCAACAAGAAGGCCAGGTATTTTACACTTGTTCATTTGCCTTAGTAGAAAATGGCGATGTCAAAACTGCAATCGATTCAGACGTATCAATTATTATGTCCCGAAAAAAGTCAAGATAATACAGTTTCTTTCACAATAATGCTCCACTAACAGCCAAATACGGTTTTACATAATTTTTTACGCGGAACTAATCAAGCCGGGACGCGAATGTCGAAAGTCTACTGCGACATTCGCAGCCGGGACACATTAGAAGTTAGAGTAAAGACAACTGACAGCATGCACCGTTGTGTGATATTCACACACGATCAGAACACAAATGCTCACACACGGTACTCTCTCGCTCACTCTGTTCCGCCTATTTTTCCCGCTACCCTGCGCGTCCCTTTGCAAGGATTCCTAAGGGTCAGTGCCTTCCCAACCCTGTTGCCATCTAGGATACCGTGACAATATCTATGCCTTCTTTCTTTTCACGGGAAATCTTTTTCCATTCATGCAACACAGATTAAAACATAGACAAATGAATATTAATTAACAAGTATACGTAACAGGGAAAATATAAACTCGCAATATCCTAAAAATACTTTTTTTAAAAATATTAACACGAAATTTGTAAGTTTCTTAAAATTTAGGATAAAAGCAATAGAATATTTAAAAAAAGGTGGGGATACGCCGTATCCCCGCGTACCCCCAGAAAAAAGCACATATATATATATATACATATATATAGTTTACGTAAATGTTACTTTAATTAAAAATGTGGTCATGTAAGTTTCTCAAAGATTTGTTTGAAAATGCCATTTAAGCGAAGTACTTTAAATCCTGTCTTCGCATCGTGATTTTAAGTAATTTTAAAGTGCAAATTAAAAATAGTCTACATACATCCCTGTGTCAGTTTGATGATTAAATCATTCGCCATTTCGAATCAAAGTAACGGAGAGAAACGACGCCTTGACCATTCACTAAGTTAGAATGTAAGGAAGAAATTTACTAAATTTGATTGATCCAGCTTTTATCGTTTAGGAGGTATTCGATGAACGAACATACAAATATGCAAACATACAAACAAATCTATTAAAATATATACATAGTAAATGTATCGTAGAAATTGATATCAATAGAAAATGAAAATCTGACATTTATTACACATGACTTTCTTCATACAAAAGAATGAATATGAAAGCACTTCGTATCAGGATCCTCAGGAATAATTGTCAGCAACTACACTTGTGAATGGTTTTAAAACATTTTCAATTGTTTTTATTTAAAAAAATAAAAGGTAAAGAAAATTGTTTTCTGTTTTGACCAAAAAATAATATCGATGTGCAATCAAATTATTCCAGGAGCGTGCACGACGGTTTCAACGATTAAAAAATGTATCATAGATAATTCGCAGCTACTTTTAGTTTAAGATTGTCCTAACTTTGGAATTTCGGTATGCTAACAATATTTCAAATTTTCTTTACCACCGATATTTTTGACGGCTCTACCTTAATAACTACATATATAGTTGCAGATGAGTTTGGGTTTCAGAAACAAAAATTTAACAAAAAAAAGTAAAGATTTAATAATTAAACCACCAGCTATTCTTGATCAGCTTGCACAGAATATTTCCAGTAAATCTTTTGAAAAATTATCAATATGTCTACATCTGACTTATAATCACTTATGAGCACATTTTCAATGTGTAATGGGATATTTATATATTTTGTTACAGTGTTATTGGTTATCGTTAACGTGGTTTTATTTAAACTGCAAATTCACGTCCAAATATTGTGAATTTGTTTCACAAGTGACGCAAACTAACAATCTTAGACATTCAACAAGCATGTTGCATTTGAATTAAGTAATTTATTAGTCAACATAATAATTCAAACTTACTTTTCAAACAGGTCGTTTTATCGGTGGATCCTGTATACCCGACATTGCATGTGCATTTTGAGGGTGTACCGGTACATTCTGCATTTTCGGGGCAATGAGCAGTAGCAGCGGAACATGGATCGTCGACGTTCAAGTCTAGAAAAGAAGCATAATTTTCACCGATATGTCATTTACGCACATTTTATCTGAGTATCGTTAGCTTTTATAAACATTTAAAACTGTGTACTATCTTGCTCTTACGATGTTCACATGTTACACGGTCGAAGTTTTAGATTCACTAAATCCGTTGAAATTCAACGGGAAGTTCTGCTAGTGAAAAATATTTGCATGCAGATGAAAATGAAGTATTTAGTATTTCAACATAACCAGACATGTCATCTGTTCTATACATCACAGTATTTCTTGAAAGCGCGATGTCATCGACCGTTCATTTTACTTCTGGGTCACCACTATATTTTGCGAACGTCAAAAGATTTGTCTTTACAGTCCCTTCTCCATCAGAGTACGGTTTTTGCTTACGAGAAAGTAAGAGAGACATTTCGTACGACACTTTAACTATGCTTGTCAATTCCTCGCATCTTTTCCCAATAAATTACTGTTGTCATGACAACGCACTTATCTTACTAGAAATGAAATCGGCACGTAAAGCGGAGCCAACAGGATATTTTCAGTTTAACTCTGAAAGTCTGTGACCACCACATGACATTCTCCATACGGAGCAATGAATATGATTGCTCTCTTGACATAAGCATCCTCGAGAACGATAATCAGCAAATACACATGTGAATATTATGAAATCATTTTCAAACGACTTTATTTATAAAAAATCTTATGTAAAGAATATTGCTAGATGTTCCTATGGATAATAAAATGTCGATGGGCAATTAAAATTACCCTTGGAAGAGTACGCGACGCCATCAACAATTAGAAAATGTTATCATTACAACGGAAACAATGGTACCAATTAGCGACGTATTTAATATAAATTTAGAAGAAAATCAAAATATCCCATAAACCAGGGCTGCCCAATATGCGGTTCGCGTGCCAGATGCGGCCCACTGCCAGTGTTTCATAGTTTTCAAAACCTTTTTCATTTATTTTGCTTAACTATCAAATATTACTTTTAGTGTAGCAAAATCAATTAAAATATCTAAAGTTAAATTGCTACCTCGTAGTAAATATGGTTCTTTTCGGTTATATCCACCCTCTAATTATTTACTACTTACGTTGCCAACGAGATACTTAATAAACAATCAAATACTTATCATACTTTATTATACAAAGAACCTTGAAATAATATTAATATTTCTTTCTAAACCCATCGTAAATCAAAATGAAAACGAATTGAATTAATCTAATAGAGAATTTATCTACTGAGGAAATTGCTATGCGATTCTTACAAGAAAAAATCGGTACAACATACCTTGTACAAACTTTCTCATATACTAATATCAAATTATTGTTAAAGTTGCCTAGAATAAACTAGCCTTATATTAATTTTTTGAGAAATATGAACTACTAGCATAACTGCCCGTTGAATTTCAACGGATTTAGTGAATCTAAAACTTCGACGTGTAACATGTAAGCATCGCAAGAATAAGATAATACCTACAAAGTTATAACCGTCGAATAAATCAAAAATGAAGAAAACCGCTGCGCATTTTCCTATTTACAATTAGATGAATGAAGGAAGAAAATCTTGCACTGAAAAATCGAAAATAACGTATAAACTCCCTCCTCCTCACTTCCACCCCTCCTTCCCTCCCCTCCCCTTGAAATTGTTTGTATAATTTTAATCAATGAAAAATATGATTTTAAATATCGTATTCATATTGGTATGCAGTTACAATTAAATTTCATACTCACTTTTCAAACAAACCGTAAGATCCGCTGACCCTGTATACCCAGTCCTGCAACTGCACGTCTCCCGGCCGGCTTGTCCCTTACATTCCCCATGTTCGAGGCATTCCGTTTTTGTAGGATCGCACGCTTCATTTATCACTGCAATAAAGCATTCGGTTAAAGATCAGTGGCACGATTGCATGCTCCGTACATTTCTACAAACTGTTTACATTGTTACAATTTAAAATTGTTAAACGACGGTGACGTTGATCGGTCTCTCGTTATGAGAACGAGATATGCACGAAAACGGAAGATAATACTACTTAACCTCTACTTATGAACATATTGCATGGCAAGAAATGTTAACATTAGGATAAATTATATTGTGATAATATGTTCACATATTAGCGTATAACACGAAAATTTGTCGCGTTTTATGTGAAAATCTTCAGCCGTCAAAGTGATTTTCATTGTTGCCGGTTTCGTGTGACTTATTACGACTAATGGTTCCGCCACATACCGCCACGCGACCCAACCCCGGATCTTATAAACCGTGTTCAGCCATGTGTTTAAGTCTGTGTTTTATTTCAAAGGAAAATCATCCATCGTAAACTAAGCTTATTATTTAGTTAGAGCGTCCATAATATTCCTGTCACATAAACACAGACATCATCGAGAAAGTAGTCATAAACTGTTCCTGGGACCTCAAAACGTGTATTTCCGTTGAAGTCTCGAAGTCGAATTGTTTTCTTTCTCATACGAAGTATCGAGCAAGTATTGTTATCCCGAAAAAATTCGACCTCGAGATTTTTACGGAAATATACGTTTTAGATGTCGCTGAATCCGAAAAAGTGGTTTTCGCAATGCCGTTTGTCTGTCTGTCTGTTAATGCCTCTGGAGCCTAAACGGTAGAGCGAAAATGAATGAAATCTAGTACCTATTGTTAAACGTTGTATCATACAGAGCAGAAGCCATTAATAAATGGTTGACATTGCTCAATAATTAAGGGAAGTTTATTCGACGCATTTTTAACAACAATTCGAGTTTCTAAAAATGACTTGAATGATTTTATCAAATTTCGTACATTTACTTGAGTTAAGTAACTGTACGAAATATGATCAAAATCTTTATAGCCGTTTTTAAGATAATCAACGTTGTGTGGTACATAATATATCGTGGGCGTACAAGGAAAATACAGTAAGTCCTCTAAACCTTCTTATGAGTAAATTAATTTTAATTTATTTTCAGTGTCATGAAAAAATCCTCAAATGTACTTACAGAAAAATATGAGCATCATAGCAGTGTACTACATCTAGAAAAGAAGCATAAATTTCACTGATATTTCATTTACGCACATTTTATATGAGTATCGTTCGCTTATAAACCTTTAAAATAAGAAAAAATACCTCAAATGATAATTATTATTTCAAAACGACCTTAATCAAATGCGAGTTGTAATAACGAATCATTTATTACGAAATGCACCTTTTCTTTATGTCATACTCCAAAAAAATACATTTGTTTGCAAAACATATCTATATCAATGGAATACGGCTAGATAAAGCAAATTCTGAAAATTTTAAATTGTTAAAAATACTTTTGCTATACAATTGATTGTTAATGAATTATTTGTTTTTCGACTTTTAAAGGTGTTTATCACTCGTTGATACATTTCTGTTGGAATGTTTTTGATTCCAATATTGAGATTTTCTTTTCTGTCTGTATTAGTTTGTAAGTTACTCTGATAGACAATGCTATTCTGATACTACAACAATAGAATAACCGTTACTTTAATGCACTGTTTCCCAACCTGGGTGCCGTGAAGTCTTCTGAGTGGTGGCGGAAAAATAACGCCTCTAGAGTTCTAGAGCCATTAACAGACAGACAGACGGCATTGCGAAAACCACTTTTTCGGACTCAGCTACACTTAAACGTATATTTTCTTCAAAATATCGAGGTTCAATTTTTTCGCGATTACTATACTTTCTCAATATACTTCGTATATGAGAAAGTAAAAGGAATCATACATACATAGAGATCGATTTTGTGAGATGCGTAATTCTTGTGGCGACACAGTATAAAAAAATCGGTACAACATACATTGTACAGACTTTCTCATATACGTTGTAATGCGTCGTTTAGTTATCTTTAGAAAATGAAAATCGTATGAGCCTGTTTTTAGAAAATTCAATTTTTGTTAAAGTTGCCCAAGAATAAAGTAGCCTTATATTCATTCATTGAGAAAAATAAAATAAGTAGTATTATTGTAGATATATACTCAAGTAACTGTACGAAATTTGATCGAAATCGTTAGAGCCGTTTTTGAGAAAATTGAATTATTGTTAAAGTTGCCTAGAATGAACTAGCCTTATATTCATTTTTTGAGAAATATGAACTATGCAATGTTATTGAAGACGTAAACTCAAGTAACTGTACGAAATTTGATCAAAATCGTTAAAGCCGTTTTCGAGAAAATCGAATTATTTAAAAAAATATGTAGAATAAACTACACTTAATTATTGATCAATGAATACTCTGCTCAGTCTGATAAAATGCCGAAGTACAAGATTTCATTCATTTTCGTTCTACCGTCTAGGCTCCAGACCCAGTAACAGACAGACGGCATTGCGAAAACCACTTTTTCGGATTCAGCGACACCTAAAACGTGTATTTCCGTAAAAATCTCGAGGTCGAATTTTTTCGAGAAAACAATACTTTCTCGGTACTTTGTATGAGAAAGTAAAATCTGATGTGGCCAACACATGACTTTCTCCGTATTTGGGGTATAGATAATTAAATTATTATGTATAGCATTACAAAGCAAAATTATTATTTCGTACCGTAAAAGAATGCAGTCGTCCTTATTGCCGTAAATTATATGTTGAATATGTTTACAGAAAATGAAAATCGTATCAGCCGGTTTTTAGAAAATCCATTTTCTGTCAAAGTTGCCAGAGAATAAACTAGTTTTATATTCATTCATAGCGAAAAATGAAATATGTAGTATTATTGCAGATGTATACTCAGTTAAGTGTACGAAATTTTATCAATATCGTTCTAGCCGTTTTTGAAAAAATCAAATTATTGTTAAAGTTGCCTAGAATAAACTAGCCTTATGTTCTATTTTTGAGTAATACGAACTCTATAGTATTGTTGAAGACGGAAACTCAAGTAACTCTCCGAAATTTGATCAAAATCTTAAAGCCGTTTTTGAGAAAATCAAATTGTTGTTAAAAATGCGTAGAATAAACTTCCCTTAATTGTTGAGCAAAGCCAACCATTTATTCAGAGCTTCTACTATGTATGATGCATGCCTAAGTACGAGATTTCATTCATTTTTGCTCTACCGTTTTGGCTCTAGAGCCAGTAACAGACAGACGGCATTGCGAAAACCACTTTTTCGGACTCAGCTACACCTAAAATTTAATTTCCTTCAAAATCTTGAGGTCGAATTTTTTCGCGACTCTACAATACTTTCTCAATATACTTCGTATATGAGAAAGTAAAGACGAAATGTCGTCGCTGAGGTAATGGAACGGTGTTTGGCAATTTGGATTCAGGAGAAAAGTAAAACAAGGTAGGAAAGTGTACATCATATCACAAATGTATACAATGAGTATTAGAAAGAAATGATATATGTTTGTAGGTAGGGGTAATAGCGCTTTAAAGTTCTTTTCTTCGTCACAAATAATCCATTTTGTTCCTATTTATACTATAATAGCCCAGGTCTGTTGGTTGGTTGGTAGGTCACGCTTTCACGATGGCTGATATAGAGCGTTTTAACAAACTTCCCGAATAGGTAGAAAATTGAAATTTGGCCAGGATGCTTGATTAACATATTTTAAGGTAATGACGAAAATAAATCTCCAAAAAAGTCCTGGGTTGACTCCGAGGAAGACATTTCCATTTTCTGTAAGGTAACGTAAAAATCTATTTTTTGGCGTACAGGCTTTTATTGTTTTGGAAATTAAAATAGAAAGAATTAACCTACGATCTTCGGATCTGACCATTTTGAAGAAAAAATTTCAGATTCTTATTCTGTTCATCTTTTTCCGTATACAATTCGAAATCGCTCATGTTATACGTTTAATTCACATATTTTGTGGAAATAGAGCCATTTTAACGGATTGTTGTCTTAGCTTCCAATTATATTGTTAGACCTCAAAATCCTATTGTTGTATCAATCCTTATGGGTGTAAACGTGATTTGAATGTTTTTAACACGAGATAGGGGGGGAGAGAGAGGGAGAAAGTGGAGGGAGGGGGGGGAAGGGAAGGAGGGTGGAAGGGAGGGGTAGTGAGGGGGAAGGGAGGGAGAAAGAGAGAGAGAGAGTGAGGGGGAGGGAGAGTAGGAGGGAGGGGGAGAAGAGGAGAGGGTGGAAGGGGGAGCGTGGAAGAGAGAGAGAATGGATGGGAGGAGAAGAGAGGGGGAGGGAGGCAACTATTTTAAGGTTAACTAAAGATATCCCGTTATATTGACGGGAAATTACGCTAGTTTAAAAATATTGCACAAACACTTAAAGAAATAAAACGTTCGTTTGTGAGATTGTTTATCTTATCAATAATGAAGAAGTAGGCATGCAGGAAAATTATCTTTGATCGTAAGCCCTTATATTCAAATTTCATGAAAATGGTTTCGGTAGAAGCCGAGATCGAACATGCGGACGGACGAACGGACGGACAGACAGACGGACGGACAGAAAGGCCCGCGACAATAGGCGCACACGCTGGAAGCGAAACGCGCCTAAAAACAACGTTTCAGTACTGAATTGATTCATGATAAGGCTACAAGTCTTTTTCGAGTTATGAAAAAACGTATAGGATAAGGGTTGGGTTCGACTTTCATTGAACCTTTTCTTCAAGCAAGTAGGGAACAGCACATCTAAAGCATCAACTTCAAACTCATCTTCAAATTCCAATTCTGTGGAATAATATTAATCAATTGAATGTATGTATAACGAAAAACCTAAATATTTTTAAAATACGAATGGTGTAATTTGTTCCCTTCTATACGAAGAAAATTAATTTTTGGCATTGATTTAGAAACGCATTAACGAATTTAACTCTAGTTCTTAGGGAAATAATGAATTCAACTCCCGAACATTGTATTTACAAACACATTTCAAGGAACGCATGATGTTCGTAAGTTGAGTTTCGCCATTGTATTTAAAAATGCCTTTATCGTTTATTCCAACAGATTATATTTAATTCAAATCACTTTCACTTAGATAGATAAATTAGTTAGGTAGAAGCGAATGAAAATGAAAAATTATTTGTATAATTTTAATCAATGAAAAATATGATTTTAAATATCGTATTCATATTGGAATGCAGTTACAATTAAATTTCATACTCACTTTTCAAGCAAACCTTAAGATCTGTTGATCCTGTAAACCCAGTCGCGCAATTGCAGGTCTCCTTGCCGGCTGTTCCCTTACATTCTCCATTTAATTATATATATATGTACATTATATACAGATGTACATTATATACATATGTAGTTAAGTATGTAGGTAAGTTTGAAGAAATCGCATATAACGTCTAATAACTCGAGAACGGCTGCATGTTTCGTGTAATTGAATTCCATAATGCTCTTTAATATTGCAATTTTAACTCTAAAAAGCTAATTCTAAGTTGATTTCCTCGCATGTGGTGCGTAAGAATTTCTAGGTAAATTACGATTTAAATATAATCGATTGGCAATTTCCAATGCGGCCCTTCGAAAGATTCGATGACACCAATGCGGTCCACCATGCAGAAAAGATTGCCCGCGATTGCCTTAAACTATCGGTTTTATGAATAAACTAGAGACGCCTGCATATCGAAATTGAAATTTTGATAGCATTTTTAACAATAAAAACAGAGAATCTTACAATTTAATGAATATTATTTTTTATTTTACTTCTACAATACATAAGAACTTGGCGTAAATGCCCGTGAGCTTTGTGAGAAAGAAATTTACATTGCCGTATCCCCCTCCCATCCTTTATATCTCCTCTCCGACCTTCATCCCTCCCTCCCTCTCCCTCACTCTTCCTCCCTCTCACATCTACGTAAATGCTTCGTATTTCTATCGTATGTCGTATGAGTATTGAGGCAATGACATTCGTTGTACAGGAAACTTATCGATAAAAGCACGATATTTGGTCAAATTCTGTCACATATTCGTTAAATGTAATTTCGAAAGGAAGGCGTAAATCGACGACAAGAATAATAAAACCTTGTACGTTTTTCTTTGAAACAGTCTACGTACGGTGATTGTAGGTAAATTTTATCTAATTTTAATTCGAAAAAGAGTGAATGCCTGCACGACGAAATGTCGTATTTTACGTGTTTTCTTACGGGAAACAGAAATGTTCGTCTGGAGTCGAACCCGTGTCTTCTTTGGGGATTTTTTTTTCGTCATTGCCTTTTAATGCACGACAGGTGCATGTCCCCCAAATTTCAAACTCGTACCTATTCGGAAAATATCTTAAATCACGCCTAAAGAGTGACTTCAGAGTGTGTGTACACAAGAAAACAAGAATCCTACGCATTTTATAAATTAGATGTCTCCTTAAAACCATCTAGGAAATAATATTTCTTCCAAGTTTTGTTTGAAACAAATTTTCGTAGAACCATCCATTTCGGAGATATTTTGCTTTTTTTTAATACCAGTATACAGCGCCAGCAACATTTAGCGGTGAATTCTGTAAACATATTCAAAATATACGTAATTTACGGCAATAAGTGCAACTGTATTCTTTTACGATACGAAATAATAATTTAGGCTCATAATGCTATTCATAATAATTTAAATATCTATACCCCAAATATGGAGGAAGTCATGTGTTGGCCACATCAGATTTTTTACTTTTTCCATAGATAGTAATGGGAAAGTATTGTGATCACGAAAAAAATCGACTTCGAGATATCTATGGAAATGCACGTTTTGTGGTGTGGTTTAGACTATTTTCAGAATGATGTCTGTGTGTGGATGTATGTGATTGTGGGCGCTCTAACTCAAAAAGTATTTGTCATATTAAAACCCAATTTCATATGTAACACTTTAGCATGGGCATAAAGTACTGATTAGTTTTTGGACAATACCTGTTAACTGGAAGTCGAGGTTTATTCGAAACCCGATCGGTTTTTGCGATATTTCTCCGATAATACGTCGTTATTTTATATATTGACCATTACAAAAAATGTAGAAAATATAATTTCCTATATTTTTTTTCAAACAATTTTCTATGGCAGTTATTGTTTAGGAAATATTTGTAAATAATCGGTTTTTTCGGTTTCCGCCATATATCTCCTTTAAAACGTCGTTATTCGTAATGTTCGCGAGGATCAAAGTTGTAGGAATAATATTTCTTCCAAGTTTTGTTTGAAACAAATTTTCGTAGAACCCATTTCGGAGATATTTTGGTTATTCGTAAATTTCCAGTATACAGCGCCATCACCATGTAGCGGTGAATTCTGTAAACATATTCAAAATATACGTAATTTTCGGCAGTAAGAACGACTGTATTCTTTTACGATACGATATAATAATTTTGCCTCATAATGCTATTCATAATAATTTTAATTTCTATAACCCAAATATTGAGAAAGTCATGTGATGGCCACATCAGATTTTCTGAAATAACTGGGTTTGTGTCGGCCTTGATTGAGGGGTAGTTAGGGTTTCTAGCTTAATTTGAGAAGGTCGCGGGTTCGAATCCTACGGAGGGAATGGCTGTATGTACACAGTTCGCTCAATGTAAGCAGCCGTAGAGTGTTGTTTATAAAAGCAGCAAGTTTATTTCTCTCATGGGAAAGTCTGGACCAATACCCTATACATAGCTAAGAATATGATTGCTCTCTCGAATTAAGCGTCCTCGAAAATAATTATCAGCAAATACCCTTGTGAATAATATAAAATCATTTTCAAAAGTGTTTATTTAAGAACAATCTTAAGGAAAGAAAATTTCTAGATGTTCTTATCGATATTAAATGACGATACGCAATAAAAATTACCCTTGGCAGAGTACGCGACGCTATCTACAATTAGAAAATTTCATAATTTAAACGGAAAGAAAGAACCACTCAGCGACATATTTAATATAAATTTAGAAGAAAATTTAAAATAACGCTTAAACTATGTTTTGTGAATAAATGTTTCTAAGAAAATCCTCTATAAAATAATATTTTCTGTAATTTTTATAAATACAAATATTTCCTTCCAATTCCGATTGAGCTGTTTTAGACAAAATCTCACATTTCATATCCTGATCAAAACCGAAGGTATAAAGATTTGTGCAGGTCTAATAATTAGTTTTTTTTAGTTAGAGCGCCGAATATAACCTTTTTAAACGGACACACGCAGATATCATCGCGAAAAATCATACCTCAAAACGTGGATTTCTGCAAACCTGCAAGGGAGAATAAAACAATAGGGAAAAAATAACGCCAAAGAAGAGAAGGAAAGCCCGAGAAAGAGAAGAGATGCTTAAAACGAGGATACAGAGAAGTAGCCTGAAAGAAGGTAAATTCATATTAAGGAAGAAGTATTTTTGGAGAAATAAACCGTAACTTTAAGAGAGAAGTACCAAAAGAAAGATTGGTGACATTACGTGAAAGGGATTGCTGTAAGGGGAACAACATTTCCCAAGGAATTCGATGATTGAATTAATGAATCTCCAGCAATAATTCTTTATCAGATTTAGTAGAAAATAAGTTCGTCATTCTTTTAAAAGATAGCAAATTTTATCTCTACATCTGACTTGAAACACTTATGGACGCATTGTCAATGTCTAATGGGATATTTAAAAAAGTTACCTTAGGTTTGGTTATCATTAAGGGGGATTTATTTAAACATCAAATTCGCGTCGAAATATGGTGAATTTGTTTCACGAGTGACGCGAATTTACTATCCCAGACACTCAATAAGCAAGATGCAATCGATTTAAGTGATATATAATTCAAGTGATAATTGAATCTTACTTTTCAAGCAGGACGTCTTGTCGGAGGATCCAGTATACCCGCCTTTGCATGTGCACTTAGAGGGTGTACCGGTACAATCTGCATTTACCGGGCAATGATCAGTATCGGCGGTACATGAATCGCCAACGTTAACATCTAGAAAAGAAGCATACAATTCACTGATATTTCATTGGCGCACATTTTAGATGAGTATCGTTAGCTTATAAACCTTTAAAATAGGAGAAAAATATTTCAAATTGTTACTGTTATTTCAAAACGACCTTAGTCAAATGCTAGTTATAATAACGGATAATTTTTTACTAAATGCAATTAATTGTTAATGAATGATTTCTTGTTGGCACATTTCCGTTGGAATGTTGTCGATTCCAATAATGAGGTTTCGTTTTCTGTCTGCAATAGTTTTAAAGTTATTCTGATGACAGTACGTTTCTGATAATACAGGTGAATAGAATGAACGTTACTTTAAAGCAGTGTTTCCGAACCTGGGTGCCTTGAAGTGTTCTGAGTATAGGCGCAAAAATTATTTAGTTGTCCCATTTTTAGCTTTATTTTGCATCGTCGACTTTCAAATATCCGAACCAGAGTCAAGATGGACTTCATTTGGTCGCAAAGGCACTTCGAGATGAAAGTAGCTATGGAGAAGGGGATTATGGGTTCAACATCTGTATTCTTTCTCCCTAGAAGACATCTGTGTATGCTAAATTGAAGGTACTTGATTCTTAATAATCTACGTTAATGCTGCATAAAATTGCGTTGAATTTGCATTTTCAACTTAATTAGTTTTCATTCCTACTAATTTTCAATATTTTCTTTGGGAGATTCATGACATGCCCCACGCAACTACACTTCTCCTGGCCGGCTGTTCCCTTACATTCTCCATTTTCGAGGCATTCCGTTTTTGAAGGATCGCACTTTTCATTTATCACTGCAATAAAGCATTCGGTTAAGGATCAGTTGCATGCTCCGTACATTTCTACAAACTGTTCACATTGTTACAATTTAAAATTGTAAAACAACGGTGTCGTGTATCATTCTCTCGTTATGAGAACGAGTTTTGCACGAAAACGGAAGATAACACCACCTAACCACTATTTATGTACATATTGCACGACTAGGAAAGTTATAATTAGGATAATATTTTTGTGATATTATGTTCAAATATTTTCGTTAAACACGAACATTTGTCGCGTTTTACGTTATAATCTTCAGTCGTCAAGGCGATTTACATTGTTGCCGGTCTCGTGCAACTTATTACGACTAATGGAGCCGCCACGCGGCCGAACCCCGTATCTTACCTTTAGAAACCGTGTTCAGCAATGTGTTTAAGTCTATGTTTTAATTCAACGGAAAATCATCCATCGTAAATGAAGGTTATTATTTAGTTAGAGCGCCCACAATATTGCCATCACATACACACACATCATGGAGAAAATAGTCATAAACAGTTCTAGGGACCTCAAAACGTGTATTTCCGTTGAAATCTCGAATTGGAATTTTTTCATGAATACGATGCTATCAATATACTACGTATATGGAAAAAGTAAGAAATCGGTACAACATACATTACACCTACAAACTTTCTCATAAACTAATGCGTCGTTTAATTATCTTTAGAAAAATGAAAATCGTATAAGCCGGTTTTTGGAAAGTCCAATTTTTGTTACGGTTGGTCAAGAATAAAATAGTTTTATATTCATTCGCAGAGAAAAATTAAATATGTAATATTATTTCAGACGTATACTCAAGTGAATGTACGAAATTTTATCAATATCGTTCTAGCCGTTTTTGAGAAAATCAAAATATTGTTAATGTTGCCTAGAATAAACTAGCCTTATGTTCATTTTTTGAGAAATACGAGCTATATGATATTATTGAAGACGTAAACTCAATTAACTGTACGAAATTTGATACAAATCGTTATAGCCTTTATTGAGAAAATCAAATTGTTGTTAAAAATACCCAGAATAAACTTCCCTTAATAGTTGAGCAATGTCAACCATTTATTCGTAGCTTCTGCTCTGTATGATAAAATGCCTAAATAGGAGGTATCATACATTTTAGCTATACGGTTTAGGCTCCAGAGCCAGTAACAACTTAACAGACGGCATTGGGAAAAGCAGTTTTTCAGATTCAGAGACACCTAAAAGGTATATTTCCCTAAAAATCTCGAGGTCGAATTTTTTCGCGATAACAATACTTTCTCAATATACTTCGGTGATTAGTAAGTAAAAAAGAGATTTCCTCGCTGTGGTAATCGAACGGTGTTTAACAATTCGCATTCAGGTTCAAAATAAAACAAGTTATGAAGGTGTACATCGTATCACAAATGTGTACAATGGAGTATTAGAAAGAAATGATATACCTGTACGTAAGGGAAATAGCGCTTTAAAGTTATTTTCTTTGTCACAAATAATCAATTTTCTTCCTATTTAAGATATTGCACGAAAGAAAACGTTCGCTTGAGAGATTGTTTATGTTAGCAAAAATGAGAAAGGAGGCATGCATGAAAAATATCTTTGCTCGTAAGCCATTAATATCAAATTTCATGAAAATCAGTTCTGTAGAAGCTGAGAATGAACATGCTGACGGACGGACGGACAGACAGACCGGGGACAATAAGCGCTCACGCTAGAAACGAAACGCGCCTAAAAACAACGCTTCAGTACTGAATTGATTCATGATAAGGCTACAAGTCTTTTTCGGGATATCAAAGCACGCATGGGAGAAAGGGTTGGGTTCAAGTTTCATTGAAGAGTTTCTTGAAGCTTGTAGGGAACAGAACAT
Organism: Uropetala carovei; assembly: GCA_036926305.1. Taxonomy (NCBI): domain Eukaryota; kingdom Metazoa; phylum Arthropoda; class Insecta; order Odonata; family Petaluridae; genus Uropetala; species Uropetala carovei. The sequence continues at coordinate 13,042,249 of JAXCHB010000001.1, read as the reverse complement.
GTCAGCCGTCAATTTAAACTCATCCTCAAAATCCAATTCTCTTGAATGTATAACGAAAAACCTAAATGTTTTGAAATAAGACTTGTGTAATTTTTCCCCCTCTATATGAAGAAAATTAATTTTTGGCATTGATTTAGGAACGGCCATTGATTTATAAATGCCTTTATTATTTATTCCAACAGATTACTATTAAGTCAAATAACATTCACTTATAATTAGATAAAAGTGAATTACATTGAAAAATAGTTCGTATAATTTTAATCAATGTTAAATATGATTATAAAAATCGTATTAATATTGGTATATAATTACAATTAAATTTCATACTCACTTTTCAAGCAAACCGTAAGATCCGCTGACCCAGTATACCCAGTCCTGCAACTGCACGTCTCCTGGCCGGCTTCTCCCATACATTCTCCATGTTCGAGGCATTCCGTTTCTGTAGGATCGCACGCTTCATTTATCACTGCAATAAAGCATGCGGTTAAGGATCAGATGAACGATTGCATGCTCCGTACATTTCTACAAACTGTTTACATTGTTACAATTTAAAATTGTTAAACGACGGTGACGTTGATCGCTCTCTCGTTATGAGAATGAGATATGCACGAAAACGGAAGATAACACCACCTAACCACTAGTTAAGTACATATTGCAGGACAAGGAAAGTTATTATTTGGATAATATTTTTGTGATAGTATGTTCAAATATTTTCGTTTAACACGAAAATTTCTCGCGTTTTACGTTAAAATCTTTAGTCGTTAGGTGATTTCCATTGTTGCCGGTCTCGTGTAACTTATTACGACTAATGTAACCGCCACGCGGCCGAACCCCGTATCTTCCCATTAGAAACCATGTCCAGCAATGTGTATAAGTCTATGTTTTATTTAAATGGAAAATCATCCGTAATAAATGAAGGTTATTATTTAGTTAGAGCGCCCACAATATTGCCATCACATACACAGGAATCATCGAGAAAATAGTCATAAACAGTTCTAGGGACCTCAAAACGTGTATTTCCGTTGAAATCTAGAATTGGAATTTTTCATGAATACGATGCTATCACTATACTACGTATATGGAAAAAGTAAGAAATCGGTACAACATACATTACACCTACAAACTTTCTCATAAACTAATGCGTCGTTTAATTATCGTTAGAAAAATGAAAATCGTATAAGCCGGTTTTTGGAAAGTGCAATTTTTGTTAACGTTGGCCAAGAATAAACTAGTTTTATATTCATTCGCAGAGAAAAATTAAATATGTAATATTATTATTTCAGACGTATACTCAAGTGAATGTACGAAATTTTATCAATATCGTTCTAGCCGTTTTTGAGAAAATCAAATTATTGTTAAAGTTGCCTAGAATAAACTAGCCTAACGTTCATTTTTTGAGAAATACGAGTTATATGGTATTATTGAAGACGTAAACTCAATTAACTGTACGAAATTTGAAAGAAATCGTTATAGCCTTTATTGAGAAAATCAAATTGTTGTTAAAAATGCGCAGAATAAACTTCCCTTAATTGTTGAGAATGTCAACCATTTATTCGTAGCTTCTGCTCTGTATGATAAATGCCAAGGTACGAGATTTCATTCATTTTCGCTATACCGTATAGGCTCCAGAGCTAGTAAAAGACAGACAGACAGACGGTATTACGGAAATCACTTTTTCGCACTCAGCTACACATAAAACGTATATTTCCGTCAGAATATCGAGGTCGAATTTTTTCGCTATAACAACACTTTCTCAATATAATTCGTGTATGAGAATGTAAAAAGGAGCTCGTTTAAAATCTATATAAATAAAATTGTAGGCCCTGTCTCTACATTTATTATTTTTGTCGGGATTTTACTTTTTTTGAGGGGTTTGCTACACAAGAAAACGATTGAACATGTTTGCAGATTTGTTGTCTGTTTGTTTATTTTTTTGCAAACGCATCACGCAAAAACAGCTGGCCAAATTTTTACGAACCTTGCAGCGTATCTTTAGACTGGTCAAGCTTAAAGTGAAGTCTATGTGGTGAGGGGGGGGTGGGTGGGGGGGGGGGTGGGGCATCGTTCTGGTTTTTCGACGATAACTCTGTAGTAAATTAACTTAGGAATTTAAAATTTGATTTTGTCACTTTCAATACAAGTATAAGATCAAGTATGTAGATGAGCAAAATCAGACCAAGGGGAGGCTGGGTTATGGCAGGGGGGGGGGGGGGGGCACCCGTAAGAGAAATTATAAATAAACATAAGTTACACAATATGAACTACAACAAATGATAAATAAATTTTCAAAATCATAATTGAAGTTTTTCTTGTCTGTACGCAACCTAACTACAAATGGATAAGTTTGGGGTTTACCCCGTTTTTGCTCGCATCCCTCAGTTATCGTAATTGCTGAGCTATCATGAAAACTATGCGATGTATTTCCGTTGAAATCTCGAATTGGAATTTTTTCATGAATACGATGCTATCAATATACTACGTATATGGAAAAAGTAAGAAATCGGTACAACATACATTACACCTACAAACTTTCTCATAAACTAATGCGTCGTTTAATTATCTTTAGAAAAATGAAAATCGTATAAGCCGGTTTTTGGAAAGTCCAATTTTTGTTACGGTTGGTCAAGAATAAAATAGTTTTATATTCATTCGCAGAGAAAAATTAAATATGTAATATTATTTCAGACGTATACTCAAGTGAATGTACGAAATTTTATCAATATCGTTCTAGCCGTTTTTGAGAAAATCAAAATATTGTTAATGTTGCCTAGAATAAACTAGCCTTATGTTCATTTTTTGAGAAATACGAGCTATATGATATTATTGAAGACGTAAACTCAATTAACTGTACGAAATTTGATACAAATCGTTATAGCCTTTATTGAGAAAATCAAATTGTTGTTAAAAATACCCAGAATAAACTTCCCTTAATAGTTGAGCAATGTCAACCATTTATTCGTAGCTTCTGCTCTGTATGATAAAATGCCTAAATAGGAGGTATCATACATTTTAGCTATACGGTTTAGGCTCCAGAGCCAGTAACAACTTAACAGACGGCATTGGGAAAAGCAGTTTTTCAGATTCAGAGACACCTAAAAGGTATATTTCCCTAAAAATCTCGAGGTCGAATTTTTTCGCGATAACAATACTTTCTCAATATACTTCGGTGATTAGTAAGTAAAAAAGAGATTTCCTCGCTGTGGTAATCGAACGGTGTTTAACAATTCGCATTCAGGTTCAAAATAAAACAAGTTATGAAGGTGTACATCGTATCACAAATGTGTACAATGGAGTATTAGAAAGAAATGATATACCTGTACGTAAGGGAAATAGCGCTTTAAAGTTATTTTCTTTGTCACAAATAATCAATTTTCTTCCTATTTAAGATATTGCACGAAAGAAAACGTTCGCTTGAGAGATTGTTTATGTTAGCAAAAATGAGAAAGGAGGCATGCATGAAAAATATCTTTGCTCGTAAGCCATTAATATCAAATTTCATGAAAATCAGTTCTGTAGAAGCTGAGAATGAACATGCTGACGGACGGACGGACAGACAGACCGGGGACAATAAGCGCTCACGCTAGAAACGAAACGCGCCTAAAAACAACGCTTCAGTACTGAATTGATTCATGATAAGGCTACATGTCTTTTTCGGGATATCAAAGCACGCATGGGAGAAAGGGTTGGGTTCAAGTTTCATTGAAGAGTTTCTTGAAGCTTGTAGGGAACAGCACGTGTCATGCATCAATTTCAAACTCATCCTCAAAATCCAATTCTCTTGAATGTATAACGAAAAACCTAAATGTTTTGAAATAAGACTTGTGTAATTTTTTCCCCTGTATACGAAGAAAATTTATTTTTGGCATTGATTTAGGAACGCATTAACGAATTAGCTATAGTTCTTAGGGAAATAATGAATTCAACTTACGAACATTTAATTTACAGACACATTTCAAGGAACCCATCATTTCCGTAAGTTGGGGTATGCCATTGTATTTATAAATGCCTTTATTATTTATTCCAACAGATTACTATTAAGTCAAATAACATACACTTATTGTTAGATGAAAGTGAATTACAAGGAAAAATTAGTTGTATAATTTTAATGAATGAAAATATGATTATAAATATCGTATTCATATTGGTATGTAGTTACATTTAAATTTCATACTCACTTTTCAAACAAACCGTAAGATCCGTTGATCCTGTAAACCCAGTCACGCAACTGCACTTCTCCTGGCCGGCTGTTCCCTTACATTCTCCATTTTCGAGGCATTCCGTTTTTGTAGGATCGCACTTTTGATTTATCACTGCAATAAAGCATTCGGTTAAGGATCAGTTGAACGATTGCATGCTCCGTAAATTTCTACAAACTGTTCACATTGTTATAATTTAAAATTGTAAAACGACGGGACGCTGTTTACTCTTTCGTTATGAGAATGATAAATGCACGAAAACGGAAGATAACCCACACTAAATCCCATATATGGCCAATATATGGGAAGTAATAATATATATTCATATATATTAAAATATATGGGTTCTATTAGAAATTGGCCCATTTCATATATGTTCACATATATTGAGCCATATATGGACAATATATGGAAAATACGTGGAGTCAAGTAAGCACATATAGATGTTAAATATATGGTTCCATATATGGAGACTATATGATGATGATAAAACCAAGTTAGGATTCTTTGTACTGACTGTGAGACATATTGAAAGTATATTTTCATTCCAGATATCATGCATAAATAGTTATATACTGTAAGATATATAGTTTATATTTTGAAGGCATATATTTAGCTATGTGTTAACGAAAATGAGTTATTTGTCATACATGGAGAATGTATAACATATTTCCGAAATTCACATATATTATTCATCATATACCTGAGGGTAAATATATATGGATTTCTAATATATATATTTATTCAACATGTTTCCCATATATGAAACCAATATGAAATATAAAATTTAATTACATATATTTCAAATCCATATAAGTATCCATATATGGAAGAAAAATATAATTTTTTCCACATATTTCCCATACATGAAAAATATATAAAATACTAAATATTCATTTCATATATTTCAAATCCATATATTTAGCCATATCTGAATGAAAAATATATTTTAAATCCTCACATTTCCATATATGTAAAATATAAGTATGCAGAATATATGGTAATTCCATATATTGTTGCATACATTTGACATATATTGACCGCTCATATATCATAAGCCCATATAAATCTAACTATATATTGACAGTATATGTTTCATATATGGGGCTTTAGTGTGGGAACACCACTTAACCTATATTTATGAACATAAAGCATGGCAAGGACAGTTATAATTAGGATAGTTCTTTTTTTGTGATAATATGTTCAAATATTAGCATTTAACACGAATATTTGTCGAGTTTTACGTGAAAATCTTAAGTCGTCAAGGTGTTTTGCATTGTTGCCGGTTTCGTGAAGCTTATTACGACTACTGGTACCGCCCCGTGGCGCCACGCGGCCCAACTCCGTGTCTTAGAAACCATGTTCGACAATGTGCTTAAGTCTATGTTTTATTTCTAAGGAAAACGGCCGTCGATGATTTAGCGTATTATTGAAACTGACTATAATGTTTCTTTTATTTGCCTTTATATATATATTTATATATATATGTCTTCTATCTTCTTCTTTGTGCTAACAATCAACCATAGAGTTGGTTGTTAATTAATAAATATTAATTCACACCTCGTTTAACAGTATACAATGAAAGCTGCACTTAAGTGCAGGAAACGTTATAAAATCACCACATCTGACTAAAACGTTTTAAATCTTCAATGAAATAGAAAACGGAATTTGTTCGCCGTAATTTTAAGGAAATAGAAAGTATTGTTTATGTTAAAAATGTAGCTACAGACTGCAACCTGAATTAATTTAGTTATTACTAGCACAAATTCCCGTTGAACTTCAACGGATATAGTGAATTAAAACCTTCGACTGTGTAACATGTAAACATCGTAAGAATGAAATAGTACGCAGTTTTAACCGTCTAATAAAGCAAAAATGAGTAACATGAATGAAGAAACCCAGGACTGTGAAAAACCGTAAATTACGTGTATTGTGAAAGGAAAATAATTATTGAATGAAGCATAGCGCCCCCACAGACAAAATCGAGAAAATAGTCAAAACGCGTTCTAAGGATTCAAAACGTGCATTTCTCTTGAAATCTGGAAATCGATTTTTTCGTGAATACAATACTTTCTCTATACTAAGTATATGGAGAAAGTAAAAATAACCTCCATTAATTCATGATCAGCATTAGCAGAAAATACCCTCTTAAATCTTTAAAAACTTAACAGATTAAATCTCTACATCGGGCTGGAAGCAATTCTGAGCTCATTCTCAATGTGTAATGGGATATTTATTCTTTTTGTCGCAGTAGTATTGCTTTTCGCTAACGTGGTTTTATTCAAACTTCAAATTCGAGTCCAAATATCGTGAATTTGATTCATAAGTGACGCGAACTAACAATCCCGGAGATTGAATAAGAAAGATGTATTGCAATTAAGTAATTTATTAGTCATCATAATAATTAACACTTACTTTTTAAGCAGGTCGATTTATCGGTGGATCCTGTAAACCCGACTTTGCATGTGCACTTTGCCGTGGGTGTACCGGTACAATCTGCATTTGCTGGGCATTTGTCAGCAGTGGTACATGGATCGTCAACATTAACATCTAGAAGAGAAGCATACATTTTACCGATATTTTAATTAAGTACATTTTTGTAGGAGTATCGTTAGCTTAAAAATCTTTTGCATTGGAGTAAAACATCGTAGAGTACATCTCCGATTATTAATTTTTAAAATATATACGACAAATTGAGAATATAGTGTTAAGACTTATAAGGATATTCTTGTTTACAAACATACCTATATCAATGAAAACTGCAAGATACTGAAAATATTTTAAGATGTTGGTTTCCGAATATACTATTGCTATACAATTTATTGTTTGTGAACAGTTTGTTGTTCGGCGGAATATGTTTGTCCCTCGCTTGCACTTATTCTCTGATGAGTTATGGGTGCCATAGACAGACAGACATCCTCTTTTATTTATTAGATTGCACGGCAAGGAAAGTAATCATTAGGATACTTCTTTTTTTGTGATAACATGTTCACATATTAGCGTTTAACACGAAAATTTGTACAGTTTTACGTGAAAAGCTTCAGTCGGAAGGTGATTTGCATTGTTGCCGGTTTCGTTAAGTTTATTACGACTAATGGTTCCGTCCCATGCCGACACGTGACCCAACACCGAGTCTAACAATAAGAAACCGTGTTCGGCAGTGTGCGTTTTTTATTTCTACGTAAAATCGGCCGTCAATGATTTAGCGTATTATTGAAACTGACTATAATGTTTCTTTTATTTGCTTTTATATATATATATGTCCTATGTATCTTCTTTTTTTGTGGTAACAATCAACCATACAATTCGTTGTTAATTAATAAATTCTAATTCACACCTCGATTACAGTTTACAATGGAAGCTGCACTTAAGTGCAGGAAACGTTATAAAATCATCACATCTGACTAAAACGCTATAAATCTTCAATGAAATAGAAAACGGAATTCGTTCGCCGTAATTTTAAGGAAATAAAAAGTATTGTTTATGTTATAAATGTAGTTACAGACTGCACTGAATTAATTTAATTATCACTAGCACCTTCGACCTACTAAAACCTTCGACTGTGTAACATGTAAACATCGTAAGAATGACATAGTACGCAGTTTTAACCGTCTAACAAAGCAAAAATGAAAATATGAATGAAGAAACACTGCACTGTGAAAAACCGAAAATTACGTGTAGTCATACAGGAAAATTATTATTGAATGAAGCACCCCCTCCTCCCAAATTTTTGTTATTGTAGCTTATATTACCCGCAGGTTAAAATTACATAAGCATGCGAAGTTTCGTGACGAATCTTCGTTGTCATATAGAACAAACAAAATTTCACTTTTATATATGTAAACAAGACTCTGAACAAGAGGAAACGAAAACTTTAAGTAAAACCAGCAAGAACAATCAGCAAGAACAAACAACAACATATGATTGAAAAAGGGAACAAACGAAGTGAATTGACTTAATGAAAGACAAGAAAATATATCGAGAACGTTTAAAAAAAACTTCAGTGCGCCACACAAAAATATCATTAAAAACGATAAATTATTAATATTTCTTTTAAAATCAATAAATATTTTTTTGCCATGAAATGAAAGCGTAAGCACACACAGATATAGAAAAAAGATTTACGTTAATATATTTTCCGTATAAATGCATTGGAATCTCAACTTCGGCGACAATAGGAGTTGTCATGGTGGCTTATAATTGGTGTTGTCATAAAACTGATAAAATCATCTATTTTCGTCATTCTAGACGCATTTTTACGGTAATTTGATCAGGATTTGTATTCAGTGAAAATAAACTTTTTTCTTTCCCGCACAGAAACATCCAAGTCTTAATTTCGAACCCTGTCTCTAAGTAACCGAAAATTTCAAATTAAAAATAACCTGCACTCATCCCTATGTTGTTCAGGTGGAGGAAATGATAAAAGGAAATATTTTTAAAATTAGAAAGGTCATTCTAATCGACACATAAACCTGACAATACCACTTATCTCTTTATTCCGGTTAAAATGACACTTTCCACATGTATCTACGTGCTGTAGTGTATCAAAACACATACATACATAAAAGCAAGCAATTTTTTTAATAGAGGTCTATAGATAGATAGACTATAGATTTTCAGTTTTTGGTAGACTAAAATACTTTTGTATATCCGGCAAACGCCGTAAAATTGGCAGAAAAACTAGAAGTCATTAATAAACGGAAACAAACTTTTATTTTCGCTTTATTTAACATTTTGAATTATAGGACTTCGGATTAAATCTATATCTTTAAAACTAAAATTCTGTTTCTTCTCTATAGAAATCGTCACGAAACTTCGCATAAATATGTAATTATTTATCATCAATAAAGTGGTACCACTGATAAAATTACGTGATTCATTTTTGCGATTTTCTTATTATCTTTGATGGTAAGCACTCAATATCAAATTTCATGAAAATCCCTTCGGTAGAAGCCGTGATCGACGATACGGATGGACGGGCAGACAGACAGACCTATGTACAGGCCGGCGACAATGCGCGCTCGCGCTGGAAGCGAAACGCGACTAAAAACTAAGCTTCAATACTGAATTGATTAAAGGTAAGGCTAGAAGTCTTTTTCGAGATATTACAATACGTATGGGAGAAAGGGTTGAGTTCAAGTTTCCGTGAACACTTTCTTCAAGCAAGTGGGGAACAGCAGGTGTCATCCGTCAATTTCAAACTCATCTTGAATTTCCAATTCTCTGGAATAATATTAATCGATTGAATGTATGTATAACGAAAAACCTAAATATTTTGAAATAGGAATTGTTTAATTTTTCCCCTGTATATGAAGAAAGTTTATTTTTGGCATTGATTAAGGAACGCATTAACGAACTTCACTCTAGTTTTTAGGGAAATAATGCATTCAAATAACGAATATTCAATTTACAGACACATTTCAAGGAACGCATGATGTTAGTAGGTTGAGGTTCGCCATTGTATTTTAAAATGCCTTTATGGTTTATTCCAACAGAATACCTTTAAAACAACTTTCACTTATTGTTAGATGAAAGTGAATTACAATGAAAAATTAGTTGTATAATTTTAATGAATGAAAATATGATTATAAATATCGTATTCATATTGGTATGTAGTTACATTTAATTTTTATACTCACTTTTCAAGCAAACCTTAAGATCCGTTGATCCTGTAAACCCAGTCACGCAACTGCACTTCTCCTGGCCGGCTGTTCCCTTACATTCTCCATGTTCGAGGCATTCTGTTTTTGTAGGATCGCACGCTGCATTTATCACTGGAATAAAGCATTCGGTTAAGGATCAGTTGAACGATTGCATGCTCCGTACATTTCTACAAACTGTTCACATTGTTACAATTTAAAATTGTAAAACAACGGTGTCGTGTATCATTCTCTCGTTATGAGAACGAGTTTTGCACGAAAACGGAAGATAACACCACCTAACCACTATTTATGTACATATTGCACGACAAGGAAAGTTATAATTAGGATAATATTTTTGTGATATTATGTTCAAATATTTCCGTTTAACACGTAAATTTCTCGCGTTTTACGTTAAAATCTTTAGTCGTTAAGGTGATTTCCATTGTTGCCGGTCTCGTGTAACTTATTACGACTAATGGAACCGCCACGGGGCCCGACCCCGTATCTTACCAATGGAAACCGTGTCCGGCAATGTTTTTAAGTCTATGTTTTATTTCAACGGAAAAACATCCATAGTAAATGAAGGTTATTATTTAGTTAGAGCGCCCACAATATTGCTATCATATTCACATAGGCTTCATCGAGAAAATAGTCATAAACTGTTATAGGGACCTCAAAATGCGTATTTCCGTTGAAATCTCGAATTGGAATTTTTTCATGAATACGCTGCTTTCACTATACTACGTATATGGAAAAAGTAAGAAATCGGTACAACATACATTGTACCTACAAGCTTTCTCATAAACTAATGCGTCGTTTAGTTAATTTTAGGAAATGAATATCGTATAAGGCGGTTTTTGGAAAGTCCAATTTTTGTTACGGTTGGCCAAGAATAAACTAGTTTTATATTCATTCGCAGAGAAAAAATGAATATGTAATATTATTATTTCAGACGTATACTCAAGTAAGTGTACGAAATTTTATCAATATCGTTGTAGCCGTTCTTGAGAAAATCAAATTATTGTTAAAGTTACCTAGAATAAACTAGCCATATGGTCATTTTTTGAGAAATACGAGGTATATGATATTATTGAAGACGTAAACTCAATTAACTGTACGAAATTTGAAAGAAATCGTTACAGCCTTTATTGAGAAAAGCAAATTGTTGTTAAAAATGCGCAGAATAAACTTCCCTTAATTGTTGAGAATGTCACCCATTTATTCGTAGCTTCTGCTCTGTATGATAAATGCCAAGGTACGAGATTTCATTCATTTTCGCTATACCGTATAGGCTCCAGAGCTAGTAAAAGACAGACAGACAGACGGTATTACTGAAATCACTTTTTCGCACTCAGCTACACATAAAACGTATATTTCCGTCAGAATATCGAGGTCGAATTTTTTCGCTATAACAACACTTTCTAAATATCATTCGTGTATGAGAATGTAAAAAGGAGCTCGTTTAAAATCTATATAAATAAAATTGTAGGCTCTGTCTCTACATTTATTATTTTTGTCGGGATTTTACTTTTTTTGAGGGGTTTGCTACACAAGAAAACGATTGAACATGTTTGCAGATTTGTTGTCTGTTTGTTTATTTTTTTGCAAACGCATCACGCAAAAACAGCTGGTCAAATTTTTACGAACCTTGCAGCGTATCTTTAGACTGGTCAAGCTTAAAGTGAAGTCTATGTGGTGAGGGGGGGGTGGGTGGGGGGGGGGGGGGGGTGGGGCATCGTTCTGGTTTTTCGACGATAACTCTGTAGTAAATTAACTTAGGAATTTAAAATTTGATTTTGTCACTTTCAATACAAGTATAAGATCAAGTATGTAGATGAGCAAAATCAGACCAAGGGGAGGCTGGGTTATGGCAGGGGGGGGGGGGGGGGGGCACCCGTAAGAGAAATTATAAATAAACATAAGTTACACAATATGAACTACAACAAATGATAAATAAATTTTCAAAATCATAATTGAAGTTTTTCTTGTCTGTACGCAACCTAACTACAAATGGATAAGTTTGGGGTTTACCCCGTTTTTGCTCGCATCCCTCAGTTATCGTAATTGCTGAGCTATCATGAAAACTATGCGATGTTGCTTCAAGGCATCATTTACATATGCATTTAGCGTTTCTGGATTTAATACCTATCTCCTATATATTGAGAAAAGATTGTTTGTTTGTTGTTTATTTGTGCATCTATACATTTTCACACCGTTAAAGTTAGATTAATCAAACTTCCAACAGATACTTTCTTCACAAATAGAAAGGCCGTAGGCAAGTTTTTAATCCCAAATGTTTTATATTAATTGTACGAAAGGAAAATAACTTTGTATGCTAATGCTAATGGCAGCCCATTTCCGCCGGCTCCTTTATGCACGCCCACATTCAACCCATACCAACCAAATTTGGCAGGATAGTAGTGGGCACTAAGGGGAAGTTCGACGCGGGGTTGTAGTGTTTGTATGTCTGCTTGCTTCATTCAAAATGACGGTCGATTTAAGTGTTAATTTAAGAACAATCTTACGTAAAAAAATTTCTATGGTGTGTCTGCTGTGGACCTATGAGATCGTGTATATAAGAAAGGGCGAATAAAACGACAGGAAAAAAATAACGCCAAAGAAGAGAAGGAAAGCCCGAGAAAGAGAAGAGATGCTTAAAACGAGGATACAGAGAAGTAGCCTGAAAGAAGGTAAATTCATATTAAGGAAGAAGTATTTTTGGAGAAATAAACCGTAACTTTAAGAGAGAAGTACCAAAAGCAAGATTGGTGACATTACGTGAAAGGGATTGCTGTAAGGGGAACAACATTTCCCAAGGAATTCGATGATTGAATTAATGAATCTCCAGCAATAATTCTTTATCAGATTTAGTAGAAAATAAGTTCGTCATTCTTTTAAAAGATAGCAAATTTTATCTCTACATCTGACTTGAAACACTTATGGACGCATTGTCAATGTCTAATGGGATATTTAAAAAAGTTACCTTAGGTTTGGTTATCATTAAGGGGGATTTATTTAAACATCAAATTCGCGTCGAAATATGGTGAATTTGTTTCACGAGTGACGCGAATTTACTATCCCAGACACTCAATAAGCAAGATGCAATCGATTTAAGTGATATATAATTCAAGTGATAATTGAATCTTACTTTTCAAGCAGGACGTCTTGTCGGAGGATCCAGTATACCCGCCTTTGCATGTGCACTTAGAGGGTGTACCGGTACAATCTGCATTTACCGGGCAATGATCAGTATCGGCGGTACATGAATCGCCAACGTTAACATCTAGAAAAGAAGCATACAATTCACTGATATTTCATTGGCGCACATTTTAGATGAGTATCGTTAGCTTATAAACCTTTAAAATAGGAGAAAAATATTTCAAATTGTTACTGTTATTTCAAAACGACCTTAGTCAAATGCTAGTTATAATAACGGATAATTTTTTACTAAATGCAATTAATTGTTAATGAATGATTTCTTGTTGGCACATTTCCGTTGGAATGTTGTCGATTCCAATAATGAGGTTTCGTTTTCTGTCTGCAATAGTTTTAAAGTTATTCTGATGACAGTACGTTTCTGATAATACAGGTGAATAGAATGAACGTTACTTTAAAGCAGTGTTTCCGAACCTGGGTGCCTTGAAGTGTTCTGAGTATAGGCGCAAAAATTATTTAGTTGTCCCATTTTTAGCTTTATTTTGCATCGTCGACTTTCAAATATCCGAACCAGAGTCAAGATGGACTTCATTTGGTCGCAAAGGCACTTCGAGATGAAAGTAGCTATGGAGAAGGGGATTATGGGTTCAACATCTGTATTCTTTCTCCCTAGAAGACATCTGTGTATGCTAAATTGAAGGTACTTGATTCTTAATAATCTACGTTAATGCTGCATAAAATTGCGTTGAATTTGCATTTTCAACTTAATTAGTTTTCATTCCTACTAATTTTCAATATTTTCTTTGGAAAATTCATGACATGCCCCACGCAACTACACTTCTCCTGGCCGGCTGTTCCCTTACATTTTCCATTTTCGAGGCATTCCTTTCATTTAGGATCGCACTTTTCATTTATCACTGCAATAAAGCATTCGGTTAAGGATCAGTTGAACGATTGCATGCTCCGTACATTTCTACAAACTGTTCACATTGCTACAATTTAAAATTTCAAAACAACGGTGTCGTGTATCATTCTCTCGTTATGAGAACGAGTTTTGCACGAAAACGGAAGATAACACCACCTAACCACTATTTATGTACATATTGCACGACTAGGAAAGTTATAATTAGGATAATATTTTTGTGATATTATGTTCAAATATTTTCGTTAAACACGAAAATTTGTCGCGTTTTACGTTATAATCTTCAGTCGTCAAGGCGATTTACATTGTTGCCGGTCTCGTGCAACTTATTACGACTAATGGAGCCGCCACGCGGCCGAACCCCGTATCTTACCTTTAGAAACCGTGTTCAGCAATGTGTTTAAGTCTATGTTTTAATTCAACGGAAAATCATCCATCGTAAATGAAGGTTATTATTTAGTTAGAGCGCCCACAATATTGCCATCACATACACACACATCATGGAGAAAATAGTCATAAACAGTTCTAGGGACCTCAAAACGTGTATTTCCGTTGAAATCTCGAATTGGAATTTTTTCATGAATACGATGCTATCAATATACTACGTATATGGAAAAAGTAAGAAATCGGTACAACATACATTACACCTACAAACTTTCTCATAAACTAATGCGTCGTTTAATTATCTTTAGAAAAATGAAAATCGTATAAGCCGGTTTTTGGAAAGTCCAATTTTTGTTACGGTTGGTCAAGAATAAAATAGTTTTATATTCATTCGCAGAGAAAAATTAAATATGTAATATTATTTCAGACGTATACTCAAGTGAATGTACGAAATTTTATCAATATCGTTCTAGCCGTTTTTGAGAAAATCAAAATATTGTTAATGTTGCCTAGAATAAACTAGCCTTATGTTCATTTTTTGAGAAATACGAGCTATATGATATTATTGAAGACGTAAACTCAATTAACTGTACGAAATTTGATACAAATCGTTATAGCCTTTATTGAGAAAATCAAATTGTTGTTAAAAATACCCAGAATAAACTTCCCTTAATAGTTGAGCAATGTCAACCATTTATTCGTAGCTTCTGCTCTGTATGATAAAATGCCTAAATAGGAGGTATCATACATTTTAGCTATACGGTTTAGGCTCCAGAGCCAGTAACAACTTAACAGACGGCATTGGGAAAAGCAGTTTTTCAGATTCAGAGACACCTAAAAGGTATATTTCCCTAAAAATCTCGAGGTCGAATTTTTTCGCGATAACAATACTTTCTCAATATACTTCGGTGATTAGTAAGTAAAAAAGAGATTTCCTCGCTGTGGTAATCGAACGGTGTTTAACAATTCGCATTCAGGTTCAAAATAAAACAAGTTATGAAGGTGTACATCGTATCACAAATGTGTACAATGGAGTATTAGAAAGAAATGATATACCTGTACGTAAGGGAAATAGCGCTTTAAAGTTATTTTCTTTGTCACAAATAATCAATTTTCTTCCTATTTAAGATATTGCACGAAAGAAAACGTTCGCTTGAGAGATTGTTTATGTTAGCAAAAATGAGAAAGGAGGCATGCATGAAAAATATCTTTGCTCGTAAGCCATTAATATCAAATTTCATGAAAATCAGTTCTGTAGAAGCTGAGAATGAACATGCTGACGGACGGACGGACAGACAGACCGGGGACAATAAGCGCTCACGCTAGAAACGAAACGCGCCTAAAAACAACGCTTCAGTACTGAATTGATTCATGATAAGGCTACAAGTCTTTTTCGGGATATCAAAGCACGCATGGGAGAAAGGGTTGGGTTCAAGTTTCATTGAAGAGTTTCTTGAAGCTTGTAGGGAACAGAACATGTCAGCCGTCAATTTAAACTCATCCTCAAAATCCAATTCTCTTGAATGTATAACGAAAAACCTAAATGTTTTGAAATAAGACTTGTGTAATTTTTCCCCCTCTATATGAAGAAAATTAATTTTTGGCATTGATTTAGGAACGGCCATTGATTTATAAATGCCTTTATTATTTATTCCAACAGATTACTATTAAGTCAAATAACATTCACTTATAATTAGATAAAAGTGAATTACATTGAAAAATAGTTCGTATAATTTTAATCAATGTTAAATATGATTATAAAAATCGTATTAATATTGGTATATAATTACAATTAAATTTCATACTCACTTTTCAAGCAAACCGTAAGATCCGCTGACCCAGTATACCCAGTCCTGCAACTGCACGTCTCCTGGCCGGCTTCTCCCATACATTCTCCATGTTCGAGGCATTCCGTTTCTGTAGGATCGCACGCTTCATTTATCACTGCAATAAAGCATGCGGTTAAGGATCAGATGAACGATTGCATGCTCCGTACATTTCTACAAACTGTTTACATTGTTACAATTTAAAATTGTTAAACGACGGTGACGTTGATCGCTCTCTCGTTATGAGAATGAGATATGCACGAAAACGGAAGATAACACCACCTAACCACTAGTTAAGTACATATTGCAGGACAAGGAAAGTTATTATTTGGATAATATTTTTGTGATAGTATGTTCAAATATTTTCGTTTAACACGAAAATTTCTCGCGTTTTACGTTAAAATCTTTAGTCGTTAGGTGATTTCCATTGTTGCCGGTCTCGTGTAACTTATTACGACTAATGTAACCGCCACGCGGCCGAACCCCGTATCTTCCCATTAGAAACCATGTCCAGCAATGTGTATAAGTCTATGTTTTATTTAAATGGAAAATCATCCGTAATAAATGAAGGTTATTATTTAGTTAGAGCGCCCACAATATTGCCATCACATACACAGGAATCATCGAGAAAATAGTCATAAACAGTTCTAGGGACCTCAAAACGTGTATTTCCGTTGAAATCTAGAATTGGAATTTTTCATGAATACGATGCTATCACTATACTACGTATATGGAAAAAGTAAGAAATCGGTACAACATACATTACACCTACAAACTTTCTCATAAACTAATGCGTCGTTTAATTATCGTTAGAAAAATGAAAATCGTATAAGCCGGTTTTTGGAAAGTGCAATTTTTGTTAACGTTGGCCAAGAATAAACTAGTTTTATATTCATTCGCAGAGAAAAATTAAATATGTAATATTATTATTTCAGACGTATACTCAAGTGAATGTACGAAATTTTATCAATATCGTTCTAGCCGTTTTTGAGAAAATCAAATTATTGTTAAAGTTGCCTAGAATAAACTAGCCTAACGTTCATTTTTTGAGAAATACGAGTTATATGGTATTATTGAAGACGTAAACTCAATTAACTGTACGAAATTTGAAAGAAATCGTTATAGCCTTTATTGAGAAAATCAAATTGTTGTTAAAAATGCGCAGAATAAACTTCCCTTAATTGTTGAGAATGTCAACCATTTATTCGTAGCTTCTGCTCTGTATGATAAATGCCAAGGTACGAGATTTCATTCATTTTCGCTATACCGTATAGGCTCCAGAGCTAGTAAAAGACAGACAGACAGACGGTATTACGGAAATCACTTTTTCGCACTCAGCTACACATAAAACGTATATTTCCGTCAGAATATCGAGGTCGAATTTTTTCGCTATAACAACACTTTCTCAATATAATTCGTGTATGAGAATGTAAAAAGGAGCTCGTTTAAAATCTATATAAATAAAATTGTAGGCCCTGTCTCTACATTTATTATTTTTGTCGGGATTTTACTTTTTTTGAGGGGTTTGCTACACAAGAAAACGATTGAACATGTTTGCAGATTTGTTGTCTGTTTGTTTATTTTTTTGCAAACGCATCACGCAAAAACAGCTGGCCAAATTTTTACGAACCTTGCAGCGTATCTTTAGACTGGTCAAGCTTAAAGTGAAGTCTATGTGGTGAGGGGGGGGTGGGTGGGGGGGGGGGTGGGGCATCGTTCTGGTTTTTCGACGATAACTCTGTAGTAAATTAACTTAGGAATTTAAAATTTGATTTTGTCACTTTCAATACAAGTATAAGATCAAGTATGTAGATGAGCAAAATCAGACCAAGGGGAGGCTGGGTTATGGCAGGGGGGGGGGGGGGGGCACCCGTAAGAGAAATTATAAATAAACATAAGTTACACAATATGAACTACAACAAATGATAAATAAATTTTCAAAATCATAATTGAAGTTTTTCTTGTCTGTACGCAACCTAACTACAAATGGATAAGTTTGGGGTTTACCCCGTTTTTGCTCGCATCCCTCAGTTATCGTAATTGCTGAGCTATCATGAAAACTATGCGATGTTGCTTCAAGGCATCATTTACATATGCATTTAGCGTTTCTGGATTTAATACCTATCTCCTATATATTGAGAAAAGATTGTTTGTTTGTTGTTTATTTGTGCATCTATACATTTTCACACCGTTAAAGTTAGATTAATCAAACTTCCAACAGATACTTTCTTCACAAATAGAAAGGCCGTAGGCAAGTTTTTAATCCCAAATGTTTTATATTAATTGTACGAAAGGAAAATAACTTTGTATGCTAATGCTAATGGCAGCCCATTTCCGCCGGCTCCTTTATGCACGCCCACATTCAACCGATTCCAGCCAAATTTGGCAGGATAGTAGTGGGCACTAAGGGGAAGTTCGACGCGGGGTTGTAGTGTTTGTATGTCTGCTTGCTTCATTCAAAATGACGGTCGATTTAAGTGTTAATTTAAGAACAATCTTACGTAAAAAAATTTCTATGGTGTGTCTGCTGTGGACCTATGAGATCGTGTATATAAGAAAGGGCGAATAAAACGACAGGAAAAAAATAACGCCAAAGAAGAGAAGGAAAGCCCGAGAAAGAGAAGAGATGCTTAAAACGAGGATACAGAGAAGTAGCCTGAAAGAAGGTAAATTCATATTAAGGAAGAAGTATTTTTGGAGAAATAAACCGTAACTTTAAGAGAGAAGTACCAAAAGCAAGATTGGTGACATTACGTGAAAGGGATTGCTGTAAGGGGAACAACATTTCCCAAGGAATTCGATGATTGAATTAATGAATCTCCAGCAATAATTCTTTATCAGATTTAGTAGAAAATAAGTTCGTCATTCTTTTAAAAGATAGCAAATTTTATCTCTACATCTGACTTGAAACACTTATGGACGCATTGTCAATGTCTAATGGGATATTTAAAAAAGTTACCTTAGGTTTGGTTATCATTAAGGGGGATTTATTTAAACATCAAATTCGACTCGAAATATGGTGAATTTGTTTCACGAGTGACGCGAATTTACTATCCCAGACACTCAATAAGCAAGATGCAATCGATTTAAGTGATATATAATTCAAGTGATAATTGAATCTTACTTTTCAAGCAGGACGTCTTGTCGGAGGATCCAGTATACCCGCCTTTGCATGTGCACTTAGAGGGTGTACCGGTACAATCTGCATATACCGGGCAATGATCAGTAGCGGCGGTACATGAATCGCCAACGTTAACATCTAGAAAATACATTTCACTGATATTTCATTTGCGGACATTTTACATGAGTATCGTTAGCTTATAAACCTTTAAAATAGGAGAAAAATATTTCAAATTGTTACTGTTATTTCAAAACGACCTTAGTCAAATGCTAGTTATAATAACGAATAATTTTTTACAAAATGCAGTTAATTGTTAATGAATGATTTCTTGTTGGCACATTTCCGTTGGAATGTTTTCGATTCCAATAATGAGGTTTCGTTTCCTGTCTGCAATGGTTTTTAATTTATTCTGATTGACAGTACCATTCTGATAATACAGGTGAATAGAATGGACGTTACTTTAATGCAGTGTTTCCCAACCTGGGTGCCTTGAAGTGTTCTGAGTATAGGCGCAAAAATTATTCCGTTTCCCCATATTTAGCCTCATTTTGCCCCGTCAACTTTCAAAAATCCGAACCATAGTCAAGACGGACTTCATTTGGTCGCAAAGGCACCTCGAGATGAAAGTAGCTATGGAGAAGGGGATTATGGGTTCAACATCTGTATTGTTTCTCCCTAGAAGACATCTGTGTATGATAAATTGAAGGTACTTGATTCTTAATAATCTACGTTAATGCTGCATAAATTTGCGTTGAATTTGCATTTTCAACTTAATTAGTTTTCATTCCTACTAATTTTCAATATTTTCTTTGGAAAATTCATGACATGCCCCACGCAACTACACTTCTCCTGGCCGGCTGTTCCCTTACATTTTCCATGTTCGAGGCATTCCGTTTTTGAATGATCGCACTTTTTATCTATCGCTGCAATAAAGCATTCGGTTAATGATCAGTGCCACGATTGCATGCTCAGTACATTTCTTCAACAGTTCACATTGCTATAATTTAAAATTGTAAAACGACGGTGTCCTTGATTACTCTCTCGTTATGAGAATGATATATGCACGAAAACGGAAGGTAACACCGCTTTACCACCATTTATGAACATATTGCACTGCAAGGAAAGTTATCATTAGGATAATATTTTTGTGATATTATGTTAAAATATTTTCGGTTAACACGGAAATTTCTCGTGTTTTACGTGAAAATCTTTAGTCGTCAAGGTGATGCCGCCCGAAACTTATCATTAGAAACCATGTCCAGCGATGTGCGTAAGTGTATGTTTTATTTCTGCGGAAAATCGGCCGTCGTAATTTAAGCGTATTACTGACATTGATATATGAATGTTTCTGTCGTTTGCTTTTTTTTAATCTAAGTTTTTTATCTAATTTTTTGGTTTTTGCGATATTTCTCCGTTAAAACATCATTATTGTATATACAATTCTATTCAAATGTTATAGAGAATGTAATTTTGTACAACTTTCATTTGAAACTATTTTCCATGGCAGTTATTGTTTAGGAAGTATTTATAAATTATCGGTTTTTTCGGTTTCCGTCAAATAATATCTCCTTAAAAACGTCGTTATTGGTAATCTTCGTGAAAACCAAAGTTGTAGAGAATAATATTTCTTGCAAGTTTTTTTGAAAGAAATTTTCGTAGACCATCCATTTCGGAGACATTTTGCTTTTTCTTAATTTCGAGTATACAGCGCCAATACCATGTAGCGCTGAATTCTGTAAACATTCAAAATATACGTAATTTACGGCAATAAGGACGACTGTATTCTTTTACGATACGAAATAATAATTTTTCCTCATAATGCTATTCATAATAATTGAAATATCAATACCCTAAATATGGAGAAACGTATGTGTTGGCCACATCATATTTTTTCATTTCGCATCTCCTGATGCTGTAATTTATCATCTTAGAAAAGCGTAACAGAAACGTTTATCAGATCCTGCTCCTATTTATTCCAAGGAAGAAAATTTGAAATTCCGAGGAAATCATGTAACATAGACCAATGACAATGAAAACAATCATATTTTCATCGAAATCGAAAATTACGTGTAAACTTATATGAAAATAAAGATTTGAAACTTTCCCGGCGGATGATCGTGATGAAATTTTCTCGGGTTTCTAGCCGGGTTAAATAAATATTGCGCGAGAATAAAAAGCCTTTTCATGTGATTACAATCAATCATTGAAGCTAATTCGGCACAGATTTTAATTCTGCTTTCAAGATTATGCAACTCCATTCTTTTTTCTTCATAACAGTTTTTGTCCCGAGTTCGTATGCTGATTTTAAGTAATTTAAAAAAGTATTTTTATACTGGCTTGCGCAGAAATCCATGCTCCTCTAATGGCCTATTGAAATTGGACAATGGGCTCAAAGATAACCCCATGAAAGTGTTAGGTTGACCAATCCTTGACCATTCACTAAGTTAAGATGTAAGGAGGAATCGTACCAGATTTGGTTGTTCCAGCTTTTATCTTTTAGGAGGAGTTCCATGAACAAACCAACATGCACACACTTCAATATATATAAGAGATAAAGCAACGAATGAAATGAAAAATCTCATATTATGCAAAAAAATCTGATGTGGCCAACACATGACTTTCTCCATATTTGGGGTATAGATATTTAAATTATTATGAATAGCATTATGAGACAAAATTATCATTTCGTATCGTAAAGGAATAGTCGTCCTTACTGCTGTAAATTACGTATATTTCGATTATGTTGACAGACTTCACCGCCACATGGTGGTGGCGCTGTATACTAGAAAAAGCATGATATCTCCGAAATGGATGGTTATACGAACATTTTTTTGAAACAAAACTTGGAAGAAATGTTATTCTCTACAACTTCGGTCCTCACGAAGATGACCAATAACGATGTTTTTAAGGAGATATTGGACGGAAACCGAAAAATCGGTTATTTATAAATAACTCCTAAACAATAACTGCTATAGAAAAATATTTCAAATGAAAGTTGTAGAAAATTACATTCTCTATAACTTTTGTATAGAATTGTATATACAATAATGATGTTTTAACGGAGAAATATCGCAAAAACCAAATCGGGTTTGGATAAACCTCGACTTCTGGTTAACCGTTATTGTCCAAAAACTAATCAGATCTTTGTGCTCATGCTCAAGTGTTATATATGAAATTTGACCTTAATATGACAAGTATTTTTTGGGTTACAGCGCCCACAATCACTATCATCAACACAGACACAGACATCATTCCGAAAATAGTCTAAACGTGTTCTAGAGACCTCAAAACGTGTGTTTCCTTTGAAATCTCGAAGTCGACTTTTTTCATGAACACAATACTTTCCCATTACTACGTATGGAGAAAGTAAAATACGAGTTTTCCACCGGACATAATTCAAGTGATTCCGTAAAGGTTAATATATGCGCTGAAAATATAAATGCAGTTTTCTGTGGATCACCATATCGCTTTCAAATTCGAGTTCTTATATAAGTTCATGTTTTTACAACATGCATTTTAGAAAACGGTGCCTCGCTTCTTCACTAATTCCAGTCTGTCTGTCTACCTACCTCGAATGACATTTCTCCTTTTCAAGAATCAAGAATATTCCTCTCAAAAATATAAATTATGTACAATTATTGTCATAAACACTCACCCTTCTTAGCGTCGTAAACGGTGCGGCTTTGAACTGTTGCAATCACGGCGAAGAGCAGGATTGCAAAATGGAACTCCTTCTCGCATCTCGGTTTCATTGTTGTAAACTGCTGCCGCGTACTCTTCTTTTATAATGAAATGAATACTAACACTTTCACCGTTATATTATTTTCAATGTTAAATATTTATGATAAACAATGACAGAATTTTACAGTAGCTGTTTCTATGCCGGATTCAAGTTTGTTTTATTAACCCTTAATAGAATATATTCCAGTCACAGGTATTTGTATAAACCACATTTCCTCTGAATTAATTGCACATTCACGGCTTCATAGCCAGTCTATATGCTTTTTAATTATTCTACATCGTAGTGATTATAAGGTGCAATTAAAATTATAAACCTACCGGGAAAGTTTATGACTACTTTATACCTTGTCCATCGTTTCCACTTGCTTACCATTCTTCTACAAAATTTTGAATACGAAATATTTAGTTATGCAGCGTGAGTTATAATAAACCTGCTGATTACTTTTTAAAAAATATGTTATGTAAAAAAAATCGGCATATATATATATATATATATATATAGTCAATTTATCATAGAAATTTACCTCTTTAATGAACTAGAATGCTTTGCTAAAAATTTAATGACGTCACTTGAACTCTTAAACAATAAACCTATTATATGCCGCGCAACATTCATGCTTGGCGAATGTTCATCGATCTGTTAAGATCGGAGTTGCTCACTTGGTCCACTCGACCGTTTTATGGTTAAGGGATCTTAAAATATTTGTTCAGAATCAGTGTTTATAAAACAAAAGAAGGAGACATACCTTAGTGTTTCCGTGAGACCCTTCCTTTTGGCGCTTCCTTGGAAACTCTAGATTCGCAATGACATTCGTCCTCGCGTCACCAAATATATACACACCGCCACTCCAACCCCTTTTCTCTCTCTCCCTCCCTCCCTCCCACCTCCCTTTCCCACCCACTCTCCTTCTTCCCTCTCCCCGTATCCCGCCCCCAACTCCCGCCCCCCTATCTCACCCCCACTCCCCTCTCCTTCCTCCTTCTCCCAACCCCCTCTCCCTTCCCTCTATCTCTCCCTCTTTCTCGCCCCTTCGAACAAGAAAGTATTCATTCGAGTTGAACTTAGAAATTTTCTTGAATGCTTACTTCTTCATTGTGGCTAACATAAACAATCTCACAAACAAACGTTTAAATCCTTAGGTGTGCATGCAATATTTTTAAATAGGAATAAAATGGATTATTTATCACGAAGAAAAAACTTTAAAACGCTATTTCCCTTACGTACCGGTAAATAATTTCTTTCTAATACTCCATTGCACGAAACGCGCTTATTTGTGATACCTACGTTGTACACTTTCCTAACTTGTTTTTTTTTAACTACTATAACAGTTTGTATATTGAAATGGATGAGGTATCTCGGCACAGTTTTGGTGTCATTTGCTCTTATTATTTTACCCCAACACGATTTATTCTAGGGAAATAAACGTAAACTTCAGGAAATAGGTATGATCACTTGTTGCAACGATAAAGTTTTACAATTGCCGATAGTGGTTCCTACGTACGGTAGTTTTAATTGCGCATCGATATTTTGTTATCCATGGCAACAGCTAACGATGGGACAAAAAGTCCCTAAATGTTAGAATTTTTACAATTTCGGATTTTTTTCTTCGGTTTTTTCTAAAATCCTATAAACCTGCCAAATTTCAAGTCTGTAGCTCATCAAGAAGTGCCTTATAATTTTTATCCTCGTGTGGGACGGAAATGTAGCAAACAGCCCCTAAATGTTAGAATTTTTACAATTTCGGAGTTATCCTTCGGTTGTAACTAATAACCTATAAACCTGCCACAGTTCTAGTCTAGTCTAGTCTAGAAATGCCCTATAATTTTATCCTCGTGTAGGGGAAATATGGGGCAAATAGCCCCTAAAATTTGGAATTTATACAAATTCGGATGTTTTCGTTAATTGTGCGCCAAACTTAATCAGCATGCCAAATTTCCAAGTATAGTTGCCGGGAAGTACTAAATAATTTCGTCACCCACCCACACAGAACTTCAGCTTTATCTTATAGATATCAATCGATTCGTCTATTTGAATTGCAAACCAGGAAATCTAAAGAACATTATCGATATGTTATTCAAAAACATCATCCGCCAAAACGAGCACTATATGATTTATCGCACCATTAGATAAAGGAATATCTTTGGTTATCATGTCGTAAGATTTATAAAAAGTTCGACGCACACATCCATCTGGAAAGAATTAATCAAATATTGTGCAATAGTGAACGGTTTCTTAATTTTCGCCATATGCAACGCTGTCAAAAATGATGCTTTTAGGTGTTTCCTCTTCGAGGCAGCTTTGAGTACGTTCTTCTGAGACCTTAAAGCCGTAGAATGGCTTTCAATGCAATCGGCCGGTTTATTGTTCAGCGCAAGACGTTTTGTTGATGATGGAGCCTTGCTGGTTTTAGTGAATCATTTGATAATATCACGCATTGAGGTGTATTCCATCTAATTCAGTTAACATGAAATCATACATAATCGACTTTCAACGGAAATACATGTTTTGAGATCCCTAGAACACGTTTAGACTATTTTCGGAATGATGTGTGTGTATGTGATTTTGGGCACTCTAACTCGAAAAGTACTTGCCATATCGTCACCAAATTTCATATATAACATTTTAGTATGAGCGCAAATAGCTGATTAGTTTTTGGACAATGTCGGTTAACCGGAAGTCGAGGTTTATTCGAAACCCGATTCGGTTTTTGCGATATTTCTCCGTTAAAACACCATTATTGTATATACAACCCGATACAACTATTATAGAGAATATAATTTCCTACAACTTTCATTTGAAACTCTTCCATAGCAGTTATTGTTTAGGAATATTTATAAATAATCGGTTTCCGTCAAATATCTCCTTAAAAACGTCATTATTGGTAATCTTCGCAGGAATCAATGTTGTAGGGAATAATATTTCTTCCAAGTTTTGTTTAAAACAAATTTTCATAGAACCATCCATTTCGGAGATATTCAACTTATTCTTAATTTCCAGTATACAGCGCCACGACCATGTAGCAGCGAATTCTGTAAACATATTCAAAATATACCTGATTTACGGCAATAAGGACGACTGTATTCTTTTACGATACCAAATAATAAATTTGCCTTATAATGCTATTCATAGTAATTTAAATATCTATACCACAAATATGGAGAAAGTCATGTGTTGGCCACATCAGATTTTTTACTTGATACACTCACGGAAGGTTTACTCATCTGTCTTTCTGATGTCTCATATCTGTACTAAGGAAGTGGCAGGATTACTTGCTGTTGAAACGAAACCAAACAGCGCCCCCTGTTTACTCGTTATTTTGTACAGATAGGGTGAAAGTTGTAGTAGCATTCCCCGACACCAGAAATGAATATTACACAACAATCGTGACCATACAACTTACGCATGAAGAGCCAAATGATCAATGATTGCCATCTGTGCTGCATTCGCAGTCGGACAAAAACAATACGTACGACTCAAATGCATACATTTCAGCCCTTCCTCTATGCAGTCGACATTTTATCTCAACTTCTCCTATAAAATGACGCTCTTTTCTACTCTATTGTCTTTACCCTATCAAATAGCGAATAGGCAATTTGCCTCGAGAGTCATTGTAATAAGGAAGAACATTTAGCTAATTAATTCCCTTACGTCTGAGTGAAACAAGGCTTTCATCTTTCACTCTTTTTTTCGCTTTCATGTAGTAATGAGAGTTGTGCACCCGATCCAAAAAATTAAACAAAGCACTAAACCCCGACCATTTCAATTCACGGATCCCTTAGAACAAGGAGTTTCAAGAATTTCTCTCCGCGGCCCAATAATAATAATGTTATTCGGCCCATCAAAATCATACCCTATGAAATCGAATGATGAGCAGCAAAATTTGAAAATGAAATAAAATTAGTAAACTTCTTTAAATATTCAACTTTAATTACGATACATAGTGAAAAACACAAAATATTAAAAACGAGAAAGAATAAAGAAAACTATGAAACTGATTCTCCAAACTATTGGAAAGCGAGGTAAATTTGATAAAAAGCCTAAGCTTGAAAGCGAAATAAAATTGCAAGAACCAACGCTCAAATACGAGTATTTATTACTGAAGTGAAATGTTCTCCATCACATAGTAACCACACATAATAATGATCGCAGAAAAATTAAAATTAAAACGTCCTCAAATATTTTTTCTTTAATTAGGACACAATAAGGCACAGTAAAGTTTCTAATTTCCAAACACCGAAGGTTCTTTGCGGTATTGATTTAATAGGTATTTTATAAACTTCCAATAATAATGATTTTACTGAAATCAACTTGGCAAATAGGTTTCTTTTATGTGGGTATTCGGTGGCTGACTATTCGGTATTCAGCACTGTCAGTATTCGGTTATTTATTCGGTATTTTTTATTCGGCTATAACAGAATTCGGTTACTTATTCGTTATTCGGCAATTTTGATATTCGGTGCATCCCTAATAGAGAGTTATATTTTCACCTCAGTGATGGAGAAGGATGGGCAGCGAGGTCCCGAGGGATTGGCCCATACATATATACAAGTACGATGAAAAACTGTAATAATTTTTTAACTTAAATAATAATGACTTTAGTACGTTGGCGTAGATAAAAGATTGGCGGAGTAATAGTAATATTAGTATTGTGTAATCCGCTCACAATGGACGAAGGGAGCGCGGCGGGGGGGCTGGGGTCGGAGCCCCATCGGGGTTGGCGAGCGCAGCGTGCAGTGGCGGAGCTCCTAGTATATAGTCATGCCTCGTTTAGCGCAATTTCGATATAGCGCAATTGGAAAGCCGTGGTATACATTTTTATTTATTTTTAGTAAAATAAATACTGTTATGTATGGCTGGCTTTTGTTTGCTTAAAAAATAAAGGAAAGCTGTTTTCACGTAATCAGTTCCAATGACATATTTGCGGTGTTTTGTTTAATACCGTATTTACTCATATAACCTGCGAACTCCTATTTTTGGGCCGGTTCGGAGGGAAAAAATTAATTTGGGCCAGAATAAGTTTTTTTTTAAGTCACCGATTCCCACTCCCTGAAACAAGTTCGCGGGCCGCAAAAAAATCATTCAGGGGCCCGCGGGCCTTAGGTTGGGCACTATTGCCCTAGAGTTTAGGGAACCCGCACTCTGGTGCTCTTTGTTCTACGATGCTAAAAATCGTCTTTCCTACGGCGCCATTTACATGATTTGCAGTGTGAGGAGAGTGTTACCTTCGACAAGGAAATTTGTTTTCATCACGAAGGAACATGTTACGCGTATTCAGTTTATAAGTTCATTTTACGACAATTATTTATTATTTATGGCATTTTAGATTGCCTATTGTATAGATTTTATAAGTTCCCGTTATTCATATTAAATGATGACTTTGTATGACGTGCGAAACCGACCGGAAGAATAAAAAAATGCGGAAATGTGCTGTCATAATTAATATGAATAATATTGCCTACTTTAATTATTGTTTTTCGATGTTCTGCAATTGTTTCTGCGTAGTTCCATATGTACTATAATAAAACGCTTAATATCTTCGTCGCGATTTCTCTAGGAGGCCTCATCAGTTAGTTATACAAAGTGGCAGGAGAGGGCATATCTCGGCCTTTCTTCAGCCAGTCCAGCCAAATTCGGTAGGATTGCTATGAATAAGTTCAAAAAGCGAATGCTATAAAAAAATTTCAAAAAAGTCCCGGGTTCGACGCCAGGAGATCTTTTACATTCCATATGAATCTCGTATGTCGGCACATAAGTTGACACGCTAAAATTTAATCTTCAAGTTAGAGTTTTACTCTTTTGGAAATTAAAATTAGAAAGAATTGACCTACGACCTTCAAATTAGGACCGTTTCAAAGGAAAATAAACGTGTCCTTTAATTTTGTTCGTCTTTTCTCACCTGAAGATAAAACTTTAGCAAATTTTACGTTTAAATTCGCCGATGTAAGGAAAATTGTTCATTTTCCTCAATGATCACCTTGGAAACGGGCATTGTTGTTTCAAGCCATATATGCTCATATAAACCTATATTCATTTACGTAAATTGGATGGATAAATGCGGTAAATTACGTATTTTAGAACATGCTAATGTTTGAAATAATTCGACGATGTTTTAACGTGCCTTCGTTGTTTTGTTGAAGTCTTTCTGCATATTAAAGGCAGTTGCTTGCGCTGTGCCTTCGCATTATCTGAATAGAACAGATATTATAAAAATATTTTTTTTCGTGCTGTTTATTTTTACTTCGCGTTAATCCAATTATAGGGTAACCAACCAAACAACGATTACATTTTTATATAAATAAATAAGATATATTCGCTGATTGCGTGTGTATTGAGATATCTATTGAGATTGTTCTTAACTGCTGTTTAGTGGAATTGAACGATTGATTGTGATTACTTATTAAATATTGCTTTTCACATGGACAGCTGTATGTAGCCATAACTAGAACACGTGACAAACATAATTTGAAATTTTGGGTTAAGGATAAAAATAATCAAGGGCAATTGCTGTTAAACGAAAGAGTATTTACAAGGAACGTCGTTATAAGAGAGCTACTGAATAGCTAAAATAATATTATTGAGGTATAAGACTGTTTTCCTCTTATTTTTTTAAAACTATTCCTTTGCTTTTATTTGTAGCCCTTTCCAATCTTATTCAAATATTATAATTTTATCATTTGTTTCTTGGTTTTATTTTTATATTGTTTGTTTTCAAATGCCGTTTTAAACGTTCTCATTCGTCTAGTACAAATGATAATGAGCAGTTTCTGTCAGTTTGTCTGTCTTTGCAAATAAGATTTCACTTCATCGATTGGTGCTGCCACCTTGCGGCAGTTATTATGACTGCTAGGAGCATTCAGAAGACGGTCAGGCGACGGGAATCCTATATAATAAACACTTATGTATGTTAATGTAACGGTTTCTACGATAAACAATTAGTTTATTTTTGTCAATAAGGATCTCCAATACAACAATCCATTCAATCGTCAAGGGAACAGTTTACAATGTTGATATAAATTGATTTGTTTTTCTTCAGATAGTATTCAAAGAAATTATTCCGCTGATTGATTAATTAGTTAGTTTTTAATTTAAATATTTGAAAGAGTTTTATTTTAAATATGTAATACATAATGACGGAGAACATTATTGAGGATTCGTGTAAGCTTTCTTTCTTCGTAAGTACAGAGTACAATTTTAAGACAATCATAATGTTAAGTGCACGAAATTTAATTATTTTCCCTACGTTATATATGTATACATATAATTACTTCCCTGTCTTTGCTCACCGAAAATTATATATAGCATTGACGAGAACAACGTGGGAGAAGAATATCAGAATTTTATAGCCGAAAATAAAAACCAAAGGCGTTTACTAAATGACAACAGGATATTCACTAGAAATGTATTATATGACGAAATATTTCATATGTAAAAGTGTGCTAATAATTATTTTAAATGCAAATATTAATAATCAATCTATCTATAATTCTTCCGTTGATATTTAAACGGGCATTACACTAGTAACTAATAAACTACTAAAGCTGTGTCCAATGACGTCAAGACTAAAAAATAACACGTTTTTCATCGTCTGTCCATAGCCACTTCGAGTTCTCATGTGGTATATGATACCCTACCATAAGAAAGAATTAAATTGAAATAAGATCATTCGATTGTGTAAACCATAAAATTTTATTATGTTATATATACACGCAAACATAAAGGTAAAGCTTGGTCCAGTAAATAAAATATCATATCTATTTAATATGAAAAGTCTTGCACTTTTCTTCTCGCTTGGCGACGTGTTTTAGCGATTTGGAGATTTTCTCGAGTTTTTCGTCTTTTCTCTTTAGATTCTGTAAAAAAATATCTCTTATCTTAGGGACACGCGTTTCGGCTTCACAGCGGTGTAAAAGACCCTTTAAAATGCATTCTGCGCATGCGCAGGCGCATTCTCGGAAGACATAGGCAGAAGATATGCGCAGATGATATACACAGAACATCTGCGCAGAATACATTCGCAGAACTCATGCGCAGAAAGAATGTGCAGAGGTCATGCGCAGAAGGCTTCCCTGAAGTCTAAAAATACTCCATCTACTCCTGTTCCTTTGTCCGCTGCTTTCACAATATCATGTGTTAGAAGAGCTAACTGTTTCTCGCATGACCTGTCTCTCCGGAAACCAAGCTGGTTTCTATTCAGAGCACGTTTACTTTCGAGGAGTCACATTATTGAGCTACCGATAACGTGATCAAAAACCTTACAGAAGATTGATATCAATGAAATGGGGCTGTAGTTGTCCATTTTTTATTTACTTTCCGTTTTTGTACAGGTGTAACATGGGCCGTTTTCCATATCAAACGAGATACTCCCTCATCTAGAGATTTTGTGAGTACGATCTAAAGGTATGGAGCTAATTCGTTCGCTAGCGAATTTATAATGAAAGCTGGTATGTCTTCCGGCCCTGGCGATTTTCTTTTATGGACCTGATTTAGCAAATTAACGATACCGCTTTCAGATATTTCTATGTCGCTCATATTTAAATCTATACGAGTTGGGAAATCAATGAAATGACCGCTGTCGATTGTGAAGCAATTTTCGAAGTACCGATTTAACATACTGAGCTTAATAAGAGAGTCGCGTAATCTTTCACCGTTGTCTGTAAGTAGATGAGATACTGTGGACTGACCTCGAACTTCTCGCACGTACGGCCAAAATTCTTTCGAGATCCTTGCGATCACGAACAGGCTTGGTTGGGACAAAGATTTTAGCCCTTCGCTAATGATTCGCAAAATTTCCGTCCAAGAATCATCTACGCTAATATTATTCGCAGAATTGATAAACGTCGTTATTTGATTTGTAACACAAGTTTTTAAACCTGGGAGATCCTCTTCACCGAAGGTACAGACTAATCACGTTGGTTTATCTAATGTTGCAGGGGAATATGTTAAATCGGCAGTTACTATTTTATGATCACCTATGCCATCGTCGATATGCAGGTTTCTAGTCGATAGCGGGTGGGTCGTGGCTAGCAGGTCTAATATGTTTCCGTTTCCGTAGTTGTCGTATCGCGTCGGTATTTTGACAATTTGTTCTAGCGAGTTTAGGGTAAACGCTTCAATCAATTCACGACAAACTTCTCTATATTTTCCGCCACTAACTTAGGTTACGGATTCCCGATCGATCGATGGAAGATTAAAATCTCCTCCAAGAATGATTACTGGATCGTTCTTTCTCCTGGCAATCAACTGCAATGTACAACTGAGTTCTCTAATATTCTCGAATCCTGAGTCAGGTGAGCGGTAAAATGAGTAAAAAATAACTTTGTAGTTTCTCGTACGAACCGAGCTCCATATCATTTCGCAGTGTTCGCTGACGTTAAACTCATCTAGTTGGCTTGATATACTGTTTCTGACGGCGATAAAAACTCCACCTCCGACTCTTTTCCTCCTATCTTTGCGATACATCAAGTAATCTGGCGGAAAAATCTAATTATATTTAATGTCGTGTTACAGACAGCTCTCTGTTCCCGATACGTCTGCACAATGGCTTTTAACTGACTTGTAAGTGACGAATATCAGCTTCGTCCCATCGAATGCTTCGGCAGTTCATAATAATGATTTCTATTGTTTTTTCTACGGATATTTTCGTTTCGATTTCCTTACTGCCACTGTTATCAGTCTTATTGTTAGTTCTCTTACTAGCGATATTCCCTGTCACTTGATCTACCGATTTCATTTTTCATTTCTCCATACGTAGTATGGGGAAAGTATTGTGTTCATGAAAAAAATCGACTAGGAGATTTCAACGGAAATACACGTTTTGAGGTCCCTAGAACATTAGACTATTTTCGGAATGATGTCTGTGTGTGTATGTGATTATGGGCGCTCTAACTGAAAAAGTACTTGCCATATCGTTACCAAATTTCATATATAACACTTTAGCATGAGCACAAAGATGTGATTAGTTTTTCGACAATAACGATTAACCGGAAGTCGAGGTTTATTGTAAACCCGATTCGGTTTTTGCGATATTTCTCCGTTAAAACATCATTACTGAATATACAATTCTATACAAATGTTATAGAGAATGTAATTTCCTACCACTTTTATTTGAAACAATTTTCCATAGTAGTCATTGTTTAGGAATTATTTATAAATAATCGGTTTTTTCGGTTTCAGTCAAATATCTCCTTAAAAACGTCGTTGTTGGTAATTTTCGTGAGGACCAAAGGTGTAGAGAATAGTCTTTCTTCCAGGTTTTGTTTGAAAAAAATTTTTGTAGAACCCTCCATTTCGGAGATATACAACCTTTTCGTAATTTCCAGTATACAGCGCCACCACCATGTAGCGGTGAATTCTGTAAACATATTCAAAATATACCTGATTTACGTCAATAAGGACGGCTGTATTCTTTTACTATACGAAATAATAATTTTGCATCATAATGCTATTCATAATAATTTAAATATCTATACCGTAAATATGGAGAAAGTCATGTGTTGGCCAGATCAGATTTTTCTGCTTCTCGATCTATCGCTGTTCTTGGAATCCCTAAAGTTTATACACTACCCTAGCCAAAAACGAGAAAATTACACTGAGCCGGGCCGAATTATATAATCAGAATAATATCAGTGAGAGTGCCGCATTTAATGAACTAGCGGGCCCCGTGTTTGAGATACCCGCTTTAGCCAATTTATGTAGCTCTCCTTCAATGTTTTCGAAGACATTTTTGAGGTAAACTTTTAGTTTTCCATCTGAAAATGTCCCATTTAAATTGAGGCTTGAAATGCTTGTAAGGGAAAAATTTAATTGAGCGGCAAATAATTTCACCTGTCTTATTGAAAATCCTTTCATATCCCGATAATATTTCATCTGAGAGATTAATATTAAATTAATGAGAAAAATTAGTTATAAAAAATTAAGTCCTTAATACAGCGAACTTTAAAATAAAATAAAAATAAATCGCCGTGTAATACAGACAGTCCCCGACTTACGACGCTCCGGACTTACACGACTTTTACTAATTAAGGAACGTGCTCTATACATTAGGCGCCACTCCACAGTTACGATGTACGTACTGCACTCTTTCCTAACTTGTAGCTTTACACAAGAGAAATTTTAAGCTGTAAAACTTACGCATCTAAATTTGCTACCATTTCAGTTGATTGCAAATATTAGAAAAAAAATGGAAATTAGATAAGTCCTAAATATCTAAAAATATTCCTGTTTTTTAATTATTTCTAGCAATTATTCATTATAATTGTACAAAGAAGCTACGGAGCAGCGATGTTTGTTGGCGAATCATCGATAGTGCATATAATATAGATTGTATTGTATAGATTGTAAATTTTTCAGTTACATTCCTTTCCTCTTATATCCTTCTGCTTTAAAATGTAGTTACATTCCTTTTGAAAATATCTCACCCAATAGGAGTTAGTAAAATAAAAGAGATAAGATTCGTTAATTGGCGACCATGCTTCCTTAATGCTTCGTGATAGGAAAAACTCCCGACGATTGCTTATATATCTTTTTGAAAGTATTCCGATACCAAATATAAATGCTGATTACATAAAAGAAATCATCAGCTCCACGTTTCCTTAAAAAAATTTTATCAGTCTTGAGAATCGCTTAAAAGGTTTTATGATAAGCGATAAAACGTTTTCGCTGTTATAATATAAGGCATTCGATGCGGTTAATTGTTGTCGAGGCCTAAGCATAAACAATTCGAAGTTATCTTGGGTTTGCGTTTATCTCGGCAGTGATATTTATCCGTATCAGATCCCCAACAGCACTCGGTGGATATTCGTAAGCAATCTGTGAAAGTATGACAAATAAATTTCATCGAACACGCTTATTTCACCCTGAGTTAGACACCCTAAATAAACAATAACAAGTTAGGAAAGTGTATAACGTATCACAAATGGGCGCGTTTCGTGCCATGGAGTATTAGAAATAAATTATATATCTGTACGTGAGGGAAATTGCGTTTAAAGTTCTTATATTCTTCAAAAATAATCCAATTTCTTCCTATTTAATAATATTGCACGCACGTGTAAGGAAATTAAACGTTTGTTTGTGAGATTGTTTATGATAGCAACAATGAAGAAGTAACCATGCAAGAAAGAAGTTCAACTCGAATTAAGACATTCTCATTTGATTTTCTTGATAACGGCTACTCCTACGACAAAAATGTATAGGAAATAAAATAGTCTGCTTTACAAGTTCTACAACTTTTATTTGAAAAATATTTTGATATGAGGAATACTTTACGAGATATGACGAAAATTTAATTTTTTGTCACCAGGAAAGTGGTACCCCTGATTAGCGTACGTGATTCATTTATGCAATTTTTTTCTTATATTTTATTGTAAGTCCTTAATATCAAATTTCATGAAAATCCGTTATGTAGAAGCAGAGAACGAACATGCGGACGGACAGACAGACGGACGGACGGACAGACCGACGATAATAGGCGCTCACGCTGGAAGCGAAACGCGCCTAAAAATGAAACATCTACGGGAATATGCATTAAAAATGAAGGGTGTAAAGCATATTTCAGATCAGTATATTAAATGCGATAGTATGGTACAAAGTGGAGATCTGCATATCCGCAATTTATTCGAACTGACCCGTGGTTATCCGCACGAAAAGTTGCGGTTCGGACTCGGATATATAGCCTGCGGGTGCGGATACGAAATTCAATAGCAGTGCTAAACTCAAAATTCATTGTCTTGAGTATGATAAAAAATAATGACTTTGGTTGAAACATTCTCCCACCCCGTCCAATCCGATAGACATAAAGGCTTTGGGTCTCTTTCGACCATGCCCCTTACCTTCATACATTCTATGCATTAAGAGATGGTCATTTATTTGTTCTGCTGAGAGTAATTCTCTTTTGAATTTTTGGGTTTTGTTTAGTAGATATCGCTCCAGATAATTGTTGCCCGCGAATACTATTTCTGCTTGCGGGTCGGACATTTTATTCGTGTAGGTCGTATTGGGTCTGGTAATTTAGAAATTTTTGCGTGTACGTTTCGTATACTGATCTGCGGCCTGCTGGTACGACAAGCAATGCTACTTTGCACACTAAAGCTTGTATTTTTTGGATAAAAAATGAATTTTCTTAGATAAGGTGTAAACTAGTGGCATTCTAATAAAAATTCTGGTATTTCACACCTCTTTCTTGGCAGGTGACTCAAAAATCATTTGACGTCCCTGATCTATGCATTACTTGCAAGTGACTAAACATTGGATATCGCCGAGCAGACTATACTCTTGGTGTAAACCCCTTGTTGTTTCATTGTAAATAATTTTTACATAGCGATGAATAAATTAACATTCACTTCGAAAATATCTTAACAAGCATTTGCGGAAGGGGCGCTGGAGTGCTATCTCGCCCGGGGCGCTAAAATTCCTCGGGCCGCCCCTGTTGACGGCTATACATGAATGAATTATTAACATAAAATCGAGACACTCCCCATCCTCCCTCATTCGTTCTCTCTACCTCTCTTTCTCTCCATCTCTCTCCTTCTCACTCTCCAAAATTCAGATCATCTCGTTTTAAAACTAGAACTACCGCTATAGATAGACTAGCGTTATCTTCTGCGGCATTTGACTAACGAGGTTTTAAATAACAAACTTAAATAAACACGTAAAAGGATATTTTGTAACTTATACTTTTTATGGTTCTGGAATTTGAACTCGTTTGTTCATTGACACACAAAACAAAAATATAACTTCAATTCGCATGCTGGCTGTAACGCTAGTGCGAACGTCAGCCACGATTTGTTTTTCGGAATGCAGCCGTTTACAATAACTCACTTTTTTGTCCCACATTGCTTGGCACGTATTGATTCACTTTATCTGCAGAATTTCAGAAAATTAAACAAAGAATTTCTTTAAAAAGATTGGTATAGCCATTTCCTCCTTAAGCGGTAAGTCATTTACAGTACTATTAAAGGTAACTTCTTTTTTATGAAATGATTTCGGTAAATCGCCTATGATGACAGTTGCTAGTACACGAAATGCTGATCTGATTTTAACACATATATATAGAATATTAAGGAAAATGGATCGTCGATTTCATTCTCGCCAAAGAGTGGGATCAATAATAATTCTTTATGTGCGAAACAATAAATACAGTGCAGTAGTGGACCACAATAAAATAAAAACAATTTCATTTCAAAATATATATTTAGTTAAAGGACCCAAATATTAGTAAAACAATAACTACTATTCTGACCTGAAATCCTCAACTGTGGATCTAAAACTGTAGATTCTGGATGAATGGAAGCTTAACAAGTATCTCCTGATGCTGGTTGTGAGAATATTAGGTATTCAAAGTATAATAAATTATGCTTAAATACGCTTTACGTAGAAATATCATGGAAAATAAGCCCCAGGTATAATTTATCAAATTTTATTACATCGTTCTTACAGGGTATTTCGCAGAATATTCTATGACACCGCTACATTAACGCTGAAAGAAAAGGTTCCGTTGACTGAGATCTGTGTACCGGTTGCCTTTTGGCACGTCTTGTCTACCTCTGTATACCCCGGTTTACAGAAGCAATTGAGGACACCGTCGGTCCCTTTTCTGCATTCCATGGTAACTGGATCTGGACAGTCTTCGTCCTTAGTGCAAGAATCTTCAGGTACTGAAAATGAAAATGGAGTTACATACCTTGATTGGATTATATTTACAAAATTTAAATACATTTCTAGGTCATTATCAAGCTTAATAAAACGATTAAGTTGCATTTGGTTTCTCAGAAATAATTATCACCGATTACACTCGAGAATAAATTTTAAATATTTTCAAAAGTATTTATTAAATAGCGATAAGTAAATTTCATGGTTAGCTGTATCTATGGATAACAAAATATCTATGAGTGATTAATACCACCCTTGGAAGCGTACGAACCGCTATCCACAATTAGAAAGTTTATTAAGCCGCGGAAACAGTGGTATCACCTACTTTTTTATTATGAAAAAAACAATTAAAATGAGGAAAGTGAATATGTTGCGAAAAATGACAAAATTCCAGTTGAATTCAACCCGAACACAGGACATTTACAACCGAGCGTTCTACCAACTATGCCACCGCAGCTCGTTGAAAGTTGAGTTACTGTGTTTATTACTGGAACAGTGGCTCGGGAAATATTAACTTCTTTTTATTAATAAAATAAAAACGGCTTGACATTGACCCTTATATACACCTATGTACAGTAAATGTCGTTTAATACGTATTTGAGGGGACCGACTCATAGCTTCGTTATAAGCGTGACTACGTTATATACGAGAAACATGGTTTTTGGCCTATACATCCCATATAACACACAGTCACATACAGTAAAAGCTGTGCTATCCGGTTATTTAGAACCGGCCAGCATTAGATACCGGCAATTACACAACTTCCAATTTAAAATTTCTTAAAATATAAGATGTATATATTACGTATTTACTCCGTATACTTCTGTGGCTGCCGAGTAAGCATGGCCTTTTTGGTTACGTAAGCCATTTGCATTGTCTAGATGTTTTGGTGTACTTCTACAATTTCCATTTTTTCGCTTTTTATTATTTAAAAAATTACCCATACATTGAATATGGCATCAAAATAAATACCTAAAAGCAGGGAACGGGAGGTTGTTTTAACGCTAACGCAGAAGCTGGAACTGATCAAACGAATTGAAAAAGGAAAAAATAGAGCAGCCATAGCGAAAGAATTCAACATAGGATCTTCCACGCTCTACGATATCAAGGCTCATAAGGCTAAATTAAGGAAATTTGTATCATCTTCTGAGACGAGTAAATCAATTAATAAACATCATACGCTTCATAAGCCAAAAATTGAGGAACTGGATAAAATATTATATGACTGGTTTTCACAGAAATGTTCAGAAGAATTAAATAATTTCGTCCTTTTCTAATAGAGTAAATAAAGATAGATAATAAAGATAAATAAGAAAGATATAATCCAATAAATTCAATTTTGGGAACAGGTTCACTGCCGTAATCCCCAAACTTCCCGGACGCCCTAAACTTTTCAATAGTCTTTTGTTTTGCATGTAAGCGTATCAACGTATTAAATAAGAATGGGTAAATAGTGTCTATATCTAACTACGTGTGGAAGAATTAAAATGGAAAATGCATAGTTATGTTAGGGGAGTACGATAGTGAACCTAAGCCCAGTTTTGTTTGGTTATTTCTAAATTTGCGATGTCAAATAAAAAAACGCTCCCCTAACCGGCTATTTCTCCTAATCGGCAGTCCACAACCCCCTAGATAGCCGAATAACACAGCTTTTACTGTATTTGCAGTGAGTCGACTTCAATGCCGTAGTTACATATGCAAAGAGATGCTTATCAACTTCGCGGCATGTAAAATGTTCGCCTGCTATTACATACGATTTTTAAATGGTCAATTAATATTATTATTATGGTCATTAATTTATATAAACATGTCACATTTTTAATATCAATTTCAAAACAAAGGGAGCGTGGAAATTCGTATGGAAGGGGTAGATGGAGGAAGGGGACCTCTACGAACAAGTGCGCGGTAAACGGGCGGAAACTATTCATTACTTATCGCCCTGCTCGCCAAAATTCGTTATATATGGGGCATTTTTTGCCACGGGAGCAAAGATTTGTTCGTTACAGTCGAGAATTCGTAAAATTCGTGTTCGTTACATCCGAGAAATTTAACCAATGCCCTTATGGAGAAGTTCAAGGGACCGAGACATTTCTTCGTTATAGCCGAGATTTCGTTTTAGGCGTGATCGTTTTAAACGAGTTTTACTGTACGTTCATCGGATGTCATGAACATTGTATCTACAAAGATTCAGCAAAATCTGTTGGGGCCAGTAGTGCATTGCCCTTAGCGACGTATTTAATGTACATTTAGAGGAAACATAAAGATATCTCTAAATATATCGGCTTTATGAAAAAATGTTTCAAATAAAACTTATAGGAACTTTTATTCTCTACAACGTTCACATGGACAACAATTTACGAAAATTGAATTTTAAAGGTTATTTTCGGGAAAAAAAGAGAAATCTAAATATCTATTAAACTATCGGTTTTACGAAAAACTTTCAAACAAATTTCATTCTCTACAACATTTATAATATCACTATTAATGAAAATTGTGTTTTAAAGGAGATATTAAAAAAATCTGATGTGCCCAACACATGACTTTCTCTATATTTGGGGTATAGGTATTTAAATTATTATGAAGAGCATTATAAGGCAAAATTATTATTTTGTATTGTAAAAGAACACAGTCGTCCTTATTCCCGTAAATTATATTTTCAATATGTTTACAGAATTCACTGCTAGATGGTGGCGCTCTATACTGGAAATTACGAAAAAGTTGAATACCTGTTACTGGCTATGGAGCCTAGACGGTAGAGCGAAAATGAATGAAATCTCGTACTTGGGCATCTTATCATACTGAGCAGAGTATACATAGAAATGGTTGACATAGCTCAGTAATTAAGAATAGTTAATTTTTAACAACAATCCGATTTTCTCAAAAACGGCTCTAACGATTTTGATCAAATTTCGTACAGTTACTTGAGTTTACGTCTCAAATAGTCCTGTATAGTTCATATTTCTCAAAAAATGAATATAAGGCTAGTTTAGTCTAGGCAACTTTAACAACAATTCGATTTTCTCAAAAACGGCTCTAACGTTTTTGATCAAATTTCGTAGTTACTTGAGTATACATCTACAATAATACTACGTATTTCATTTTTCTCAATGAATGAATATAAAGCTAGTTCATTCTTGGGCAACTTTAACAAAAATTGGATTTTCTAAAAACAGGCTCATACGATTTTCATTTTCCAAAGATAACTAAACGACGCATTAGTACCCATATATGAGAAAGTTTGGACAATGTATGTTGTACCGATTTTTACTTTCTCATACGAAGTATCGAGAAAGTATTGTTATCGCGAAAAAATTCGACCTCGAGATTTTTACGGAAATATACTTTTTAGGTATCGCTGAATCCGAAAAAGTGGTTTTCGCAATGCAGTCTGTCTGTCTGTTACTGGCTCTGAAGCCTAGACGGTAGAGCGAATATGAATGAAATCTCGTACTTAGGCATTTTATCATACTGAGCAGAGTATACGTAGAAATGGTTGACATTGCTCAGTAATTAAGAGTGGTTTATTCTAGGCAACTTTAACAACAATCGATTTTCTCAAAAACGGCTCAAACGATTTTCATTAAATTTCGTACAGTTACTTGAGTTTACATATTCAATTATACTAGGTAGTTCATATTTCTCAAAAAGTGATTATGAGGCTAGTTTATTCTAGTCAACTTTAACAAAAATTGGATTTTCTAAAAACAGGCTCATACGATTTTCATTTTCTAAAGATAACTAAACGACGCATTAGTATATGAGAAAGTTTGTACAATATGTTGCACCGATTTTTTGATAAGATTTCGCAGAAGAGGGCCTCTATATCATTTAAAAATTTAGTAAATTAAATTGTTCATCTGACTTAAAAACATTTATGAGCTTCAAGTCAATGTATAACGAGATAAATATTTATTATCGTCACCGTAGTGTTTGGTATTGTTAACGTGGTGTTATTTAAACTTCAATTTCTAATCTAAATATCGTGAATTTGTTTCATAATTGAAGCTATCTAAAGATCCCAGTCTATCAAAATACATGGTGCACTCGAGTAAAGTAGTTTCTATGTCATCATAAGAATTCGAACTTGCCTTTCAAACAGGACCTATGGTCGCTGGATACTGTGTAACCGGCATTACACTGGCACTTCTTATCCATACATCCTGCATTTGTGGGGCACTGTATAGTATCGTCACATACATCGCCAATGCTCACATCTAGAAAAGAAACATAAATCTATACATATCTCAATTACACACATTTTAATATAAGCGTTGTTAGATTGTAAGACGTTTAAATGGTAAAAAGAACCGATATGTTCAACTGCAATATGGACTCATTTATTATTATTTATTGTAAGTAATTTTCGATAGCTTGTGAAAGTTTTTTTTATTTTTGGCTCACGTAACTCCCATAAAAATACGCGTATGTTTCTTGCCTTTGTGCGTGGAAGTTAGATATATTATGTGCGGGTTAACTAAAAAACTACTAATCGGGTCACTGCAGAAAAATTATTAAAGATTAGTATTAGTAATTCAATATCTGAAATGCTTTTAGTTGCTTCTAGTCAAACGGAAG
Organism: Uropetala carovei; assembly: GCA_036926305.1. Taxonomy (NCBI): domain Eukaryota; kingdom Metazoa; phylum Arthropoda; class Insecta; order Odonata; family Petaluridae; genus Uropetala; species Uropetala carovei. The sequence goes on along the minus strand of JAXCHB010000001.1, from coordinate 13,000,039 downwards.
TGCAGGATTATTCTTGCTCCTTTTCAGTGTCATACAAATTTCTCCTTTAGAAGGTAATTTGAGTAAATATTTTTAAATAGCCTAGTTCTAGGCAATTTAATTATCTAAAGGTATTGCTTGAAACAAGCGTGAGGCTACGTTTCATTATTGCATAGCAAGAAACGTCATAATTGGGATAAACCTCTTAGTTAGCGATAAATGATGATATGTAGGTGACTGACGTATCTCCGAATCCGACGATTTGTTTCATAATATAATGAATGCTATTTCAGCGTATTTCTTAGTACTCTTATTCCAAAGTCGAAATGTGAAAATTAGTGTAGTTTTCTGCAGAAAATTCGGGTGAGGCTGTCTCTGCATTTTACTCTTCATTAAAAATTTCCCATGTGCTCACAAATTGCATCGATTGGAATTTGCGTATACTTCTCTACATATTCCATTCCGCGTTAAACCCGGTGACACATCTTATATAATCAACATTTGAAGGTGCCATCGGTAAATATAAATAAATTAATTCAAACTACAAAATTGATTGATAGACCTGTTACGACTCCGAAGCGATGTGGCGATGCCCCCGATTTAAGTAATATCTTACAATTAGTCAACATAAGAACTCATAGTTACTTTTCAAACAGGACTTTTTGTCGGCGGATCCTGCATACCCGGGTTCACATATGCACCTCTTGTCGGTATCACCCATACATACTGCATTTGTGGGGCAGGATGTAGAATTACTGTCGCAATAACGATTTTGATCAAATTTCGTACAGTTACTTGAGTTTACGTCTCCAATAATACTGTATAGTTCATATTTCTCAAAAAATGAATATAAGTCTAGTTTATTCTACGCAACTTTAACAATAATTCGATTTTCTCAAAAACGGATCTAACGATTTTGATCAAATTTCGTACAGTTACTTGAGTATACATCTACAATAATAGGTACTACGTATTTAATTTTTCTCACTGAATGAATATAAAGCTAGTTTATTCTTGGACAACTTTAACAAAAATTGGATTTTCTAAAACCGATTTTTTAGGCGCGGTTCGCTTTCAGCGTGAGCACCTATTATCGTCGGTCGGTCCGTCTGTCCGTCCGTCCGTCCGCATGTTCGTTCTCGGCTTCTACCTAACCCATTTTCATGAAATTTGATATTAAGGACTTACAATCAAATATAAGAAGAAAATATCAAAAATGAATCTCGTACGCCGATCACGGGTACCACTTTACTGGTGACAAATAATGAAATTTCCGTCATATCTCGTAAAGTATTGCTCATATCAAAATATTTTTCAAATAAAAGTTGTAGAACTGATAAAGCAGAGTATTTCCTTTCCTATATATTTTTATGGTAGGAATAGCCGTTTTCGATAAAATTAAACACAAACATTTTAAATGGAGTTGAACTTGGAAAATTTCTTGCTTGGTAACTTCATTGTTACTAACATAAACAGTCTCCCAAACAAACGTTTAATTTCCTTACGTGTGCATGCAATATTTTTAAATAGGGAGAAATGGATTATTTATTATGAAGAAAAGAACTTTAAAACGCTATTTCCTTTACGTACAGGTATATCATTTCTTTCTAATACTCCATTGCACGAAACGCGCCCATTTGTTATCGTTGTACACTTTCCTAACTTGTTTTGTAAACATATCTTAATGTGTTAAACGTTAACAACTACAATTGTAATCAGATGTAGATGGACCTTCCTCAATCCTGTTGACTTTTTTGAAGAAATCTGTTAATTTATGCTGATTAAAGGTCCTATTGGGTTGACGTTGCATAACGTCGTACTTCATTTCTCTTATAACGTTAAAATAGTTTTAGAATTTCTCATCACAATCATCAAATTTTATAGTGTGACTTTACGTGAATGTCATGGAATTAACGGGTAACAAAATTTAACCATAAACGATATGATTAATATATACGATGTGGCCAATACAAGACCTTCTCCATATAGGGCTATGAACATGATTGCTCTAGACATTAGCGGCCTCAGAAATAATTATCAGTGATTACACTCGTCAATAATTTTATATCATTTTGAATAGCATATTTTTAAAGAAATAAAGAAAATTTCTAGATTATTCTGTGGTTAATAAAAGTCGATGCGCAGTTATAATGACCCTTGGCATCGTACGCAACGCTATCAACAATTAAAAAATTTTATCATAGCAGCGGAAACAATGGTATCAGTTAGCGACGTATTTAACAAATATAGAAGAAAAATAAAATATCACTTAAACTATTGGTTTGATGAAAATATGTATATTACAAATAAAGCTTGTAGAAATTTACATTATGTACAACTTCTGTAATTACAACTATTTATGACGATTGAGTCTGAAAGGAGATATTATGAAAAAACAGAAACACTTTTAGAATAATATTCACTTCCGGTGGATCAGTTTCAGCCAAAACCTTATCAAATCTTTATTTACTATTAACCATAGGGTTCGTAGTTAATATTTTTTTCTATATTTACTAATAAAAATCCTAAGTATAAAGTTTTGTGCTGATTCGATGATTACTTTTTTATTTATATCGCCCACAATAATGTCACCACGTACGCCCAGACACACACACAGACATCATCGATAAAATAGTCAAAACGTGTTCTAGGGATTCAAAACGAGCATTTCTCTGGAAATCTGTTTTTCATGAAAACAATACTTTCTCTATACTAAGTATGTGGAGAAAGTAAAAATAAACCTCCATTAATTCATGATCAGCATTAGCAGAAAATACCCTCTTAAATATTTTAAAACTTAACAAATTAAATCTCTACATCTGACTCGAAACACTTATGACCGCATTGTCAATGTGTAATGGGACATTTATTCTTGTTGTCACAATAGTATTGCTTTTCGCTAACGTGGTTTTATTCAAACTTCAAATTCGATTCCAATTATCGTGAATTTTTTTCATAAGTGACGCGAACTAACAATCCCAGAGATTCAATGAGCACGATGCATTACAATTAAGTAATTTATTAGTCATCATAATAATTCACACTTACTTTTTAAGCAGGTCAATTTATCGGTGGATCCTGTATACCCGACTTTGCATGTACACTTTGAGGGTGTACCGATACATTCTGCATTTTCTGGACAATGGTCAGTATAGGGGGTACATGGATCGTCAACGTTCACATCTAGAAGAGAAGCATACATTTTACCGATATATAAATTTGGTACATTTTTGTAGGAGTATGGTTAGCTTATAAAATTTCGTATTAGAGTAAAACATTGTAGAGTACACCTCCAATTATTATTTTTTTAAAATATATTCGACAAATTGAAAATATAGTGGTAAGACTTATAAGGATATGTTTGTTTACAAACATACCTATATCAATGAAAAAATTCGAGATTATAAAAAAATTGTAGATGTTGGTTTCCGAAAATACTTTTGCTTTTCATTTTATTGTGTGTGAACGGATTGTTATTCGAAGGAATATGTTTGTCCCTCGCTTGCTGTTTTTCGATTACGCATTGCAATGAAGTTTTCATTTCGATCTGTAATAGTTTGTAGGTTATTCTGATAGACCTTAGTCTTCTGAAAAACCAGGAGAATAGAATATGCGTTACTTAATTTTAATGCATAAACAAAACTGAATACAAAGAATTCAAATGAAATATAGCAGAAAGAATACGTTTTTTTTGTAAACATTAAACATTACTTAATGTTTTAAACGTTAACAACTACAATTGTAATCAGATGTAGATGGGCTCTCCTCAATCGTATTGACTTTTTTGAAGAAATCTGAAATTTTCTGTTGATTAAAGGTCCTATTGGATTGACGTTGCATAACGTCGTACTTTATTTCTCTTATAACATTAAAATTGTTTAAAATTCAAAGTTTTTTTTTGTACTATTACTTTGTATTACTTTGTATTGTGTGTCGTGTCTTTCGGTCTCGTGATGGTTGGCTGCATTACCGCAGGCTCTGCCAACGTGATGAACAGTTCCCAGTTCGAAAAGACTCTTCCCCGGGACGCACACGTTTTACGGAGCTCCTCTCCTGTGAATCCTATCTTGTGAAAAACCGTTATGTATTAAAACCGTCATAAGTTTGTTCGTAATAAGTGCAAAATCATAAGTTCTATAATTGTGTTGAACAAGTTCCCTTTCCTCGAGTCTCAACACATCGAAGCCGAGCAGGATGAAGTGTGATTTGAAAACAACACGTACTCATCTTTACAGTTAGCATCATTAATGTCAATTGTGCATTTCTTTGTTACTGTACTGTCAATGTTAATTGTATTTCTTGTGCTATGATGTTCTCAATCCTATTCCTGTATTTCATATAAGTACCTCATGTTGTGTTATTAGTTCCATCTTTCGGTTGAACGATCCTGTGATTTTGAATACAGCGCCACGATTTCAGTTTATACAGTCCACTAATTCCCTAAAAACAAACAAAAATAGTTTTCGAATTTCTCGTCAGAATTATCAAATTTCATGATGTGACTTTACGTGAATGTGATAGAATTGACGGATTGTTTTTCGAAGGAATATGTTTGTCCCTCGCTTGTACATTTTCGATTACGCATTGCAATGAAGTTTTCATTTCGATCTGTAATAGTTTGTAGGTTATTCTGATAGACATTAATCTTCTGATAAACCAGGAGAGTAGAATATGCGTTACTTTAATTTTAATGCATAATCAAAATTTAATACAAAGAAGTCATATCAAATATAGCATAAAGAATACGTTTTTTTTGTAACCATTAAACATTACTGAATGTGTTAAACGTTAACAACTACAATTGTAATCAGATGTAGATGGGGCCTGCTCAATCGTATTGACTTTTTTGAAGAAATCTGAAATTTTCTGTTGATTAAAAGTCCAATTGGATTGACGTTGCATAACGTCGTACTTCATTTCTCTTATAACGTGAAAATAGTTTTCGAATTTCTCATCAGAATCAACAAATTTCATAATGTGACTTTAGGGGAATGTGATGGAATTAACGGGTAACAAAATTTAACCAAAAACGATACTATTAATATATATGATTTGGCCAATACAAAACCTCCATACAGGGCAATGAACATGATTGCTCTAGACAGTAGTGTCCTCAGAAATAATTATCTCTGATTACACTCGTCAATAATTTTATGTCATTTGAATGGCATATTTTTAAAGAAATAAAGAAAATTTCTAGATTATTCTGTGGTTCATAAAAGTCGATGCGCAGCTATAATGACCCTTGGCATCGTACGCAACGCTTTCAACAATTAAAAAATTTTATCATAGCACCGGAAACAATGGTACCACTTAGAGATATATTTAAAAAATTTAGAAGAAAAATAAAATATCAATTAAACTATCGGTTTGATGAAAATATGTATATTTCAAACAAAGCTTGTAGTAATTTACATGATGTACAACTTTTGTAATTACAGCTATTTATGACGATTGAGTCTGAAAGAAGATATTGAGAAAAAACGGAAAAACACTTACAAGGAGAGGCTACGGAGTGTGACTCTCAGATTGGATTCATCTTCCGCCAGTGGAAAGTTTAGGTAAAAAAAAATTCCATTTCGGATTTAGGGGCCAACGCCTTTTAATTTAAGGGAAATAAGTAATTAAGAAGTAAAAACATTGGCCAGTTTAAATAAATCCTAGTAACTTTGCTCTTTCGTTCGCTAGTGACCTTAGCCTAGGGAATAATGAGTAGGACTTTCGATGCAAGGTTCAAGAACAGCGTTGTTTAAATTTTTTTCTCGTGTAAAATTTCATTTTTCGTGCTAGTTTTTCTCCAATTTTTGGGAAAATACTTATTCACCGCAATTTTTATTTTTTTCACGCAGGATAATTGTTTTTAATCACTAGACCACTATTTTCCCCCATTTTTCAGAAAATATTTATACACCGCTATTTGCGTATTTTATTCCCAACCTACTACCTCAAGAAAATTAGCCGCGTCAGTCCATCACTACATTGACACTCTCCGTACACATTGGCGTATTCTTTAAGCTGTGATATTCCGCCGTAATTGCACTTCCACCCTTTACATCTACTTTGCGTTTCCCACGCATTCCTTTGGATGGTAATCGTCGAAAAAAACGATAATATAAATATTCATGGCAATAGGGGCAGCATATAAATAGCTGCGAGCGGCGCGAATTATTTCTTAATGTAAATGAAGTTTCGTTCACAGACGAAAATAAAATAAATCGCTGCAACTGTGGCAAGCGTTCATTTATATGTTGCTGCTGGTGCCATGAATGTTTATGTTTTCAGTGTTTCTTCGACGATTATCATCCAAAGGAATGCGCTGGAAATTCATACTAATTTTGAAAGGTGGAGGGTGTCAATCCAGCGACGGGCAGATGCAGAGCGAGGAGCTCGCAAAAATTATTCTTCGTGGTCATAGCTTCCGATGCTATATTCCTGTACCAATAATAACTGATAAGATGGGTAACTTTATTATTATCCGCAAATATATTCTTAATCTTTAGCTCTCGCAATAATCTTCTTCATGCAGGAAAAATGATTAAAACTTGCGATAATAAATTCACGGGATTTTTGAGGGTGTAAGTTGGGAATAAAATACGCAGATAGAGGTGTATAAATATCTTCTGAAGAATGAAGGAAGATAGTGGTCTAGTGATAAGGAACAATTATCCTGCATGACATAATAAAAATTACGGTGAATAAATATTTTCCGAAAAATTGGAGAAAAACTGGCACAAAAAATGAAATTTTACACGAGAAAAAAAGTTAAACTACGCTGTACTTTAACTTTGCATCGAAAGTCCTACTCATTATCCCCTAGGCTACGGTCGCTAGTGAACGTAAGAGCAAAGTTACTAGGATTTATTAAGATTGGCCAATTTTTGTATTTGTAATTAATTACTTCTCTTAAACTAAAAGGCGTTGTCCCCTAATTCCGAAATGCTATTTTTTATTGACCTCAACTTTCCACTTGCAGAAGATGAATCAAATCTGAGAGTTACACTCCGTAGCCTCTCCTTGTTAGAATAAACATTCACTTCCGGTGGATCAGTTTCAGCCAAAACCTTTTCAAACCTTTATTTGCTATTAACCATAGGGTTCGTAGTTAATATTTTTTTCTTTATTTACTAATAAAAATCTTAATTATGAAGTTTTGTGCTGTTTAGATGATTAGTTTTTTATTTATGGCGTCCACACAAACATAATCGAGAAAAGAGTCGAAACGTGTTGTAGGGATTCAAAACGTGCATTTCTCTTGAAATCTGGAAATCGATATTTTCGTGAAAACAATACTTTCTCTATACTAAGTATATGGAGAAAGTAAAAATAAACCTCCATTAATTCATGATCAGCATTAGCAGAAAATACCCTCTTAAATCTTTTAAAACTTTACAAATTAAATCTCTACATCTGACTCGAAACACTTATGAGCGCATTCTCAATGTGTAATGGGATATTTATTCTTTTTGTCGCAGTAGTATTACTTTTCGCTAACGTGGTTTTATTCAAACTTCAAATTCGAGTCCAAATATCGTGAATTTGATTCATAAGTGACGCGAACTAACAATCCCGGAGATTGAATAAGAAAGATGCATTGCAATTAAGTAATTTATTAGTCATCATAATAATTCACACTTACTTTTTAAGCAGGTCGATTTATCGGTGGATTCTGTAAACCCGACTTTGCATGTGCACTTTGCCGTGGGTGTACCGGTACATTCTGCATTTGCTGGGCATGTATCAGTACCGGCGGTGCATGTATCGCCAACGTTCACATCTAGAGGAGAAGCATACATTTTACCGATATTTTAATTAAGTACATTTTTGTAGGAGTATCGTTAGCTTATAAAATTTCGCATTGTAGTAAAACATTGTAGAGTACACCTCCGATTATTATTTAAAAAAAATATATTCGACAATTTGAAAATATAGTGTTAAGACTTATAAGGATATTTTTGTTTACAAACATACCTATATCAATGAAAAACTTCAAGTTAATAAAAAAAATTGTAGATGTTGGTTTCCGAAAATACATTTGCTTTACAATTTATTGTTTGTGAACGGATTGTTATTCGAAGGAATATGTTTGTCCCTCGCTGGCACATTTTCGATTACGTATTGCAATGAAGTTTTCATTTCGATCCGTAGTAGTTTGAAGGTTATTCTGATAGACATTAGTCTTTTGATAAACCAGGAGAATAGAATATGCGTTACTTTAATTTTAATGCATAAACAAAATTGAATACAAGGAATTCAAATCAAATATAACTGAAAGAATACGTTTTTTAAGGCGCGGTTCGCTTACAACGTAAGCGCCTATTATCGTCCGTCCGTTCGTCCGTCCGGAGGTTCGTTCTCGGCTTCTACTCAACCGATTTTCATGAAAGTTGATATTAAGGACTTACAATAAAAAATAAGAAGAAAATCGCGGAAATGAATCTCTCACGCCAATCAGGGGTATCACTTTACAGGTGACAAAAAATTAAATTTTCGTCATATCTCGTAAAATATTGCTCATATCAAAATATTTTTCAAATAAAAGTTGGAGAACTGTTAAGGCAGAGTATTTCGTATCCTACACATTTTTATCATAGTACTAGCCGTTTTCGATAAAATTAAACAAAAACATCTTAAATGGAGTTGAACTTGGAAATTTTCTTGCATGGTTACTTCATTGTTGCTAACATAAAGTCTCCCAAGCAAACGTTAATTTCCTTACGTGTGCATGCAGCATTTTTAAATAGGAGGAAAATGGATTATTTATTATGAAGAAAAGAACTTTAAAACGCTGTTTCTCTTACGTACAGGTATATAATTTCTTTCTAATACTCCATTATACGAAACGCGCCCATTTGTGATACGTTGTACACTTTCATAACTTGTTTATGTTGAAGCTCTTGAACTAATTGTTGTAGAGAGTTGAAATTTCTGTGATTTGGAGTGTTTTTTGCGTCGAATTATGTCAATTAGGAAAAATTGATTCGAACCTGTCATTTTTGATCTAAACGTTCGAATTTAACGTCCCATAAGAAAACCACTGAAAATTTTGCAGTAATTCCATGGTTTGGATGTAATTCCGTTGAAATATCAAAATAGATTTTTGTCACAAGTACAATATTTTCTCTTATATTACATGTGGAAGTATGAGACAGCGAAATCGAAATGGAAAATATTAATTTCGACATACAAAATATAGAGATGGCTTGTTCCGCGAACGGAAAAAAATATAAGGATATTGTCTATGGTAGTTGTTGTAATCTGAGTACTAAACAGTCAATATCATATATGTACTTCATTTAAAATCGATTCATGAAGACACAGCGAACAAATCTCGTTAATAAAACCTAGCAATGCTAAGCAGTAATGCATTTCGTGAATAATTTCTCCTCTTATATATTCATTGCCGCCCAATATGTTATTTTTTGTTTTCTTATCATTAAATTATATTGTAGTTGACAATTTTAATATTTTATATTTATTTTTTTGAATTTAAAGTTTAGTAGCAGAAATACCCGGCGTACCCAAGGCCGTGTATTAATGTTCTCATACTCTGTGGTTGCCATGTGCGTCAAAGAGTATAAGGGACGTTTAATTCACCAACAGATGGTGTTTTTCAGAGGAGAACGTGCCACTTATTAAATTAACAAATGGTAATTTAAATGTTTAATAAAGTTGCAACATTTTTCGATCCCAAATCATTAAAAGTGACATTTTCTCATTTAAAGGCAAACTATTCTGGAATAAGATGATAGCGATTCGAAAAAGTGTGCTCAGATTTCTTATGTTAAATGTGAAAATCATTATATTCATCGATAATTAAATAATTACCATTATATCATGATGTAAAGTTGATAAAACAATCTAAATTTTAGAATACTTAAAGGGGAACAGAAATACTGCTCAAATTACAGAGGAGGAAAATAAAGGCGTCATGATACAATTAGGTGAGCTGCATGACTGTAGTAAGGCTTTAAATGGGATGTAAAATAGAAATATTGGTTAACTTCTCCAGCCATTAGCGCAGAGAGTTGTCATGTACAATACATATGCAAAATCAAAGCAGCACAAAGGGATTCTGTACATTATTACTTGAAAATCTACCGACTGAGGCAAAAAAATACAGAATGCCGCAGTTTCCGAAAAAACTCTCAGTAACTATTTATAAAGTTTGACGTTGTTACAACGATAATTTCGATGCTTAAAAGTTCGTTGCGAATAACGCTATTCTATCGTGGGTTTGAAGGCTTAATCGACGATAATTGAATCGTGGGCAACAATGAGAGTCACCTTAGCAACGCCCGGAAAGAGTACGAAAAATTCGCAAATGCCGTAAATGAAACCGTATTTGTGAAAACTTCCACAATATAACATGTGAACATCACAAGAATAACATATAATCGAGTTATAGCGGACGAATACAGCAAAAACGAAGAAAATCGGTCCTGTTTAGGTATTTTGATGAATGAAGGAAAAAATCTTTTACTCTAAAAAATCGATAGCGTAGCGTTACGCATGGGGCACTTAAGATTTAGAGAGATATATTGTCTTTAATGATATTTTGTGTGGCGTAGAATTCTCCAAAACAAACTGTTTTTAAAACTTCGTAAATAACTTAAATAATTAGACGTAGATATTCCACAAATTGTGATTTCCACAACTTTGTTAACTTAACATTACTACGTTGCTATCTACAACGAGTAAATAAACAAAGGTTAATTTTGCAATTACTACGTTGCTGTCTACAACCAGTAAATAAACAGAATTTAATTTAGCTGAGTAACGCATAAATAGTAAGTCTAAATTATGGAAAGAATTTAAAAACTTTACGTTGACTGAAAATATGAGAGATGAAACTGATAGTAATAATAGCAGCAATTGGACTGATTATTTGTTAAAAATAGGAAATGGAAGTATTGAAAAGGATTCTGATGGTTACATAGAGTTACCAATGGAATGTAAAAGCAGTGGTAATTTAATAGATGAAATATTCGGAAAGAAAATCGAAAAAGGTAAAGAAGAAGAACTATACGGAAAAGTTATATTAGCACCTACAAATGCTGATTGCTTAGAAATAAATAATGAAATATTAAATCGAGTGGTCATTGATGATGATGAAAGCGAAGTAGTATATACAAGTGCGGACGAGTTAGTTAATTGTAATGAAGAAGAAAGGCAAATTTTCCGGTTGAGTTTTTAAAATCACTCACACCACAAGGAATGCCACCAAATAAATTAAGATTAAGAGTTGGAGCTATGGTAATGCTACTAACAATAAGAATTATCAATGTAAAAAGGGGACTTTGTAATGGAACCCGCGTAATAGTTAAAAAGTTCTTGGTTTTTCTAGACGCATCGAGCCTCCTGGTGGTGATACCACGATACTAGTGTTTCTAATATTTTTCCAGTAAAGCTACGCAAACCCTTGATTTTCCTATCAATTAATGATTATCTAATTTTGCCCAATTAATCTCTCTTTTTTCAAAGCAAATTTTAATTTCATTAAAAATATCATTGCCTTTAGTAGAAATAAAATGATACAAATCTAGGAGCTCTTCAATTATATCCACATTTTCGTTAGTGTTCCGCACAAAAATATAGATATTACGTTTCTTCAGGGGCTAATGAAAAATATTTCAAAATACCCCTTAAATTATCTGTTTTATGAATAAATGTTTTTTTAAAAACATCTAGAAAATAATATCTGTGATCTTTATAAATACAAATATTTACGTAAATTTAGTATTAAAGGAGATATTTCGAAAAAGGAAAATCGATTAGAATAAACCTCCAGTTCCGGTTTAGCTGTTTCAGACTAAAACTCAGATCTTCATTTCCTAATAATTTTTTCGCCTGTCTGATTATTAGTGTTTGAGTTGGATCGCCGAAAAAATATTGTTTTAAACGCACTCACACACAAACAACGACATCGCGGAAATTCTGTAAACTTACCTCAAAACGTGTATTTACGCAAGCAAGCAAGGGCAGGGGACTACTGTGTATCTACGAGAGCGTGTTTCAAAGAAATCACGAATAAAACGATAAAGAAAATAAAGCCAAAGAAGAGAAGGAAACCCCTAGAAAGAGAAGAGATGCTTAAAAAGAGTATTAGTGTGAAAGCAGGTCAATTATTGTTATGGAAGAAGTACGTATAGTGAAGTAAACCGTAATATTAAGAAGGAATTACTAAAGCGAGGAAGTTATGGTGGAAATGGCAATGTTATTTTACGTAATCCCTTTTTTAGTAACTTCGCCTTTATTATTATTATTATTTTACGATTACTTTTTACGACATGCTGATTCCCTCTTGCCTACGCACAATGGGTATCTGAGAGATAGTGAAATAAATAGCTGGTCAGTTCAGTATTTTAGGAAGAAAGGTGTCTTCCTAGACTGTTTATTATCAAATCATTGAATTAACGGAACAAAATTTAACAAAAACTTCAATGATTAAAATAATGAATCTCCACCAATTCTTGATCAGACTTAACACATATCTTTGATTGCATGCCCTGTAGGAGCACGCTTCGATGATGTTTCCGCAAAATTGTATGTATGTGGCTTGCCACATTATTACCAACATAAAGGGGACGACAGATATGTAGCAAAAACAAGATTCTTAGCATAGTGCTCCCATCTGTTGATCACAGTACGTAACATTAACGTAGTGGCTTGCTATCATGATGCTGTATTGCATCCTGTTAAAATATGTGTTTTGAAACAAATGTGGCTTACCATTATATTGTCCCGAGCCCTTCAATTCAAAATTATTTCTCGAACTGGAGTTTTAGTCGTAGGACCCTGTATAGTCGGTTTTTCATTGACATTCATGTGATAAATATTTTAATTTCTATGGAAAATCTATTATAATTATTTAAAGTGTCGAATTAGAGATTTGGACAGGAATACACGTTTTGTGGTCCCATGAATACTTTTCAGTTATGATGTCAACGTGAATAGATTGTGCATGGGATATATTTGGTACTATTTGATCCATAATTTCGAGGTGAACTACATAGAGTCATTCTTTAAAATTTAGTCGCCGAATTATTTATATAACCATAGGTGTTATTTAACATTCAAAACAGCATTGAGATTTATTTAATATGTGGACAGCGGCGAAGCTGATTTAAAACATTATTCAAGTATAGTAAGTTTCGTGAAATCTTGAAAAAGAAAGCCTCCCTGTGGAAGAGACATAAACGTGTCAAATTTTGTATTTTAAAAGTAACTTTCAAACTGATTCGACGCGTATTTGAAAATGTACACTAGAGAAAGGTATTCTTTCCTCATGCGTTATTTATTCCCATTGTTGAATCCATTTGACGTTTCTTAGTATTTTAATAATTACATTTATAAATAAGATACACCAAATGAAAATAATATATCCTCTAAGAATCAAATCTTTGTGTTCTACGTCCACGTAATGTAAATTCAAATTTGAGATTGGTGCTGGTAAATAATTCTTGATATCGTGATCAAAAAAGATTGGAAATTTTTCGATTTATGATCGTTTTTCTCGCAGTTAATATACCTGCTGCCTTACAGAGTTACAAGATGATCTAGATTATTACAGGGATATCGATAATTATAAACACAGTATCAACAATTACAAACACAATAGCGTTCACTATAGTCTTTAATGTTAACTCAACCGAAGTGGTTTCAGAAAATGTTTTCGTTACAAATTTAAATACCTAACCGCAGGTTGCTTATCAAAATTACCATCAAAACTACATAATTTATGTTAATCACTATAAAATATTCCTCTTAAAAATATAAATTATGTACAATTATTGTGATAAACACTCACACTTCTTAGCGTCGTAAACGGTGCGGCTTTGAACAGTTGCAATCACGGCGAAGAGCAGGATTGCAAAATGGAACTCCTTCTCGCATCTCGGCTTCATTGTTGTAAACTGCTACCGCGCACTCTTCTTCTATAATGAAATGAATGCTAACACTTTCACCGTTATATTATTGTCAATGTTAACTATTTCTGATAAACAATGAAAGAATTTTACAGTAGCTGTTTCTATGCCGGATTCAAGTTTGTTTTATTAACCCTTAATAGAATGTATTCCGGTTTCACAGATATTTGTAGAAACAACATTTCCTCTCAATTAATGGCACATTCACGGCTTCATAGCGAGTCCATATGATTTTTAATTTTTCTACATCGTAGTGATTATAAGGTGCAATTAAAATTATAAACCTACCGGGATAGTTTATGGCCACTTTATACCTTGTCCATCGCTTACACTGGCTTACCATTCTTCTACAAAATTTTCAATACGAAATATTTAGTTATGCAGCGTGATTTATAATAAACCTGCTGATTATTTTTTTTAAATACGTTATGTCAAAAAAAATTGGCAAATATGTACGTATATTCAATTTATCATTAGAAATTCGCCTCTTTAATGAAATTGAACTTTTTTTTAAAATTCAATGACGTCAACGATCTGTTAAGATCGGAGTTGCTCACTTGGTCCACTCGACCATTTTATGGTTAAGGGATCTTAAAATATTTGTTCAGAATCAGTGTTTATAAAAAAAAAGGCCGACATACCTTAAAGTTTACGTGAGACCCTTCCTTTTGGCGCTTCCTTGGAATCTCTAGATTCGCAATGACATTCGTCCTCACGTCACCAAATATATACACACCGCCACTCCAACCCCTTTTCTCTCTCTCTCTTCTTCCCTGCCACCTCCCTTTCCCACCCCATCTCCCTCTCGCCCCTCCCCCCTCCCCCTTCCCCCTCTAACACCCTCTCCCATCCCTCTGTATCTCCCTCTTCCTCACCTCTTTTTACCCCCTCTCCCTCCTCCTTCTCCCTCCCACCTCTCTGTGTCTCCTCCGCCTCTCTCTCCCCTCTCTTTCTTACTTCCTCTCTCCTTCACACTCTCTACCTACCGCCTCTCTATCGCTCCCTCTATATCTCCCTCCTCCCTCTCTCTCTCTTCACCATACATATATATATAAATAAATAAATAAATATAAATGTACGTATTTATGAAAATTCTTTCGGAAAATTCTAATTGTTTTTATTTTGTCAGGTGTCGGTCGCCATATAACATATTGGGTGTCCAGGAAACGTATTCGGGGTTTTAAATACCTTACGTGATCGGCAACCTTAGTGCAATTGAGACTCCGCGAGCATTCTCCGGTTCGCTGAATTTCAATATTTTGTTAGTAAGCAAAGAGTGTTTAGGCGAACGAACAATAGAGATACACACACCGAAAAAACAATCTGAGATTTGTATATGAAAGTAAAGCTTCTTCAGAATATTTTTCCACAAGGAAATGTGTAACGTTTTGATATTTCTGCATTTATTCCGGGTCATCTTGCAGAAGATGAACATAGTCTAAAAATAATTTACCGATGAAGCTATATTTCAAGCAGATGGTAGGTATAACCAGAAATTATTATTTCCACATATGGACATCTTAAAAAAAAAACGGATGATTGAAGTGGCTTAAGCAGATGGTGTATAAAAATGTAATTTCCAGCGAACATACCTATTTCCTGTAATCTACGTATATTTTTCTAGAATAAATCATGTAGGACTATAGTAAAAAAGGCAAATGACACCAAAACCGAGATGAGATACCTCATTCATTTCAATTCACAAACTGTGACAGTCGTTAAAAAAAACGATCCAGGGGAAATGCATTCGACATTACAGAATCTGATAGGTTTGTTATTGTAAATTTGTAGAAACTCAGAGATTAAATCAAACGTCTCTGAAATCGGCTTATTTAGTGCTCATTCAACATTTGGCAGCTTTGAAGCACTTCGAAATGCTTTGCTCTAATTATAGATAAACTAACTTAAGTATAATACGTTGTCCTTATAAATCTAATATAGTTAATGTATGACAAACTCTTAGCACAAATTGTAAAATTTATTCGAAGACAGAATTTGCCACAAAAAAAACATCGGGAGCATATGATTACAATTCACTGTTTCAAAGATATATTTTCAAGATCAAGCCATACATGCAGTATGTATTTTTACTGCATCGGTTTACCCGAATATTTTTTTGATAATAAAAAACAATTTCCTCTCCCAGGATTATTATATGAGCTGTAAAAATTATAAAACGAAAGCCTTTCCTTTTGAAAATAGATTAATCATCTGTCAATGTTTGTGACATGCCGTTTCTTTTCGATCGCATGTTATATTTTATCTTTCTATGAGAAATTAAAGGAATTATTTAAAGATGTGGATCAGAATGATTATTGTTGCGATGCGTTACAGAAGGAAGAAGTATTCGCAAAAGTGAAAACATCGCGTCACGTAATTTGCAAATGGCCCCTTAACGAGAAGGTGAGCGTGCACATAATGGGACAAAGCGATAGAGTGCTGGCATTACTCCTGGCTCGAAGCGAATCCGTCGACTGTTGATATTTTTCGTTCCCGTAGAGACAGGTCGACGTGCAGTAAATGGAGCTCGCTATGATTTCATAGAATCCTATGGACAAAATCCATCTCTTCGGAAGATTAAGTCGCAAGATTATTCAGATGAAAATAGAAAGAGTGGCATATGAAATACTGATTACCATCTTGAAATGTGACGAAATTTGAAGAAATAAATTTATGAATTAACTAAGATCTTTTATTCTCAGAATCGACGCTCAGAAAACAATGGAGTGGCTATCTAAAATGAAAGTGACAATCTAAAAAGACTCCTTATCCTAGATGGTTTATTGGCGAACCACAATTATAGAACATCTCGGACAAGTAGCCACTACCTATCAGTAAGTTGTATTTCATCGATAAAACTCTAATATCACTAGAAATTGTCATTTACGTTTTAAGTATCTGAATTGGAAGTATATTAGGGAGACAATAAATAAACGTTTATTTCTGTTGCATGCAAACCAAAACTATCTTGCCTGTCAGAAGTTGCACGAGGTTTACTAATTCCTGTCCTAGGACGAATCGGAACATTTCGAGAACTGTTCAGTAAACTCCTATGAGTGTGAAGATTGCGATAGGAGAAAAATTCTGAACTTGACCACGACTCGATCCTCGATCTCCCAGTTGTCGGGTAGGTGCTTTAACCAACTAAGCTACCAAGCCAGTATAATCCTCCATTCCCGAATTGGGGTTTTTACGACGAAGAAAAGGCCAACTCAGTTAGTAAACCTCACGACACTAGATGTCCTCACTGAGGCACAGCGGAAAACACCCCTCGTTTGTCCCAGAAACTGAGAAGATGTTAAAATAACAAGAGTGAAATGATGGTTGTTTAAATTATATGCGTGAGTGCATAATACTGATCACAAATGTGAAGATTGAGAAGGAGAAAAATTCTGAATTTGACCTGGACTCTAACAAGTTCAGAATTTTTCTCCTTCTCAATCTTCACATTTGTGATCATTACTATGCACTCACGCATATAATTTAAACAACCATCATTTCACTGTTGTTAACTCCTATGAGATTATGAAACTTAATGATTTGATTTACGTGAACTTTTCGAGTCTCACAAAAGCGAACCGATATTAAACTACTTGATATACCAAAAGATATAAAATTTCAAACGAAGGCGAACCACAATTTTTATTATCTTCGTCTGTAAATATGGACTGAAAAAATAATAAGATTATAATAAGATAAATGTGATTACATTCGATGAGAAGACCTAGAAACATGAGAGAAGAAGATAATACAAGTGAAATTCAAGTAGAATGACCTCATTAATAGGGATTACAAGTAATTTCGCAAGGTCGATAAGGTTGTTTTTTTTTAAAGGATTGCATCATTATGTGGTCACGTCATAGTTAGTTTGAATGTGAGTGTAAAATCCAAACTGTGTACAGCACTTTGTAAATCTTATGCCGAATGGTTTATGTATTTCAAATAAAAATTCCGTACTCTTTGGCTTATAACCAAAATGACACAACACTAGTTAAATTCATTGTAAATGCAAAAATCATACAACCCTGCTGTTAAATCTTATATTCTATTATTTAATCATATAGGTATACTATATAAAACAAGTTAGGAAAGTGTACAACGTATCACAAATGGGCGCGTTTCGTGCAATGGAGTATTAGAAAGAAATTATATACCTGTACGTGAGGGAAATAGCGTTTTCAAGTTCTTATATTCTTCAAAAATAATCCATTTTCTTCCGATTTAAAAATATTACATGCGCACGTAAGGAAATTAAACGTTTGTGAGATTGTTTATGTTAGCAACAATGAAGAAGTAACCATGCAAGAAAATTTCTAACAAGTTCAACTCAAAGTAAGACATTTTTGTTTGATTTTCTCGATAAAGGCTACTCCTACGATAAAAATGTATAGAAAAAGAAATACTCTTCTTTACTAGTTCTACAACTTTTATTTGAAAAATATTTTGATATGAGCAATAATTTACGAGATATGACGAAAATTTAATTTTTTGTCTCCAGTAAGGTGGTACCCCTGATTGGCATACGTGATTCATTTTTGCGATTTTCTAATTATATTTAATTGTAAGTCCTTAATATCAAATTTCATGAAAATCCGTTCTTTAGAAGCCGAGAACGAACATGCGGACGGACGGACGGACGGACGGACAGACAGACAGACGGACGGACGGACAGACCGACGATAATAGGCGCTCACGCTGGAAGCGAAACGCTCCTAATAAAAATGGCTGGTTTCCGAGTTTCGGTTGCAAAAATAAAACTCAAAATAGATAATTTATATAGTCTTTCATTAATGACTAGTCTACCCGCCCTGCTGGCGAATTTTTTAGTCTATTTACGAAAGTTTCATAACATTCATTAACTTCCAAAAATATTTGATAATCAGTAAAGTATTCGTGAAATGCAACCCACATGGGGGGAATTGGATCGTTTAGGGGATCCAATAAAATTTACTGGTTGGTAACCATAGTGACGGAAGGGCATTGCGAGAATGCGTTGGTATGCCGCCGCTTATGATTAAGTATCAGTATATGAAATATTAAAAACTATTCGAAGTAGTATAAAATGAGTTTTAACCGAATAATGTACATGCAAACATTAACTAACGATGATGATGTAGAAAATGCATTAAGCAACCTCAACTAAAATGTTTTACTAATGTCTCACATTGGTAAAATGTATCAATTAATTTCGCCAAAGTTTTAAAATTTTTAAGGAAATTGTATGCACATATATCTATAAAAGTCGATTAATTATAATTCCGTGCTCAACTAAATACTTTTTCATTTACTTTAATAATCAAATGAGTATTAAATCCATCGAACCTAAAAGTTAAACAAATCAAAAAGGCAAATTAAACTTACCCTTTAAAAAATACATAAGCCAAGCGACTAAAAACCATTACTTTCTTCTAAAAGAAATGTTTCTGAGTTTAAAAAAGAAACTAAAACGTGAACATTCTTTAAACAATTTACAGCAAAACCAAAAACGTTAACTTAATTTCTATAAATACACAGCAATATCGATTTGACTGTCCCATTTCTTGTTTCATTGACAATTACCACCGTTTGTTGGTGGAATGTAAACAAAGCGTAACGTGACTTGTTTACAACGGTTGTCATGAAGGGATTTTTTTGTGGACAGCCATTAAAAAGACGTTTACGTGAAAATCCAAATTCACACAAATGATGTAAATATTCACACAAGTAGATACATTAGAACGGTGACAACGGTTTAAGAAGAACACTCATCCAAAACATGCTGAAAGTGACTTCTTCCTAAATAGTGTTTCCATGAGACTATCTGTGGTCAGCTATACGAGTTTGACTTCTTCTTATGACGTAAGTTTCAATCGCAGATTGATATGCGAAGGAATCTTCGATCAATAAGATCTATAAACAAATGTCTGCGGATTTCGAGAAGTAATCTTCAAAGTTTTTAGTAAGCGTTTTCAGATGCGTTATAATGATAGAATTGGACTTATTTTCATGAACCACAAAGTGCTTATTTGTTACTATTTCGGAATAGGTATTAATTAAGAAATAAATGACCTGAATAGCCACATTTATTCTCTTGGATCAAGGTTTTTACTTTTTCCATATTTAGCATAGGAGAAAGTACAAGTATTCGTGAAAAGATTAAATTCGGACTTTGAGGTCTCCTGGATACGTTTTACTGTTACCTTGACGATGTCTGAATGTAATGGGGATGTTTTGGGCGCTCTAACATGAAAACTAATAATCAAATAAGCACAAAACTTTACATGTAAACTTTTTGTTAATAATTCAAGACCTAAAAAGGTTCTGGTTGAAAATTCGGCTTTATGGGTATTTATCGTACAATAAACCTATCTCAATATGAAATGGAAAATTTTTAACTTATCCTTCCATTATAAATGCTTACGTACTTTGAAAATGAAATCATTGTTTATTGTACGTTAAATACTCGTAAAGCAGAATTTTAAATAATGAAGTCCTGGAATAAATAACCACTGCTTTGATAAAAAGGATCACGTGATATTCTATGCGAGAAAATTATCAGAAAGAAAATTTATCGACATCGACACGGTAAGATAATATTTGGAATGGATTAAGTACTTAATGCAAACAGTCGTATTTCATTATACGTGCTGTCAGTAAATATGCTTCGGCTATCATAAATAATCCTTTGATGCTGTTAGCAAGATTACCACGGTTAATCCAATAACGCAGGTGCGCCTGGAAGAAGCTTTCTCAATTTTTTTTAGTAATCTTCAATTATTGCGTATTAGAGCTCAGATATCAGTGTCACATGCTTTTGCGTAACAAATTTTTGGAATTAAATCTATCACACGTTTCTAAAGCCATGAACACGAATATTGCTTTATTGCATGCAGGATTTTTTATATTAAAGTAATATAGATATCTATCTATATCTCTCTTTATATTATAAAATCGTAATGGTTATCATGATGCGTAACGCTCTAATTTTGTGAATAACTCGATTAGAAATGAACTTAAAAGCTTGAAAATTTTCAGGATTTCAGTGTTGATGAATCTTTGCGTTATGACTAAAAAAATTTCGAAAAAGGTCACGGTTTCGACTCCAGAGAATGAATGTCGTTTCACATAAGATAACACGTAAAAATCACCTTTTTGGTCAATTCTTGTAGCAATATGGCCCGCCCCATTTTAGCTCCATTTCTCTTCTAATCACGTCACAGACTCCCGTCTGCCTTCTTACCCAGTCGTTCCTCTTGCGGTCTCTTCGGGTGATCGCTAACATGCATCTCTCCATGCTCCTCTGTGTTGTTTACAGGCGCTGTATCATTCTGGCGTTCATGGTCCATGTTTCGCAACCATATGTCAGAACAGGCAGAAAACATTGGTCATAGAGGCACCTTTTTAGGAAGACTCGAATATTTGATTTAAAGATATATGTGTGTGTGTGTGTAAGTGAAACTCAGAATGTTTGTTTATTTATACGAATCCACACTTTTGAAGATATCGACACGAAACTTCGCAATCCGTGAAACTTACATTGGGAGCCAAAGATACTAAAAACCTAAACGGGGAAGTGTCAAGTTATATTAGAGTAAATTATTGAGATCAACTACAGTTATTACAAATATAATTACTTACTTCACGCACTTCTTAATATTAAAAAAAAATAATTGAAAAATATCCGCGCAGTCATTCCGCGTGTACACGTAGTTACTATAAATTGCATGATTTTCGGATGTGGAAATGTATGCACACAATATTTACTATATTCTTTCATTGCCAATTCATTCTTTTGATTGTATTATAATTTTCTTCCAATTGTTACACTTATGCTAAAGGTTAATTATTATTTGCAGATGGTATATTCCAAAATTCAATCACGTTGCTCACGCCCTTGATATAACAATACGTTGATGACATATTATATACTGTCAGAATTTCCCGTTGAATTTCAATGGATTTAGTGAAGCTACTACAGAACAACATACAAACTCTTTAAAATACATAGTAGATACTTTTTTAATTACAATTAGCTTTTCTTAACAATTAATCATATTTGCTTGTAACAATCCGTTTCCGAGCCTATTGCATTCAAATATAACGATAATTTTATTTCCTATCATATTACTTTCGCAAATCCAGCTTCATTTCTTGTGTAATTATGCCTCGCTGAAATATTTACTTTTATGTCTTGTAAGCAAGAAACCGGTGTAAAAGCAACGTACAGTTGTCCGTGATTGAACACTGACTCTGGTAAATGTACACCAGATACGTGAGCTTATTTACGTTAATAAACATTATAATGTAGAATATAATGATTTTATTTACAAAAAATGTAAGATTCCAGTATTCAATAGACGAAAGAAAGTTCAATTACTTTCATCAATAAACGCTTCCTGAATAATAATCAGTATCTATTTACGTTGCTATCCATAAACATCGATCATTCCGTTGCTTAAAGAAAAGTGCGAAGCGAATAACGCTAAACTTTCGTCTATTTATAAGCTTCATTGAAGCTAATTGAACCGGAGGTAACAATGACGGCCGCCTTGGCAACGCCCGAGAGGGATACGAAAAATCCACAAAATTTCGGAACAAATAGGGTATTTCTGAAAACTTCGACCGTGTAACATGTAACCTTCGCAGGAATAAGATAGTATAGAGTTTTATTCGTCGAATAGAGCAAAAACGAAAAAAATCGGTCCACATTTACGTATTTTGATAATTGAAGGAAGAATACCTTGCATGTCAAGAAATGGATTCATCCGTGTTATCTTATGGAAAAATGTTAATCCCCTATATTGGCAGTAATGATTAATCCCGGTTGACCAAACCTTGACCATTCACTAAGTTAGGATGTAAGGAAGAATCGTACCAAATTTGGTTATTCTAACTTTTACCGTTTAGGAGGAGTTCTATGAACAAACACACAAATACACAAACTTCAAAATATATTATAGTAGATAGATAATATACAGCACAGATTTGTCGCGGGGATTGAAGCAATAATTCTATTAATTTTTGTAATTATCCACCACATTTCTTTTTCGTTTAATGCCGTGAAAAACATTGACCTGAGCGTCTTGTCAATTATTTTGAATGCGACATCTCATCCACTATCTCTATTTCTTTCCACTTCAAGATAGTGGGAAGATATTTTGCGATACGGGATTTTTTAACGAGTAAATACCATGCATAAACGTTCCTTAAATCATTGCGGTTTAATTTTAAATATGATGGCCTCGACCGATAATGTTCGACAACCTTTTTTGGTGGCGAGTCAGTGAATCGTTTACAGAAAATCCGACGGGTCGATTAAAAGAATCGCATGAAAAGTAATCAGATCCGGAAGTAATATAAATTATATTTACTAATCGAATGAATCTTATGTTTTCAAAACGTAAGCACTTATAAACATTTTTGAATTTGTAAGTCACTCAAAAATCGTGATGGCGATAGGCTAAATTTACTTCGTGGTTTATGACTAATCCTTGACTTAACTTTTTTTAATTTTTCGTCTTAGGATTAAATAGTGCAGGATATTTCTTAGTGAGCGTTATCTTCATGATAATTTCCAATTTTTAGAAATATTTCAACTTAAAGAGAAGACATTCGTGTGCCAGCTGGGGTTATTTGGAGGCAATTAATGTTATTATTTTTTCTTAACTTTCGGTTTATTACTTGATATTTACAATTTATAAAATTTAGCAATGATATTAACCTTTACCATAAAAAATAATAGAATTCCTTATAATTATTATTATATGTCAGCATTTCTCTTGTTTTTTATTTCCATATTTTGTCTTCGATCCCAAATTGGCGTTTCACACAATTTAATCATCCTGTAAATCTCATTAGGAACACCATTATAGCTGCAATGTAAGTGGCTGTCTGGGTGGAACCTGGAATAAATTATGAATTAAAAAGTTAATGCTTAAAATAAATTTTATTGAATGTATTTTACTTCAGCTAATAATAATAAACATCTGGCATGTTACGGCATCTGGTAAAGTTGAATTCAAAAATTTTAATCGTCTATTTCAGCGTTTTTCTGACTTCTTTTGGCCGCGTATCCCTTTAAACCCAATCAAACAATTGGAGAGCCCATTATATTTTAATACTACAAGTATTAATGTATTACACAGATATATTTAAAAACTATTGGGTTTGCATACAATAAATAACACATTGAGATGAATTTGCATGTGGCATAAAGAGTCAATTATTGGCTCAATTGAAGAAAATCTCAATCTTAAGTTCAAAGTGTAATTTTTGACGATTTTCGTTCTTAATGAAACTCGGAGACTATGAAAAATCTATTTCCCACAACAGTGCAGGTGGTTACGGTAGCGTGCGTTCTGAACTCAAAAATTTCTATACTATTACTATAGTATTTAAAACGGGTTTTATACTCTTAATTAGATGATAAACGTTAAAAATTTCTCGCCAAAGTGGTTGTAGACGGAAATACTTTATAAACCGTTAGATGCAATGAATCAATCATTCGACGAATAATTCGGAGGCACAATACATTTGTCAGGATCTAGAATGTTGCCCTCTGCCATGCAATGTTTCTTTGGCGGTTTCACTTATATTGCGTTATATTGCTAGTCAGTCGCCTACAAATAAATAGGTTTTAATTTTCGAGACTGTGTCCAATCGAGATTCTGTCCAATAGAGATTGTGGATTCGAGATTGGTTCCTTACACTGTTTACTGGAAAAGGTATCAGTTAAATCATAATGAAAAGTAATAATTAGGTACTTGTAAATTTTACACTAACTAATGCATATAGAAATATGCAGCCTTACCTGAGTTGCACAATTTACTTTCAGGGTCATATGTATAATTTTCTTGGCACTGGCATATGGTTATTTTATCATCCGGCGTGCATTTTGCATGAGGGTAAATACAGCCATCGACATACGTGCATTCTTCCATCAAGGCTGCATGAAAATAGAGAGTTATGGGAGGATATAAGTATTGTATGGATTAACGGTAGCTTAAAATTTTAAAAAGTCAATATCTCTATATGAGAGGTTAAAAGAAATATTGGTATATATTTGTATTTACTTTGATGAAGCAAATGGACTGATAATATATTTTGTTAAAAATCAGAATGATCATTCAATTTACATATACTTTTCATGAAAGATGAATAACTCTTTTTTTCCCTTCAGATTATCTGTCACTCTTTTTAGTTTTTTTTCTCTCGTTAGTTCACTACACAGCATTAAGACTGTAAAATGTGAGATAAAGAGACTAAGAACGCAAACACACATACAGCGATATTCGTCTCTTTAAAACACTTTAGTGTTCACTATTCCGGAATTCCCATAGAAATATGTTCCTAATTAACCTTGTCCTTTTAATTACCGTAGAATATTTTGGAATAGATCTCTAAGCATTCTATGCGTACTTACGGGCCTTGCACACCATGGCGGTTGCATTAAAATCGTAACCATCTTTGCACCTACACACGGAATCAATTCCGCAAACGGCTAACTGGTTGATGCACATTCCCACAGGGGAGCATGTGTTATTCAATGCTGAAACAGCGAAATAAAATGGCTATTGGAAAAAATACGAAAAATATATCCATACAAGTTAGAAAGGATGAAAACGATAAACTGAGATCCGCCTCACAAAACGTCTCCATAGATACTTACGTGCAACACAAAACTGGCCTTTTTTCTGGTACTCGGGTGGACATTTGCACGTACCCGTATCGACGTCACATACGGCGACTGTGTCTATGCATCCATCTTTCTCCGTGCACTGCGATCCTAAAGCTGATTGCGTGAGAAATAAATGGGCCATCAATCTATTAAGAGGTGAAGAAGACTTCGGAAATTAGGAGTATGTGGATAACGAGGTTTAACCATGAATAATCACGGACCTGTCTACGGACATATTGCCTAATATGATTATGAAATCTAAGGGTTGGACAAAAAATCCATTCAATTTATCAGTCAAATATTGTTGAAATCTGGCCAATATCCTCAAGCCCTATCCAGATAACTAACCTTAGAATGAATACTCAAGCACAACTGTGCATTGAAGTGCCATTTGTACAAAATAAACATGAAGATGAAAATGTATCATTAAAGACAAATCTTCCATTAATATCTTCATTTATTAGAATCTAAAGGATATGCACATTCATTTTCGCTGACGCAAATTGAGAGCGAGCAGCTCTACCGCGGGAAATTTGAAGAAACATTAAAACATTTACTATGGTGACATCTGCTGCCTGTTCGCTTCGTTTACTCCAGGGACGACGGCAATACGAGCCTCGCTAAGCTGAAAACCATTTTTTTTATCAAGATTCATATTTCTGCCAAAAACGATTTTCTCTCCAACGTACTTGTCTTACACTCCCACGACAATGTGCCGTTTTTGCGCGCTCAACCCTCCCGCTAGCGAATGCAATACCGGTATACCGTCCAATTTTTCAACACAGAAATACCGTTGTACCGTTCCATTCAATACGGTATTTTGGTATTGAATGATATAAAACTTTTATATCATTCATTATATCTGGTGTTCATCAATGTCTATCAGAATGTCGACGAAGAAGATGCACATTATTCATTTACTCCACTCAGAAAAACTTTTATTAAAAATCTGATACACAGAAGGTCTTGCGCAACTTTTGTCGGGTGTTTAAAATAGATGTAAATATTTCTTCGTTTTCAGAGGTCGATACCATTGATGCATTAGATATAAGTAGTGGTAATGAATAAACTGCATCGTCTACTGTAAAAGTCCCAAAACGTATGCAAGAAAGATTGCAAATGGCAATGAATGAGAAGATGAAAATTAGAAATACGAGGACATTGAAAAATAATTTCAAAGATTTTGGTAAACCTATTAAAAAGGGAATGGCTCTCTTTGAGGAAGAGGGTGTTCAAGGTGTTAACCTTCTCATTATTCCACCAATGAACGTGGAATCTGAAAGAGTATTTTCGTCATCTGGTGAAATTTGTACAAAAATTCGTTCACGTCTTAATGATCAATGCATTGATGATTTGTGTTTCTTGCGTTCTCACTTTAATTCAATTAATAAATGAAATAATAATTGATTAATAATTTTTTATTTCATTTAAAGTCAAACTTTAAACTTAATGTTTATGTTTGACTGAATGGTGTTTTTTTCTATTTTATTCTGTTCTAGCTTTTACTTTAGATTCATTCAACTTATTTATTTTGTGTTTTACCCTATATTATATACAATTACAATATATAATAATTAATATGAAGTATATTTTGAATTAATCTTTTGTTTCTTTCACCCGAGCTATTCATGATTTTCTTCATTTTTTAATACTGGTATACCGCAATGAGAAAATCAATACCAAAATATCGATATGGCCCGTCCCTAGGCAGTCATGGTGGCGGAAAAAGGACCGGCCATAGCCATAGTGATGACCATACGCAAAGTTCAATTTATCGGCACATACGATACGATTCCTTACATATAGCTACCGAAAATAGGGGGCGCCAGCTAATCGTTGGGATTTCCCATATCCTTTCACCCTCTGCGCCTTCTATTTCTCACCTACTGTGGTCGATTTAGGGTGGCAAGAAGAAGGGGTGTAAAATGCGGTCCCGAGAGAAAGGAAATCCGGAAAAGAAATAAATGGGAAATCGGGAATTCCAGTCCAGTCGTAAACCTCTCAAACAAAGTAGCCTCCAAAGAAGGTCTTAGCCTCCCCTTCGTTTTTTAAACTACGCCCTCCTTGATTTTCCACCCCACTCCCCTGAGGGTTTCGACCCGAGAGTGCAATGCACCCCCTGCGCCATAATTCCTGACCCTCCAAATCGGCCAATGTCTTACTCATCGTCCTATCTTGGAAACAGACCTAGAATATGCTGGTCAAAGTTTTGGCGTCGTAGCAGTCTCGTGAGAAAGGCACGCACTTGTTGCTCGCTCTCCTTAATCTGATCTTTATTTTAATGGTATCGAGGGCATGCATTCCGTTCATTTGCTTTCATACTTGTTAGTCTAAAGCTCCTGGTTGCCCTTTGGTATTTCCACCCATACGGCGCTATGTGTATCTCATTTCTTTTTTTATATATCTACGGGGGAATGTTCCCACAGGATAGCCCCACACTCGCACTCCTTTTCTGACCCCCCGCTATTCTCAGAAATGATTGCAGGACTGCCTCTCAGTCATTCTCATTGAGCTATTCCAAGAAGCAAGTCTGTGTTCTTGATCGTATCCTAAAGGGAAAGAGCAAGGTCACTTTTCTTCCAGAAGTATGTTTTGAGTTTGTGAGCTGAAGTGAATACATCCACTCTGCCTTCACGTACATAATGAGCAGTGCAATATCTGGAATCTAAAGGGTACGTCTGTAATTTTTCTAAATGTTATTTTCCACTAGCTATAAATATAGTTTAGGTAAAATTCATAGATACTTATGTGATCATATTCTACTTTATCATGTTTAATCACATTTTATATTTATTTCTAAGACTCGAGTAAGGAATAATATACCGTATTCACTTGTGTAATTTTCGCAACCTAATTTTTCAGTAATTTTTTAAGAATTTTTATTCCCCTCTCGCGTCCTTGAATTCTAAATTAGCGAAGTATGCAGTATGCTGCAATGTGAACGGATCACAGATTCAGTGCTTTGTAAAATGTTTTAATTATTTTATAACTGCATCAAAGAAGAGCCCTTATATTATCCTGGAGATGAAGAAAATGCGAGCTTTATTGACATTATCACAGAAAGTCGATACTTTTAATAAGTTAGCTCGTGGTGTTAGTCGCAATACTGTAACATCATAATTTCATATTGAGTCTTCTATGATACAAGTAATCACAGTATCTTTTACGTTTCATAGCATGTCGGTAGCAATGACTGGAATTTGATATAGCATTAGAGTTTTATTTTGTAATTGGTATTTGGTGAAGTTTTCCTCTATTAAAAAACTAAAAATATCATCGTATATATTGAGTAAAGGAAGGTCACGCCCGTCACAACACGAAGCGAAGGTTCCCCTCCGCTTTCACTCATCCGCGCTTGAGTGGAAGTGGAGGGGAATGAGGTGCGCGGGGCGCGAGGAAGGCACGTTTGAATAGGGTTTCGAGTCTCACAGTGCGCGGCGGCGGAAGCGACTTAAATCTTTGTTATGTAAGTAAAAGTATTGGCCAAAGCAGTTCAATTTTAATACTGAAACGGCAAGTCAAGTTTACCCTTCCAATGCAGCCACGCTTGAGGGAAAGTGGAGGGGAAGGATGTGAGCGGGGCGCGAAGGGGCTACGCGGGTTACTGGAACAAGGCTTACAATTAGACCAGGGACGGCAAATGATTTTTGTCTCGCGTGCCAAAAAAGTAATGTGAATCATCAGAATTTTTCCGCGTGCCGCTATTTTGCTCCTTATCTAAGATACTTCATATTTGAAACAGAAAATACAAGCTTACGCGTGCCAAGTAAAATCGCAAGCGTGCCACTTCTAGCACCCGTGTTACGTATTTGCCATCCCTGGCTTAGAGCCTCAGTCCACGGAGGCGACAGCGACGTAAATAATTATTATGACATAAGTGCTAGGGGCTCACCCCGTGAGATTGCGCCGCCAAATGGGGTAACATTAGAGAGGACATTAATGCTACACAGTAATTGATCACTAACTTTTATATTTATAATTTTATTTGTTTCTTTTTATTGAAATATAGGTATGTCCTTTCTTTTTTATATAAAAATCAACGCAACCGTTTATTTAGATTATCTACGAAGAGAAGAAAACGATGTAGGTGACTTTCAATAAAAAATAACGTACGTCCCTATTATTTATTTATTGGCAAGAATTCAGAAACAGCACAGGGACAAGTATACTGAATATCGTAACAACAACAATAACAAGTAGCAACAATAGCAAGGACGAACACTCTCGACCATGCCCTCGGCAGGATTCGAACATGCGACTCTAGTATTGGGGACTAGACACGCTAACCACCCCTCTACCAAGGCCGGCATCATCTAATTTTAAAATTATATCCGAGCCTGTTTGCGATAATAAGCATTATAGAGGTGTAATATGATGGTTTTACTTACAAGAAGGTAAAATTCCAGTATGCACACGATCAAAGAATATTCAATTGCTTTGGTCAATCGTTTTAAATGCTTCCCATATGCAGTTTCCTAAATAGTTATCAATAACTATTTACCTTGCTTTGTATAAAGATTGACGTTGTTACGACGTTAATTTCGATGCTTAAACAAAAGTTCGGAGCGAATAACTCTATTCTTTATCTATTTCAAAGTGTAATCAATGATAATTGCGAAAAATCCACAAAATTTCGGAAAAGTATGCTTATTTCTGAAAATTTTGACTGTGTATCATGTAAACATCGCAAGAATAACATAGAGTTTTAGCCGTCGAATGAAGTAAAAATGAAGAAAATCGGTCAATATTAAGATATTCTGATGAATGAAGGAAAAATTCTTTGCACTCTGAAAAATCGATAGTGTAGCATAACGCATAGTGCACTTATTATATAGAGTGATAAGTATTGGTCAAAGCAGTTGAATTCCAGTAGTGAAACCATACCTATTTCTTAAGTAAAATCATTTTATTTTATATTATTTGTGTTTATTAACGGAAATAGTCCCACTTACCAATTCAAATTATTGTTATGGGTTACTTATAAACGATTTCTTTGCTTGCTCATTTATTCCCCCACTAAACAGTCCTTTTTACCTATCTTTGGTGCCCTCACAGAATTTTCTCTAGGGCAGAGGGGCTCAATTCTAACAAAAATATTTCACCAAACATTTGGACAAAATTTAGCATTTGGGGAGATTGGGGGGGGGGCTAAGCCCGTCACCCCCCCCTCCCTGGTTGCACACCTGAGGTATACACTCCATACCTTTGCTTAATGCATAGCATTTGCTTAATGTAGTTTGCATTTGTCTCTGACTATATGTGCATAGTGTTTTAAAAATCGTTGGGTTGTATTGGTTGAAAGAAGCGTTTCAAAATTATTGTTGTTTTGGTTGTTAGAAGGGTTTCAAAAATATTGTTGGGTGAGTTTGTTGGAAGACTGGTATCATGCAAATCATTAGGTTGGGTTGGGTTGGAAGAAGGGTTTAAAAAATATCATTTGGTTAAGTTGGAAGAATCGTATAAAAAAAGTTTGGGTTGGTTGGAGGGCCTTCTTAACATAATACTCCTACAGAGCTCAGATTTCGGAGATGTACGGGCAGCTAGTATAATTTAATAAGTGTAACAGTATTAATGATCATACTAATTGAATCTCATTCTGAAACGATCATTCCTAAACAATACAAGTAGCCTATATCCTAGGCATGGTCTTGTAACCAGCACATCATCTAATCCAGGACCTCTATTCTGGATAAAAGGATTTTACTGTACATATATTGAAAATTAGATTTGAAATTTGCATAGCAGAAATAAGAAATATATAATGTGTACCAGTGCATGAGATCTCATACTTTTTGAAAAATTTTTATACTGCTTGACTCATACATTAAAAATATCGAACACTGTCGCAGTCAGAGAAAAGTTACTTTTTTATTAAAATATGATATTAAAATTTTTTTAATCATCAGGCTCAACGATTTTTCAAATAGGCTCTGAGTATTTGCATCAATTTATTTCAATTTGATATTCTTTGCAACACATGGAAATAACTTTTAAATCTTTTAGTTTCCGCTGGTCATTCTATTCGTTTAACTCTCCATATATGCGATGCTATGTACCGTTGCTTTGCATTGAGAAACATGATCAAACCATATAAATGATATAAAGTTTGGGAAGCTTTGAAATGGGGTCATCGAGAAGAATGCTGGAAATCAAATGACAGAGCAGGAAGTACTAACCAATGACCCTGGATGAGACTTGAACCAAACCAAATGCTTTTTTCAGTCTCAGAACTATATTTGTATCATACTAGATAACAAATTGACCACATCATAAAATTATTTTGTTAAGTAATTACTTTTTGTATACCAGTGATTCATGTGAAATGTGATAGACGTTTGGCACAATGTGCCATTAATGTGTCACTCACGTGCTTTGCAGCTTCTCATGGTAGTTTCCTCATAGTCCTCCATACATGAGCACTTGTATGTCAACTCTCCAGTTTTCTTTAAACATCTTCCCAAGGGATAAATACAACCTTCTTCCAAAGTGCACTCCTTTCCCATACCTGAAAGTTTCGTTAGTTTGAGTTATCCATCTCAGCAACTTTGAAAGTTCCAGCATATTTAGCAACAATTATTGCTCAACAACCAAATCTGCAGACATTTAAATCTTCAACAAATGTGGAAAATGAAAAACTCTGCTGTGAGAAAATTAATATCTTAAATTACTGTGTATAAAATTAAGCTCGATAGAAAATATTATTGTACAAGTTTTATGGTGTCTTATTTTGAAGCAACATTTTCTTCATGATTCTTCATATGTGAATAAAGAAAATAAAAGAATACTTACCAGCCTTACACTTCCTCTGACTTTCTTCATAGCTTTCTCTACATTTGCAAGTGCTATTTATGCAATATGTAGTAATTTGGTTATTGCAGTATTGATCCCCTTCACATTTGTGGCCTAATGCTGTGGTGAGAGAAGTATTGTTCATGTAAGAGATTCTACAAATTCACCAACATAATAATAAAACTAAAATGGAACCACAATTACATGAATACAAAGAGACAAGTATTAGGTACATTTTCTGCCAATTTCTAAGAGGTAATACGAAGGCCACTATCAACCACAAAACATGTTCATAGAGGCACAAGGCACCTGTCAGTAGTAATTCAAGAAAGGAAGGAAAAAAGATAGCTATGCAAACAATTGGAAATCTCAGATAGTCTCTCCCAATTCTTCTGATACTACATTTATAGGTTTTGTAAAAAAAAAAAGATGCACATGCAATGTTTACCCATACCACTTGCTGTATTTTTAAGTTCATATGCAGCTGGTGAATAAAGTATCACAAAAAAATGTTCTTGTGAGTTTCATATTGCATGCTGGTGACAATACTTGCACAGCTAAAAAAAATGTGATTTTCAAGTTAATACATGTGAGGGGTTTTTTTAGGGCTCACATTCATCCTACAACACTGGCAGAATTGTAATTATCTTGTGGGATCACCTTATTTCAAAGCTGTTATTTACTTATGCTATTCAATAGGAAAATAACCTGATGCTGCTAGGTGTAGTTTATTTCTTGATTTTCCGACAATGTTACTTTTTAGCTGTGCCAGTATTCAGGGGTGTGCACAAATTAACTGAAAATTGGTACTATTTCATTGGTTAATGGGGAGAATACTTAACTAATCAAATTTTATTATTTTTAGTGAATTGAAAATTGTGGAGTTGGGATCAGAAAATGAGTCCACTAATACATTATACTATACTTTCCATATTTTATAGTTGATAATCCTTTATATTAAATGAAATAATGAAATCTAATAAATATTCAAAGTGAATAACTTTGATTTTACAAATATCCAAAGACAAAAAGTAACAAAAGTGACAAAATCATTTGAAGCAGAATTTAAAAGTAGGTTGGATGATAACCGAAATTTTCACAGAACTGCTGACGTCAATTGAGTGCTATATAAACCAAAATTTTCATAAATTTGTAGAGTTATAAAACATATTTCATTAAAAATTTGACCCACCTGACAAGGGAACACATTTATCGTGTTCAGGAGTTGATGTGAATTTACTTTGGCACTGGCAAGTGCCTTCATTTTCTCCTATATTGCAAAAAGCATTTTCGATGCATGTCTCATCATCAGTACAGTTTGATCCAATTCCTGAAAATAAAAAAAATGAGATATGTTACTATTTTTCAAATGTATGATCAAAATAGACTGATTCTCATTTTACAAGACTCTCATAAGTTTCTAAATTTCCAACCAAGTGCATAAAAAATAGCTAGTTTGATATTTGATGCATCAAAGTATGAGGAAATTCAAACTTATGCTCATTCTTCAGCCTGCACCAAGGCCGGCCTGAGGTAAAGGTGAGCCAGATGGCTGCCTGGGGTCTAAAAGTCTCAGAGGCACTATCCTGACAATCTATCTGCACATTAATTGCAAGTAAATAAATATTGGATACCATTTAAAATTCAGAACAGGTTATAATCTTGATGTCATTCCTTTTATTTTTTCATTATCAAAAATTTTTAGAGCAATGAATAAATTAACATGTACTTTGAAAATATCTTGATATACATTTGCAGAGGCAATTATTTAAGTGATATCTTGCCCAGGCTGCAAAAGTACCCCAGGCTGCACTTGGTCCACACTATGTGGTTTTATATATTTTCTTAATACAGACAATTCAAAATAAGTATCCCATGAAATTCAAAATCAGGATCAGGTCCAGTGAATTATGTATTTCATGTATACTTAAAAAATATTGTGAGGCAGTTTTCCAAACCAAATATTCGTTGTTTGATACTGTAAGTACTGGATATTTAATTCATTATTTTGTGAATCTACTGACTCGTGTGTATACTTCTATTCTCAGGATTTTCCATATTATTTTCACACTAATGGCATATTCCTCCTTTGGTCTCTCTACTCTATGCGGCGATTTCCCTTCTAGGATGTGCGTGTGCCTTCAGTGCCCATCTTTTCTAGTGGAATTTGCTCCCCTCTACATATTCCCATAAATCCTCGAGGCGTAAGGTAGCTTCTAGCAATTTTCAATCCCTACGTTATGGAGAACTATCTGTACTCTACATGCATGCTCTCTACCGGAAGCTTAGAGAATGAACTCGACCTAGCAAAAAATCCCACCACACCTTCTGTACTAATATTAAGGATAATGAAGATCTTACTTATTATTTTTTCCTCAGAAACGTCCCTCTGAGAAATGTTCCAAGACTAGCTTTTGATTTTTTTGTATTTCTATTTATTGAAATGTATAGAATATTACTTACTTATACATTAACATAACCCTTTTGCAACTGAATTAAATAATATGCTACAAAAATAATTATGTTGAAAACATAAGATAGTAAATTTTTTTATGAGTCACTAAAATATTAACCAAACTTATTTCTAAAATTTAGAGGAAGTGTCACATGAAATAATCTGATTCATCAATATTAAGTAAATAGTCAATCTAGCCTTGAATATAGTTTTAATGTCAATAGAATTATATTTAATTTTTTATCAGGTTTCAAAGTACCGTATATACCTGAATATAAGACGAGGTTTTGTTCCAATTTTTATAACCGAAAAATCGCTAGTCGTCTTATAATCGCGCGGTGCGTAATAGTTTGACTGACAGAGGAACCGAAGCTAGAGATAGGTATAGATGGGAAGAATCGAATAGCTATAATCAAAATACAGGCAGACCTCGTCTTTCGCAGCTTTATCTTTCGCATGTTTCGATCTTTCGCGGTTCCGCATTTGCGACCAGTTTTGTCTTTTGGGGTCTTATGTTTCGCTCTTTCGCAGAAAAAATCACGGAAAAGGCTGCACGAAATTTTCTATATATGGAATGAATCGCATTTTCCTCACATTTTCTCTCATAGTCAGGCCTGAAAAATGTTGTTATGGTAATCTGATATGTAAAAATATTTATGTAATTTAAAAAAATTGATACGTGTACCTATTTTTAAAAGTGTGTATATATATATATACACACTTTATATATATATATATATATATATATATATATATATATATATATGTAATCCTCCCACACTTTTGTGTCCCTTCGCACGTGAAAAGTTGCAGAATATAAGCTGGCATTACCGTTCAGGAGCCTTCTGTCTTTATTACGTGAGGGAAGTCCCAAGGGGAAAGATTGAACTCTTGACCCTTCCGATTCAGGATGATTAGGTTATTTTCTCAGGTTTGACATAGTTAAAACGCTTAAGCTTTGCGTTTTACGCATCATTTATTATTGGTGGAGTTTTTCAGAGGTTTTCAGGAATGTAACCCCAAGAAAGACTGCCATATTTGGGGAATTAGCCCGTGCAAGTTGGGCAACCTCCGTTCATTTTTTTTCTCGATTCTACTATGGAACTTAAATAATTTATTTTCTGATGCTTTTTTCGTCTTCTTTTAACTTGTTTAAGTCTCACTTTCATTGAAGTTAATTTTTCCACCTCATTCTCTAATTTTCTGCGGTCACCAATACAGAGGACAAATGATCCGTTTTTGCTAGGATGGGAACCAAACCCTGTATTTCCCATTGCCTTAATTACTTCTCTTTCGCGATTTCATCTTTTGCAGTATTTTCAGGTACGTAACCCCCGCGAAAGACGTGGTCTGCCTGTATTCAATTCTTAAAATCATTCAGAACAATCGATTATTAAAAGTAGTAGTAGAAAATGAATCGATTCAAATAATGTATTCGAATACAAATACTCTTTTGAATTTTATTATATTTATGCATTTTGCTTCATTTGGTAATTTATTAAAAGTGTTGGCTTGGCTGACAGATAGCGCCACTATGCGATAGCTAGAAATGTTTGTTCATCAGCTGATGTACGAAAGTCGAGGACTCCCTGTAGTAGTAGTAGGTTGAATGGGCGAAAGATTTTGCACCAACATATTTAATTTGATCCTGTCACGATATCATAGTGTGTTGACCGCAGACAAAGTGAACCATCTATGACTGTAGTAAATTCCATGTGAATTAAAGTCTTTGTGATTGTTAATTATCCAGTTTTACGTAAAAATATGGGTGACCACAAATATCGAAATCATTGCGTAATAGTTATGATGCAAATTTTAAACTTTTAGTGGCAAAATATGCTGATGAAACTAATAATTGTGTAGCAGCAAGAAGGTTTTGGTGTCACCGAGGGAAATGTGCAGCAGTGGAAAAAATTGCAGGAAATGCTAAAGTGTGCAAGTTCAAATCGGAAAGCATTTCGTGGGCCTAAGGAAGGGCGTCATTAAAATTTAAGGAACAAGTTAATAACATTTGTGCCAAATATTTGTTCCAAAATATTCAATTGAAAATTCCAGTCAAAACTGCTTATTTCATTTGGTTCAATATTCATTACCTACTCAATGGTATAATAAACCTCTGTCATTGTGTGCATAATAAATTTTTTCCTTTCATTAGGAGTTAAAAATGGGGGGGGGGGTCATCTTATAATCAGAGTCGTCTTATATTCGGGTATATACGGAAATTATGGTCTAGAACAGGGGTGGGCAAACTTTTCTGCATGGCAGGCCGCATCGGTGTTTGCGAATTCTTCAGCGGGCCGCATTGAAAGGTGCCAATGCTTAGGCAGGCCAGATTAGAGTTTAAATCGGGAATTGCTCAGATTCTTAGGCATCATACAGAAGTGAAAAACAAGCACAAACAAGGATTTTAGGGCTAAATGTTGAAAACTAAAGGTTTTATTGTAATAATTTTGCCAAAAGTAATATGAAATTGTGTTAAATTTTATGGATCGCTTTTTCACCAAAGCTTGCCCATCCCTGGTTTAGAACCAAACATAATTGAATTTTACATTCATCCACCTGATCATTTTGTTATGAAATGATTTCCTGACAATTCTTCCACTGTTACCTTTAACCATGAAGATGAAACTACCATTCTTCTTCAATATATTGTCTCTTTCCAAAAGCAGTCTTTTATACTGTTTGGTCTAGTAGTCCATATTGAATGCATCCCAACCAGTTGATGTTCTTGAATAAGAGGCAGCCATGCATAATATATCTTGCAAAGTAAGAAATTCTGCTTCTTGGAAATTCCCATTGCAAGTTGTGGAATGACTGCTACCTCTTGTCCAAACCCACCAACCTTCATCTGTTATTTCTATTTGTAAGCCTCAAGGTTGTAAATGTTTCCATTTGTGTCAGCTTTACTAAGTACAGGCAGTCATTGACTTATGATGCTGCAACTTGTGATGCTCCTAACTTGCGACGTGTACTAATTAAGGAACATGCTCCAGATTTAAGGCGCCGCTCCACAGTTACAACACTTGGCCGGCCATCCGGGCCAAAATGACGTTTGGCGCCTTAAGGTCGATTCAGGCTACAATGTCTATGGCAAGCAACGACTTGCCACGTAAAACATGCTACAATGTAATTTAACGTGACTTAACATGAAAACCCGTCAAGTCTTCTTAAATCCATTCTACGCGAGTTATTAGATTTTGGACAAAGAAGGACATTCAGAGTGAATCCGTGTGTGATTCAAACTTACAGAGGTAGAAGGGAAGGAAGTAGCATCGGAGAATGTTTCTTTAAAGCACGTGGGGAAAATATGATTTCCGCAGCTAAAAATCCCAGGAAAATGAAATATGAAAGGTTATTTTTAGAGTGGCAGTACTTGATTTATGAGTCATTTAGTGAATCTTACAACACTATTGTGGCAATGGAAAATTGCATATTGTTTGGATTATTTTGTTTAACTTTATCTGCCCTTAAAAATGTTTGATAAGAGAATTTCAAGTGCTGGAGATGTTTCTGGTTCTAAGAAACGTAGAACCATAACAATGGAAATGAAGATTGATGTAATTAAGTGCTCTGCAAAAGGCAAGATACCTGCCAACATTAGTCAGGCCTTGAATATCCCTTGTATGTCGGTAGTGACAGTCACCTAAAACGGCAACATTATAACTTCCAATTTTTTATTAGTGCATACTCGATTTGTTCAGCAATTTTTTCTACTTTCCACTTTTTGATGATGGTTTTACAAGTCATTATGGCATTCCGATTAGAATGAAAAGATTTGTCTAGTCTTTAATAAGTTTTATCTGTGTATATCTTATTGTTAGCCTGAGTACAATATTATGGGTCATTTTTTTAAAATATATTATCTGGCCATTGGGAGAGGAATGTAACCTAAATTTTTAACATTGCATTTATGGGAAAATGTGCTTCAACTTATGATGTTTCCACACAACTTTTAGGAACCGATTGTGTCATAAGTGCGAGGACTTTGAATATAGAATCAACCAAATTCTCTTTATGAAACAGTTCTGAGGGCATCTTAAAAAATTATAAAGCCACTTGGCAGTATATGCCCTGAGTAATGATGGAACTCTATTCCACAGTGCATTTTAATTATTATATTTCGTTGAAACAGGATCATGTGCACCTTGGTCAATCTCCAATTCACTTACAATAAAAAATGTTTTTAATGTAGGTTAAATTTGAAGATTTTGCTGCTAAAATACTTCAATATAATTTAAATCAATAATTTTATATAATAATAGCTGTTGGTTGGTTGGTTGGTTGGTTGGTCACTCTATGCAAATGCTAATAACTCAAGAAATAATAATGATAGAAACTCGAAATTTGGTAGGGATGCTTGATTAACACTTATTCAAAGAATGACAAATTTAAATCGCAAAAAAATTACTTGGTTCGTCTCCAAGAGAGGCATTTCCATTTCCCATTACTTAACATGTAAAACACGATTTTTCGACATGCAGGATTTTATTCATTTGGAAGTTAAAATTAAAAGGAATTAACCTACGACCTTCGGATTTGAACCATTTTGAAGAAAAATTTATAAAGTTTCTTATTCCGTTCATCTTTTTTCGCCCACAGTTCAAAATATTCCATGTTAAACGTTTAAACGTTTAATTTGCATATTTTGTAAAAATCTCGCCATTTTAACGTGATGTTGCTATGTCAACCATTATCATTGTTACACCTAAAATTACAATTCTTGTATACATCCTTCTGGGAATAAGTGTGCCTTGAGTGCTTCAATACGAGAGAGAGAGAGAGAGAGGAAGGAAGGGGAGAGATTGGCGTGTTTTGTGGAAAATAAGTGTATTAACGTAAATATAAAAAATTTTAAGTATCAACAGTGTCATTTTAGAAAAATTGGAAATAAAAAGCATTCTTAAATTAAATTCTTTGTAAACCATACGTGCTTACGAATTTATATTGTTATTCCTCGAATTAATTTCGTAACAATGGCCGAAGTTTGGAAACGAATATAAATTAAAATTCAATTAAAATTAAAAGGGCATTTAAAACTGTTAACAGGCAATTTTCGAAGAAACAACAGTGGATCTTTTAATGAATTGCTTTGTTTTTATAAAGGAATTTTGGTGCTTATGTAATACAGAGCAAGTTCTAAGGCTTATAAACTATTTAAATCTAATAACAGTGGCTATTATAGTTTAAAGAAAGAACTTTATTTATTCACTTTACAGAATGAATTAATTTTAGACTACATTGCCTATTATAAAAGGAGTTACTTTGGAATTTACAGTATGTAAAGTGGAAGTTGTACTGAATTGACTCAAGTATATTTCAAAGCAAAAATCAATTTAAAACTATTGAAAGTTGTTGTTTTGGAAACTGAGAAGTCCAGAGTGGTGAGCGGACGCTAAAGGATATTTAGGTACATTTTATTCCAAAATCTATTTAAAGTAGGTATTATCAGAGGCAATTGAAGATTGAACAAATTTTTTTGTTACCGGAATTCTGCTTATTTCATGAAATTGAAATGCTAATGCATTAATCCATTAAAATCTGTTAAGAGTGGCTATTTTAGTTGAAAGAAATATATGTACATGGTTATTTTATTCACTTTTCAAAATGAATGAATTCTAGGTTAACATGGTATATTATAAAAGGATTTTCTTTGGAATAAGAAGTTTGTTATGTGGTTATTTTAACTGAATTGAATCAAGTTCTCTTCAAAGTTTGAAATCCATTTAAAACTGGTGAAAGTGGTTATTTCGGAAAATGAGAAGGCAAGAGTGCTGAGCAGACGATAAACGATATTGAGATACATTATATTCCAAAATCTATTTAAAGTATTATCAGAGGCAATTGAAGATTGAACCAATTTTTTGGAACCGGAATTCTGCTTATTTAATGAAATTGAAATCCTAATGCTATAATGAATTTAAAATTAATAACAACGGCTATTTTAGTAGAAAGAAAGGTACTATTTTATTCACAAGGAATTTCTCTGAGATTTTAGTTAATTAATTAAAACAGACTTATAATATAGAAATATTTGATGGTTAAAACAGTGCACAATTTTATTCTTGCGATTTTTATATGGTACATTGATGAAAATTTAGATTCATTAAACCATTGAAATTCAACGGGCACTTATGCTAGTAACTAAAATAATTTTGCAACAAAGCAGTCATATAGTCCATTAGTGTAAGGGATATAATAGATATTTTGTCTTTAATTTAATTTAATTTTATTTTCATCTCACCTGACAAGAGAACACATGCATCTCCTTCAGGTGAGGCACCAAACCCTCGGTGGCACAGGCAAGTGTTATTCTCAAACAAAGTGTAGCAAAAAGCCCCCTCGATGCAATCCTCACTGCCCTTGCACTGAATTCCAAAACCTTTAAAGATAAAAGATTATATTGCAGCAGGGTAATCCCTGTGGTTCAGCAAAATGTGAAACTTCCACACTTTGACATCACACCTAAGAAAGTCTAAGTTTAATTTGTTGATTAATTTAAAGAGGGTCACTCGTGACCCATCTCCCTTGTAAGGTTTCCCCTGGATAATAACCCGTTTATTATCCATACGTTGAAGTACATTGCATAATTTTTTTAAAATGTCCAAAAGATGCTTCCTTAATGGGAGTCTTCAAATCAAAATGCAATTTATATCTACTGTTTATGTTTCAAAACTCACAGTTTTTCATAAGAACCACCTTTCGATAGCTCTCAAATGGGGTTTCATAGTGATTAGAAATTACAGTTTCCACATACATAAAGGGGATTTGGGAAGTTGAAAATGATACTGTATATATTAGATAGCTTAAGATGGATTAAAAGGAAAGCAAATGAGGGAAGATTTGCAGAGCAAATTACATAGGGCACTGTCTTTTCCTTGTTTTACATAATGGCATTATATCAATGAAGATAATTGAAAGAACCTCCTAATAACCATATAAATATTTTTAAAAAAAGGAAAATACTCACATGCACTCCGGTTTAGGGGAATCTACTCCATGCCAGTGACCAAACACACCCGCAATCTCACCCACCCTGGATTTAGGGGAATTACCCCAATTAATTTTCTTTGTTGACGCACACAAACTCACAAATGCACACAAAACAAACACACACACAAGCACTTCCTTTCCAAAAAAATTGCCTAAATATGCATTTCGGAATCAAGGATTCCATTGTCAGTAGGCTGATCAAAAATACGAAGATTAACGAGTCGTGGAAGGTATATATGTATACGTGGGGTGAAATGAGAGGGGAAAAAAGGAGAAAGAAAAAGGAGGGGAGGGTGAAATAGTTACAATGCAGCAATGGAGAAGTTAGGAAGAGTGTTGGAATGACCATTATTCGAAAGAGAAAGCAAAGTATTGTTTCCAATTGGACCGATGTCTTGATTGGGGATGATATCTTTGTTTTAAAGAATGGCTAAACTTTCGGCTGTGTCTAGAAGGTTTTGGCTGGAAATAGGTTTCAATTATTGAAGGTTTTTTGATGAAAAGGAATGTAGGCTCTGAAGGATGTGAGTTGCTACGCAAGATTTGTCAAAGTTAGCATTTCACCAGGTGAACCAGATTCAAAGAATATTTATTATATTTTAGAAATGCTAACTTTGACAAATCTTGCATAGAAACTCACATCCTTTAGACCCAACATTCCTTTTCATCAAAAAAGCTTCAATATTTATGCACCAGCATCACAGTCTTTATTTTGGAATTGTGCCGTGAACATCGTATCCGAGATTCTCACGAGTTTTATCCTGCAATATCTGTGTTTGCATTTATTATTTGTGTGCGTGCATGTAAGTTTGTGCACATTTGTGTGTGTTTGTTTTCCATTTGTATTTATGTAATTTTGTTATTTTCATTTATATTGAGATTAGGCAATGTTCGGTGTATGTACTGCCCTGTATATTAACCCTTTCATGACCAGAATGCCCATAAACGGACTTGTTTTCTTAGTTTGGATGTCATAGAGTACAGTGGCAACGATTTAAACCTAATCTCCCTTATTACATTAAATCTTATTTTTACCTTATTTTTCATCACATTAGTGATTTTAGTGGCGAATGTGAACATATCCCCCCCTTATATAATATATTTATATGGGGAAAAACTCCCTGGTATTTGTTGTTTCGGTATTCGCGACCATTTTCTGGTACGTAACCCCCACGAATAACGGGAACCCGCTGTAGTGGTAAAATCAACGACTATACAGATAATAAGAAAGAGGAATGCATGCTGGATAGGGCATTACCTGAGGAGAGATTATGATTAAAGATGTGCTAGAAGGAAAGCTGAATAGAGGAAAGTGTAGCAAATGATGAAGAGATGATTTAATAAGAGAATTAAGGCAGAGAGAGGGAGGGGAGGGGGAGGGAGAGAGAGAGAGAGAGAGAGAGAGAGAGAGGAAATACACCATTTAACCAAGTCATGGAAGCTAGGACAGAAACAAAGAGGCGATAATAGGAAAGGAGTTATGGAAAACTTAAAGAAGGGAATGCCTGTAAGAGGATATGCAGAGAAGGTCTTGGAATTGAGTAGATTGACCCAAGAAGCTCATACCGCGATTGACATTTAATATTATTATTTAAATTGTCAACTTACGTGCCAAGCATTTTCCATTGTCCATTGATGGCAAATATCCTTCTTCACAGAGGCATTTACTGTCATTACAACCAGCGTTTGTAATACAAGTTTCATTATTTGTGCAGGGAGTTCCAATTCCTGAAATTAATTATTTATACAGTGTTTTCATCTTCACAAAATAGGACACAGACAAGTTTAGAAGTATATTTAAAGGGTCTCCTCTATCATACAATTTACTTATGATAGAAATAATATAAATATTTAATTTTTTTAAAAGGCAAAGTAAGGGTCTCATTTTTTTTATCATATTAGCAGTTTTCATTTTCATTTCATGAAATTTAACATAAGCCATTTCCTATTTTTTCTTTAAAATTATGACAATTGGAACTGTTCCAATAATTCTTTAATGCAAAAAAATATTGTAAGA
Organism: Uropetala carovei; assembly: GCA_036926305.1. Classification (NCBI taxonomy): domain Eukaryota; kingdom Metazoa; phylum Arthropoda; class Insecta; order Odonata; family Petaluridae; genus Uropetala; species Uropetala carovei. Next base: position 12,956,228 of record JAXCHB010000001.1, on the reverse strand, counting down.
TTTGATTTTGGCTAATACGATGGAATAGAATCTCTTAGAAACTTCTGATGTAACAAGTTATCTGGTCTCACTATGGACATGTAACTTCCAAAGCATTCTCAGCTTTTAATTGAGATTACTACGCAATAAAAAGCTGCCAACTCTCTTGCAGGGATTTGTGAGTTTGTTTTTAAAATTCTCAGATGCATCAGCAAAACAAAATTTTTATTACCATTAAGTGCTTTTAATTAGCAATTTTGAAGAATTTACTTTTTTCTAACAAGAATAATAGCTACACAAAATTGAAAACATTATAACCTAATTGATAACAAAAGTAAATTCACACCTCACATTCAGAAGAACTTCAAAATCTTGTATGTTAGGAGCTGAGAGGAAGAATCTTTTTGTGATGATATTTCCAAATAATTAGCCTGTTATTTTTCTCCATTGTTTGCATTTTGAGAGTTATTTGCATTTTAATAATGTATTTTATAGTTTTAGATGATTTTATTCATACATTACCACTGCCAGTTGGGGTCTACAAAAGGAATTCTTAAGCCTTCTTAGGTGCCATATATAATTGTGTATAATGCACCCTCGTGTGTAATGCACACCCGTGCTTTTTGCCAAAAGATTCCGACTTTTTCTCATACCTCGTGTATAATGCGCACCCTTGATTTTTGTGGGCTATAAGAACAAAATTATATCGTCATGTTAAGTATTAACTAGAGTACTGTAAATAAATACGTTAAAGCATTAAATTATCACCAGTTAAAAATTTTAAAAACGTATTTCCAAAGAAAATAATAACTTTGTTAAATTCCACAATTTTTTATTGTGGAATTTAACAAAGTTATTATTTTCTTCAGAAATATGAGTATCAGTTACCAAAAAATTCCTTGGATTTTTTAAATTTCAAAACGTTTGGACTTGCCCATAAGCATTACGTTCAATAAGCTCCACATTACATCGTAGAGAGATATCATCAATAATGAAAGCGATTGAGTTGAGATGGCATCAACTTCATACAGTAAGTTGGACAAATTGATGCTGCATAGAAAACTGCAGCGCCACTGTTGCCAATCCTTTTAAATCTGACAGAAAGGGATACATAAAATAGATAGAGTTTAAATTTATAGTAGATGTTGGTTTTCTCCTCCCTATCTCATTCTAAAACAGTTTAAGAGAAGGAATAGCGCGAAAATGTAACACACAAATCTGGAAACAGGAAATGCGACAGGTAAGATTAAGTTCATACACGTCATCCTACGGGTTTTAAATTACTAACATTGCTAATTGTACATACTAGAATCATTAACTAAATAAAATTATACGTATTTGCTTATTCTATGTTTCTTTGTTTCTATGTGTGTTTTGCGGGAAGTCTATCTGGCGATTTTGCAAAAATTACAGCAATCAGCTGTTGAGCTAGTGAAAATTTGATCTTCAAATTGCACATTATATATTAGTATATATGGTATTTTTACCAAGTATCAAATGAAATACCATCACAGAAACACAGGTAAATGTTCAAAATGGATAGGAATCACAGTGGTTCCTTTAGCCCATTTAATGTTATAGCCAATAAGCATGTCATCTGGTTCTTGCCATCTTCTCTAAAAAATATGGTCTATATATTCAATCTCCAATGCCCATTCAACCTACCCTCATCTCTGCCAATGTGAAATAACTGTATCCTTCTAAACATTGGTAAGAAAGCTAAACAAATAAATGTGCATGATATTTGAAGGAGTTTGGCAAGTGATAAATGCATATGGGCAAATAAAAAACAGGCATTTCCCTAGTTCCAAGAATAAATGCAGATCTTTTAAATTCTTGCAGTTTATTAACTTCTTTGACATGATTATTATTCATATTCATATACAACATTTACAATTGTCCTAATAGGGAAAGGAAACTCACTAATTTTCCCCTTAGACACATTATTATTACGAAAATCTTTATTTTAATTAGTTCATGTAACACTTACGTCCCAAACATGCATCGCCACTTGGAGATGGCGCCAACTCATCATTGCACTGGCAGGTGCAATTATTACCCTCTCCAATGCAATAAGCATCTTCAATGCATGTGCCATTTTCTGTACAACTTGTTCCAATCACTGGCAGAAAACGGAGATAAAAACTTTTAATTTTTATGCATGCTGTGATGGATGGATACTTTATATTTTTGTTTGTATCAAAAAATTAGCAGCAATGCCAAAAATCTTAAAGGGAATAATGAGCATTGGGAAAGAGTTACATTCACGATTAACACGAGCAAGGAAATATATCTTGAATCAGCAGACTGTATGAAAATGAAACTTTGAATCATCATAACAGATCACTGCTACAATCAACAATAAATTGCATTTATAAAAGCAAGAACAGATTTAGTGGCAAGCTTCAAGATGTCTTGATTGCAATAAAATAGCAAGGCATAGTGGCGGTTAGAGAGAAACAGTTAACTTTGTTCAGTTGAATTTTTATAGATTAAGATGGTATGAACTTACTTGCCAAACATTTATCCTTGTCTGCAGATGGTGTGTATTCATCTTTGCATTGGCATTTGTTTGTTGAGCAATAAGCATTGTATATGCAAGATTCGTTGTCCGAGCAATTGTTTGCAACATCTGAAATGAATATAAATTAGAGATGCACCGAATACTCATTTTGATCGAATGCCGAATGGCCAAATATTAAAATCAGTATTCGGCCGAGGCCGAAGCCGAATATCGCCATTAGCATAAATTAGTGATGCACCAAATATCGGCTTCGGCCTTGGTAATCGGCCAAAATTTGCTATTTCGCTTCGGCCTCAGCTTTTAGATGGCCGAATACTATATATTTTTCTTGATAAAACGAAAAATCTAGAGTATAGATTATTTAAATTACAATATAGGTATAGTTAACCCCTTAAGTTTGTGGCTTTTAAATTTGAGTGCTTTGCAGTTTCCTCAACTATTGCTCCCATCTATTAAGAAAAATGAACAGTACAATATAAATTACCTATTTATCAGAAAATTTTGCAAGGGGAGGGGCAAAACACAAAAAAGCCTAATACCCAGGGGTGGACACAATTGTAACAATAAAATAGATATTTGATACAATTAAGTGACATGTTGAATGGCGAGAATTCTCTCCATCCCTAGTAAAAGCGTTAAGTTATTTCGCATGTCCAGTTTTTTCACATTTTTAAATAATGTTTTATATATTAATTACATTTTTCCAAATTTCCAGGGGGAAAAATCATCTGATATTATTCAGAATTATTATTGAAGTAGTAATCAATCCTTTCATTAGTTTCTGTTATGATGTGCGAAAGATTGTAGCCTTTTATTATTTATAAACATTTAAATAAAAAGACAAGATGTTCTTTGTCCATCAGGTTACGAACATGTTTTTCAAAGTTGTCTGCCAAGAAGAAAGCAAGTGATGGTACAGGAAATTTGCAGATGGCTTCAATATCTGAATTTCAACTTTTTAAGTTGTGATCATGCTCCTGAGTCTAACAGTGGCATAACGTTATGCTCACCAAATAGATAATTTAGTAGTGCATATCAAATATCATGCATCTTCTCCTGTTTATATGATTCAATAAATATATTTGGTATTTTAATAGCTAATCATTCTATAAGAAAAATTATTCTCATAAATTTATCATAGGACAGCATTATATTGGTATAAAATCCTTTCCAGTCTACCGTCTCATCATTTATTAGTATAAAATAATAGTAGGTCGCAAATTGGGCTCCTTTTTATCATAAGCCCTTTGTATTTATGTCTAGGGATGCACCGAATACTCATTTTGGCCGAATGGTCGAATTTTTAAATTAACATTTGACCAAGGCCCAGGCTGAATATCACCATCATAGAATTAATTTCTAGGATACTAGAAAAATCTGAAATTTTACAAAAAGTATTTATTTAATAATTATTACAATTTTAGTATTAAAAAAATATTAGTATTCAAATTTTAAAAGTTTCACATTATAGTGTAGGAACAATAATTTCTCTGCATTGTCTGCTGCCAGATTGCTCTTATGGTCACTGTACTGCAGATTAGCAATACTAAATAGATGCTCGCTTTCAACAGAGGTTGGTGGAGGGGCAAGATATTTCTTGGCAATCTCGGCCAGTGAAGGGTACTGCTGATGGTAATGTTGCCACCAAGTTGTTGGGCATTCTTTCCTCTCTAATAGTGCCTGACTAAGGCACTATTTCTCGACATGGTGATTTGGTATACGATGATGAAGATGCAATTTCATTGAAGCAATCCCATATGTTGAAGCCTTGAGCACTGCTTGATGGAGTTGGTTTCTGCATATTTCTAGAAAAAGACTTAACAGCAGAGCCCTCATTTATATTACTTACAATTAGCTCTAATATCTTTGCATGCACTTGCAGCATCACATCATCACTTGTGAAAAATTTGTCTTTAAATCTAGGATCTAGAAATGTGGCAATGGAGCAGCGTGATTGACTTTCAAGACTACAAAATTGTCTCCGAATTTCCATCTGCATCTCAGTTTTCATTGCATGCATACCAATTTCAGCATCTTCCCTGGAGTAGAATGACAGGAGCATCTTAACAGCAGGTATCATATAAGAAATACTTGCCATCTCATGGCACATCAGTTTTGTAACTTCTTCAGCAGGTTCTAGCAAACAAACTGCTTTCTCTGCGAGCAAACATTGGTCGTTAGTAAGTCCTGCTATGTTGATATTGTTATCAGAAAAATACAGTATTATTGCTTTTTTTGTTCAAGCAGCCTTTTTAATCTATAATAGCTGCTATTCCATCTTGTGTGTACATCTTGTACAAGTACATGACAAGGCAGTTCCAAAATCTCTTGTATCTCACGTAATTTGTCTTTTGATGAAGATGAATGATGAAAATGGCCTACTATCTTTCTGCTTACAGTCAGTAACTCTGTTACATTATGCTGTGCTAGGATTCCACTATGAACACACAACTGAAAGGTGTGAACAAAACATCTTATGATCACTCATAGCCTTTACCATATTTGTTCCATTGTCAATGGCAATTGCATGACACTTTTCTTTACCTATTTTCCATTCTTTAAATATTTCTTCAATCAGATTCACTATGTTGCTACCTGTGTGAGACCCAGAAATTTCTCGGCAAGCAAGTAAAGCTGAAGCATAGTTGAATTCATCATCAATCCATCATGCTGTACAACTTAAAAAAGACTTCTGGTTGTTTCTGCATGTCCAAATGTCTGCCGTACAAGATACACTAATAGCACATTTAATATTATCATTAACCTTTTTGAGCACAGCAGAATGTACATCAGGAACAATTTTTTCTGTCACATGTTTTCTAGAAGGAACTTTGTATCTGGGATTCATAGCATGTGCAAATCTTAAAAATCCTTGATCTTCAACATTTGAAAATGGCTGGCAATCTATTGCTATCATTTCGGCAAGCTTTTTGTTTAAATTTTTAGCCTCTACCGACTCAGAACTTTAAGGAATTGCCTTATTAAAGCATTCTTGTAAAGTCTGCTGTTTTCAAGTTTGATTAGCAAGAACACAATGTATTTTAGGTACCTCATTTTTTCTAATTCTTTCTACTATTCTTCATACTCTTTATATTCCTTATTATGCCTGGATCGAAAATGATTAATCATAGATGTTGTGAAGGATTTTCGCGTTTTTCCTCCTCGTGAAATTTTGAGCTTGCAAAGTTGACATTCTGCTTTCAATGCATCCTCACAGGATGTGAAGAATTCCCAAATTGGATTTTTTTTCGGTAAACTCATGTTCTAAATGGAATTAAATAAATTAAAAATTAAATACAGCTCGTAAAGATTATTTTTATTTGATATAACGAATACCAGTATACCAAAAAATTCCACAAAGATTAGAATGGTGACAATCTAATCTCTGTTATTCTACCATGTATTATCATTTAAATTTTATAAAACTATATTAACTGCCAATTTACTTCCCTATTTATTTATTTGAAAATTATTAATAATTATTTATATAAATAAAATTAATAACTTTTAAAGTCGTCATGAATTATTGCAGCATTTGATTCTTGCAGTAATAAATACACAATAAACTTCAACAGACTGATAGAATTTCAACTTATTAAAGAACATTATAATATTTTCGCTTCAAGTTTTATCTAGAATACATTATTTGAAAAAACTATTTTATATGAAAAATACATATGAGTGAGTGATGTAGATGATTGTACAGAAAAGTTAATTGAAATATTATTTCATGGCTTAGCTTAATATTTATATCTAGCATATTTTTATTACAGTAAAAATTTATAATATCCTTACATTGTCTCACTTTTCACTTTGTATCTATGAAATTTCTTCGTGACCTTAAAAGTGGTAGTCAACTTAAGAGACTATATTGCCTTAGCCTGCGTCCCACGTAAGAATGGTTAGCAGGTGACACGGAATCATAAGTGGCTTTGAAGCGTGGGATGGAACTTTAGCCTCACCTATTAAATTTAAAAATGATACTACTAATAAGTTCTGTGTTTACGAAAAATCTGCACACATCTCCAATGTTGACTGTGAAAGTTGGTTACAATCGCAAGAATATTCCTCTCGGGGAATTTCCTAAATCGTTTTTAAAACACCACCAACCTGAAATACCAAGTAATGAACACTAATGTTTTCTATAGAAATCTATTTAAATTCTTTGTTAATATGAAGATATAAACAAAGAATCGCAGCCTTGTTAAGTTTATTATATATTCTGTTATATAAAAATGTCTGCACTTATGAAATTAAAAAAATGAAACAAAAACTCAGTTGACATTGTGTCATTTTGGTTTTGGCACGATGGCGCTACTGTTTAAATGTCATATTACGTCATGCAAAACTGTGAACCAGATGTCAGAGGTTATCTGCTACTTACACAGTGCAGTAAAACAAAAAATTCCAGCTAATGAGGAGGAGTATTCTAAATAAATGAATTGTCCACATATTGGAACACACTAATATATTATACGTCGTAGGCCATAAAAACGAGTAGCACATAATTGTTAGGGTGAATCCGAGATAGGTGAATTGTATTGGCAACAACTCAATGTATTATGGTTTTATTTAGTGTTTTCAGCTTCCTTCTATTATGTCATTATCATAAGTTTTAAGGTTTAAGTTTACATAAGCACTTTATAAACTAACTACAGTAAAATCCCTAAATTTGCAGGTGTTACATTCCCAAAAACACTGCAGAAATAAAAGCAAATGGCTTATGATAAAATGGGTGCCCAGTTTGCGACCTACTATTATTTTTATACCAATAAATTATGAGACAGTAGGCTGAAAAGGATTTTACACCAACGTAATGTTGTCCTATGGTACATTTACAGGAATAATTTTCCTTATAGAATGATTAGCGAATAAAATACAAATATATTTATTGAATCATCTAAACAGGAAATGATGCATGTGTTATTTGATATGTGCTTCTAAATTATCTATTTGGTGATCATAACGTTATGCCTCTACTACACTCAGGAACATGATCATACCTTAAAACGTTGAAATTCAGATATCGAAGCCATCAGCAAATTTCCTGTACCATCACCTGCTGTTGCGTCCACAACGCATTTAGTTTTTTCTGAAATGCCACCAGGGTTCGTTGCAATGTGAATGTGTGTGATTTTGAGTGTGAATGAGTTAGTTCTTAGAAAGTCGTCCTAACCCCGAGCAACCCGATGCAGACGCAAAGGAGACGGAGTCGAAAGGAAACCACTAGGCCTAGAGGTAGGTCAATTGAACCATAGGTGGTTAATAATCGAAATAATACAGTTCACTAATCCTAGAGGCAGAATTGCCTTAATTTAAGTAAATTGAGTTCCTGTCCAAACACTTGCTTTCTTCTTGGCAGACAACTTTGAAAAACATGTTCGTAACCTGATGGACAAGGAACATCTTGTCTTTTTATTTAAATGTTTATAAATAATAAAAGGCTACAATCTTTTGCACATCATAACAGAAACTAATGAAAGGATTGATTACTACTTCAATAATAATTCTGAATAATATCAGATGATTTTTCCCCCTGGAAATTTGGAAAAATGTAATTAATATATAAAACATTATTTAAAAATGTGAAAAAACTGGACATGCGAAATAACTTAACGCTTTTACTAGGGATGGAGAGAATTCTCGCCATTCAACATGTCACTTAATTGTATCAAATATCTATTTTATTGTTACAATTGTGTCCACCCCTGGGTATTAGGCTTTTTTGTGTTTTGCCCCTCCCCTTGCAAAATTTTCTGATAAATAGGTAATTTATATTGTACTGTTCATTTTTCTTAATAGATGGGAGCAATAGTTGAGGAAACTGCAAAGCACTCAAATTTAAAAGCCACAAACTTAAGGGGTTAACTATACCTATATTGTAATTTAAATAATCTATACTCTAGATTTTTCATTTTATCAAAAAAAATATGTAGTATTCGGGTATTTGACCATCCAAAGGCCAAGGCCGAAGCCGAAAGCAGATTTTAGCCGAATACCGAGGCCAAAGTCGAGTTTCGGTGCATCACTAATATAAATATATAGTATCCTATTCAGGAATATATCTGAGAGAGATGGTGTCAATGGCAAAATTTTACGAAACACTTTGGTTGTGCAGAATATTATTTTTCCTTCCGTTTTTACACAGTATATTAGCATTTATTAAGAATTAATTTAACATTTAGTTATTAAATTAATACTTATCAGAAAATAAACTTTTGGCATGTTTTAAGGGAACATTTGGTGCCTTTTGCAGGTGACACCTTTGGCAGATAGTATCTTTGCCATACCCCAGGATTCCCAATGACCTCAGTTGCTTAATAGTTGTTTGATTTTGGCAACTTTCACTGATTTTCTTTACGAATACATATGGAAGAACCCTATATGAAATTTAATACCATTTAATTGCACTTAATTTTACTAACAATCTCACTATAAATTATAGTTTATTATCAAAGTTTACTAAAAAGGATGGTTTGTGGTAAAAACCATGATAAATATCCAAGAAAATTTCCAATATTTAGGCATAGAAAAATCATCAGATGTCTATGAGGATTAGTTCAGAATTAATACTTAATTGGCTAAGCCATGACTCTCACTTGAATGGTGCCTAAGTTAGGAGTGTTTTAATATACTAGCTTTATGCACGAGTATGAGTAACCTGGAAGAAGGACTTAATATTAAGACACTCAAAAAAAGTCTTGCTTTTATTTGATGAAGATGGTAGCAAATCCAATGGATTGACTGATTTTATGCAACATGGCTAATGAATCTAATCAACTGTTTGAGGAATCACATTATGGATATTATAATTCATATTGAACAATAGCAACAGCCTTGTAAGAGGATAATCAATATTAATGCTGAATGCTCATGTTTGGTATTATGTTCCACTTACTTGCCAGACATTTTTCATCATGAATTGATGATGTGAAACCTGAGTTGCATTGGCAGACATGTACATCAGCATCCATAGTGCAGTGTGCATTGTCTATGCAAGCATCATCTCCTTCACAGTGGGAACCAATTCCTATGAAGTCCAGATAGAAATTAAGATAGTTAATAAGGATCTTGAATGGAATCCCTACATTTTCAAGTGCTATGTTTTTATAGTACATCATTTCATCTACTTTGATTTTTAGCCTAATGAACTGGAAAATAGTACTAGGGAACTATGTAGATATTATCCAAGAGGAGTAAACATCATTAGAACCTGATTTCAAAAAATGTCTTTCCCAAATTTCTTTGTTTGTAACTATATTGTGTGAGGTAATGATAATAAATAGGTCAATGAAACACAAAAAACTAAGATAGCAATATGTTTTTCAATTTTGTATTTGTTTCCATTAATTAGTTGCTTATAAATATACAGTTTACTCTTAAATTACTTGAAAAGGGAAATGCTTTTCAATATGCGATACACACATCTGCCATATCCTATAATCACTAACGTGAAAATCAAAAATGACTTTAAACAGATAATGTTATGTCTTGTCATTAGGTATTGACTATTATCCAAAAATATCTTTATTTTTAAATACTCAATGGGAGTTAGAGAGAATTGTTTATCCTTTTATCAGTTATGACTTACAATATTTTGGCAATGAATGTTTGTGCTCAATCAAAGTAAAACCATAGATTCATATTATGTATGTACCTTTGAATAATACGATATATTTGCATGCTTTGGAATGTTGATTCCTTAAAATGGAAATATTATCTTAAACATTCATTCAGGATTAATTATGTGCTGCTTTGCACTGCTCATAGTAGAGTTTGTATATTACTGGTCAATTATCTCAAGGTTAGAATTTTCTCATCCTTCTCCGAAAGATGACTTTAGTTATTTGAATCAGTGGTCATCAAACATCACTAAATATGTTCCATAATGTTATTCAAATATGACGACTAATAAATAGTTAATGACCACATCATCCAATCATTTTTTTCTCTTAGACAGTAATGTGGATTCTTGAATCTCTATGAATTCACTAACTTGCCAAACAGACATCACCCCCTGGAGGTGGTGCAAAGTCCTCTCCGCACATGCAGGTGCTGTTATCACCATCTTGGAAGCAATATGCATTTTCAATGCATGTTTCATTGCCATTGCAATTTGTCCCAACCACTGGAAATAAGAGAGAGACAATCACTATTTGTGTTTGAAAATTTAGCTAGAAATATTTTCAGGTATATGTCATAAATCTAATTTTAGTACACACAACATTCAGGTATATGTAAAGTGATCATTTATCAAAGACTCCATATCAGTGCAAGTGACATGTTTTATTTTCTCATCCTAAACATTCTAAAATATAAATTTATAGTGTTTGTGAAGCAGTACAAAAAGTAAATTAGAACAAAATCATGAAATGAGTATGATTGGTTACCTGAGGTATGGAGAAAAGGACAAAGCGAGTGAAGAATTATTTTTAGGTGTGACAAACACTTATGATTGTGCCAAATTTCCGTTATAAATTAAGTATTCATTGGGTGCAATATCTGTGATTTTCCATCTAGCACAAATGCACATTGTCTGTCTGAACTCTAAATCATCCCATTGTGCTGTTTCCATAGCACAGATCCATGTCCTATGACTTCCTTCGATCGTCTTTGTTTAGTCAAAACCTCCCCCATGAAAACCATAACGTAATTAGATAAATAAAAGAGACAGTTATTGAAAAACCTTTACTAGGTGTCCTAATTCCATGCCTATAAATATTATACCCTCGCCTTAAAGGGGAGATGCATTTCTAGGAAATAGCATTTGTACCATAATTTTTTAAAGTGAACCATTTTTAACATAGTACTTGTGGAGATATGCTCCAGGCTGTCATGCATCAATGAATATACAGTATTCCCTTACATTGAATGAGGGGCTTGTTCCTTGGAATTGTGTAGAAATTGTTTAAAGCAGTGTTCTCAAATTGTGGGATACAGTATGCTATGACAGCTATCAAAACAAAATAAACCAAGTAAAAGTTGAGAATGATCTAGCACAAGGGTGGGGTACCTGCGGCCTTTTGTGGTACCCAGTGCAGCCTTATGCAGTGATGTCATGCGATCTGGGTGGACGATCCAGCAGGGAGCCACCTACCCTTTGAGGTAGTTGAATCAGTAGTAGACTAAGTTCTGCTTTTTCTGTTACTCTGAAGGAAATGGGGAAATCCAAAACCCTAACATGGGACAACATCCCAGGAAAAATTTCCTCTTTTATGGCCCAGGGTTGCTGGAATACAAACAATAGCGGCAAAAGATCAATTCACCATAGGAGTAACGAAGAGGCGGGCACTTAGTGTGGCCATTGCTAATCTGGTAGGAAATGAGACGACCCTTCTGGGGTGGCAATCCTTGAACTAGGTACTGTTGACCTTCTCCACGAATCCTTTCTCTGGAAGAATACTAAGTTCTTACCCCTTTTCTTTTATTTATCGAGTTTGGGAAAACCCAATCTCTCGGTATAGCTTTGCCAGAAACCGGTTCTATTTATTTCTTTAAAATTGTTCTCCTTCGTGCAAATACATATTCGCTCTTAAATCTCCCTGGGTTCTTGTTGGGAAAGGATCGCTGCCGCTCACTTCATTTTAAAAAGAAAAGGAATTAAAGTTGAACATCTTGTATACTTCGTTCTTCAACTAAGAGATCACCAGAAAAATTGTCAGATCACTTCTAAGTGCCCCGGGCTCGACCCCAAAAATTCCCAAAAATGCCTACTTTCCCATAAGAATAACACTGAGGGCACATTGAAAATCATTTTTAGGGACTTCCCCTTATCGCATTGAAATAAATTTAGGTATAACGTTAGTAGAGCACCAAATCTATCAGTTGACGATATCACTTTTTCATAACAAGGCCCAGGTTCGACTCCAGATGACCCCCATTATTTCCCATAAGAAAGCATGTCCAGCCAAATCTACCTAGCCTATTTATATGAGATTTTCAGAAATTTTAGTCCTATATGATATACTACCAGAAAAATTGTCATATTTCTCCTAAGTGCCACGGGTTCGACTCCAGAAATTCCTAAATATGCCTATTTTCCCATAAGAATAATATTACGGATGAGAACCATTTTAAAAGAAAATATCAAAGGATATTTACCGTCGAATATAACTTTAGATTCGAAATCACCCGAAGTTTGCTTAATTCGATATTTAACCAAAAAACCACTTTTTAGGCGCGTTTCGCTTGCAGCGTGAGCGCCTATTATCGTAGGTCGGTCCGTCCGTCCGTCCGTCCGCATGTTCGTTCTCGGCTTCTACCGGACGGATTTTCATGAAATTTGATATTAAGGACTTTCAATAAAATATAATAAGAAAATCGCAAAAATGAACCACGTACGCCAATCAGGGGTACCACTTTACTGGAGACAAAAAATGAAATTTTCGTCATATCTCGTAAAGTATTGCTCATATCAAAATATTTTTCAAATAAAATTTGTAGAACTGGTAAAAAAGAGTATTTCCTTTTCTGTATATTTTTATCGTAGGAATAGCCGTTATCGAGAAAATCAAACAAGAAAATCTTATATCGAGTTGAACTTGGAAAATTTCTTGCATGGTTACTTCATTGTTGCTAACATAAACAATCTCCCAAACAAACGTTTAATTTCCTTACATGTGCATGTAATATTATTAAATAGGAAGAAAATGGATTATTTATGATGAAGAAAAGAACTTTAAAACGCTATTTCCCTTACGTATAGGTATATAATTTCTTTCTAATACTATGTTGTACACTTTCCTAACTTGTTTATTTAAACGTTCGATTTACTACCAATAGCATTGTCGTACTCGGGATCCTCATTATTATCTCGCCTAGATTGACGCATAGCATACTGATAGCAAGATCAGATACGGTGCCTTTCATATACTACGGTGAATCAAAAAGTTTTCAGAAAGATTAAGTAAAAAATGTCACAAATACAAGCTTATTTTTTGAAATAATTATTATATGTGATGCTCAATCTTAAGTAAATCAATGTGTATTAATATTTGGTGAGCTTCAAGAAGAGATATCTATGTTGTGACAAAGATAGTAGGTACTATGTGCTCTAAAGCGTGATTTAAAAAGTTGCATATGGGTATTCTATTTGCGAGGACCGTATCCATTGAATTTCATTAGTGGAAACGTACATAAGCACCGACAACAAACCTTAAAAATGTACTAGAAGAAGTGCCTTTATGTATGTGACCCACAATGCAGAGTGCGGCCTGATGAGATCCAAGGATGAATTTTGGCCTTCCGATTGAAAAAGGTTCCCCACCCCTGATCTAGCACCTACAGTGAGTCTCTTTATTATTGGGCCAACATAAAAATAATTTTCAAAACCCATATATTTTAAAAATAAATTATAGTAGTTTTTTTGAAACTTATTCACCTCTTTATTGTTGGTTTCCTTACAAAAACAGGAAGGTAATTAGTAGCATTCGACTACTATGGCAACATATATAAACATGTTTATTCAAATAAACAAAAATATGATATCACAAAATTATTGGGTCAAACCGTCATTAGATACCATCGATATCCAATTCATTATCGATTAGTGTATGCTGTCAGTGCAGTATCGTGTGTTGGTCAATAAGTGCTTCTTGAAAATTTGTGTGCAATTCACAATTGTTTTATTAAAGAAAGAACTGAAATAATCTACGTGCACTTAAAATGGGACGTAAAAGTGCAAACACTTCTTTTAATCAGTGTCAACTGGTTATTTTCCATCATGCCAAGGGCAAAACAGAACGGGAAATTTCTGTAATGCTACAAATGCCTAGAAGTACTGTGGGTAATATTATTAGACGTTTTATAAATGAGGATCGTATAGATTCGAAGCCAAATCCTGGAAGACCAGCATTACTCAATGATCATGACAAGCGTTGAATTATGCGAAAAGTAAAAGTAAATCCTCGTTTAAGCGCCCTGAAAATTGTAACTGAATTGTCAACTTATTGCAACAAACATGTACATCCAGAAACCATTCGGCGTTGCATAAGGGAAAATGGTTGCAATGGTCGAGTAGCTAGAAAGAAACCATTCATTAGTAACGCCAATAAGAAAATCAGAATAGCATTTGCAGAAGAGCATTTGGATAAGGGCGGAGATTTCTGGAATCACGTAATATTTGCTGATGAAAGCAAGTTCAATGTTTTTGGGTCCGACGGTCATGCCATGGTGTGGAGAAAGCCGAATGAGGAACTAAATAAAGAGAACCTTCAACTGACAGTAAAACATGGTGCAGGATCTGTCATGGTATAGGGCTGTATGTCCACCTCAGGAGTCGGAAATTTGGTCTTCATAGATGGTATAATGGATAAAATGGTCTACCTGAACATTTTAAAGAATAATTTAAAACAGTCGGCTGAAAAAATGGGGATTTTGCAGACTTTTCAGTATTACCAGGACAACGACCCAAAGCATAAAGCTCACATTGTGCGCGAATGGCTGCTTTATAACTGCCCAAAAGTAATTGGCACTCCACCGCAATCCCCTAATATAAATCCCATTGAAAATTTGTGGGATGAGCTCGACCGAAGAGTCAGGAGTCACACAATCAGCAACAGGAAAGAATTGAAAAAACTGCTGCAGGAAGAATGGACCAGTATTCCTGGAACAATCACCAAAAAATTAGTAGAGTCAATTCCAAATAGGCTCAAATGTGTTCTGAAAAATAATGGGTACCAAACAAAGTACTAACAATAAGTCTGTTAGTGTATTAGTAGTAAAAACAATTTATTTTCCATTTGTGGCCCAATAATTTTGTGATGTCATGTTTTTTATTTATTTGAATAAACATGTTTATATATGTTGCCATAGTAGTCGAATGCTACTAATTACCTTCCTGTTTTTGTAAGGAAACCAACAATAAAGAGGTGAATAGGTTTCAAAAAAACCACTATAATTTATTTTTAAAATATATGGGTTTTGAAAATTATTTTTATGTTGGCCCAATAATAAAGAGACTCACTGTATGTCTTACAAAGTTGGGATCTAATTTGAAGCAATTTCCCATTAACAAGGTAAACACTTTATTCTTTTATTGGCTATACTGAAACAATTTTTTCTTGTGGTTTATAAGAATTATATTTAAATACATTAAGGTCACGATTTTATATAATTAATTGAAAACCAAAAACGGTATAATAATGTGTGCCTTATGGAAGGTGTTATATTGTCAACATTAATCATGGATTGCTTTTGGGGTCAATTGGTAACGTTCAGTAGCTGGGTTAATGTTCACCTTAGATAACACATTTTGAAAATGGCAACTTGTTTGATTTAGGTGGTGGTGTTGGGTGGCAGGAACAACACTTGAACATTAAAATGGTCACTCAAATGCGCAGGGCATTTTGGGGCATTATCAAGGATAAGTAACATATTGAATGTAAAGTTAAGTTGTTTGCCGTAATGCTATGCATCAGCACAAAAACAGTCCATAAACCAATCCTCAAAAGCATTCGCTGTAATCTATTCCCTCATCATTGCACACCCATGAACTGGTAGCTTATGCTTACTTATCGTTTCTGGAAAGTAAGCATTCAGGAAAGTGTCTTTCAGGCAAGCAGGATTAAAGGTGTTGGTTAGGGTGAGTTGTGGGGTAGAATCGGTGATTTGCGTGGGTGTTGGGGTTGTAGGTATGGGTGTGGGGTACGACTGCCCGCCGGATTTGTTTCCGGATCAGGTCAGGCGGATATCCGTTCTGTAGGAGTGCATGTTCGAGGGTGGAGCGTCACTCGGAAGGGAATACCCCGAAAGCTCCAATCTTCGTGTGTCAATGTGTCTCTTCGAAACCCCAGCGCCTCTCCTATTGGTGTTAATCTGCTCCTTCCCGCAACACAGCCTTTTCGTCCCCTGGCCTACATAATATATATCCCTAAGAAACTCCGTTAATTAAAATAATACACTTCCTCGTCCTCAGAACCCTTTCTGTCTCCCTCAGAATACAAATTGGTGGAACAATTAAATTTTTAGCTGGTATTATACTTACATGCCAAACATTTTTCCTCTCCTCGAGAAGGGCTATATCCTTCGGCGCACTGGCATGTGTAATTGTGCGTAAAACAGTATGCATGTTCTACGCACGTCTCGTTTGTTTCGCAACTTGTCCCGACACCTGGAAAAAGTAAAGAGATGGAGGAAGCGCACAATTTTCAATTTTAATGGAAGCATCAGATATAATTTTGCATAACGAAATGCAACACACAATCGCAGGAATCATCGCCAGCCTTCGTTTCGCATTCATTTGTCCCGTAGTTAATGTGACCAGATGTCCCGTTTTTTTGCGAGGCGCCTTCTGTTTACATCACATTGTCCCGAAAATGTTTGTCAGTGACGTCAAATGCTCCGCGTTTTAAATATTTTAAAAGACCAGCAATAAAATGTTATTTACACTCGTACGTTGTGGTGAAATTTATTTCTAAATCGTTTAATCGCCCACTTCTATATGGAGGGAATGTACATACATCCGTAACCTTAATAGGTTTTTTTTACGTTACAGTTTACCTGTTCTCTCTGTGATTCTTACGATAGTTTATATAACGTAATCTGCGAACGCCGTTAGACGTATATATGTACTGTATCTTTCAAAATCCATGGATTAACCTGAGTTATTAATGGAAGGAAAGTAAAAAACTTACTCTGATGATTTCGTATCTTTTAATTATTATTATTATTCCATTCATGTTCATTTTAAAAGATGATTACAAAAATTTGAGAATTCAGTTAGTTACAGTTGAGTTTTCTATTTGAAAATAAGTTTATTGTAATGAAAATTAATGATTAAAGCTCCAAACATATTATAAGTATAAAGAAATCTTGAAGGATAAAAATGTCTGCCATCATCAGATTCAAGCTGTTCTTAATTATCA
The DNA here is from genome assembly GCA_036926305.1 of Uropetala carovei. Classification (NCBI taxonomy): domain Eukaryota; kingdom Metazoa; phylum Arthropoda; class Insecta; order Odonata; family Petaluridae; genus Uropetala; species Uropetala carovei. The sequence goes on along the minus strand of JAXCHB010000001.1, from coordinate 12,938,861 downwards.
AGACCGTACTTTGCTGTTACGCAAACAGATTTATTATAGAGTAAAATTATAAAAGAATACATTGCCTCAGTATCATTAAGGCATACTTACGTGATAAGCATTCAGCACCATCAGAAGAAGGCGAATAAAGACTGTTGCATTGACACGTTTGGTTGTCCTCGGTTGAGCAATAAGCGTTGTGAATGCACGTATTGTTGTCGCTACAATTTATTCCAATATCTGAAAAATGAAATAAGCTATAACACAATGTATTATAATCGTATTTTGGAGCACACTACTTATCACCTTATGGCATAAGATATAGAACTAATCAAGGACCAGAGATATTTTCAGGCTATAATGTTTAAATATGTTGAGATTAATTTTGCTTTTAAACGTGCTATCGAAAAGTAAACAATTCTAAGCCGTGACTTTTTCCGGTGGATTTCAACATTTATACTTATTTTCTAATATATTTTTCAGAATATTTAACAATTAGTTATTCTGTTTGCAATTGAGTAATGTGAAGATGACAGACGACACCCCTCGCTCCCCTTACACTGTCAGCGGGAATTTGCCCACATACATCTACTTCAGGGGTGGTCAACTTGTTTCTATGATGAGCCAATGAAATGTCACATATTTCTTATCGGGCCTTGATCCTATTTTCCCTAAATATACGATTCAAATTTGTACATAAACTTATTTTCCAATATCTGCAGGAAATGCCGCAACAGAACTTAATACGTTTTGCAACTAATTGTAAATTAATTGGGCCAGGACATAACAAGAATGATAAAAAACGATGAAATACTTTATAAGTTTGCGGATCATGTAAATGTATTGAAAAAACTTAAATATCAACGAAAGGAAAAATTAATATATCAATGATATTTCTGAGATTATTATGCTTGATGTTGATAATAAAAGCGAACTGTCCATATGAGCGGCTGTCAACACAGATCTATACTTGTTATTAACAAAGTTCATCGGAGAAAAAATGTTCGTACGACCCGCGGTGCAGAAATCTATAAATGTGAATTGCATGCAACAGGCTTCCTACGCTGAATTCTCATTTGGGAATTCCTTCCACTAGACTCACGGGGGAAGTCGGCAGACATGTTAATAAAGAAGTCATAGAGCACGCATTCGTAAAGGGTACGACGATGACCTTCGAATTTGGATAAAGACTGCGTGATGAAAGCTAGGAGAATTCGAAATAACTGAATGGCAGGGAAACGCCGCATTTCACTCACGGTACTTGCGCGGACCGAAAGAATAGAAGTTGTGTTTATTTCGGCTTTAGGTTTATGTTCGAAAAAGGTTCCAGTTAGACCGTAAGTATAGTTCTTTGGTGCAGCTTTGCGGGCCATTGCAAACGGGATCGCGAGCCATGATCTACTCGACTCCTTCTCCGGTCTTTTGACGATTCCGCAAACCTCATTGGACATCAACCTTACCCGTCTCATCCTTAAAACTCCTCGCGTTACCCTGTCTCGGCCAAGTGCGTAACTCAGCAGTAGTTCTCCGTCGCTGACGAAGTACTCCAATCCGAAAAGCTTCCGTTTCTGTTTTCCGCTTTTTCGTGTGTTACTTCAGCGCACCCAGCGACCCTCCAGACTCTGGTATGTGTGCACTGGGTTTCCTCCGACACCTTGCTACCACCGTCATCGCTACCTTTCCTTACCTTTAGCATATATACATATAATGTATCTGCACTTTTCTTACTTTAGATTTTTAGTTTTAATGCATTTCATTCGTTCGAGTAGATTTTGGTATTCATAGTTGGCGTTGCCTTCCATAGGCGATACTCACGTGCTAAGCATACTCCTCCGCCATAGGATGCCGTATATCCCTCATTGCAACGGCATTTTTTGTCACTTGTCTCACAATAGGCATTTGCAATGCACATGTCGTCATCCTTGCAAACTATTCCAATTTCTGAAAGGAAAGAAACAATGAAAGCTAAAAATGTAAGATTTTATCCGAGTTAATATTGTTTAACTTTGTATCAATGCCGAGTTCTGCATTATGTTTTTTATTCAGTCAAGGACCATCGATGTTAACTGGTATTCTTATTGTAATTCGGAATTCACAAGATTTTGCATAGTAATCATCTACTTATAATAATATCCACTGTCTGTATTTTGTCGGTAATGCTTTTTTTTACCATAAAAACCTTATTTATTTTATAAGATAACAATCGACTTTTCGACGTGCAGGCTTTCGTTATTTTTTAGATTAAAATGAGAAAGAATTAACGTACGATCTTCGGATCTGAACCATTTTGAAGAAAAAATTATAACGTTTCTTATTTAGTTCATTTTTTCCGCCTGCAGTTAGAAATTGCTCATGTTAAACATTTAATTCTCATAGTTTGGGGAAATCTTGCCATTCTAACGGGATGTTACTTTGCCTACCAATTACACTGTTAGACCACGAAATCCTATTGTTATTTCAATCCTTATGGGTGTAAGCGTGCTTTGAATGCTTTTGATACGAGAGGTGGAGAGAGGGAGGGGTCGGGAAGGAGAGGGAGGGAGAGACACAACTACTTTAAGTTTAACTAAAGATAGCATGTAATATTGATGGGCTTTTATACTAGTTAAACAATAAAGAAACATTGATGGTAAGGAAGACGCACCGTGATAACAAAGCACAAGAGAAAATAATCACGGACCCCGTTTCTTCGAATGTTGTGCGAAAGTTTAACAGTCAACACTTTCACCTGGATGAAGGGACACATATGAGTCACTGCTGTAAGGAGTCATGTCGCGAATATATTCGGCAGCATTACTTTAAAACTGTTGGCAGTATAATAATAGATATTGATAATATTAAGGATCGATTTGTATATTAGAGCTGTTCGGCCAATATTCGCCAGTCTCTAAAATAAAATGGATGCCTGAATAGAAGGCATTTGAAGGTGGTGAAGAAACCTTTGCGGTAAGCTGAGAGGTGAACGCGAAACATGCACGTTTTGGACGTGGCACAGCTATTTATTTCCTACTAGTGTAATTCCCGTTGAAATATCAACGGGAGTAAATATTCGATCGTTGAAGCTATTTATGGAGATCAAATTGGCATCAGAAATATAAATTGTATTGAAAGTCATATCCCTCTCCTTCATTCCCCCTCTCCCACTCTCTTCCCCTATCTCCTTTCCCTCTCCCTTCCTCTACCTCCCTCTCTCGCCCTCCCTCCCTCCCCCTCCCTTTGTCCCCTCCCTCTCTCTCGAATTAAAAGCAATCAAAGCACTTTTACACCCATAAGGATTGAAATAACAATATGATATCGAGGTCGATAAATGGAATTGGTAGGCAAGGCAACATCCTCTTAAAATGGCTACATTTCCTCAAACTGTGTGAATTAAACGTTTAAATTGAGCGATTTCGAACTGTAGGCGGGAAATGACGAACAGAATAAGAATCTTCATAACGTTTTATTAAAAATGGTTTACATCCGAAGTTCGTAGGTCAATTATTTGTAATTTAATCTAAAAGTGAATGAAAGCCTGCGCGTCGAAAAGTTATCTTATTGGAAATGGAAATTATCTCCTGGAGTCGAATCCGGGTCATTGATCTCGAGTTAGATACATTAAAACGTTTTGTTATTATGTCATAATGCTATCCTGAGAATTTCATCAAATTCGGTTCAGTCGTTTGCGAGATATTAAGCTTCAAAAGGGACAAAGGGACAAAGTGAAACTGTCCTTTATATATGTTATATATGTCCTCTTCGGACATAAACGAAAGCCAAATCGAGTACTGAAATTGAGCATTTGGAAAGTGGGCAGTTTTATCTTTCCTTATTTGAATTTGAAAACTTACTTGAGAGACATGTTAGTCCGTCGGTCGATGGCGTGTATTTTATCTGACATTTGCAGATTTTCTTCTCACAAACTGCATTCTCAACGCACATTGCATCTTCCTCGCATTTATCACCAATATCTACGTGTAAAGAGAAGAGGAGTTAAGGAACGATTCACAATGAATGAAGGTGAAACATATTGTAATTCACTGATATAAACGCATTTAGTGAAGTGAAAATACGGGATTGAATTGAAAATAAAAATTTTAATTAATTGTTTTTATATATACAGTCAGCCCCCGCTTTACGACGGTCCGCCTTAACGACGATCCACCTTTACGTCGGTTTTTTACCCGTAGAACCCATAATCCAGTTTTAAGTAACCGAATCCAGTTTTACGTCGGCCGCGAATGTGCGCAGCTTAAAGGGAACATTGCTTACCCAGAAGCCAGTGTCGCATGTCGTAGTGCGCCGGCCAGTCTGTTTACGTCGGCGCTGTTGCTGGATCTCCTTAAACCAGGGGTCGACAACCTACGGCCCGCGGGCCTCATGCGGCCCCCGAGAGCGTTTTATGTGGCCCGCGAAGCCATGATGAAAAAAGTTATCGGTATAATTGAACACAGACAATTCCAGAGAAATTATCGTCTCAAAATATTTTCTGGAGGAGTTTTAACGCTAATGAACTAATTATAATTGATTTGGACTAATATGAGACCACAAAATCTCTATGTTACTCCTGATTTAAATGCCCATCCGGCCTTCTTCGTGATTTCCAATGCGGCCCTCCGAAGCATTCACAACAATGAATGTGGCCCGCGATATAGAAAAGGTTGGAGACACCTGCCTTAAACTGTTCAGTGATTTTCTGTTTCTTTTTTGACTAAATGAAAAATATTTTGCCCAGAAACCATGGCGGATAATGATGTAAGCGATAATTCTAGTGCTGTTTCTGATAAGAAAGTGTCCACAAGCCCCAAAAACAGTAGGTTGCGCTTTAAGTCGGAATACGCTATTACGACGGTGACCTGGAACCTAGCCTATCGTAAAACCGGGGGCTGACTGTGCTTTAAATTTGTTTTTATGGCTACTTCCTCTAATAGGTTAAAAAACAAACATTTCCCACCTTAAAGATAGAACAAAATTTATTATATTTAGAAATATGTGCGGCAGTTAAGTACTTCACTAAGTGATACCTTTCTGTTGCTATGATAAAATTTTCTAATTGCTGATATCGTTACCTACTCTTCTAAGGTAAATTTAAAAAATTATCCCAATGCCATCTAACGTCGTATATCGTAAACAAATATTCCTTTAAATACTGACAGCATCACCAATGTTAATTAGTCTAATCAGTAAACAGTCTTTGGCAACAATGTACACGTTTCAGCATCAACAAATCCATGGTCAACTGAGCTTACGTGCTAAACAACTTTCTCCTCCATCAGACGGTGTCAATTCCCCTGTACATTGACAGGTGTTGTTTCCTTCTTTGCTATAACAAAACGCATAATGAATGCAAGTGTCATTGTCAGTGCAGTGCGTTCCAATACCTGAAAATAAAAAGTTGTTAAAAATAATTATCCTGCGATTAAATGAAATAAAAGCGGTCACTTAAGAATATGGCAAATTCTTTTATACGGGTTATTTACGCATTGGTTGAAGTAACATAGCAATTTATCACAATCACAATTCTAGTAAGTGATAACCATAAAATGATATCCTGATTTGTAAGCGTAAAAAATAACAGCTCTCAGTCTGAACCATTTCCGTTAATACTTCCATTCAAATTATAATATAAATTTTCCTGAAATTATAACTTACGTGCGAGACACTCAGCGCCGCTGTTTGATGCAGTGAATTCCTTCTGGCATTGGCACGTATTGTTCCCATCATCCGTAAAACAAAAGGCGTTCCCTATACAGGTTTCATCCTTGGAGCACGGTATACCTACATCTGATTATTAAAAAACAGCAGTGAGTTGACAGCATTAAAAGATGTCTAATTAAAGAGTTATATATATATATATATATATGTATGTATGTATGTATATAACTAGCGTAATTGCCCGTAAAATATGAAGGTTAGGCGTGAATTAATTATTACGTTAAAATAAATTAAAAATTAATTACACCAATTTTTGTGCACTAAAACGTAAAAAAATAATATAAAATCCACATAATCGAATGTTTGAGAAAGTAATAATAGTCATGGACATATAAAATGTTGTTTTAACACGATTTTATCACAATTTTTGTACATTGTACTGTGATAATTATTGAAATTGTTTAAAAATTATTCACGAGCGTAATTGCCGACAGTTATTCTCGAGAGCGCTGAAATCGAGAGCAGCTTGCGAGTACTATTGCAATCGTATTCATTACACTGTATAGAGAAAGTCATGCGCTAACAACAACAGATTGTTTCTTAGTCTCTCTCTCTCTCTCTCTCTCTCCTTCTTCTTACTTATTATTCTTATAATATTGGATTTCACGTTTAAAGGGGAACTATTTCCTCAATATGTCCTTATTAGACGGGCGATATTGGTGTAGCGGCGTTCTGCATGGATTCAGTTATGGAAGATCATTTCTTATCCTTTGGGTGAAGGTTTATTTCTCTTCGGGAAGAAAAGTACTCGGATAAGTTCAATTTATATTTATTTCAGAAAGGAGCTTGACATGTACCTAGCAAAAAAAAAGGCAATAGCGACGCTGGCAGTGTTTGGCAAACTTACAATGAACGAAATCTGACAGTAACTCCATTAGTTTTTAGAGATGAATATTTTCTTTATATTTTAGCGAGATTGAGACTGGACAGTCCATTCTGCCATCTAACCCAATGTCAGTTACAAAAATAACTTACAAAAATATTTAGATAAAATACAAATAAAAGTCACAAATGCTAACAAAATACACATTAGACAGTCTGCTATATTTGTACAAAAACGAGTTAGATATATAAAGATAGTTTTTGTCGGAAAAACTAAGGTTAGTTAACATATAGTAATCTGTAGAAAAACCCCCACTGCAGGAAAACGTCCACATAAGAAGGGGGTGTGTGAGAACCCTGCGAAACCTACTGATAATATTATTTACAGATAGAGGGGGACTAAACATAATTTATACATACATCGTATGGGAACATAGAGATAAGTAATAAAAATAATGAAATGTGTATACATATTTGGATACATAGTCATACATTCATACACATACATGGACATATAAATACCCACGCATGCATATTCACACATACTCACACATACATATACACATATGCTGCGATGTAATGCTGGATTGGAGCTATATATGTTACCAGTACTTGGTATGGAATTTAAGCCCTTATAAATGTGGTACTTACGCGCCAAGCATGATTGTAGGTCGTTTGATGGTGTATAATCCTTCTTGCACTGACAGGTATGATCACTAGAGCAAACGGCATTCTGTATGCACGTGTTATCCTTGGTGCAATTGGCTCCAACATCTGCAAATTGAAGGGAAATGGAATTATTGCTGCGGCAGCATACAATGTCTTGTCTTAATAATGCGCAGGTCAAGTAAATCTTATGTTTTATATTTTCGTAGTGTCCGCCAGTGAATCATCAAGAATAAATCATGTACTCAATGGTTGGTCAATCGGCGGATTTTTGATAGTTAAATTGAAAATATTAATATCGTGGACACGTATATTCAGTGTATACTGAAATGTGCTACTGTTGTTTATTAGTATATATCTCCTCTGAAAGTCAACTTACACGACAAGCATTTATCACCATTCTTGGACGGTATGAATCCTTCATTACATTTGCAGGTGTGAATTATGCCTCCTAAGTAGCAAAAAGCATTTTCTATGCACATTTCACCTTCACTGCAATTGGATCCAATTCCTGCAGCAATTGAAATACAGTATATTAATATTTTCAGTTGAAAGTTAATTATAATTACCTTTATCGATATCTTGCTGCAAGAAATAATTAATCTTTTGTATTTGGACACAGAATGACACACAAGTCCACCAAAGTCAATTTGAAGCATATTTTACAAGCGAATATCATAATCTCGATTCTACAAAATAATACAAAACTTTCTTCGGCAGGCACTTTAAATTTTCGTTAAATTTAAATATTATCTACATAAATAATTCCGTTAATATCGAGATGATGAAACAGCAGAGTTTTCATATCGAATTGATGTGAAAAATTAACGTTATTACAATTAACACATCATCTAAATCATTTTCATATTTCAAATATTCGTGCGAGAAATTTCGGTGACACTCATTTATCATAAAGATTTTTTAAACAATAAAGTGAGTAATTAATATTCTCACAATATCTGTGTCCAATTATTGTGATCAAATAATAAATGTCAGAAGAGGGAAATACATCTTTGAAATCATTGGCATTTAAATAACATATATCAAAATCGCTTACATTTCACTTACGTGCCAAGCATTCATGTTCATCTGTTGAAGGTGCAAAGCCCTCCATACACTGACAGCTTTTTTCTTCTCCTTGTCTCTTGCATTCCGCGTTTTCTATGCACTCATCATCACTGGAGCATTTATGTCCAAATTCTGAAATTAATCTCGAACTGAGTTATTACAAATAAATCTTCATGTGGTAACATCATGCCATATAATTCTAAATGCTCAGGGACCTGATTTATCTGTGATAGTCCTGGATTTTATGGCGGATGGATGGCTAGCAAAAAATGTAAATAATATTTCTAGGAATGGTCATCCACCATTAATAAGAATCTCAGTTAATTTGATCCAAGCTAGAGAACCAGGGATATGTAGACGTGATTCTTTGGCGCCGAGAAGAATATTAAAATATATCTGTGACATCCCATTTGAGCTGGGTTTTAATTTGCTCAATCTTGTGTTGAGAGAAGGACTAAAGATATTGATTAAAAACATGGAAAGCTCGTAAAAGAAATTGATACTTATTTAATGAAGCTACAAAAGTACTTATGTTTGAATGCTAGACATCTATTAAAATATTATCTACATGTACATGATACCCAGCAAATCACCTTATTGGTGGATGACAGGGAGTTCCGTGCAGCAATAGTCCCTAGTCTTCCTACGTTACGTTTTCCTATTATGTTCTGCTAGTAAAAAAATGCCCATCAAAAATGACGGATAGGCATGACTAAGTGAATTAAAACTCTTCCTCACTCTTTTTCATCCTCTGTCGCGTACTTTTCCCTCTCTCCCTCCCATTCACCCATTGTCTCTCTCTATTCACGATAGCGGAAGGTTATGCCCCTGTATCTTATACCGCCGGTGGTGCATTAACCTTGATACACTTTACACATAACTAAGCAAATTATATAGGGGATTCTCGTCCTAGAGAAATCGATCCTCTAAATCGCTTCGTCCCATAATCGATATCCCGAATCTTATTCTCACTGTCCGGTCTTCCGACACATGTTGGACGATTGATATGATCTACTATCACATTCAGTGGTCCCTCCAACACATCTTTCTAGGGGGGTTCATTTCAGATTTTATATTAATGACGTTACTTTTTTGTTTACTATCGTAACTTCTCTTCACAAATCTAGGTGCCTTACGCTGCTACTTTTCTCCACTTTACTTTTTTGGAGTTATTTGGAACCAATCTCCCTGTAAAGGCCAGTTTTTTATTAGCGGCACCTATCACTCGGGGAATGTGGGTGTCCCACGAGAGATCAAGATGGATCGTGGCTCTTAGATAATTATCTGAATCAGAAATTGGAATCCTTACTTCGTCGAACAAATAATTATCATCAAACGAGCTAATTTTCAATAATTGAATAATTAATTTGGTTGATTTATAACTTCTATTCCTTACACCACACACAAATAGCTTCCAGATCATTGTAGATATACCCTATAAATGATAGCGTCATCCGCAAGCACACAATGTGGTTTGTTTGTAGAATAATACGTAATAAAAGTGAGCCGCTTCAAAAAGAAATATCTAAGTGTCCCAATTTTTTACTAGAAAATGTAAAATACAGTTAAGCTGTTGTATAAAACTTATGTGAAAACAGTGAAGACATTTTATCTATTCATAATTTAAAAAACAACGAAATAGAAGAATACACAGCACGTTTTGTCCCGCTTTAACTTGTCACGTACTGGTTGTATTTCACAGTGTGGTAACCCAATTTATATGCATTTGCAATAATTGAATCAGAGATATACAATTTCTATTAAAAATAAAAATAAAATAGAAGTTAGAGTACCATAGGTTAACAAGTAATTTCACCATGTGTGTATTAACACATATGTACGTACGTTATCACATAATTTCAGTGCCGAAACCACTCTAAATTCATTTCATAATAGTTTACTTACGTGCAAGGCATGCGTCTCCTTCTTTCGAAGGTGAATATCCTGTATTACACTGACAAGTATGATTCCCTTGAGAGCAGAAACCATTTTGTATGCACATCTTGTCGTCGTCACAGTCGTGTCCAATTTCTGTAGAGAAAAAAATAAACGGTAGGATATTATTGGTGTATGGTTACATTACGTCATTCATGTTTCTTTTTGTGAATCTAGTAACTGTTCGTTCTCTTTTTCGTTAATGTGTTTCCGACTTACTAGCCAAGCACCTATCCAAATCTTTCGATGGGAAAAAGTCAGTGTTGCACTTGCAGGTGTTATTGTTGTCCATAAGGTTACAGTAAGAATGAACTATGCAGTCCGCGTTCTTTCCACAATTGGTTCCGATTCCTAAACATCATAGAAAACAAATCAATTATTATATTCATTAAGGTTTTCTGATTTGCATTGTTTTTCTCATTTATTCTCGAGTTGCACTTCTTTAAATGGATAAAATGCATCTCGCTTAAATTTGAGGGATTATTTATCGAAATATAGTATGGTTTTCCTTATCTGGGCCCTCTACAATCAGACAATATTCCTTTCTATACTTACTTTCTTGGCGCAGCGTTACAAACACATTTGTCCACGTCCAGCGTTAGTTTTCTTACCTCGACCAAGTAATCCTTGATATCTCGCATTGCCAATACTAAACACGTAAGGTACTCACGCGCTAAACATGCTTCACTGTTTTCTGAAGCCGTATATCCTTCATTGCACTGGCAGGTGAAGTTGTTGTTCATCAGGTTACAATAAGCGTTCTGGATGCAGTCTGTGTTGGTCGCGCAGTGAGACCCTACTATGCCTGCGAATAGATATTTATAACGATAAATTTTATCTACCTTTCGAAATCTTTCATTTTAATGGCACAATAAAAATCAGACATCATTATTATGTGTGTCTTTTATACCGTCAAAGCTTTTTCATTAGATCTTATTAATAAATCTCCTTGGGGTTCGACATCGCCGTGTACTTCGACTCATAGCACTACTGGCGGTACTTGATGATTTTGTAGGGCCAACTGAGATTATCTTTAAAACTTTCATTATAAACAATTTTATATATCGTATATATCATTTTAGACGGAGTATTTTATGATGCCAGTAATAACGCCAACCTAGCAGCACGCTTTCCGCGTCGCTTCGAAGGAGCCAGAGTCGTTCACACATTTTATCTCTCTTTATTTATATTAATTAAAATTGCAAATTAAATGTTATTCCTGTCACTTGGTAGCTAGGTACTTTGTATTTTTATTCGCAGCGTTTATTTGGACGCCTTAGTTGACAACATAAAATGTGCTGAATTAAAATAATCTTCTAAAAGTTTAAAAGATATCTTCTAATAACTCCTGGCAAATAATACCTCAATCTATATAAATTTCACAACAAAATACTAACTAAGCAATGCAACTTTTATAAAGAGATTTTTAAACTGTTAGACCAGGGGTGCACCAAGCTGTAACGCATAATATCAATCGACCACCATTAAGAAGAACTCAGTCAACCTGTCGAAGGGCACTATCAGGCTTCTAAAGAGCGCAGCGGTGCTTGTAAGCACCAGGTTGGGAACCCCTGTGTTAGAGGATTGTTTTGTTCGTCAGTCTTAGTTGTTCTTTGGAATAATCTCCTTAGGTGTTCGGTGGAATAAGCACGTTTGTTTGTCACAGACTTGAGATTCGTCTTAATATGGTCAGTGCGCCCAGAAATCGCCGAATTGAAGGTTCATTTTTGTCTTCAGCGGTCCGAAATTTGGTGGCTATCGTAATACCGTTTCATTGAAACGGTCGCGGAGATCGATGCAATGTTCCAGAGATATTGAGAGAATTTGTCAAAAAAAAGTGATCATTACGCTGACATTGGTGTCTCAGACCAATTAGTCAATTGCAGCTGATTATTAAATGTCTCTATATCAAATATTCAATATATTTACTATGTCTCAATTCTGCCTTATCGTTTTCAATGTTTAGACGTTGTATTATGACATTAACGTTTATCTTTTTTTGAAATGATTACATAAATCGTTAAAAACGCCTCGGATTTTCAGGATGCGTGAATCTTTCGTAGTTATTCCACTCTTATTGAATTTCTTTTAAAAATCGTTGCATATTTAAAGCACGGGCGAAATACACTCTCGCGTTTTGCAAACGTCGTCTGTAAACGTTGAAAGATGGAGAATTATGGCATAAAAGGAGGCTTGGAGAAAATTGAGGATGCATGAATGTCAACTGAAATTCTAAACCTAAAGTGTAGACGTTGATTACGGAGAGAGTGGTGATTTGTCATGCATCTGGTTGTTTGTTGGTGTCGTATTGACAGGAAAAAATAATTCACCTTGGAAGGAAACACGTTCCTATGATTTCAACAGGTACCATGCACACATATTCATCTTTGTTGCAGTAAATCGGACGGGGCAGAAAGATACGTTTCATGAGGCACTCGAGGCAACAAATAAAATCGGAAATTAAATAGGAATGTGGCTGATAGAATTATAAAATTTTGATGAGTTAAGTTGCCAGTAATTCACTGGTAAAATGCGTTCGGATATTAATCTTACCTCCTCCTTTCGGTTCTTGCGTGAGTCCTTGTGAGAGTTGAATCTGCATCAGAATCACGACGGCTAGGAGGAGCCCAACATTGTATTTGTACCTCATAGCGATTTCAGATTGTCTTCTGTAAATTCTAGATATAAAAGAAAGTTCCTTTAACTTTGTAATCTTACATTTAGCGACAATAAGCAGATAGATAGAGTAGCCGCCAGATTGGTCATTTTCTCTTGACTTTGAATCTTATTATTCTTTTTATAATAACATTTGCGTTTTATTTTATAGTGTTATCGATTCTGTAAATTTATCTGCATTTCACTGAAAGTTTATTCATTAAATTCTTAATTTTAAATCCCTTGAAAATGACGTAACGTTTTCTTTTGAATCATATGTTTCTTTTTCCGATAGAACTTGATATGATCCTTTTCTAGCTGAAGTTTGTCGTCATCAGTCACGTGATTCCCATGTGTTTTATGTGTTTTACTTCTCTGCCTATTTTAGCCAATTTCATATTGGCTGCACCGGAAAAATTGGAATATATGAATCTCACAAGAGAAAGCGACAGAATGCGATTTTTAGATATGTAATTGAGCCGGATGATTGTGATGAGTTATAATTTACAAGGAACCAGCGAGTAGATATCGTTGGTGTACAAGATGTAGTGAACTCAGAATATTAAAATTTGGAACAGAGGTCCGCAATCTGGTACTCGCGAGAACCGCGGTGTCGTACACTTTTAGGATATGAAAAATCGTCTTTCCTAATATAATTAATTATTTCTTTATGAACATGCAAAAAGACGTTTAAAAAATCACTTTGGCCTTACTTTTATTCTAATTGAGAGGATTCCTATTTTTACAAAAGTGTAGTGGTAACTCGCTGTGTGCTCTAGAACAATGTGTCTCCAACTGTGGGCCGCGGCCTCCCAGGGGGCCGCAAAATTATTTTTGATGTTAGGTGAAATGCCAAAATATAAAATATTCTCGTATAATAAAATTTCATCAGGAAATTTTAGGAAATACGATGTGATAGAAATTATTAACAGTTATGTAAAATAAAGGAATTCGCATTAAAGTTTATTAATTTTACTATTTTTCAATTCAAAGGGGGCCGCATAACATTCATGGGGGCCGCGACAGTTGAAAGTTTGAGAACCACAGCTCTAGAATGTAACTTGCTTCTCGCTACGTTGAAAAAGTTGCGGGACCACGTTTTGGAATATAACCCAGGGCCGGCGTGATTATTTGTGGGGCCTAGTTTGATTGTGAGCGGGGCTTATTCATGTATGTATTTATATACCTGGTGTCGCAAAAAAATGATGCATGTAGTGCCTCCCTCCCTCCCCTCTGGTGATGGACTCATTTTGTTGTGAAATTTTTGTTGAATATAGCCCGGAATGTATTAATATGTAATAAAGAAATCTCAATACATGAGAATTGAACCTTGTGCGGGGCCCCTAATAAAGCGCGGGGCCCTGTTCTGGGGAACCGACTGCACACGCCTCACGCCGGCCCTGGTATAACCACACCTTTTCCCTCTCGAACTTGGCGAACTTTTTTCATTATCTTTAAGTGTCTCTGAAAATATAACAAATCTGAATTTATTTACTCGTCCCAGGCAGTTTTGCGATAAACTACTTATTTTAAATGCTCATTCCTAAAATCACATCCAACTCGATTAAGCCTTAATTGCGGTCGCCGAATAACGCTTGGTGATTGACAAATGTTTCGCTCCATATTTAAAGCATTATAGTACGAGGTGAAAAGTGCGGTTATGAAAAAAGGCATTAGAAAGCCCTTTGAAGAAATAAAATTATCTAAACAAGTAAAATATTAAATGGCTACGGAAAAATTATTTAAAGGCAGCTTTGATGATCGCCTTCCATTGGGCGGATATCTGGACGATTATAAATAAGGCATGAAGTAATTCTAAGCTTGGAAATGGATAAGGATACACAAAATAAAATTGACGGATAAAGTATGAATTAAAAACAATTGGGGAAAAGGCAAAATGGAGGAAGAAGGGGAGCTAGATCTGAAATTACCTTAGAAGATACTGCTTGACTAATGTGCGATTGAAGGAAAATTTGAAGACATACGAAGAATGCAAATGCTTCAGCATTCAAAAGGAAAATGAAAAAAATCAATTTTGGGAGATTTTAAATTTGTTGGTTCTTTTTTGCATTACATTAATACCCTGCAAGCCTCCTGAAGCATTTGGCAGGGGGTGTCACTGCACCAACAGAAACTAACTAATTCCAATGTGAATTTGGAGAAGGAGAAAAATTGTTACTTAAGCATAAGTGGAGCGACACGCGATCTTCCAGACAAAATTTACCTCCGAACCCTAGAGATGAGCGCTATCGTTGTTCTACTGTTGGAAAAGGTCGTTAGAGATATCAAAAATGGATGCATGAAATGAATCGGTAGGGGTAAATGCTAACTCCATCCTAGCGAAGGCCATCACACGAGAACTGAAAGATAGGAAAATCCAGGCTTTCATTTACAATACCCATGACCTCTCCAAACCCAAAACCAATCGCCCCGATTGAACGATTCTGAACCAACTCATGTCAGCCGACAGGACGTTCACTGAACGAAAGGATAGCCTCGTCTTCGGCGTTTATGTGCAGAGTCGCCATACATTTTGCGAAATGGCGCCCCCCTCTCTTTGCTTGCCTAGAAGGAAGGTGCTTGCTTCTGCCTCTCAGCGGGTGTGCAGAAATCAATTTTCGGTTTTCTGGTTTTGCTGCTTTTCTTCATTTATATATCGCACATAGGTGCTAAAAACCTACAAAGAGGAAGATGTTTTGCACTACGCATGATCTATGAGAGTTGAAGCTTCCCAATAATATAGTCATGCAAACCGATAATTAATCGGGAAACCTTTTGCGCGCCCCTTGATTTTCCGCACCCTGATGCCTTGCTTACCGCCTAGAGCCGGATCGGTACATATACTTCTTTCTTCAAAATGCTCAAAAGTTACATTTATCTTTTTCCTGAGCTTTATTCCTTCTATCATCGCTTTATCGATCATTTTCTGGAATACCTTTTGTCATGGATTTGTTTTTATCTTATGGCTTGTTTTTTAGTATTTTATGTATGATAGTTATGTTACCACCTGGCAAATTGCCTATTTGTAACATATTTGATAATAATAATATCGACAGTATTACGTCGTAATTTCGTCATTTTACCGTCTCTAAAATCAAATAATTTCTCCCTAACGTCCCTCGCATTATGTTTTTCCATATAAAATTAATGGGATCGGTGATGAGTAAACATTCTTCTCTTACTACCATTGTTATAGACACTGCGATTTTTATTATTTTTTTATAAACTTACTTCTGTATCAGCTAATCGAACGTTTAAATATATTCGTCGCGCAAACACATCATATACTGTAATTAGTTAGAGTTTAAATGACAGCTACCACGACACTGCATGTTATGGCTGAACTGAGCAATGGGAATTGCTTTACGATACTGCTGATCGCTCGTTATCGCCCGAGTTATCATAATAACATTTTTAGAAACTTTTCTTCTCGTCCAGAATTGTCAAATTTGTAAATATTCGCTTTTTGGATTCGGGTAATTATAATGGACAACTGATAATACTCAACCTTAGAATCTGACGCTATTCTATTTTATAAAAAAAATTATGTTCTCGATGGCCACTTACTGACAGCCTCAATTAACTACTTTTCTTAAGGTGTCATTAGGTAAATTTCTAAATTGCGCAGAATATGTTCAAACAATTTTTTCGCCCTCGAGTGGCCCAGCTATTTTCTAGGATTATGTGGCTTTTGTTAAGTTTGTAATTCATTCTTCAACCAACCTTTCTCTTCCAAGACGCTCATAAAATCGAATATCGTGGTAAGTAAAAGCTAATCTCCGTATTTCTGTCCTTTGTATCACTCAAATGGCGGGTGCTCTTTTTGTGATTACTGATCTAAAATATATTCTTGTGATTATAAACTTTACGTTCTACGTTATCCACAATATCGACGATTAATGGCGATTTTATTCAATATATGTCACGAAATTTAGTAACTAAAACACACGAAATGAGATAAGTATGAAATAAAGTTGATACGTTTAGCGTAAAATAAAACTATGCTAAAAAAATTAACAGAAATCAAAATATTGACTCACATTTTGTTTGAGATTTTGAGACGTCAATGCGAGTCCTATTGCTGGTGCCGCACTGAATTTTGTGATACATTTTCAAAAGACTTCCTTTAATCGCATACATCGTATCTCTCCTTATCGCTTTATAATCTCGCGTCACCTTCGGCTTCCAATTCTCAGATAGTCGCGAAATCCATTGTTGTGCAGTGATTTCGTGAGAAGCTCTTTTGTTTTTGGAACGCCAAATTATTTCCCACCACATTTCAAGTCGCCCATAAATAACTATCTGCCTTTTTATAAGAAAATTTGTTCCTCCTCATACGAAATATTTTTACTTCACTTTGTCTTATTCACTGATAAGATTCTCAAGAGAGAGAATTTCACCGGATACCTGCATAGAGTTGACGTTTTTTCGCGACGACGAATAAAAGATAATTTCAAAGAATCAGCAGTGGTCTATTTCTTCGCGATTCACAGAAGATTTAATCCACATTCTTCTGATAGATAACAAAATGAGATTATAAAGTGGGAGAAATGACAGTCACATATTTCCACAGGAAATATTAACTCTTTCTCATATACGAAGTATATTGAGAAATTATTGTAAGCGCGAAAAAAATCGACCTCGAGATTTTGATGGAAATATACGTTTTAGGTGTCCCAGAGTCTGAAAAAACGGTTTTCGCAATGCCGTCTGTCTGTTCGCGGCTCTAGAGTCTTAACGGTAAAGCGAACATTAATGAAATCTCGTACTTAGGCATTTTATCATACGGAGTAGAATCTGTGAAGAAATAAAATCGATGGATGAAGCCTTCACATGGTGGAACTCCATATTCAGGGAGAGTAATGGGAACACTTTAGTAAAATTCCACTTTATTGTTTGTCAAACGACCGGTTTCGGCTGAGATATAGCCAGGGCCGGCTCAAGACATTTTGGCGCCCCAAGCAGATTTCAGTTATGGCACCCCATCGATACATAAATTTTACATTAAAATTCGGTAGTTTAGCGGTATAATAGGATGTAATTATTTTGAAGTTTTGTGTATTTTTATGATTAAACAGTTTAATAAGAAAACAAGGTTTTATTCACAGAAAAATAAACTTCAAATGTCACAAAGAAATTATAAATTGTGCGATACTTATTTCAATGACAATGAGATTGATTGGAACCATTTCATCGATATACATATGCACAGATGGGGCTCAATCAAATCAGTCAAATTTTCTGGTGCAGTAAGTTTCATAAAGAAGGCATCGAAAAATTCAACATTGACACATTGCGTTATTCATAGACAAGGACGTGTTGCAACACGCATAAATAAAGGCAGTGACGAACTTATCTAAAGCCAATTGTACAAATTGCTCTTTGAATGAAATAGAAAGGATGAAATTGAATCTTGATTGAAAAATGCACTTGGGAGTCTGTGAATACTGCGAAGGAAGGATGCAGGGGAAAAGGAAGCGACGAAACGAATAGAATCAAGCCTTATCTTGGAAGTGATCTTAGAAAGACGTTCCAAAAAAAATGATTTAAAAAATGTAGGTCTGGATGAAAAGCGGGCTTTATCGTGAATAAATGAGACTTCAAATTTATGACTGATTACGAACTTCAAGAGCAAGATGAACATCGTCTATTACTTGGAATCATTACAACAAAGGACAACTTTCGTTACAGAGGCAGCTTACGAATTTGTTGCCAATTTAAAATTGAAAATTTAAAACGACCTTCAGGATGAATTTCTTAAGAGGAAATAAAATTGCCCAATACTAGAGTTAATTATCACAAATTTTTAAGAGAAAAACCTCTACGTTAAACTGCTTATCAAAGGTTGGTTTAAGAAAGAGTATAATAGCAACAAACTTATTTGAATTAAACTAAAAAATAATTTACCCATACAACGTGAAAGATGTACCTATATAAAAAGATCGAATAAAAATATTTATAAACTAAATTCCTGGTTTAGAAAATCTTCGTTGATCGTAGACTAGGTATAGCTCCAACCTCAGGGTGAAACACCCGCTTTTATCATTGCGAAAAATAATATTTACACTAAATATTGATGTCTCTTCTTGAATAAAGACAAAAACATATCAATTATGCCCAAGGAAAACTAACCTGCAATAACTTGATAACAGATTCTTCAAACGCTAAAAGACGCACACCACTCGACTGACGTTTCCACAACGATGGGCGTATTGGAACAAATGCGGACAAATACTTCTTTTTCGATGTCATCAATGCAAAATGCGAGGGAGGAGGAAATGTAGAAGGAGAAGGGGTTGAAAACAGTGGTGTGAGAATATGTACCCTGTCCTCACACACCCTAACACAGCGTAGCAATTACTAATAAGCAGTAAAAGAAACCCAAAAGATGTGTATTTCGTCCTCAAACAAGAGCTGCAACCAATCAACCGAGAATTTCAAATGTGCCTGAATAAGTGCACGTGGAAACAAAGAGGAACCGCAGGAGGGAGGGTCTTTGGATATTCCGTATCCTCCTCGGACTTTGTAAAGATTTCCTTGCTCTTGGACACCCTTGCAAATGTCTACCGTTGACCAACTTCTGATGAGACTGCAGAGGCTAGTAAGGCGGGGGCGTTGCCAAGGCATGACCTTTCTCCCTCCCCCCCTCCAACCTAATGGAATGCTTCTCTCTTCAGGCCTTTGGTACAAGGGATGCATTGCACCCGGACAGAAACCCTCGGGGCGGCAAAACACAGAGGGAATCAGCTAAAAATATTAGGGGCGGTGAGAACTGCTTTCACCCGGTCGGCAAAGATCCCCGGCATGTAACAGCAATAAAATGTTAGAAAAACCACATCCAGCCATCTGTATTCGGTAGATTTCTCGGAAGCCGCTTTCGGAAATACTTTACTATTTGGAGTAGAGCTGCCCCTGAACATTCATTTCAAGGCACATGTTCACATTTATTCGCCAGCTGTAAACACTAAACATTTCAATGGAAAACCAAGTGAAAAACTAAATTAAGGTATTTTCCAAAAATTTTTGTCAAGAAAATTTGGCGCCCCTAAAATTCAGCGCCCCAAGCGGTCGCTTGGTCTGCTTGTATTGTTGGGCCGGCCCTGGATATAGCCATCATCAGGTCTGGATTTTTGAATTGGGACCCTGTGACTTCAAACAACGACCAGCGCTAGTAGGCTTCTCGGTCTAAATCACAAAGAAAGTGAGGAGAGAAACCCGGTGCCGGCATTTGCCTACTCTCAGATCAGGAATAAGCTCACCACAGCGTATATATACGGGATGGGGGGAGTGGGGGGGGTAGGGGGGAAGGGGGAGGGAAGAGAAGGGGCTCTAATTGTAAGAGGCAGTGTGAGAGGGTGCGGGTGGAGGAGGGAGAGAAGGGTTAGAGGGATCGTTGAGTGTGGGGGAAAACAGAGGTAAGTAGCGGGGAGTGGGTTGGGAAAAGATGTTCATTGTTGATGTCAAAAGGGGGAATCTTTAGATGGAATAGAATTTCCATCTGCTCTAGCAGGTTGAGTCTCGAACCTTTGTTTTCAACATGAATTATGGAGCGGGAAAAATCGGCAGAATGTCTATTTTCGAGGAGATGTTTCGCGAAATGGGATTTATGAGAATTATGAGTGTAACAATATATGTGTTCTTTAATGCGAGTGTTAAAGGACCTTCCGGTTTGACCAATATAAACTTTATCGCAGTCGTGGCATTTGAGTCGGTATATGCCACTTTTAGCGAGGTTTTCGATTTTATCCTTACTGTTAGAAAGGACGTAGTCTAGGTTGGAGTTGCCATAGAAAGCAGTTCTAAATTTATTTTTCAGAAGGAGATTGGCAATTTTGAGGGAAAGAGGTCCGGTGTATAGGAGGCGAAACCAGCGGGGTTTGGTTTCAAGGTCCGGAGGAGGCGAAAAAATTTTGTTGAGGGACATTTTCTTTTGTATACGGAAAAGAATGGTGTCTATTAAGGAAGGAGGATAGCCATTCGTAATTGCAATTTGTTTAATGGTACGGAGTTCTTTTTGGAAGGAGCTATGAGAGAGAGGGATGTGTGTAAGGCGGTGTAACATGGAGTGGGGAGCGGCGTGTTTTTCGGAAGGATGGTGTCGGGAGGAAGCGTGTAAGGTGTCGTCAGTGCACGTATGTGGGTTTACGGAAAATGGAGAAATCCAGGTTACGTTTGTGGCGTCGGATGGTAAGGTCAAGGAAGTTCAGAGATTGGTTCTCTTCCATTTCGTAAGTAAAGGTGATAGAGGGGTGGAGGTTGTTCAGGTGGGAGGAAAAATTAGATAGTTATCTATCAGAACCATTCCAAATACAAAAAATATCGTCTACATAGCGACGCCAAATAAGTACCTACATGGTTGGGTGGAGTTGAACAATGGGCTCCCCGCTGTCACCTCTCCTCGCAGGTATCTTCATGGACGCTTTATAGAAGAACGTACGTAAACGTCATTGGCGTAAGGTCGATCCTCAGATCAGCTGCGTCACGATGATGTATCCGATCCGAGATAAATTCAAAAATTAGAGAGCATCGCCTCACTTTCGCCTCGATTTGGCCGCATATAGAAAAATACGGAAAGCCTTTTCCAGAAAAGCCGTCACTTTCTGAATCACACACGCAGTGCGGTGGCTCCCTGTCACCTTCTCGCGGTCAATCCACTGGCAACTATGATTTTATCCCAAACGTTATTTCTCTCCTTATCCTGTTTCTATCACAAGACCTTCAGATGTTTCATTGTGCAAACGAAAATAAAAAAAATGCCTATTGGGCAAACTGTTTACTATTTCCTCATAGTTTAACTGCATTTTAATAATATAAATGTTAGCAAGAATATTTTCTTTCGTTACTAGTTAATCCGTCATCTATTATCCTCTAGAACGGCTACGACTCTAGGCAGCCAGAGCTGAGGATGGACAGGAATTTATTACTATGTATTTCCTCGCTCAATTAGCTTAACATAATTTTCGAAAATATCTAAAAAAATACCTGAATAATATTCGCACCTTCGGGCCGAGTAGTCTGTTAGGGAATGATTACAATAGGGATAAAAGGAATGCGTCAAAGAAATTTCGACAAATCATATGACGGTGAATCAGTTGGCATTTAATCAAAGCTCCGATGGGGCGTGCTTTGCCGGAGATAAGGGTCGTGAGAGCAGCAGATTAAATGGACATTTTAGAGGTAGAATTTATGGCAAAAAACTTTGTCCTGCATTTACAACAACTGGGGGTGAAGGAGTCTAAACTATTTTTTTCGGAATTTTATGTAAATATTTAAGTTTTTGATAAGGAGACAAAAATTTTTTCATAGAATGCGTTTTCAAAATCATTGTTTTTAACGGTAAAAGAGATTCTATGTTTCAGACTCTGGCCATCGTTACACGATTATTATCCTAATTCTAGGCTTATACATATAACCTTCAGCACTAATACTTCAAGTTAGATATACCTGAGTAAATTAAACAACCTGTAGCTTTGCTCAACAGATTGAGGCTGACAGATATATGCTAAAGAAGACTTCCAGGATCGAAAGTGGAAACAGATGAACGAAGATGCAATTTCATTTACTTTTTCTTTATTTTCGCAATATTGTTGATGGATCAGAAAACAAATGTGTTACCTTACAGTATTTCAAAGTCTATCACACTGCAGAAGAATGCTAGTGTCCGCATGCAATCTTCGATGTGGTTCGTTAAACAGAACAGCTTCATGCTGAGGTATGCAGGACCGGCGAAACGACCCGGCAACAAGGGCAATCGCGCAGGACCCCTCGGAGCATTGGCCCCCGCGCCGCGAAGGGCCACGGGGTGTTTTTTTCAATATTCATTTAATATTTCATATAACCAAAATATTGTTGTAAATGTATATATTTACCATAAATCAAACGTTTTGCAAATATTAACTAATATACCATGTTTTATTGCTATATTACCAGTCTTTCAGCCTGGATCGTAACGCCGAGTGTCAATATGGCGTTGGCAGGGTAGCGTCTAAGCAGACATACATTCTTGCAGCAGTAGGATAATTCGCATCATCTTGTGTGCGATATAGATGGCAAAGGCCTCTTAGAAAAGTTATATTTTTTCGGTGACCTTATATCCGTAGGCAGTGATGGTGCCAGTGGCGTAGCTGCCATATAGCAAGAGTAGGCAATGCCTAAGGGCCCTCGAACAAAAGGGGCCCATACGTTGTGTTGAAATTGTCAATATCTTCGCAAATGCAAAAACAAGGAAAAAGACATTTTAAGCTAATTCCTTAATCCTTATATATCCTGTGCTGCATAATAAACTAGTGGTTGGTATTCTTTCACCTCTTTCTCACTAAAATATTTCCGCTTAGGGGGCCCATCAGCGATTCTTGCCTAGGTGCCCGATACCTCTAGCTATGCTACTGGATGGTAATTAATATGCACTAATCAAGTGGAAGATGTGTAACCAAATTTTTGTATTGCGTTGAGAATGATATTAACAAATGCCACGATTGTAGCTTCGGCAGAACGGAGCTTTTAAAAGTTTAAACTCGTTTAAAACTATTTAAGGCCCAAAATAACCCAAGAAAGATTTGCAGGAGTGTATATTATCTACAGAAAATGAATTTTCGAGAGAAATTGATTCTTATAATTTGGTTAATTGAACTTTTTTGAGCCACAAAAATACCCAGCCAGTCCTGTATGTATCGTAGTTACAAATGAGAACTTAGAGAAGGGGAAACATTCTGCACTTGACTGGGGATCGAACCAGGGTGTCCCACTTTTCAGGCAGGTGCATTAAGCAACTGAGCTGCCAAGTCTGTCTAATTCTCCAGTCTCAAATTGGTGTGAAGAAGAACTAACTAAGTAGCAAACCTTCAACACTGAACATACTTAATGAGGCAAATCTTGCTCCCCATTCTCCAGTTATTCAGCGTGACACACAAAGGGACAAATCAAGGTTTCATGAGCTTGTATTTTATCCATTTGATTTACATGTGTAATTCATACTGTGAAATGTACAAACAAGAAGAAAGAATGAAAGGCGAAAACAGGGTAATAGTACTCCTATTCCCATTATATTCTAGTTAGAAAAAGCAGCTGGAACCATGATTGGGATCTTGGTATTGGATGCAAACATAGCCCTTGACTTTCCTTTAGACTAAAGTTTGGTTATACTGATTCTCACTGTGTCCAAATGCAAAGAGATCAGACAGAGGTACAGAGGTCAGATTTGTTGTCCAGGAATAATATGACATGATCATTTAATTTTATTATTTATTTCATTTCTATGGTCAATTTTTACCTTAAAATTGAAAAGTATAACTGTGAAAATAATATGACTAGATTTAGTTCTCTAAGACAAAATAAATAAATATTTCTGGATAAAGATTGTTATAAATAATAATTTGGATTTGTGTTCCATCAAAGCAATGTTTTCATTGATTGCTCTTAAATTATTATATCTGTTTTCCAGCATTTTTCATTCCAATCCATGCTCACATAAATGAAAAATATTGTGAGCATACTGATACCCTATTCCCACAATGCACACTTTCTGAGCTAGCCTCAAAACACACAGCCACTTCATCCTGGCAGGAATTGAAAATAGTGAAACTTGGAGCTCTTCCTTTGACACTGTGAAACATTCTCTCTTTTCATTTTTCACATAAATCAAGCTTGAAAAACTTAACTTTCTGAAGTTGAAAATGGTAAAACAATTTAGATTGTATTTTTTTTAGACAATTGGACATTCATTTTCAGCAGTCAACTAAAATGCGCCATAAAATTTTCGACTCTGATCTGCCCTTGTTTCTTTAATTTATTGCTAAGCTAATTTTGAAGTGGTTTTTCACTCTCTTCATCCAAACTGCTTAATTTCCCAAAATTTTGTGTCACTTCTGTTTATGTCAGACTGCACGCTGATTGGGAAACACTGAATTGCATAGAGGCAAATTGGATGAACATCAAATGACTACTAAAAGTGATGGTGTAAAAGTAATTTTTCATAGCAATTCATAATCTTCACCAAACTGTTAGTCTCAGTAGAATGGATAATGCAGCAGTACAGAGTCCAAGGGTGGCAATGGAACCTGAAAACAGAAAGACGTTAAATGTTATTGGTCAAAACTGCAATTTTGCTTAATCAGCTCTTTCCTCATTTTTTAAGGGTAAAATATTAAAAAAGGGTTGGAGACTACGGCAAGATGGATGTTTCAAAATTGAGAAAAAACTCCTTAACTGTGCAAAAATATTCAGTGGAACACTAAATACATATTTCTAGAGCAATGCTCTTATCATCAGTAGTTGAGCATTGCTCTCAGAATAGGTATTCAGTGTTCCACTGAATATTTAGAAAATTAAATATTTGCTTTGCACGGTTAAGGAGTTTTTTCTTAATTTTGAAAGGGTAAGATAACTTGAGATGCATATAAAAGGGGTGGTCCAATGTTTTCTGGAATATTTCTTAGATTTAAATCTTACCTTTGCTGCATTGGTCATTTTGATCATTGAAATTAAAATTCTCATCACATTCACATGTTTGCGTCAAGGTGTCATTGTTTAGGGTGCACGATGAATGTTCTTGGAAACATCCGTCTTCCTTAGAACATCCCATATGTATATCTATTGAAAAGAAAGAGACAAATTGCTGATTAATATTATGCCTCAAAATGGCTTCATACTTCGCCTAATTAGGTAGGTACACGAAATATGTAAATTATTTACCATGTTCTTCTAATTGTTACACATTTCATAGTCAAAGAATACTAAATCATTTTCTGAAAGTTTACTATGACATCAATTCATTTATAATTTCTGATCATAACAAAGAAAAAATTTCATTCACAGCAGCTGGAATTTATTTATTTATAGATATCCCTTTTCATAATAGCCTTCTTGAAGTACAATTCATTTATCTCAGTATGTATGCCATGTGCAAATGGTATTATTCTTTTGAAAAATACTTAAGGGTTTACTTTCAGACAGTCCATATCAGAAGTGGAAGAGGTTATGAATGAATTATCAATCAAAATGACATAGAAAGAGGTAATGGTATGAATGTGTTGTACATAACTTTGTAGAAACAATACCATAGTACAGGGGTGGGCAACTTATCTGTATGGCAGGCCGCATCGGTGTTTGCAAATTCTTCAGCAGGCCACATTGAAAGATGCGAATGCTTAGGCAGGCCAGATTAGAGTTTAAATCGTAAATTGCTTAGATTCTTAGGCATCATACATAAGTGAAAAACAAGCACAAACAAGGATTGTATGGCTAAATTTTCAAAACTAAAGGTTTTATTGTCATAATT
Organism: Uropetala carovei; assembly: GCA_036926305.1. Taxonomy (NCBI): domain Eukaryota; kingdom Metazoa; phylum Arthropoda; class Insecta; order Odonata; family Petaluridae; genus Uropetala; species Uropetala carovei. The sequence continues at coordinate 12,912,766 of JAXCHB010000001.1, read as the reverse complement.
TTACCAAAAGTAATATAAAATTGTGTTAAATTTTATAGATTGCTTTTTCACCAAAGTTTCGAGGGCCACATTAAATGCTCTCGAGAGCCACATATGGCCCGCGGGCCACGGTTTGCCCACCCCTGCCATAATACATACTTTTTATGGAAATATTCATGAAAAGAGACAAAATTCGTATGTATAAAGAAAGTGCAACACTCCACATCATTCAACTTCTTTTCTGTGGGTGAATGAATAAAGACATTACCAGGTCCACCCAAAAGCTTAGCATTAGCTCCCTGTGATTTTTGGCAATTTCCAGCTCCAAGGAAACATCTTAGAAGGCAACCTGTTGCTTCTAATAGCCACTGCATATCATTATAAGATATTTATGTTGCACTGAAGTTAAAAAATATTAGGCAGACTTCAATGGAAAAACTTAGTTCTAACTTGGAACTACTGGTTTATGATATTTTTCCTAGAAAATCTTTTTTCTTGTAGATTTTCATATTTTAGGCATTTTTGTCAGCATAACTTTCCAAAGAAAATCAGTATTTGGGGACAAGTACCTAAATAAATAGCCTGAATTTCTAAAGCAGTGTAATAACGATTAGCATTTTACTTCTGACATTACAGTACCATCAGAGAGAGTATAGTTTTTGATAAATATATTGAAAAGTGACTGATATTTTTACAAAATTGATCAAAAGTAAGCTCAACTTTTTACATCATTAGTTGTCTGCTAACAATCTGAAGTATTCTTCTGCTTGTAAAAGTAGAACAAATAAAAAAATAAATGATACTCATGAAATTCCAGCAGGTTAAACCTGATTATTTTATAGTATTTAACTGTGTTATCAATTATACTCAGGGCCACCGAGAGGGTGGGGATACCGGGGCAAAATCCCCGAGGCCCGGTATTAGGATCGGTCGTAAGGTTTTCCTATCGCAATATGCGGGTGCAAGGCACGCTGGCAACCAATACCAACAGGCGGCGTTTTCTCCATTTACCATTTACATTTCTCAGATTTGGATTTGGGTTTTCCCAACTCAACCCATTGCTTTTCTATCACCCCTCAGCACCCTGAAACTCCTCCCCACTACTCTCATTTTTCTCCCCTTCGAGAAATTCCGTCTTTGGGCCCGAGGTCGTGACCCATAAGCACTCTGAGTGTCGTCGTACAGTCAGTTCTAAAGAACAATATTGTTTACTCCCAATTTTTTAGAGATATGGTAGCCTTTCTTTCTTTATTGACCATAATGTTGAACTTGGAATATTTAAGTACACTTAATGTCCCATATAAGGCTAACACGACGATAATTTCCATCGAATTGAACTTTACTAAAAGCGCATAAATACATGACTTACTTCGTTGAATCGTACAATTACGAAATCACTACCATTCAATAACAAACTTAATGTTACGCTATTATAATACATAACCAAATTTATACGTAAATATTATAAAGGAAAAACTTATGATGTTGGTAAAAAAAATCAAGAGGAAACTAGAAAAATGCCTAGAACGCAAACACGGAATGATTATGATGGCGAACTCTCCTTCGGAGGATGGATTATACGTATGGCCCCTAGAAATGTAAATTTTATCAGAATTTATTAGTTAAAGTACTATAGGGACATCTGGCGATCGGTATTCATCCATACTAATTGTAAGATCTACTCTCATGTAATTCGTACTTTTGGACACTGTTGCAGCGCAAGATACGCAGTTACTTAAAAATGTCACGGGGGACCTCACAATGCAAAGTGTAGGAAATTCCGATTCAAATGTGGTCGTCTGTTATGACAAGTACCGATCTTTTTTACGCGTTGCTTTTTTGGTACTAAAATACATTTTAGGTGTTAATTTGGAAAACCAAATTTAAAAACCAAAACATGTAATTTCGCAAAAAATTTATTGTTGAAAAACCTACACTTATCGACGGCAATATTCGTCGATTTTCGTCGAATATTTGATTTTTACAAATTCGCTGTTTATCGACATTAACCGAATCATACCATGTCTAATTAGGATGTGATACATATAGTATCAACATATATTTTATATGTAATTTTGATAAAAAATTTTAATTGGATGGAATTTGACAATTTCTGCTTATACTAATACTCCGAGCCAATACCGTAGAGAAGTGGGGATGGGGAGTCGGCTGTCCTGGGCCTGACGAGCGGCCCGGTTCCCTTTTTGAACTTAAGGGGCCCGGCGATGGTATTTACCCCAGGGCCTGCGCTGGCTCTCGGTGGCCCTGATTATACTGAAGTGTAATATATTTCCAGGTAATACCTTACCAGCTTTGCACTTTTTGTCCATTTCTTTATAATGATCCATGCAGGTGCATTTGCCATTGAGACAAAAAGCTGTTCCCACGTTATAGCAGTTTTCAGATGTTGAACAATTTTCATGTAACTCTGAAAATAAAATAATATGAAGAACAAGTAGAGTCATATTCATTAACATGGATAAATTACTGCATTTTTATTTTTCATTTGCTTATATCGTAACATATTCGTTCACTATAGCATTGTTTAGGCACGTTTCATTTCCAGCGAGAGTGCCTATTAGCGGCGGTCTGTCCGTCCGTCCGCATGTTCGTTCTCGGCTTCTACCAAAAGGATTTCCATGAAATTTGATATTAAGAACTTACAGTCAAAGATAATAAGAAAATCACATAAATGAATCACGTAAGCCAATCAGGGGTACCACTTTACTGGTGACTAAAAATGAACTTTTCGTCATATATCGTCATGTATTGGTCATATCAATATATATATATATATATATATATATATATATATATATATATATATATATATATATATATTAAAGTAGGGGTATTGGTTTTGGAGATATTTTCAGGTGATCGTGGACAGAAAAGTAAAACTGCCAATTCAATAAAGAGAGGAGAGCTTTCATATTATGTCAGACTTTAGCAGAGTGGAAAAGAGCAAGGGAAAAGACGATGTAGGTAGATTTCAGATTAGCTTCATTTATGGAGAGTACTTTGTATGCGTAATCATTTCCAAGTCACGTTAAATTACGTTTTACGTGTAATTTCATTATTTGTCGTGAACACCATTCTCCGAATTGGCCCTCAAGGAGTCAAAGATCGTTTCGATGTCTTAGATTCTGAGCGTCGTATGTCGAGGACTGCCTGTATTCGCCATATTTGTTTATTTTCTATTTATGTACCTAAAGCTATAAAAATCTTAATATTCATGTCGTCCCGATTGCATCTCGTTCATGTCGTTGTCATGTCTCACTTTTTCCTCCTCAGATCTCGTCATTTTCCCCGTTTTGCTTCCTGAGAATCTGTTCATCCTAGCTTATACCAAAACTTACGTGATAGACATTTTCCTCCGTCAACTGTTGCTGAAAAACCGACCATACAATCGCATTTTTTGAAGTCTTGATCACAAAAGGCATTTTCTATGCACTTGTCATTATTCTTGCATTCCACTCCAATGTCTGAAAGGTAAGAAGAAGAAAAAAAACTTGAGTGTGTTAACTTTTATTTAAGTTTTTGTAAAGAATTAGTAAAATAAAAACAAGTATAGCAGCAGGAAATTTTTTCCACACATTAGAAAGATTCCCCGAATCCATTGTATGACATACTTACCAATATACTCATTCACCTACAAAATCACTAGATTTAAAGATCATGACTGTGATATTTAATCATAAGTGCACTGCTGATTTTAAAGGAGACTGTTCCATGGCAAGTTATTATTATCCATGCAATATAAGTGTTTCTAACACTAGAGACTGTATAAACTGTATATTTATGTTTATATAAGGGGCTGTATAAGGTAGGGGATGTAATATTTTTTTGGAAATTAGAAGTTGTCATCAATTTAAAAGTGAAAGAAATTGAGTCTGATGGAATATTACAATAAAATTTCGATAATAAGAATTCGGTTAATATAAAGTGCTCGTTTATATAAGGTATACTTTAGTAAAAAACTAAGGTACATGTATGTTGCTAATTATAGTGACATCGTTATAACAAATAATTAAAATTCAAGTCCCTTGAGGTCTGTATCAATGAGACTATAATGTAGGTATTAAGAAAATACATTATAATTTTATAAGGCAAGGATTGCCGGATAGGTCCAACCAAGTACAAGGATCAGTTTTTACTGTTATTTCGATATATTATAATTGTATAAAATATGTAGGTATTATGTGGTTATATTTAATATAATTATAATTACTTTTTCAATGTACGTTGGTAAATTCTGGCTCCTTGTCATGCTCTGTCTGTCATCTCTTGCACTGAGAGCCTTCCTTAAAGAAATGCGGGGGACACTGGGAAAATCGTCCCGTGAAAGGCCTCATAAAAATTTATGTGATTAAATTTAAATTAAATTACTCAAATGCTTTATTTCAAAAAGTTTTTCATTTGAGACATATTTTCATTTTTCCCTTCAGATTCAACTCATTTAACAGGCTCGTAATGCCAATTTAAGGAAGCCAATTATAAAAACCAATCAACACCATTTAACTTATCATACACTTCCCAGTTTTCGTTCAAAATTGAAAATCTGAAATAAGTTCCAATAATCTTTCTATAAAACAGCCGTAACTCAACTTCAGTGATTATATAAATGACCCTAATTAACGTCTTGGCATGGTTAATTACATTACTCATTACTGAAGGGAGCGGTTATATTAATGATGCAGTAATAGATTTTCAAAATATGCTATCTTGAGTTCATAAGTGAAATGAGAATGTTTTCGATAAAAAATATTTCAGGAACTGGAAAAATTCAACGAATTTCTCGCATCATGAGGATCTGTAAACATCAAATCCACAATTGAATTCTGAAACATTTTTACATTTTGTATAGATTGAAGCTTGCAACACGGAAGTTAACATGAAATTGAAACTGCAAAAACTCAATCTTACTGTATGTCTTTTAAAAAGAGATATAATAATAATTTGATCAATTGTGGTCGATCAGGTACTTGCACATTAGATATCAATGTGTGCGTTATCTCCCTTGCCAAAAGGAGAAGTAATATGGAAATTTCCTTGGTAGACTGGCATTTTGTACACTTTTTCCTTAACTTAGATTTAGATCGTGGAGATGAAGGGCGAGCAATTTTATCTCTCCTTATTTAAATTTGAAAACTTACACGAGAGGCATATCTGGCCGTCAGTCGATGGTGAGTGATTCGGTCCGCATTTGCAGATTTTCATCTCACAAACTGCATTTTCAACGCACATTGCATCTTCCTCGCATCTGGAACCAATATCTGGGCAGAAAGGAGAGTATGGAATGGAAGTTTAACTATGAATAAAATCACGTAGCGGTGATTGCGGTTTGTTTGTGACATTACATTGAATTTATTTAATATTTTGAAATTTCACCCAATTCCTTCATAATAAAAATAAATTAATTTTGTCGTTATAAGCAATACTGAATTGAATATAGCCAACGTGTCTGTAATTAAAAATGAAATAATTTTATAGCTAGATTAAATGAAAATTTTGAAATGAAGCTTTTCAACAACGCTTGCTAATGTGCATGAATGCATTTTTTTAAAAATCATTGATGATATCTGATTCGAGTGATTATCCTCAAAGTACAATGATCTTGTAATGAATGTTCGATTGACTCACGCACAAAACATTTATCTCCGCTCTCTGAAGGAGTGAAGTCCTCTTTACATTGGCAGCTGTTGTTTCCGTCTTTGTCCTGACAAAAGGCATAATGAATGCAGGTCACGTCGGCTGTGCAGTGACTCCCAATACCTGAAAATAACAATGCAATAAAATAGAATGATTCTGTAATTATTTGGTGGGATCAATAAAATTGAATCTGTTTCATTCCTTTTTAATTAAAAACGCTAAGCGCAAGGGCGTTATACACTAATGCAGAGGCCTCCAGAAATGTTATTCAAAAGAAACGGGCACTTTAAGACTCCTTAAGTGATTGGAGATCATTTTGACCACTTTGCACAAAATTACGTTATTCTACCGTAATTTACAAAACCGATCTCACATTCTTTGTGTATTTTCCGTTGTTGTTTCCGATCAAGTTATGTCGTATATTTTTCTGAAATTGGGACTTACTCGCGAAACACTTGTCGCCGCTCTTTGATGGAGTGAATTCCGCTTCGCATTTGCAAGTGCTGTTCTTTCCATTTGTGGAACAAAAGGAACCTTCAATACAGGTCTCATCGCCGGAGCACTCGATTCCAATATCTGAAAAAATCATGTTTAAAAATATGTTAAATCCAAGAAGTTTTCAGCATGCATTAAATCATGTAGGCCACCCTCTACTCCAGGCATGTCAAACTGGCGGCCCGCGGGCTTCATGTGGCCCTTTCTCTGCCTAACTGCGGCCCGAATGTTAATTTTCTCTCCACTAAATCGTTCGAGATTTTATATAAATGCTTTATTTTTGTGAAAAAGATAAGACTTTTTTCTTAGTTATTAACATGCAATAGAACGCGGTTTCTAAATCATCGTTTTTAATAATAAAACAGGCGATCACTCTTCTAGGTAAAGTCTATTTTTCAAATTCTGTCCCTCCTAAAACATCTTTAATCCTAATGCGGCCCTTCTATAACATCATCCATCACTTAAATGCGGCCCTGATGCTTCTTCGAGTTTGACATACCTGCTCTACTCCATCCGTTTTTTGCTATACTGTAAAATGTAATCGTTAAATTTGTATGCCACTTCGCTTCCTGTAACATGGCGCCCACGCCATTTTTAAAGTCGTCAATTAAAGCGATGGAGTGAATGTCTCTTTTACGTTCATTTCGAATACTTTCGTGAAGTTTTTGATCCTTCTCTTCCGCTTCAATTGGCTGAATTCTGTTTGGCTGCCATTCATCTTGTTATTGGCGTCGCATTTACTTAGACTTCTATAGGAAATGTTTTACAGCAGATCAGGAAATTTCAACAATTCTCAGACTGCATTGAATGGACGGCCTTGTTTTCAGCAACTCGGAGGCCAGCATTGTTACGCAGAGGCACAAATTCCTGTATATGTATAGATATTTACAGAAAAATGAAATTTATCAAAAATGTATCCATTTGAAAATTTACGAATTGAAATGACTGTAAAAACATTTCTGTCCAACGCATGATTTACTCCATTCAGAGATATGAATATGGTTGTAATATTAAATTTAAAATACAAAAACTCCTCCCGACCTTAGCATCTTCAAGAATAATCATCGGCAAATACGCATGTGAATAATTTTTAAACACTGAATAATTTTTACTATGAACAATATTTGAAAACACTTTTCATACTGAAAAAATAAGTGAACAAAAGAGTCTTTTGTTGCTGCAGGTAACAAAATATCTATATGCGTTTAAAATTACCTTTGGCGGCGCTGGGATCGCAGACGATAATAACAAAGAAATTAATTTACAAAATATGGCTCTAGATGATATTTGGGATAATTCTTATCGAAATTATATTTACTCCTGGCTGCGTAGGCATCGCTATCAGCTAATAGAAAATTAAATCATAGCGACGAAAGCCAAGGTATCACAGCAACGTAGTACTTATAAATGCAGACGAATAACCAAAATATCTCTCTGAAATATCTTTACAAACAAAACGTATGGAAACTTATATTGCCAATATTTGTTCATAGATGGCTTAAAACGAATAACACTTCACTTTGGCGATAGAGTGAAACGAAGTCATATTCTAAGCAAAATCACATAGATAACGGCGATTGTGGAATTGGTAGTAATAATTAACGAGTTATCAGCTAGAGAAGTTCTTCGCGTAAAACATTAATTACACTTACGGGCCAAGCATGTATCATTTATTTTCGACGGTGTGTAATCTGGCAGGCACAGGCAGGTTTGATTAATAGAGCAAAAAGCGTTCTGTATACAGGTTTCATTCTTTTTGCACCGGGACCCGGCATCTGTGAATTGAAATAAAATTAAATCAATCCCGCGGCAGTATAAACTTTATCTACTCATATTTTAAATAGTTGCTCCTTACAAACACTGGATTACGTAAAACCTTCCGTGATACTACAAATTATATAATCCATTAAGAAAACCTCAAATTTGTGGAATTCCATTTTAAAGAAATGAAACAAAATAGCTTAAAAAAATCCAACCACACTTGAGGGAACACGACGTAGGTTTCTACGTGACGTATTAATTCTCTTTGAACTTTGAAAAATTCTTGCATGATTACTTTTTTGTTGCCAACGAAAACCATCTTCGCAATAATTGAAGTAAATTAGATCTGCTATAATTACGGAAATAACGTTACATGTCTTTACCTGTGCAAGCAGCATTTTTTAAGTGGAAGGAAATGGATTATGTACGACGTAGAAAAGAACGTGTACGTAAATATTGCAACTATTTGATTCAAGTGAGTTATGTTTTAATTAATTTTTGATTGTCTGATTGATTACAACTGATTAGAAATAAATCGGTAAATATGAATATAATATTACCCAGGCGTAATATGTATATTAATGCACCAACTTAGGAGGGCAAATTTTTTTAAAATAGATAGAAAACATAATCGTGTCGTTGTGTTTCACTCTTTTATGGCGTGGGTTCGTCAGTAGTATATCGTATATTGTATCCCATTCAGCACCCATTATAATAAGATATTTTACACGAATTTGGATTACACTTGACCGTTTTAAGTTTTTTATCAGCTTCATTACAAAAAATATCATTAGCCATAAAGTTTTGTGATTAGTGGCGCTAGAATGATCTTCAAAGCAATTTCTGCTACGGAAAAAGTAAGCGGCACATGATTCTCAAATATGATGCATGAATTTTTCCGGGTTGAAGTCTCATTTTTTCGGATTAAATTAAGCGGAGAGGAATCACTGGAACCGAAATAACTCTTCTTCAAAAGTTGAATATGGCACGTGGACTTATGTTCATTTCCGTATCTAATGGCAAGGAACTTACGAAATTATGTTAATTTTCATCTCTAATGGCAAGGAACCTCCGAGTTCTTCTGCGAAGATCCTCTGAGCCTATCATGTAAATGCAAATACATACATATATCACTTTTTCTAAAGAAAGGCGTTAAGTTTAGGGTGAGTAAATATAAATGAAATACTGAATTCATCATCAGTTTGCTGATAAAATGCTATGGAAACTCGAGAAGGTTGTGGGGGCATCTTTGCAAGTTTTTATGCGAGTGCATTGAAAGAGTATTTAATGGGAAAGTCAACTTACAGGACAAGCATTTATCTCCGCTCGTGGAAGGGATGAGACCCGTATTGCATTGGCAGGTGTTGTTATCACCTTCCGTGTAGCAGAATGAGTTTTCGATGCACATTTCATTACCAGTGCAATTGGATCCAATATCTGTAGCAAATCAGATAAATTCAAGAATAAGGACTTCAATATAAAAAAATGAAAATGTACTTATCTCATTTATCTCCAAAATCCATAAAAAGGTTATAAAAAACATATGCGCATTTCGGCTACAATGCAGCCGTCTTCAGTGGTACTTCACCCACATTTCAAACATTTGTCGCCGTCAGTTGAGGGCGCGAAGCCATTAATGCAAAGGCACACCTTGTCTTTATCCTCCCTTGAGCAATCTGCGTTTTCTATGCAATCTTCATCATGCGCACATTGGTGTCCAACGCCTGCAATTTATTTCAGAATTAACAATTGCGTAGAACCATTTTAAAGAAATATAATCAGCGAAATTTATATGTGGTTTCTATGCAATGTGGTGCATCTTGGCGTAGCCAGGATGTTCTCAAGAGGGCTGTTGTCGGTTCAAGACTTTGGTAGTAAATGATAGTATTCACGATTACGAATAAGTGATAAATTCTTATTTCGATTTAAACTAAACTTAAAGCATTTATTCAGCGTATCTCGTTGCACGGCTTATGTTAATGGTCGTTCACAATAACGGCACGGGTTGAATTGAAAGAGTATATAATTCATACGCTAGATTTACATAGAATTCAGCGTAGAATGCATTTAATTATATTTTTTAAATATGTTAAAGTAAAAAAAATAAATCGAGAGAATACTCTTTTTTGTTGAAGAGAGAAACCGATTCCATGACGAATCAGCATGAAATTTTTATCATACTCAGTCCCAAAAATTTACATTTTTTTTAACAATGAGATATTGTAGTTATGACGACAGTTGTATTATCGTCACATTAACGTGTTAGTGGTTTCCTGAAGGTATTTCTGAAAAAAAAGAGTTACAGAACAATAGCATGCTCTTTGGCATCACTTCGAGTTGCCCACATACCAACGATACACAGTAAACCTTTCAGAGTTGGAGACATTATTAAAGAATCAGTATTGGTACTGTTTCAATACCTGTTTAGAAATGACAAATGTCTACAAAAAGTAGCATCAGCTGTACAGGCCTACATCTCAGTTTCCATAAGAATTGAAGCTATATATTCAACTTAAAAGAGACATACCTACTAGAGTTTTGTAAATGTTTTGCCTCCAATTTGATGAATCATAAGAAACAGCTCAGGTGATGGTATTCATTCAGATGGTTTTTTTTAACATTTCGGCGTTAAAAAAATAAAAGCTGATTTCAATGAAAAGGAGAATGAGAGGAGTAGATATTTATGACGGTTTAAAGAATTATTTTTAAAAAATATGACCTGTCCAGCACATTAAATTCTCCCTACAGAGTGATGCATATGATTGTTCTCGACATCATCGAACTCGAGAATATTTATCCGCAATTAAACTCCTGAATATCTTTTGAAAAATATCTAATTTTCAGATTGAAAGATAGTTTCAATCACGTTTCCCCCGCACACAATATTATTTCCAACGGTTGGGAGTATTGTCCTCAGTGACAACGCACCACGCAAGCTTTATCCCAGTTAACTTACGCCCAAGGCATGCGTCTCCTTCTTTCGATGGTGAATATCCTGTATTACACTGGCAAGTACGATTCCATGGTGAGCAGAAACCGTTTTGTACGCACATCTTGTCGTCGTCGTCACAATCGTGTCCAATTTCTGCAGACAAAAAAAGAAACGGAAGGATATTATTGGTTTATGGTTACATTACGTCATTCGTGTTTCTAGGAATTGTTCGTTCTCTTTTTCGTTAATGTGTTTCCGACTTACTAGCCAAGCACCTATCCAAATCTTTCGACGGGAAAAAGTCAGTGTTGCACTTGCAGGTGTTATTATTGTCCATAAGGTTACAGTAAGAATGAGCTATGCAGTCCGCGTTCTTTCCGCAATTGGTTCCGATTCCTAAACATCATAGAAAACAAACCAATTATTATATTTATTAAGGTTTTCTTATTTGCATTGTTTTTCTCATTTATTCTCGAGTTGCACTTTTTTAAATGGATAAAATGCATCGCGCTTAAATTTGAGGGTTTATTTATCGAAATATAGTATGGTTTTCCTTATCTGGGCCCTCTACAATCTGACAATATTCCTTTCTATACTTACTTTCTTGGTGCAGCGTTACAAACGCATTTGTCCACGTCCAGTGTTATTTTTCTTACCTCGACCAAGTAATCCTTGATATCTCGCATTGCCAATACTAAACACGTAAGGTACTCACGCGCTAAACATGCTTCACTGTTTTCTGAAGCCGTATATCCTTCGTTGCACTGGCAGGTGAAGTTGTCGTTCATCAGGTTACAATAAGCGTTCTGGATGCAGTCTATGTTGGTCGCGCAGTGAGATCCTACTATGCCTGCGAATAAATTTCATATCTTTATTTTTATCCTCTGTTATTTATCAAAATAGGCATCGTTCCTCTTTTCTAGATCGTAAATATTATTCACTCTGTGCTTCATGAACTATTAGAAGCGTATATGCACCTTACATTGGAAGCATCTGCTCCTATGCTGAACCAGGCAATTTCAACTTCGACTTTAATTAGTATTGGATAACATTGTGTTTGTACTGGTCTCTATTAAGACTCCTTTTCTCGAATGTATGCAAACTCCGCCTTGGAAAACACACAGACATCATCGATTAAATAGTTAATATGTACTCGGGGGACCACCAAACGTGTATTCCAGATGAAATCTCGAATTCGATTTTTTTTCACGAAAACAACACTTTTTCGTACGTGACGTTCGCAGAAAGTAAAAATATATCCAATCTTTGGACAATATATTCCATTGCCAGGTAAACTACATATGGAATGCAAATCAAATGTTGTCTCCGTTATTTATTGGATTTTCGTTCTAATATCTCGTTTTGCTTCCTCAGAATCAGGTCTTGGGTAGGTATAACATTCTCCTTACCAATCCAATTCCAATGTAAATCAATTATGAATTTCACTTTATCTTTGCGTGGTATAGGAGAAAGTAATGCATTCGCGAAAAGACTCGAACTCTGTGGATTTTAGCCGAAATACACGTTTTGAGATCCCTTGTAAACTTTTTCACGGTTTTGTCGATATGTTTGTTTGTGTGTGTGTGTTTGATAGGAATTTTATACGCGCTGTGCCACAAAAATACTAATTGAATCAACACAACCTTATAATAATTAAAATTTGAAGTATAAAATCAAGGCCAGATTAGATTTTATTAAAATTGGTCAATCGGAAGTGGAAATATCGGAGCATGAAGATAAAACTTGAAATTGACATTTCTCCGTGAATTGTTTTTACAGAACATCAATGAATAACTAACTACCATTCCCTATATTGTTCATCGTCTGTGCAATAGTCAAATCCGTTTCTAAGATACCAGTGGGCACAAATTGGATTGCGTTGTCCCTATAAATGTTCATAGCCATAATGGATCTCCAAAATGAGCAGTCATTTAGCGTTTGCATCATAGATCTCCAGAAAGTAACGGCTCATTGGATGAACACTTTCTGATGATAACTTCGCGCAGATAAAGGAAAGATCAACAAACATTTTGCGGCAGCAATCAAAATATGTCGTTATGCCCCTTACCGCTTTTATTCGCCTCTCCGTCGATTCCTCCTGCAAGGTGAATCAGCGTCAGAAATGCTGCAGCTACAAAGACCACAGCTTCACGTTTGCACCCCATCGTGATTTCAGAGTTTCTTCTATAAAAACGCGAAAAGTTGCATGGTAGTTAATCTTGAAACATGGGAATAATTTATTTATTTAAAATCTTCCTTACAATTTAGTCGTATGACTAGGTGGTAACAAGAACTAACTTTACCTAAATACTCCACACTCATATATATATATATATATATATATATATATACGTTATTTATAATACAGCCACTAAATCTATAATACATATAAGAATAATTACAATATTTGTACCTGTAATGAGGATTTTCGCGGGTTCATGGTAGACCTTCACGGCTACCGTAGCGGTCATGAGGCTTACGAAGTCCTCGCCGTACATCACCCTACCAAGCAATCCCCTACTTCTCTAACATTGTTACTTGCCAAAAATTTACAATCTGAACCTATGTGCAATTTCATTCTGCTATCGATAAAGAGAAACGGATTTCAAGCAAATTTATAAGCCCAGATCAGCGGACATAACTCATGTATTTTAGAAAATCTTCCTTACTTCCAATGATAAGGAATAAAATATATCATCAATTATGTAATGCATCGGTTCCCAAACTATGGTATGCGTACCACTAGCGGTACGCGAAGCTTCTGTCAGTGGCACGCGAGTTTAGTGCCAGCATTCAGTACTTCATTCGTACTTACTTAGCACTATGTGATACGAAGACATTTTGTCACGTTTTTGGTGGTATGCGAAAAAAAAAGTTTGGGAATCGCTGATGTAATGCATAAAAAGGTTGGCAATTAGTCTTAAAATCCTCTCGCTACAATATCCCTCGCTCTGCGTTGAAGTCTTATTAAATTTCTGTACTATGGAGTTCTACACTTTCACATTCGAAAAATAAGTGCTCTGTTATTAATGCATTCATATAATACATATAGATGCAGGCGCGCAACCATATGGGGGGAGGGGACTGGGGGGAGGGGGGGCGCGGAGGAGAAGAGGGGGGGGGAGGTGACGGGATAAGTCCCCCCAAACTTTCTGACTCAAGAACCTTAAACTCTAACAAGAGTTTGTATTAACCAGATATGTAGGTACTCAGGAGGAGCCTCTGCTCCTGCCTGTAGTTGAGGGGACCCCAAATGCGTCGTCGAATATTTTTTGTTAGAATTGAACCACCCCACCAAGAGAAAATCTTGGGTTCGCTCCTATACAGTTATATGCAATGAAAAATATATTTATACCTATTTTGAAATATTTAGCATGAAATCAAAAAAATCTGCTTACATTTCCGATGGTTATTTGACAGATTCACATCTCGACCAATCCGTTCAAGACATCTTGCGGGCGTCGCGCCAACTAACGTAATGAAGTTGCTGGATACCTCTTATCCGGAACCGCTCCCTCCGTATCTATTCTTATCTTTACGTTGTGACGTGACACCTTTGGTATCCAGATAAACGTGAAAGGAATCAATAAGTAAATTATTTATTCCTCTTCGGAATCAATTATAACGTTTTTCGACCGCTATATATGTCCTCTAATGCGTTCCATTTTTCAACTTAAATGTGTCAACGCCCTTAAAGAAGGCATTAGCAGTTTGTCACACTGAATAGCGATTTAAGCTATAGTAACAGCAGTAAAAGGCTGTATTTTTATTTTCTCTATACGTAGTATAAGAGAAAGTATTGTACACGTGAAAAATCGATTTCAGCGCATGTTGAGGCCCCTTAGTACTTTTTCACTATTTTCTCGATGATGTGTGTGTGTGTGTGTGGTACAGTTTTGTGGGCGCTTTAACTCTAAAGCTAATAATCGGATCGGCATCAAATATTGTACTTGTAATTTTTATTTGTAATTCGAGATATGAAAAGGTTTTTGCTTAAACCTGTCAACCGGAAGTGGAGGTTTATTAATCATCATGATGACGTTTAATCAGGGCCGCCCCAACCAGGGGTGCAAGGGGTGTACGGCACCCGGGCCCTAACTAGTCAGGGGCGCCTTTCCATCAAGATGTTTGTATATATATATTTTTAGAACGCGATTAATGTGCGATGATTTTCACCCTTTCACTCCTGATCTTTTTCCCTTCGAGCAGAGAATAGAAAGGCAGAAATAGCAGAGCGATGCAAAATTTTTCTCATTGTCAGTCAAAATTTACCTCCGAACCCTCGCAGTATACATTCGCATTATTCTACTCTCGGAAAGGACGTATTATTAGAGACAACCGAAAATCGGAGCTCGGAGTCAGCAGGGGAGATTGGGAGCTGCCCTAATTGCACTCTCCATCTTAGCGAGGGTCTTTGGCGGTATTTCGTCCGTATATATTCCACGACTTTTGGAGGCGATCGTAAATCGGTTCTATGATGGACTCTCTCCAACTTAGCAAGATACTTCTCCGCTGTGGCGGTATTTCTTTAGTCTAGTACCACTAATCCTTTCTTTGGAAGGCCTGCTGTAGTTAGTTTCTCACGTATCGGTTCATGGATATCTCAATTTTTTTTTGTTTTGGAGGATCGTTGCAAAAACAGCTGTCATTTCTCCTTCGTGACCCCCGTCCTGCCTCATTCCTCTTAAATCAGTTTGCTTTGCGTTTTCGTTGGAGAAGGGTCACTCCTCATATAAATAGTTAATCTTTTTCATGAGCTTTCCCTTTATCCACTTGATCAGTGAATTTCCGTTTTTAAAAGCTTTCAAACATGCAGTTAACGCGTTTACCAGTCCGGGGTGCTAGTAACGTCACACATAAGCAGATCAAATTAAAATAACATAATATTTTATGACTTATTTCATTAAGTCGTCTTTTTCTGTCGTTCATTTAAGATGTTGTCCCTTCTTCGAAATACTTGTAAGAGGAGATGAAGCTGCGCAATTCGCTCGATTGGCAAATGAAAGCTAATATTAAGCAAACGTAGCAAATTTTTGCTGTAAATATTATTGATAAATTATTTTTAAATTAGTCTATCCATAATACGAATAAGGACAGATATCTTTGCTAACATTTATGTATGGAACTATGGCGGTCTTTCTTTTAGGATTTTGAAGGAGGAGATCGGGGCGCCGCAGAATTATTTCGCACCCGGGCGCCAAACACCCTTGGTGCGACCCTACGTTTAATCATCGAAGTCCTTAATGAAAAATTCTACATCTTTCCTTTGTTTTTAAAAATATTTTACAGTAACCTTGGGATATTCTCGAATTTTTATTTCTGAAACTATGAGTCGTAAATATGAAGCGTCGCAGACAGTTTTTGTGGCACCTGTTGTCCTCTATCTGAAGACATTTTTTAATCTTTACCTTGCAGATCATTTTATAGCTACAAAGAGAAAATACGGTGAAAGTTCCAATTGACGATGATAAATTTGAGTAAGACTCGCTCGTATTTAATTTGATCAAAACCTTTTAAGCGGTTCAGGATATGAAAGCCGCTACAGATGGGCGTACGTGCCCATGAAGGCTTATATCGATTCGATTGCAAAGAATGCCTAAAAAGGATCAATTGAGCGAAATTTCTTAGCGTCTTTTCTATAATCTCGACGGATGTAGCCTTCACTCGGTGGAACTCCATATTCAGGAAATAATAATACTAACACTTGGTAAATTCCCCTTAATTGACAAAAAACGGACGGCCGGTTTCGACTGAAATAGAGCCATTATCAGGTGAAGAGCAAGTTCACTTCAGCGTATATATAGGGAATGGGTGAATGGGTGAATGGGGAAAAAGGGAGAGATGGAAGGTCGTCGCAGTTAATTGGTCGCAAGGCAATTCTTCGCACGTCAATTCGTCGCAGGAAAAACTTCGGGCGCCTATGCATTGCATCGCGAGAATTTAATATTTCAAGAATAACAACAACAAAATCTTAAACTATGTAAACTGCATATGCAATATAATATCAGAATTGAAATTTTAATTTTCCGGGGCTGTTTTTTCCCCGCTATTGTCCCATAAGAAAAGCTCGTAAATCGGTGTAGAGGTTTTTATGTTTGCTTTTTAAAATTATTTCTTCAAGTTTCGAACTCGCGATTTAAACTATCGGAATGATTTAGCGTAAATTATTAGTTATTATCGAAAAAAGGGGGAATTTTTCGGTATATCAACAATCGACCAAGAAATTATCGTTGCATCAAAGCCAGTGTTCAATCATGGACAACGTTGCCTTTTCATGGGTTTCTTGATTACAAAACATAAAAGTAAGCATTTCAAAAAAATATAATTACACAAGAAATGAAGCTGGATTTGGCGAAAGTGATATGATAGGAAATAAAATTATCCTTACATTAGAATGCAATACACTTGGAAACGGCATGCATACAAATAAATTTGGTTAATTGTTAAGAAAAGCTAAGTGAAAAGTATTCTTTATAGGTGGTTTTCAGTTTTTCGTAGAATAAAATGTTTTTTTTTTATCCTGCATACTCCCTAGAAGTGGCAGCGAAAGTAGATTTACAAAATCCGTTGAAATTCAACGGGCACTTACACTTCTTTAAATATAAAACGTCATATCTCGACTTCTATTACTCCAATAGGGACAATTTTTTATAGTGCCTCTTGAAATATTGATTATAACAGCTGTAGAAATAAAAGCTCATATTATCAATCAAACGCCTTTCAAAAACAATAACATTACTCATAAAACTTTCCGCTAACTACGTCTTTATTTCTCTTTAAACATAGAACGTCATATCTCGGCTTCATGAAAGATAGCTTATAACAATGATATAAATCAAAATTATGTATTATTACTCAAACGCCTTTGAAAGACGAATAACTTTTCTCGCTCACCAAAATCATTGCCTGGGACATAAAAAAAAGTCGGTATTCGGAACAATTTTTCCCTAATTAATTTAGAGGGATACATTCAGCGAAGAAAATGTACAGAAATGTTGAAATTTACTTTTGAAAAAGACATCTATCCAATACCATTTGTAGTTCTCATGATATGGATGTATAACCAAAAGCGCGGCCTCCGCCGGCTCAGAAACCAAGGCGGCCTAAAGCCATTCGACATATGTATTTTGTGGTATCCACTTTATAATTCAACTAATAGAAGCTGAACCTTATTAATTTTAATTTTTTCACTAGAAAAATAATGCCAAGTTATAATAATAAGTAAGTATTTGCAATTTGATGTATACTTTTTATAATATTATAATGCTACTAGCGGAAGTGCCCGTTGAATTTCAACTTCGACCGTGTCATAAAATTGTCATATCTCTGGCAATTTCTAATCGAAAGTAACGATTTTTCGTATGTTACTTCCTTAAACGTTGTAGTAAATGAATATCTCCTTGATTGTTGGTCAAAAAGTGCGATAATTGTTTCAAAATAGTTTAAACCAAAACACAACTCGAAAATACAACGAAATTTTCAGTCTGCAGCTAAATCGCGTTCTGTGGGTTTTAGATGGGTGGAGATATGCGAAGAAAGGTTCATATTTGCTGATGCTGCAATCGGGAAGTAATATTGTTCAATGGTTTAAGAAACATCGATTTATATTTTAAGGAGCGCGTGAGCGAACGGCCGCCGCCGCAGCGGAGAAGATTACGCATTTACTTCCGGTTTAACTGTAGATTTAAACTGTAAATACCTTAGATGCTTTGATTTTGTAAAAATGATTTATTCTTGTGGCAGTGATTTTAACGCATAGGTAATTGATATTATTATTTTGTTTCGATACCTAGTCACTTCATGAAATATTCCTCTACATTTAAATGCATAAACATATTATAGTGTTATCGTAATATAACTTACAAATTACCTGTCGAGAGCAGTTTATGCATGTCGAATGTAACAAATCTCTGCTTTCTTGAATATCACAAGTCGTATTTATAACATTGTTTATGCATATAGGAAAAAATAATAATTTTTATGAAATAAACTCTTCCATCAACAGGTTAAATCAGAGAAAAAATTCAACTACAAACTCAGGAAAATTATTTTTAATAAAACTGCACCTTTAACAGTATGTACATTAATGGAATATTTTAACCTAAAAATATTATATTTTCTTTGAATGCCATCCACTCAATATCAAGTACAGATACTTCATAAAATAACTTAATGCATTAAATTCTATGTAAGAACTCTTTATAATTGTCATACAGTAAGTGTCAGTAGAATGGCAAATATGGCAAGGCTGAATGTAAGAGAGGCGATAGAACCTGAAAAAGTTTAAAAACATATAAATATTATTCTGGTAGATATTCCTGAATTTTAAAAATATACCTTATTGGTCCTAATTGGTACAGATATGTTCAATTATATAATAAAATGTGAAACATAGAAAAGTGAAAATGCTGTTTGTTGTTTTCAATATCTTCTGCAAATTAAATTTTACCTGAGTTGCATTGGTTCTTTTTCTTGTGAAACATGTAGTTATCATCACATTCACATATTAGCTTTTTGGTGGTTTTGTTCATAATACACGAAGAATGTTCCTTGACACAGCCATCTTCCTTGGAACATCCCATATTTATATCTATTTGTGAGAAACAAATTTCAGGAACTAATTAATTCAGCATCTTACGTTAGTGATTTCATAATTTTTATAATTAGATCTTACTATCAAGTCCTATACTCTGTTTTCCTTTTCATTGCATTACACCATGGAATGGACTATTACTATTTAGCCATTGTATTTTTCCTGGTTCAATTCCCTCTGTAATAGTCAGCTAAAAATCTACTTCAGTTTCTGGAATTTATTTCCTTAAAAAGCTCTATCTTGCATGTGCAGTTTTATATTTCAAACATTTCTGCCTGAATAATGCCCTTGGAAAACCTATCAAAGTAACTTTCCAAAGTAAATCGATATTTGAAGAAAAGAAAATTAATGGCATGAAAGCAGTGTAATAATAAATTGCTTTTCATTTCTGACATTAAAGTACCATAGCAGAGGTATGATAACTTGTAGCTAAGGCAAAGGATTAACTTTCAATGAAATAGTTTGTTAACAATCATTTGGGTACCTATATGAATAATTCGGAATAAATATATTGAAAAATGTGGTTGTTTTTCTATAAAATTTAACTATGTTGAGCTCCACATTTTACATCATTAGCTGTCTCATAACAATCTTAAATATTCCTGTTTGTAGAGTGAGAAAACAGAAAAATTAGTGATACTCATGAAATTCTAGCATTTTAAGCCTGATAATGCCATGGAATTTAGCTGAGATAAAAATTGTGCCACAATGGTATATATTGTGCAGTGACTTTCTTACCAGCTTTGCACTTTTTGTCCATTTCTTTATAATGATCCATGCAGGTGCATTTGCCATCACGACAGAGAGCTGTTCCCACATTATAGCAGTTTTCAGATGTTGTGCATTTTTCATGTAACTCTGAAATAAAATGACCATAAAGAAAATGGATAAGGAATTATAAAGTTGGTTTGTTAATGGAAGAATAAATTTGTAGGACCTATTTAAACATACATTTTTTTATATGCATATTCTTCAAAATGGAACACATACTTGCCTAGAAATAATAACATAAGAATAATGGTTATAAAAATTTATGTTGGCCATGATTAACATCCAAAAATTACAGCAATGATTTATTCTTTTCTCCACATCATCATCAAGCAAATTTATGTGTTCTTTATTAATTATTGATTCATAATTCTGTCAGTATTCATTTATGTGTCCTTTTAATACTACTGGTTAAGAAATGAAAGTAAAGGTAAAGGTTTGGCATATTGGATTGTTCTGATATTGAAACATATTATAAAACTGACTCTCCTTAAATTGATTCTTAATTTTGTTAGGAATATAATTTGAAATAACCTCTAATAATAATTCTGTGCTTTACTTTTATTACCTGCTTTGCAATTCCTTATGTCATTTCCTTTCTTATACCCATCAATACATTGGCATTTATTTGCTTTGCAACTTGCATAAACACCACATTTCTTATCCTTATCACATACTTCTCCAATATTTGCAACTATGAAGAATAGTAAAATTCACATTTTAGATACATGAATTTTAATGACAATAATATATAATTAAAATTGTATATAATGATACAGTGATTACAATATGATTTGGCAACTTTTCTATTACAATTAGAAATAAATTTCAGTGGAAAGCATTAGAGCTAAACAATGTAAGAAGGCTTCACCCAATTAAAATTAGTACCTTATAATATGTAAATATTAAATTTCGAAAATTGTTGCCAATCAAACACCATTGGTGCTCTTCCTAATTAGAGAACAAATTAATAACAGACGTACTTGGCAATACCTTCCATACCACTAACAAAATTATAAAATAAAATTAAACACTGTGAAAATTTCCAGTTTACTATTTTTCATGTTATGTGTTTCACAGTAACTACTATGACTTCAGGTCTGTAGTTACTATGAATGCAATCATGATAAAAATAGTTAAGTGCAAATTTGCAAAATGAGTAGGGTAAAGGTTATAGTTGATTGGCACTACTCAATTTTTTAGCACCCTTATTAATAAGTACAGAAAATAACTGGCGCATTCACAAAAGTCATGTAGATTTCTGTTTTAATTAAAAAAGGTGTTTTGCTCTTTAATTTATATCCTGAATCCATTTATTCCATCTTAGAGAATGAAACTATGTTTTATGTAAATGATATGTTAAGCATTTGTAATGAAAAGAATATGACACCACAAAATTTTTTTGAATTCTTTCAAGGTCTTACATGTTTAATAATCTTCAACCTTGAAAACCTCAGATGAAAATGAATTTAATACATAAATTACATATAAAGCAATATTTTTTATTTATAAAATTTTACATGAATTACAATTTTTTCATTTACATAAAAAAATGATGGAAGTAATCTTTTTAAAGAAAATTTCCTTTTTACTTTCTCCATGTGCAGTGTATGTGAAAGTATTGTATTCGTGAAAATTACCGAATTCGAGATTTCAACGGAAATACACATTTTGAGGGTCCCTTTGTATGTTTGACTATTTTTTTAGTGATGCCTGTGTGTGTGTGTAAATAAAAGTGGAATTAACCATTGATAATTCTTCACTATTACCATGTTACCACCCGCAAATAAGAATAAGCTTTTAACACATTTAAAAAATAGAATATATACTGACCTTCAGCTTACGATGTAGCAAATAGTAATCCTGAAAAACTAAGTAGCATTAAGTCAATAATATCACCATTTCCACTGCTAAGGGAGGACTGAAAATCTCTTTTAAATGTATATGGTTAAGGTTGGGGGAGGGTTGAAGTCCGTTGTACATTTCCCTCTGGCGGAGGAATTCACCATTCATCCATATTACTTGGAGAAAACCAATTTGACGGAATGAATACAATATCTCTCTCGAAGAAGCGTACTCCAGGGCAAGGGTTGTTCGGAAAATATAAGAAGAATTCACTGCTTAATCTTTCGTGCAACATTAATAGAAGTTTCTTCAGGCCATTAAAGTGTACAACAGATTTTATCTTACTAGAGACAAAATGATGGCTCCTGGGATGAAATGGTTGGGAATAAGCCATTGTCCTCAAGAGTAGCCAGGGCGAGGGGTGAGGGTGTAGGAATACTTTCCTCTACCTCAGCGAAGTTGCTCTGACTGAAACAGGGATGAGTACAACCTAGTACATAAATGGCCTAGATAGAAATTGTGTGCTTTTCTTTTGCATTCCTTGCAAAGGAAAAATATTTTCAATGTCAGGATGGACTGTACATTATTTCGACTCGATTAGGAGTGTATCAAAAGGATTTAACAAACCCTTCCCTTTTTCCAGGAACTTTAACATTTACTAGTTAATTATTTACACCATGCATTATTTACAGCCACGGTTACCTTCAGAGAGTTTGCTACCTTGGTGCTAGATAAAAGTTTCAGCCCTTTGCACAAGCCTGCAGTTCATGAAACGATTTATGGGTGGCCTTTTTGCTTCCTTACACAATGAATACAAATATTGTATGAGAAAATTTTACTTTGCAGATGATTAAGATAGTTTTATTTTGTCGATAGCATCAAGATGTTGAATTTATATTTTAGTCATCATATCCATAAAGTGTCTCTTGAAACATTGTCTTAAAAAAAGTTTGATCAATTACATAACAAATTCAGCATCTGAATAATATTCTTCAAATGAGTTTCTTTCTTTCGATTACGAATAATAATAACATACCAAGAAACAACTATTCTTCAAAGACAAAAATTTCATTGTATTCACTGTAGAGAATATTTTTTATGACATTGCAAAGAAAGATGATAAAACAGATTGAAAAGTGAGCTCTTAGAATGTATTCGAATAAATAATTGAATGTTACTTGTTATTTCAGCTTTACATAATCTTTCAACAGCTTATTACCAGACTCTATTATGCAAAATATAAAACCAAATGTAGATTGATTGGGTACCATGTGTCAAACTAAAGATGCAAAATTACAAGGAAGAAGAATAAGCAGAGGAAGTACAACTTTCCAATTTCATAAAAAAGACATAAGAGAATAAATTAAACAGTCTATGTATTAAATTAAGAATATATAAAAATATAAATAAAAAGTTATTCATTTTTAAGGGAATCATTCCCGATCTGTTCCAGGAACATCATTGTTCTGGTTCTGGTTACAATAAATTTCTCCGTTATGGTTTCAGATACGGATCCAAGAATCAGAATGATTTTGGAACCAATCTTTATTCCAAATCCCAAACATTCCCAGCTCTGATAAGTACCGAGGGGACAAACGGTTTTATGTCTGTTCTAAATGAGAAATAATTTATCCATGGTATTTACAACAGTTTATCAACAAATAAAATATTTATCAGCCTTTTAGCAATTATTTAAACTATTTCATTCTTCCTTTAATGAAAGAATAAATATTAAATCACTAATATTAACACAAATTTATTCGGCACTATATATCTGAATGTAACTATGCGCTGTATGAACTACATTCTATTCCTATTATCATATTACTCAGCATCGGATGAAATTCTGTATCTATTTCATTAGTCGATTAATGAAAGAATCAATCTTAATGGCACTAACCTTTCAAGCATTTTTTCATATCGACTGATAGCGAATATCCTGCGCCGCATGTGCAAATCTTGGAGCCTTCTTCACCCATGCATTTAGATCCTCCGAGGCAATTGCTGTTTTCCACATCACATGATTGGCCGATTTCCACGTCTAAAAATTAACATATCACATAGACATTCTGCTGTATATATAAATATAATTATGCATTGTATTTACTACACTATATTCCCATTTTCACATAACTCAGCATCGGGGGAAATTTTTGAATTACTTCCTTAGTCAATTAATGAAAGAATGAATCTTATTGGCACTAACCTTTCAAGCATTTTTTCTTATCAGCTGATGGCGAATATCCTGCGTCGCATGTGCAAATCTTGGAGCCTTCTTCACCCATGCATTTAGATCCTCCGAGGCAATTGCTGTTTTCCACGTCACATGATTGGCCGATGTCCATGTCTAAAAATTAACATATCACATAGACATTCTGCTGTATATATGAATATAATTATGCATTGTATTTACTACACTATATTCTCATTTTCATATAACTCATATTCGGGGGAAATTTTTGAATTATTTCCCTAGTCGATTAATGAAAGAATGAATCTTATTGGCACTAACCTTTCAAGCATTTTTTCTTATCAACTGATGGCGAATATCCTGCGTCGCATGTGCAAATCTTGGAGCCTTCTTCACCCATGCATTTAGATCCTCCGAGGCAATTGCTGTTTTCCACCTCACATGGCTGGCCGATGTCCACGTCTAAAAATTAACATTTCACGTACACATTCTGCTGTATATATGAATGTAATTATGCATTGTATTTACTACACTATATTCTCATTTTCATATAACTCAGCATCGGGGGAAATTTTTGAATTACTTCCTTAGTCGATTAATGAAAGAATGAATCTTATTGGCACTAACCTTTCAAGCATTTTTTCTTATCAACCGATGGCGAATATCCTGCGTCGCATGTGCAAATCTTGGAGCCTTCTTCACCCATGCATTTAGATCCTCCGAGGCAATTGCTGTTTTCCACGTCACATGATTGGCCGATGTCCATGTCTAAAAATTAACATATCACATAGACATTCTGCTGTATATATGAATGTAATTATGTATTGTATTTACTACACTATATTCTCATTTTCATATAACTCATATTCGGGGGAAATTTTTGAATTATTTCCCTAGTCGATTAATGAAAGAATGAATCTTATTGGCACTAACCTTTCAAGCATTTTTTCTTATCAACTGATGGCGAATATCCTGCGTCGCATGTGCAAATCTTGGAGCCTTCTTCACCCATGCATTTAGATCCTCCGAGGCAATTGCTGTTTTCCACCTCACATGGCTGGCCGATGTCCACGTCTAAAAATTAACATTTCACGTACACATTCTGCTGTATATATGAATGTAATTATGCATTGTATTTACTACACTATATTCTCATTTTCATATAACTCAGCATCGGGGGAAATTTTTGAATTACTTCCTTAGTCGATTAATGAAAGAATGAATCTTATTGGCACTAACCTTTCAAGCATTTTTTCTTATCAACCGATGGCGAATATCCTGCGTCGCATGTGCAAATCTTGGAGCCTTCTTCACCCATGCATTTAGATCCTCCGAGGCAATTGCTGTTTTCCACGTCACATGATTGGCCGATGTCCATGTCTAAAAATTAACATATCACATAGACATTCTGCTGTATATATGAATATAATTATGCATTGTATTTACTACACTATATTCTCATTTTCATATAACTCATATTCGGGGGAAATTTTTGAATTATTTCCTTAGTCGATTAATGAAAGAATGAATCTTATTGGCACTAACCTTTCAAGCATTTTTTCTTATCAACTGATGGCGAATATCCTGCGTCGCATGTGCAAATCTTGGAGCCTTCTTCACCCATGCATTTAGATCCTCCGAGGCAATTGCTGTTTTCCACGTCACATGATTGGCCGATGTCCATGTCTAAAAATTAACATTTCACGTACACATTCTGCTGTATATATGAATGTAATTATGCATTGTATTTACTACACTATATTCTCATTTTCATATAAATCAGCATCGGGGGAAATTTTTGAATTACTTCCTTAGTCGATTAATGAAAGAATGAATCTTATTGGCACTAACCTTTCAAGCATTTTTTCTTATCAACCGATGGCGAATATCCTGCGTCGCATGTGCAAATCTTGGAGCCTTCTTCACCCATGCATTTAGATCCTCCGAGGCAATTGCTGTTTTCCACGTCACATGATTGGCCGATGTTCACGTCTAAAAATTAACATATCACATAGACATTCTGCTGTATATATGAATATAATTATGCATTGTATTTACTACACTATATTCTCATTTTCATATAACTCATATTCGGGGGAAATTTTTGAATTATTTCCCTAGTCGATTAATAAAAGAATGAATCTTATTGGCACTAACCTTTCAAGCATTTTTTCTTATCAACCGATGGCGAATATCCTGCGTCGCATGTGCAAATCTTGGTGCCTTCTTCACCCATGCATTTAGATCCTCCGAGGCAATTGCTGTTTTCCACCTCACATGGCTGGCCGATGTCCACGTCTAAAAATTAACATTTCACGTACACATTCTGCTGTATATATGAATGTAATTATGCATTGTATTTACTACACTATATTCTCATTTTCATATAACTCAGCATCGGGGGAAATTTTTGAATTACTTCCTTAGTCGATTAATGAAAGAATGAATCTTATTGGCACTAACCTTTCAAGCATTTTTTCTTATCAACCGATGGCGAATATCCTGCGTCGCATGTGCAAATCTTGGAGCCTTCTTCACCCATGCATTTAGATCCTCCGAGGCAATTGCTGTTTTCCACGTCACATGATTGGCCGATGTCCATGTCTAAAAATTAACATATCACATAGACATTCTGCTGTATATATGAATGTAATTATGTATTGTATTTACTACACTATATTCTCATTTTCATATAACTCAGCATCGGGGGAAATTTTTGAATTACTTCCTTAGTCAATTAATGAAAGAATGAATCTTATTGGCACTAACCTTTCAAGCATTTTTTCTTATCGACTGATGGCGAATATCCTGCGTCGCATGTGCAAATCTTGTAGCCTTCTTCACCCATGCATTTAGATCCTCCGAGGCAATTGCTGTTTTCCACGTCACATGATTGGCCGATGTCCACGTCTAAAAATTAATATATCACATAGACATTCTGATGTATATATGAATATAATTATGCATTGTATTTACTACACTATATTCTCATTTTCATATAACTCAGCATCGGGGGAAATTTTTGAATTATTTCCTTAGTCGATTAATGAAAGAATGAATCTTATTGGCACTAACCTTTCAAGCATTCTTTCTTATCAACTGATGGCCAATATCCTGCGTCGCATGTGCAAATCTTGGAGCCTTCTTCACCAATGCATTTAGATCCTCCGAGGCAATTGCTGTTTTCCACGTCACATGATTGGCCGATGTCCACGTCTAAAAATTAACATTTCACATACACATTCTGCTGTATATATGCATATAATTATGCATTGTATTTACTACACTATATTCTCATTTTCATATAACTCAGCATCGGGGGAAATTTTTGAATTACTTCCTTAGTCAATTAATGAAAGAATGAATCTTATTGGCACTAACCTTTCAAGCATTTTTTCTTATCAACTGATGGCGAATATCCTGCGTCGCATGTGCAAATCTTGGAGCCTTCTTCACCCATGCATTTAGATCCTCCGAGGCAATTGCTGTTTTCCGCGTCACATGATTGGCCGATGTCCACGTCTAAAAATTAATATATCACATAGACATTCTACTGTATATATGAATGTAATTATGCATTGTATTTACTACACTATATTCTCCTTTTCATATAACTCAGCATCGGGGGAAATTTTTGAATTACTTCCTTAGTGATTAATGAAAGAATGAATCTTATTGGCACTAACCTTTCAAGCATTTTTTCTTATCAACCGATGGCGAATATCCTGCGTCGCATGTGCAAATCTTGGAGCCTTCTTCACCCATGCATTTAGATCCTCCGAGGCAATTGCTGTTTTCCACGTCACATGATTGGCCGATGTCCACGTCTAAAAATTAATATATCACATAGACATTCTGATGTATATATGAATATAATTATGCATTGTATTTACTACACTATATTCTCATTTTCATATAACTCAGCATCGGGGGAAATTTTTGAATTATTTCCTTAGTCGATTAATGAAAGAATGAATCTTATTGGCACTAGCCTTTCAAGCATTCTTTCTTATCAACTGATGGCGAATATCCTGCGTCGCATGTGCAAATCTTGGAGCCTTCTTCACCAATGCATTTAGATCCTCCGAGGCAATTGCTGTTTTCCACGTCACATGATTGGCCGATGTCCACGTCTAAAAATTAACATTTCACATACACATTCTGCTGTATATATGCATATAATTATGCATTGTATTTACTACACTATATTCTCATTTTCATATAACTCAGCATCGGGGGAAATTTTTGAATTACTTCCTTAGTCAATTAATGAAAGAATGAATCTTATTGGCACTAACCTTTCAGGCATTTTTTCTTATCAACTGATGGCGAATATCCTGCGTCGCATGTGCAAATCTTGGAGCCTTCTTCACCCATGCATTTAGATCCTCCGAGGCAATTGCTGTTTTCCGCGTCACATGATTGGCCGATGTCCACGTCTAAAAATTAATATATCACATAGACATTCTACTGTATATATGAATGTAATTATGCATTGTATTTACTACACTATATTCTCATTTTCATATAACTCAGCATCGGGGGAAATTTTTGAATTACTTCCTTAGTCAATTAATGAAAGAATGAATCTTATTGGCACTAACCTTTCAAGCATTTTTTCTTATCAACCGATGGCGAATATCCTGCGTCGCATGTGCAAATCTTGGAGCCTTCTTCACCCATGCATTTAGATCCTCCGAGGCAATTGCTGTTTTCCACGTCACATGATTGGCCGATGTCCATGTCTAAAAATTAACATATCACATAGACATTCTGCTGTATATATGAATGTAATTATGTATTGTATTTACTACACTATATTCTCATTTTCATATAACTCAGCATCGGGGGAAATTTTTGAATTACTTCCTTAGTCAATTAATGAAAGAATGAATCTTATTGGCACTAACCTTTCAAGCATTTTTTCTTATCGACTGATGGCGAATATCCTGCGTCGCATGTGCAAATCTTGGAGCCTTCTTCACCCATGCATTTAGATCCTCCGAGGCAATTGCTGTTTTCCACGTCACATGATTGGCCGATGTCCACGTCTAAAAATTAATATATCACATAGACATTCTGATGTATATATGAATATAATTATGCATTGTATTTACTACACTATATTCTCATTTTCATATAACTCAGCATCGGGGGAAATTTTTGAATTATTTCCTTAGTCGATTAATGAAAGAATGAATCTTATTGGCACTAACCTTTCAAGCATTTTTTCTTATCAACTGATGGCGAATATCCTGCGTCGCATGTGCAAATCTTGGAGCCTTCTTCACCAATGCATTTAGATCCTCCGAGGCAATTGCTGTTTTCCACGTCACATGATTGGCCGATGTCCACGTCTAAAAATTAACATATCACATAGACATTCTGCTGTATATATGCATATAATTATGCATTGTATTTACTACACTATATTCTCATTTTCATATAACTCAGCATCGGGGGAAATTTTTGAATTACTTCCTTAGTCAATTAATGAAAGAATGAATCTTATTGGCACTAACCTTTCAAGCATTTTTTCTTATCAACTGATGGCGAATATCCTGCGTCGCATGTGCAAATCTTGGAGCCTTCTTCACCCATGCATTTAGATCCTCCGAGGGAATTGCTGTTTTCCGCGTCACATGATTGGCCGATGTCCACGTCTAAAAATTAATATATCACATAGACATTCTACTGTATATATGAATGTAATTATGCATTGTATTTACTACACTATATTCTCATTTTCATATAACTCAGCATCGGGGGAAATTTTTGAATTACTTCCTTAGTCAATTAATGAAAGAATGAATCTTATTGGCACTAACCTTTCAAGCATTTTTTCTTATCAACTGATGGCGAATATCCTGCGTCGCATGTGCAAATCTTGGAGCCTTCTTCACCCATGCATTTAGATCCTCCGAGGCAATTGCTGTTTTCCGCGTCACATGATTGGCCGATGTCCACGTCTAAAAATTAATATATCACATAGACATTCTACTGTATATATGAATGTAATTATGCATTGTATTTACTACACTATATTCTCATTTTCATATAACTCAGCATCGGGGGAAATTTTTGAATTACTTCCTTAGTCAATTAATGAAAGAATGAATCTTATTGGCACTAACCTTTCAAGCATTTTTTCTTATCGACTGATGGCGAATATCCTGCGTCGCATGTGCAAATCTTGGTGCCTTCTTCACCCATGCATTTAGATCCTCCGAGGCAATTGCTGTTTTCCACGTCACATGACTGGCCGATGTCCACATCTAAATATTAACATAGCACATAGACATTCTGCTGTATATCTGAATATAATTATGCATTATATTCTCATTCTTCTGATCAAGTACTTCAGAAAGGAAAGGCGAACTGAGGAGAGAGTGCATGATTAAAGAAGTGCTAGAAGGAAAACTGGATGGAAATAGAGATAGAGGTAGGAAAAGGTTTCAGCTGGTAGACGACTTGAAAGGGAAAGAGAGCTATCAAGACATGAAGAAAACTGCGGAAAATAGGAATATATGAAGAACCAAGTTTAACCATGAATAATCACGGACCTGTCAACGGACAGACTACCTATGATAATGATGATCCTCATTATCATATAACTCAGCATAGGACGAAATTTTGTATGTATTTCATTAGTCGGCTAATGAAAGAATCATTCGTAATTGCACTAACCTTTGAAGCATTTTTTCTTGTCAACTGATGGCGAATATCCAACGTCGCATGTGCAAATCTTGGAGCCTTCTTCACCCGTGCATTTAGATCCTCCGACGCAATGGCTGTTTTCCACGGCACATGACCGGCCGATGTCCACGTCTAAAAATTAACATATCACATAGACATTCTGCTCTATATCTGAATGTAATTATGCATTGTATTTACTACATTATATTGCCAGTAGCTTTTCGTACCCGGGTTTGCCCGGGTGCATTTCGGACTGCAAATAGTTATACTTTTTCCCGCTTAGAACAAGACAGCGTGAGAAGATGATCCATACTAAATCTTAGAGCACCTCTCTGTAAGCAACATTAGGAGCTGTTTTCTGGCGGCAACAGTATACGTATTTAGCTTCTCCCGTTGCCCAAATCTAGACAGCGCTACGTACAGCTGACCGTGGGAGAAAAAGCAACTGCGCAGGTCGACACCGACAACGTTGAAAGATTGCCCTTGCGCCTTGTTTATTGTCATAGCAAAGCACAGTTTGACTGGAAACTGAATTCGCTTGAATATGAATGGCACATTAGAGGGAATCATAGGTATTCGAGGGATATGAACGACTTCCCCCGCTACAACTCCGGTTAGGACTGCGGCTTCCACCAATTTGTTTTTGAGGTCTCGGATTTGCAACCTTGTACCATTGCATAGTCTTCCCGCATTCAAATTCCTTAATAGTACAATCGGTGGTCCGATTTGCAATGTCTATCCTGCGTCGCATGTGCAAATCTTGGTGCCGTCTTCACCCATGCATTTAGATCCTCCGAGGCAATTGCTGTTTTCCACCTCACACGACTGGCCGATGTCCACGTCTAAAAATTAACATTTCACATACACATTCTGCTGTATATCTGAATGTCATTATGCATTGTATTTAATACATTATTTACTCGTTTCATATTTCTCAGCATCGGGGGAAATGTTTGAATTACTTCCTTAGTTGATTAATGAAAGAATCAATCTTATTGACACTAACCTTTCAAGCATTTTTTCTTATCAACTGATGGCGAATATCCTGCGTCGCATGTGCAAATCTTGGTGCCGTCTTCACCCATGCATTTAGATCCTCCGAGGCAATTGCTGTTTTCCACGTCACATGATTGGCCGATGTCCATGTCTAAAAATTAACATTTCACATACACATTCTGCTGTATATCTGTCATTATGCATTGTATTTAATACATTATATTCTCATTTCATATTTCTCAGCTTCAGGGGGAATTTTTAATTACTTCCTTAGTTGATTAATGAAAGAATCAATCTTATTGACACTAACCTTTCAAGCATTTTTTCTTATCAACTGATGGCGAATATCCTTCGTCGCATGTGCAAATCTTGGTGCCGTCTTCACCCATGCATTTAGATCCTCCGAGGCAATTGCTGTTTTCCACCTCACACGACTGGCCGATGTCCACGTCTAAAAATTAACATTTCACATACACATTCTGCTGTATATCTGTCATTATGCATTGTATTTAATACATTATTTACTCGTTTCATATTTCTCAGCATCAGGGGGAATTTTTAATTACTTCCTTAGTTGATTAATGAAAGAATCAATCTTATTGACACTAACCTTTCAAGCATTTTTTCTTATCAACTGATGGCGAATATCCTTCGTCGCATGTACAAATCTTGGTGCCATCTTCACCCATGCATTTAGATCCTCCGAGGCAATTGCTGTTTTCCACCTCACACGACTGGCCGATGTCCACGTCTAAAAATTAACATTTCACATACACATTCTGCTGTATATCTGTCATTATGCATTGTATTTAATACATTATTTACTCGTTTCATATTTCTCAGCATCAGGGGGAATTTTTAATTACTTCCTTAGTTGATTAATGAAAGAATCAATCTTATTGACACTAACCTTTCAAGCATTTTTTCTTATCAACTGATGGCGAATATCCTTCGTCGCATGTGCAAATCTTGGTGCCGTCTTCACCCATGCATTTAGATCCTCCGAGGCAATTGCTGTTTTCCACGTCACATGATTGGCCGATGTCCAGGTCTAAAAATTAATATTTCACATACACATTCTGCTGTATATCTGAATGTCATTATGCATTGTATTTACTACACTATATTCTCATTATCATATAACTCAGCATCGGGGGAAATATTTGAATTACTTCCTTAGTAGATTACTGAAAGAATCAATCTTATTGACACTAACCTTTCAAGCATTTTTTCTTATCAACCGATGGTGAATATCCTGCGTCGCATGTGCAAATCTTGGAGCCTTCTTCACCCATGCATTTAGATCCTCCGAGGCAATTGCTGTTTTCCACCTCACACGACTGGCCGATGTCCACGTCTAAAAATTAACATTTCACATACACATTCTGCTGTATATCTGTCATTATGCATTGTATTTAATACATTATTTACTCATTTCATATTTCTCAGCATCTGGGGGAATTTTTAAGTATTTCATTAGTCGATTAATGAAAGAATCAATCTTATTGACACTAACCTTTCAAGCTTGTTTTCTGATCGACTGATGGAGAATATCCAGTGTCGCATGTGCATGTATCGGTGCCTTCTTCACTCATGCATTTAGATCCTCCGACGCAATTGCTGTTTTCATACTCGCATGATAGGTCTATGTCTACGTCTAAAAATTATCATATCGCATAAACTTTCTGCCATAACAGTTTACATTAATTTACTGGACGTTATATGGTAGAATGTGATTTTGCTTTGTAAAAGTTGTAACATAGTATGACCTTTTTTTAACGCTGTTAGCAATTTATTGTTAAAGTAATAGATGATATCAAAATTATAATTAACATAATAATGAAACTTGAGTACATTATATTTCCGATCCTTTGTCATTTTGTAATTATGTTTTTTAATCAACGAAGGTAATTTAAGTCCACAAACTTAAAGTTTCAAAAAAATGAGTAGTGACGATGTGCACATACGTTGTTGTATGCTCTATGAGTTTAAGCGCGGAAAATATACATGTGACTAAAAACATTTGCATATTTTACGGTGAAGTTGTCAAGGGTCGCATGTGTGAGCGTTGTTTATAATTTACACAAATTTATTCGACGCTATATATCTTAATGTAATTATGCATTTTAATAATTATATATATATATTTTTTTTCTCTCAAGTGTCATTTTTCATAGCACTCAACGAATTTTTGAAGCAATTCACGCTTCGATTAAGGAAGATGTCATTCCTAGAAGTAATATTTCAATTAAAATCAACAAATTTTTGGTGGCCATGTAAACAAAGGAAAATCGGTATTCATGTCATATGCGGTCTACAGGTTGTTTGCGGTCTACAACAGTATATCCTCTTGACTGTTGTGCCGCAAATTGAGAGGATATATCGACGATACTTCGACTCGCGTTTTTGTAACGGGTAGTCGTCTCCGGGCGCTACCGCGCCCTTTGCCTCGCCCGGAACCAAAGAAACCCTCCACATTGTCCAGAGATTGGGTTTGTAAGTGTCGATACGGGCCAATCAGTTTCTGTTAATGTTGTTTTTAAAATAAAATGTCGTAAATCCAACAATACGTCAAAATTAAATTTAACAAACCCAGTATTTCAAACAATATATTTAATTGAATAATATTTAGCTTCTATAAACTGTTTGCATTAACAGAAACTGATTGGCTGGTCTCGACATTTACAAGCCCAATCACCGTACAACGGGGAGGGACTGTTTGGTTCCGAGCGAGGCGAAGGGCGCGGTAGCGCCCGGAGACGGCTACCCATTAAAACAAAGCGAGCCGAAGGCTCGTTAATATATCCTTTCAGTGTTATATACTCTCAGTTTGCGGCGCAACAGTCAAACGAGATATAATTTCCCCTAGACCGCATACTGCATGTTGATTTCGGCTGTAGACAACATACGACATGAATACCGGAAAATCTCACTCAGTAATTAAAAATGGATATTACGGTAAACTTTTGCATATAAATGCATTGGACTTTTAACTTCGGCAACAGTATAAGGTTTAGTTTACAATTTGTAGCGATTTCGGCCGCCCCTTCCTGTCCAAACTGTATCACATTTTAGTTTGCGTCCGAACTAACGGGGTTTACTTTCGTAAGATTGTAACATTGAAAAAAGAATTTGGTTCGAAGGTGGGGAGTGGAGGATTTTATTCCCGAAATCCTTTCTCCCCTTCCCTTCCCCCTAGATACGCCACTGCGTGAGGATTTAGTGAAACAAAAGGGGGGCGTCATGACAAAATGATTGGGAACCACAGGGATAAACGATTTGAAAAGTGCAGATTTATATACATAATTATCTTCATCTTCATAGTTGGCTAAAAGGTGGTAAAAATATTTTTAAAAACCTCGACATATTTGGTTCCGTATGCCGCGAAGTTCGAGAGCCCCCGATAGTTTGCCGTGAAATTTAAAATTTTTTGTAACACTGGTGTACAGCAGCCATAAATGGATCGGGGGTTCATTACACACCCTGATGGAATAAATACTCCGCCTCCAGTCCGGACGCTACGATCATTTCTAAAAACTCGATAGTCTTGAGGGAATATCTCCTGACATTCAATCTCGTCCGTGAGACAACTCTTTGTAACGATCACGACATCGGCGTGTAGACCGCGAATGGCATGCTCAAAATCGGCAATTTTCCTACGGATGCTGCGGCAGTTCAATACGACGACATTTAATTTCTCACTGTCGCTTCTCAGATAAACCTAAGCCTTTCCATTCGCGTTCGTTTTAAGAGTACATGCATGCTCATTACAAGCATTCCTACGGCTGGTTGGTATCGCATTAAATTACGGATCGCGTTTTATTTCGGCGAAATTCCAAAAGTTAATACTACTGATATCGCGGATCGATAATTCAAACTAACACATTTGCGATATTACACCGATTTCTCATGACATTATTCTCTATTACACTCTCGATTAGTCCCATTCCCCTAAGACGTCTACACGCTATCCTACTCTCTGGCCTAAAAAAGCCCTATTTTTCTAGAAGATCTTACGCGATATACACTGGGATGTCTCGGGCGTGTAATGAACCTCCGAGCAATTTATGGGGTGCCCTACATCAGTGGTTCTCAACCGAGGTCCGTCTCCAGGGGGTCCGCTAGTTGATTTTATATATATATATATATATATATATATATATATATATATATATATATATATATATATATATATATATATATATATATATATATATATATATATATATATATATATATATATATATATATATATATATATATATATATATATATATATATATATATATATATATATATATATATATATATATATATATATATGTATATATGTATATATGTATATATGTATATATGTATATATGTATATATGTATATATGTATATATGTATATATGTATATATGTATATATGTATATATGTATATATGTATATATGTATATATGTATATATGTATATATGTATATATGTATATATGTATATATGTATATATGTATATATGTATATATGTATATATGTATATATGTATATATGTATATATGTATATATGTATATATGTATATATGTATATATGTATATATGTATATATGTATATATGTATATATGTATATATGTATATATGTATATATGTATATATGTATATATGTATATATGTATATATGTATATATGTATATATGTATATATGTATATATGTATATATGTATATATGTATATATATATATATATATATAATATTAAAGAGATACATGATTTACTTTAAGATTCATTTTGGCCGTTTAGAGTGGCCACATAACGTTTGGAAATGTCTTAAAAAATCTGATGTGGCCAACACATGACTTTCTCCATATTTGGTGTATAAATATTAAAATTATTATGAATAGAATTATAAGGCAAAATTATTATTTCGTATCGTAGAAGAATAGTCGTTCTTATTGCCGCAAATTATATGTTGAATATGTTTGCAGAATTCACCGCTAGTTGGTGGCGCTGTATACTGGAAATTTACGAATAAGTTAAATGGATAGTTCTACGAAAATTTGTTTCAAACAAAACTTGGAAGAAATATTATTCTCTACAACTTTGGTCCTTACGAAGATTACCAATAACGATGTTTTAAAGGAGATATTTGACGGAAACAGAAAAAATAGATTTTTTATAAATAATTCCTAAACAATAACTGCTATGGAAAATCGTCTCAAATAAAAGTTGTAGAAAATTACATTCTCTATAATATTTGTATTGAATTGTATATACAATAATGAGGCTTTAACGGAGAAATATCGCAAAAACCGGATCGGGTTTCGATTAAACCTCGACTTCCGGTTAACCGTTATTATCCATAATCTAATCAGCTCTTCGTGCTTATACCAAAGTGTTATATATGAAATTTGATAACGATATGGCAAGTGTTTTTCGAGTTAGAGCGCCCACAATCACATACCTACACACACACAAACACACACACAGACATCATTCCGAAAATAGTCTAAACGTGTTCTAGGGACCTCATAACATGTATTTCCGTTGAAATCTCGAAGTCGATTTTTTTCATGAAAACAATACTTTCTCTTTACTACGTATATGGAGAAAGTAAAAAGGTCTCATAGCATATATTACCTACTTTATAACGTTAAGTAAGATCTCGACTCCTATCAAATGGATTTTAGAAGTTTTGGGTAGAAGGGCGGAGACGAGATGAATGAATGAAAAATATCCAAGGGCAAAAATCCCATTAGCCTTCTAGCTGTCATTTTAGTGTCTGCGTGTGTGTTTTAAAAGAGTAGAAACCGGAGCTACTATTTGCCGTAAACTGAATTTATGACCCTCTATTGTAGAAATATTATTTTCGAAGAAAACTATATTTCATGAACAGATCAGGTCTGTGACCCAATCAAAACAATTGTCATTATCGTTATTGCTAGAAACATCAAGACATAACTCACGTTCAAGGAATGCAAGCAAATCAGCTGTGAGTAGAGTCACGAGTGCTGAGACAAGCTGAATATCAAATTGGATATTCCCGTAACTTAGATAATCTATTTTTCGCCTATGGCAACTTCTTAGTTATATAAGGTTTTAATAAAAATTTAAATTTTGGTTATTTTTCATATTTATATTTCAATGTAAAAAAACGTAATATTCTACTCTATTTAAACAACATTATTAAACTTTCAATGGGGAGGGGATCCGCGGCTCCAGAAAAGTTGATGTAGGGGGTCCGCTGCGCCAGAAAGGTTGAGAACCATTGTCCTACATGACTCGAGAATCGGCCGAAGGTCAAGGAAATCCATCCTCATATCCCTACAGAAATCTTCCGTTTAGCCCCTCCACCCTACTCCAAACCTCAAAACCAGTTGGACAATGCTACAGACGGTTAAGCACACGTCAACACCAGAATCCTCTCGGTCAAGACCAGGGTTGTTAAACGAAACCGAACCCAAAGAATAGTTTTGGTTCGGAACGAAACTATATCTTTTCTCTTGCCCTTTAGTTTCGGTTCGTAACGAAACTGTATGTTCCGTGATGGGTTTAGTTCCGTTCCGGAACGAAATTGTTTAGTCGGAACGAAATATTTCGTTCCGGAACGGTTCCTTTTCTTGAATGGGTTCGCGTTCAAGTTGAGAGTTATTGGGAGATACGTTCAGTAGTATCGTTCCAAGCAAACTGCACCATTATTCTGGTCGTGGGGCGGAGAAGGGAGCGAGGTACTCGCATAGAGTAGAAGCCCGCAAATCATACGTGGCGCCTTAGGGGCTTAATTAGGCTTCATTTTATTCTTCTAATGTAAGCCGTTTTAACACATTCAATATCTTCTTGGTTTTTTAGATCCATCCCCAATGGCCAACCGAAATTTCACTATTTTTTTAAATATCCTTTTTCCGGAAAAATTCGCACTAAATACAAACTAACCGATGAGCAAACTGACAAAAACTAAACTGAGGAACCGGCTTCCTACGAGGAGCCAATGTGCGAAGCCGTCGCTTAACGGTACGGTTATTACGGAGCGGGAGATGCGTCGACTACGCGTCGATGCCGGTCGTCTGCGCGAGGTAGCAACCGTCGACGGCGGCATTGAATGTGTTAATGATATGGCGATTTTTCCGCGAACACCCATTTTCCGTCAGCGAGAAAAAAACTCCGTACGAGGTCGGCGTTCACTACTCACTGCGCACTCTACATCTTCCCGGTGGTTATATTAGGAACTAAGATCCCCCTCCTATCCCCGACCTCCCCTCTCGCATTCCCCCCTCGCCCTCTCCTCTCGCCGTTAGACGCGAGTAAAAACAATTGAAAACTGGCTGGAACCAAAGTATAAGGAGCCGAAACGAAACCATTTCATGTGCGAACCCGATCCGGAACGGTTCAGTTTCGTTCCATCGACATTTCGTTCCGAAGATTTCGTTCCGGTTCCACTTTCGTTCCACGACTTTGGTTCCTTTTTCGGTTTGGTTCCTGTGAACCGTTCCTTGAACCGAAACCTATCTGGAACTGTTCCTTTTCAGTGGGTTCGGTTTCGTTTAACAACCCTGGTCAAGACTGACCTCGGAGTTTAAGGTCTAAAGGAGCTAAAAATCTCCTAGGAGCCGCGCTTCGAGGCGTCATTGGTACCAACATACGCCACCACACGCAGACTAGGCATATATGCAACAGATGAAATAACTCAATTAGTAGGCATTTGAAACAAACGCCAATGAATTGCGAGAGTGGCGAGACTGTTGCCATGCCGATTAGTTGTGTCCGAGATTTACCTTTCATGCATTGCATGTTGTCATCGTTTGGAGTATATCCACCTTCGCAGGTGCATACCATGGAGCCAGCTTCGCCCTTGCATGTAGATCCTCCGACGCAGTTGCTGTTTGGCTCCTCGCATGGTTGGCCGATGTTCACGTCTGTAAAGTAATTTGGAAATAAGTTAAAAGTCCTTGTTAAAATGTTGAAAAAGACAGAGAAAATTGAATTTTTGATGTACAAAAATGTAAATAAATTCTTTCGCTGGTTAAAGCATTGGAAATAAAAACAAAAATTCAAACCAAACAGGATGTGTCATTCGTTTCGGCCCCTAATCTCAGATCCCAGATATCGCCAGAACCCTGAATATTATTAAGAAAACGTGCTTCTACCTCTTGCTTGGTAAGGGTATCCTACTTGTTAATTTAATATGATGATATTTTGCTATTATCTACACAAGTACTGTTTGTTGCAATTATATTATTTTAATGAGATTTTCTCTAGCTAATTTTATCTATGGATTATGATGGTTTTAAGGGTTCCGCACCTGGGGCACATACGCGACCACAACTCCGTGCACTCTCTTTGCTTCGATTTTATAAAGTTCTATTTTGAAATCTAATAATGTTAAAAAAATTCAAAATTATTTTGTTTAAATAGGGTACCTACATAAATTTGTCTTTTATACTATTTTTAAACTAATATCTTAATTATATAGTAAAACTGAAATAAACGTTTCAGTTATATCCTAATGAAACTAAACTCAGAAAAAATCTTATTAATATTATTTAAACTTAAATTGTTAGAATTATGTACATTTTTTGCGTTAACGATACCAATTCTACAATATATCAATTTGGATTCTTCTATTAGTTGGCAAAATAGAAAATAATATTATAATTGAAATTTCATGTACTATTTTCCTTTATCGTATAATTTACACATTTATTATAATAATGACAGTCTCTTAGTTCTAATTTAAATACCAATTTTACAATAGAGCTTGATTTAGTTTGGTTTAATTTTAACCAATGGATGAGCCTGACAGAGAGTGACAGTCCGCAGTATTAATATGCCGCCTCATATAATCACAGCATTATTTCTTAAATAGAAAATATAGTAACTGAAGTTGACACTGTTTAAAACTTAATGTTTTATACTCGTCTATTTTTTATTGTCGGTCATGTTCATTTACCTCCTATTCTGACGACACTGTAGCTTTGCGCAGTTGGAACGGTAACAGACAAGAGTGCAATCACTTTCATTATCAAGGCTCTCTTCGTCCGCATGTTCTCACTGGTTTGGTCCGTTTAGGCCTGCAGAAAAAGTCCCATGCATTAATTATTTTATTTTTTATCAAAATAATAATATTCTTTTATATTAATTGCAATAAAAATGATATACACAATAAAAATATTAAGTCTAAGCGTTTATATGTTTGCTATGTTAAAATGTCCTAAAATGTATCTTAATTGGTGAACGTTAATATCAAACTGATGCTCACAAGTTATATTTATATTTTCCGTCAACAAGTCGCTTTAGTTTTCGGCGATTAGCTGATAGTGGATTCTAAAAGTGAATTGCACTTATTTTAAAATCTCCATTTTCGATTACTTGCTGCCTTATATTTTTTCAGATTGTTTTATGGCTATCGGAGAAATGTAATATTTTATACGTTGAAATCCAGAATCAGCCGTGTTTGACAAATTTTAATCCGAAGCACTGGTTTGATCGATTTTGGGAACTCTTATTTACAAACTCTCTCTCCAGGTATGACAGTACTTGGGGAAAACCAGTGTTAGATTTCATTTAGATCTAGAATTATTATTTACTTTACACTGAGGAAATGGCCATCGTAAAAGTAGCGAAAAAGAAAAATCTGATGTGGTCAGCATATGACTTTCTCCATATACAGAGCAATGAATATGGTTGCTCTCGACATCAGCGATTACACTCGAGAACAATTTTTAAACATTTTCAATAGTCTTTATGTAAAAAACAATAAGTAAATAAATTGTTAACTTATTCTATGGGTAACAAAATTTCGATGCGGGATTAAAATGACTCTTGGTAGCGTACGCAACGCTATCAGCAATTAGAAAATGGTATCATAGCTGCGGAAACAATGGTATCACAGCAGCGGAAACAATGGTATCACTTAGAGTAATGCTATAATACGTTTCCAATCAGCCGCTCTCTTGATTTAAATACTTTCTTGAATTTTTAATATGTGTGGATTTATAGCACATTTGACTTCATTTCTTTCAAGTTAATGCATTATTCCCTGTACTACCTCTTTTATTTTATTTTTAGCCAGCAGTTTTGAGATTCCATTACTGGTCGTCGTAAAATGGTGAGCCATTATTTCGTCCGATGTGTGCTCCAATATCGACATAATTTCAAATGCATTAGTTATTTCAAATAGTTTTTTTGAATCCAATTATTTTCGCGTAAAGGGGGCGGGACTTTATGAGATGAGTATGTGCATTCTCGTGTACGAATGTTCAAAACGTTATTACCTGTTATTAACTTAAATTTAATACTCAGTAAATGTAAACATACATGGACAAACTGTACCACACTAAACTGAGGTATTCTCGGTGTGGCATGTATATTTCAGAATGCAGAATAATCTATTTATACTCTCGGCTACGTTGCTGATCTTTGCAATAGCGGTCACACTAATGACATCTCGTAAAATGGTGTTACAATCCCGGCAGAGTTCGATCAAGTATAAGAAAAGTCTAAAAGTTGGAAATGGACGATAGCGAGAAAGGTGAGTTTTCGTGGACGCGGGAGTCAGACGCCATCCTCAATACAGTTTGAATTATTGGGGGGAGTGGGTGGCGTAGGCCAAATCCCATTGCGGGGGTTGTGAAGCTTTCATTCGGGTCAAGTGCATCTTTTATTTCAAAATTACCTTATACGATTTTTTAAAAAATGATCAGGCTATATTTTTTAAACGATCTTCTTATTATTTCACTCCAAGCTGTAGAAATGTTAAAATGGCATCTTTAATTATTAGTGAATTATAAAACATATATAAAAGACAGTGTCACTTTGTCCCTTTGTCATGTAATGCTTTTTGAAGCTTAATATCTCGCAAACGACTGAACCGAATTTGATAAAATTTTCAGGATAGCATTATGATATAATAACAAAATGTATTTAATGTATCGAACTTGAGATCAAAGACCCGGGATCGATTCCAGATGATAATTTCCATTTCCCATAAGGTAACACGTAAAAATGGACATTTCTGCGTGCAGGCTTTCATTCTTTTTCAGATTAAGAAGTTTCTTATTCTTTTTATCTTTTTTCCGCCTAGAGTTCGAAATCGCTCAATTTAAACGTTTAATTAACACGGTTTCAGGAAATCTTGCCATTTTTAACGGGATGTTACCTTGCCTACCTATTCCATTGTTATACCTCGATATCATATTGTTATTTCAATCCTTTTGGGTATAAACGTGCTTTGAATGCTTTTAATACGAGATAGAGGGAGAGAAAGTGGAGTAGAGGGAGGGGGGAGAGGGAAGGGGGAGAGGGAAGGGGAGAGGGAGGGGGAGAGGGAGGAGGAGAGATGGGGAGAGAGAGGGGGAGGGAGGGAGGGGAAAACGATTTTCAAGACAGTCGAAATTTCTGATATTAATATGATCTCCCTAAATAGTTTGAACGATCGTATCTTCCCTCCCGTCATTTTTGACGGGCATTACACTAGTTCCAAAATAAAAGAGGATTTTTGTCTTCCATAATCAAATCCATCGTCAAGCTCTTTCTATGCAGTCTTTTCATGGTCTCAATTACACATTGTACCATACACTGAAACGTTTGGTTGGAGATAAAAGGCAAACATTTCTCCATTTTCTGTAGTAAGTTTTTCTACGGGAGGATGAGAAGGTGCGTCACCTAGTAGCAGAAGCGCTTTCTAGAGGAGATTCTTCTTGGAGAGATAATTTTTTATATGTGGAACGACGACACCTTTCTATCAGGTTCCGACATTCTTCCGCGTCATCCAAGCTGATTGATGGTGAAAATATTGCACTGTAAGACTATTTTTACTGCCCATCAGACTTCGAATTTCCTAATACGTCTAATTTCATTTTTTTCTTCTGATGCGTTAGAACAACACACATTTGTAACTCTGTCTTTGCTTACTTTTTTGTCCGGGAGCATTGTTTCCTGGACGGACACTAACGTTCGAGTGGGCATCGCTCGCCAATAAAGTTCCCCTATCAACGGCGTTGTGGATTTCTCCTTCGTTATTTTTTCCAACTCGTCACAGAACACTGCAGCTCCAACGTTATCGGCAATGAATTGTTCGCCCTGTATTCGTAATTGCCTTGTGTCATGCCTCTCTTTAACCCCTTTTAACCAAACGGAAGAATATTCAAATGTCCCAGTAATCTCTAATTTTTTAAAGAATATATTGCCTGATTCAAAACCGTTGGCACCGATATTGGAGTCCCTTTTGCTCTTCGTTGGAAGAACCACTTTATCATGACCGAATCAAGTTTTTGGTACGTTTATTGATTTTCTTTGGCAATTAAAGATAAATTCTTCAAGCTTGTATCTGTTTTTAGGCGCGTTTCGCTTCCAGCGTTCGTCCGCATGTTCGTTCTCGGCTTCTACAGAACGGATTTTCATGAAATTTGATATTAAGGACACAATCAAATCGCAAAAATGAATCACGTACGCCAATCAGGGGTACCACTTTACTGGTGACAAAAAATTTAATTTTCTTCATATCTCTTAAAGTATTAGTCATATCAAAACATTTTTCAAATAAAAGTTGGAGAACTAGTAAGGAAGAGTATTTCCTTTCCTAGACATTTTTATCGTAAGAGTAGCTGT
Source organism: Uropetala carovei (assembly GCA_036926305.1). NCBI lineage: Eukaryota > Metazoa > Arthropoda > Insecta > Odonata > Petaluridae > Uropetala > Uropetala carovei. The sequence continues at coordinate 12,868,276 of JAXCHB010000001.1, read as the reverse complement.
TATCGAGAAAATCAAACCAGAATGTCTTAATTCGAGTTGAACAAATTTCTTGCATGGTTGCTTCTTCATTGATGCTAACATAAACAATCTCACAAACAAATGTTTAATTACCTTACGTGCGCATGTCGTATTATTAAATAGGAAGAAAATGGATTATTTATTACGAAGAAAAACTTTAAATCGCTATTTCCCTTACATACAGATATATCATTTCTTTCTAATGCTCCATTGCACGAAACGCGCCCATTTGTGATACGTTGTATACTTTCCTAACTTGTTTATAATATCTCGCAATTCCGAGATCGTCCGCTAGGTTTGAAACACATTCCCCTTGATCGCGTCTTTTAATAATTTCACATTCTATTTCAGCTGTTAAAAAGCGCCCGTTTTCGTTCGATCGATATTTTTAGGTGTATGCGATAACTTTGACACAGAGAAAATGTTTTGAGGTAAATATAAATGTCTTGCTAGGATAACAAAAAAATATTATTTCCCTCCGCACCCGCGACCTCGGGATAATTGGACTGGATAATCGGCGCTCTATTATATTATTCATTTTAATAATTACTTCAAGTTTGCAACGCAGGAATGAATGCGTCCTTGGGCGTCATAGATAAGCGAAAGAAATACTTGGTAATTTTCTTAAAAGTAAAGCTTCCATAAAGTTTCTATCACAAGATATGGTAATATTTTTTGATTTTGAACCAATTATTTTTCCCAATGAATATAAAACTTTTTTTGTGATAGTACCACATGTTGAGGTATAAGACCGGAGAAATCTTACTTCGAATATACGTATACCCTAACCAATATTTCATCAAAATTCATTCAGCGCCTGAGATACGGGTATAGACGCAAATTTTGAATACGTTAGGCATTTTTTATTAGAGACTTATGTCTAGTTACGAAATTACTATGAGAGACTAATAAATTGCGCAAACTTAGAAGCTTGCATTGTTTGCATTTTAAATCTACCAGAGTTATCGTTCAAAAAAGAATTTCCGATCTCGGTTTCTTGATGAAGTTTAGAATATATTATCGTTGAATCACCAATGATGAATTTAAAACCTTAATCTAAAAACATGAGCAATGTCAGGAATATTTTTGGATGCTTCTAATCTGCAAATAACACACAACTTAATGCAAAATTGTCATTCGACACAACATTTTTAGGAGTTTTAACTGTTGTCCGCTATCCTCACCAAACAAGTGAATATCCAATCATTCTAACGCCATGCTAACCCTACTTGAGAACGCTGCAAGGAACGTATTTGTACGTTGTATCCGTTGTCACTGTTGCGCATTGCCGGGAAACGTTACTCTCAGGTAAACCCTCAAAAGCAAATGTATATATTATGTTAAAAGGTCGTTCCTACCTTGGTGCTCCTCTGTGCTGTATCTCCACTTTTCATCGCCCCTCGCACTGGAGTCTGCCCGTTAGCCGCAATCTATATAACATAGCGCCCGCCTCTCCTCCAGCCTTTTTCTTCTCCTCACCTGCCGCTCCTTATCTTATTTTAAGTCTTTCCTTCTATTCGACTACGTCTATGCAAATTCTAAAGCTGAGACTGCAGGATAAGCCCACCTTCCACGTCGTCCATTCGATTATTTTGCCGACACTCGTAGCGCGAATCGGCTGTCATCGATCATTAATATTTTTCCGTTCATTTCGGTCATTCCCACTGCTATCAAATAATTTCGGTGAAAATTAAGAGTCTCTTGTTCGTGTTTTGAAGAATTGTGGATCCATGCAGTTTTCGGTTGACATTTTCTTCGTTATTTCACCGAATTTATCATCTCGTTGGATTTTAAGCTCCCCTAAGCCAACCTGTCCAATGGCGTTGCTGTTCATCTTCTCCTGCCTTTCATTTATTAAATAAAACATTCCTTTTCTCCTCCTATATAGAGCCCTCCTTCTCCTTTGTTACATTTCCACTAAACGTCACCAAGTTCTGAGGCAGCTTTTACATAGTCCGTTCAAGTGCTTAAAACTGTAGGTGGATGCGAATTTTCCGCTTGGGAAACTATTCTATTAGCATTCTTAAAAATCTGTAAATAAATCGTTTCGTGAGAGATATCTTTAGCTATACAGCTGCTGTTTTTCTGTCCCTGTTCTACTTATCTATTATCGCACTGCTGAAACATTCAAATCTGATTCGCTAGTGCCTGTATGCAACTGCGGTAAAAATGTGGCGCGCGCTGAGTTACTGTAGGACTTCCGTACCTCTTCCACACTAAACTGAACTAATGTTATATTAGGGTCGTATGACACATCTTTAAATCCAATTAGTATTGATAAAGAGGCAAAATAATAAAATTAACATTTTTCATAATCATTTTTTACCACCTCAGGCCGTATTGTCGGGTGTAAAATAGGTCTTAATATTCTGATTATTATATAAAATATCCGATTTGAGAATTTTAATGGCCAAAGGGGAAATTTTCCAGATATATAGATTATATTTTTTTAGGCGTCAAATGTGACGTAAAAAATAAATAAATTTTCGATGGTATTTCCACGAAATCGCGAAAAACAGTAAACTTCTGAATTCCATCTTAATATTCCAGGACCCTGATCCTTCTTTGCTTCTTTCTCCGCTGATAGATAGAAATAGAAGTTAAAAATAGAAAAAGGAACGATACGACTAAAATAAAGCGATCGAAAGCGCCTCGTATCAAATTTCAAACTGTTGCAGTAATGGGACATTTTCGTCATATTAATCCAATATATGCCAATACTAAAGCGGACATACATTTCGTGTCAGAAAATTTCGGTTTCCTTGGGAACGATTTCGAGTAGAATGTTTCGAAAGAGAAGATAGCTCACATGTTTTTGCTCCAAGTTTTATCTGTTTTCTTTTGTAAATAAGTCGTAACATTTTTTTTATCGAACTTTCTTGAATTGGTGCATCCTTGTGACGAAATTGGGTTAAGTATGGAACAATAACCACACGAAGCTCAACACTGCTGCACAGGGGCGGATCCAGAAACTTCTCAAAGGGGGGGGGGGGGCGATCGCCCCTCCACCTATCGAATCCGCCCCTGCCAACTGCCCTATATTTTGAATATCCCTACCCCTATCAGAATCCTTCTTTCCCTTGCTATACAGACCTAATCTGCAGCGTATAATTGAGGATTTTTGCGCGGAAAGAATTTAAGAAAGCGCCCAGTGGAGTGCAATGGGGTTATCCAAGGAGGGGGCGATCGCCCCGCGCCCCCATTGTATCCGCCCCTGCTGCTGTAGTTTGCCGTCAATAGCTTTCAAAGATGCTAATGCAACGTTAATTTTCCTCCAACTCGCTTCTATTGGTGCCTATTAATTGTCACCTCTCCCCAGACCGAAGGGAACCTCAATCTTTTATTTGGACATTTTCTCACCTCTCCAATTGATAAATTGTCGTGGCATTCATATCCTTTATATAATTGTTAGAACCATATTATTTTTCCGCCCATAGGCACCAATTTTATAGCCGCCCTTTAGTTTATTAATTATAAAATTATTATTTATTATAAAAATAAACATGTTAACAGGTTTACTTATATTATTCTTATTATGCTATGAACTTGCTCTGAAATTTACAATTATAATTTTGTAGTTTTTAATATTATCATTGTTATTATTTTTTTTGAAAAATTGGCGTACATAAAATTTTCCGCTCTAAATCGGGGGCAATAGGGTCGGTATGTAAATTTTCCCCTGGTCGGAACTCTTTTTCGTTTAGCAATTGATACTGATGCTCATAGCATGAAGCCTAAACGTATCGTATGCGTGTTGATCCTATGGAAGAGGAATGCGTTGAAGTTTTTTAATTCGTTCACACTAGGTATTCACAAGAGGAGTCCCATTGCCTCAACGAAGTTAGTATATAAAAAGACATCTTAAATGAAACCTAAGACTATGATATGAGGATAAGCGATTTGAATCATGTATCTACGCTGCACGTAAATGTCGCACTGGCACATTTGTCTAAATCTCTCTTTGAGATTTTCTATTCACCTTAAATTAAAATAAAGGTAGTATGGTACTGCCGAAAATATTTTATTTGAGGTTGTATTAGGATGTAAAAATCCCTTTTTTATTCGTAATTATCCGGGTATAATTTCATAAAGAATTTTATAAGCCAAACGGAGGAATAGGAACTGCTTTTTGGATTAAAGTAACTTAATTAAATCCACCGCGAAGAATCGCGTGCATACATTAAAATAACTAACAATTTATGCAGGGAGATGAAAATTTATATAGCAGTTGCGTTCAAATGCATTTATTCGCCGATGGTAAGGCATTCCATGTTACCGAGTATACCTCTCATCTGAAACTACAGCCATTCACTAGTAATAGCGAACCGGTGTCATTGACTGTAGGTCGCATCCATTGGGGTGGCAGCAATGGGACCCGATGAGAAAGAAGTTCTTCGAAGAAAAGTATTTGTTCTTCTTTATTTAAAATATCACGTGTTTTTTATGTTTCCGCTCATAGATAAGGAGAGCGCTACGTCGTAATTCATTTCGATTCCCGCAATTTTTCTCGTAAGACTCTTCAAAATAATTGATACCATATATGTATTTCTATCCTACTTCGTTTATCCCTCAGACTTTGAAGTTTCTCGTATTTTTCACATTATCTGCTACGAATATATTACTTTGAAAGCTGCGTAGTCTTGGTTCCAATTTGTCGTGCAACTCAACCATACTTATTCTAATAATAACATCAGTGAGTCACCGCTTAGTTTTTCTACAATATGGCTATTGGAGGGACATTTTTCGTCAATTTCATTTTATCTATAAGGCGGATCGAGGTTAATCTATCAAAAAAATGAGGGGTTTTCGTTTTTTGCGAATATTTAATATAATGTTTGCATTTATTCTTTAAAAGAGGTCCGTCGCTAATTCATTGCATAGGGGCTTATGCAGCATTGTGGTTTTCGTTAAAATATAAGTGAAGTGATAATTATTACGAAACATCTAAGGTGAGAAATTAAAATTATGATGATATGCCACTCATTTAAATAGTACTAGTTGCAGATGCTTAATTTTATTCTTTTTCTAAATACGTTCAATATAAGGATTCAAAATTCATATAATATTTTTCAGTTGTTTTGTTTTATATAACAAAAGGTAATTTTTTTATTGAAATCGAGATACGTAGTGTAATTTACAACTTTGAAATAGGATATATTTCTGTATAATAAATTACGTTCTAATTCTACAAAAGTATACTTTTCGGTATTTGGAGATACAAACGGAGATGACCTAAGGGAAGTAGCTCTTTTGAAAGCATATCAGCGACAAAGTGAAATTTGAATGGCATTGATGAATAATGAACTTCAGTATAAACAGGCCAGGCTTTTGGCATGTGATACCTTAGTGTAAAGGGAAATAGATTAATATATATTATAGCGGAAGATATAACAAGGAGATCCCCCACGAAACGGCATAGTGGCGTAGCAATTGACAGCCACACTTAGCTATGGATAAATGACTCCAGAAATTTCGCCAGATCAAGCCGTCAATACAGAATACTACGGAGTTGCTCGCGCAGTGGAAAGGAAAACGCATATTTTTCACAAACTGGACAGATCGCAAAATGCTATTCCGTTATACAGCATTATTTTAAGGTCTTATCTAAATACCTCGAAATGGTTCAGCATAAAGAAGTTCTATTTTTAAGGGCGAGGGTAGATACGGTAAAATCGACTCAAAGATTTTGAATGAATTTTGTTGATAGATTTAGGAGGGAATTCGGTTGATAGACAATGAGGCGTAGAGAAGTCGAGATAAACGTAAAATGTCTGAAAACGAAGGACCTCCGATATTCTTGGAGAAGTACGTGAATTAACAATGCTTACTTTTGCTAATGAGATTGAAAATTGCCGTCGTAGTAAAATAAAACACTTTTAAACAAACATTATAGTCAATTTCCGTCCAGTAAACTCTCAATCGACAAGAAGCGCTGAAATTATTTATATATAGGTATGCTTCGGTTGGCATGGAAATTGAGAGAGTAAGGTTCTTTCCGTGGTATTTTTTTTGTTTTTAAGAAAAAGTTGATTTGCGAAACGCCCGTTTAATTTTCTTCGTCTTTCATTAATGATCACCTATAGAAGGGGTGCATAACATACGGCCCGCGGGCCAAATGTGGTCCGCCGACACCTTTTGTTTGGCCCGATTGAAAATGGGAGTAACTCAGCTTATTAATTCCTTTTATATAAAAAATACAGTTAAAATTTGTAAGTAAATTATATTTGTTTGCCACTTCATTTTTTGTCATATAAAAATTGCACGTAAAATTTGTTATGGTAATTAATAAATCGACAATAGTGTAGTTAAGTTTTCATTATGGACAAAATTTTCTAAGTGTGGCCCGCTTAGGTCCAATCAAGGTCGATTTTATCCAGGGTCAACTTCTGAGTTGTGCACCTCTGGACCATAGGATGCTCTTCGTATTCCGCGAGTCAAGCACGAATCCCACTTGAGACTACCATTTTGAAACAGTCCAAATCCGAACCTCATCTCTCGTTCGGAGAGCATTCTGGAAATATATTCTCGACTCAAAAGTAGTTTAATGGATTTTCATCTCTTGAACGACGATGCTCGTCTTGTGCGTTTCATTCGTATCCTGAAGGACTCCGCCATATTATCTGAAAATTTCTAGATAAAATATGTACTTTTTTATAAATGAAAACGCCCAAGCACTACGCCCCATTGTAATTGCAGATAAATTTTCCTCTCTCAGGTTTTACGGCTGCCCGCTTTTTCTTAGTATGCGGCCATAAAATGAGCTCGAGCAAGACGCCTATTGCTTTATCAAATTGCGCCAATTTTATCGGCAGTTTGTGATCGTCTCGAGCCGAAATGAGCTCAGTAAAACAAATACCGTGAAGTTGTAATTGTTTTTATCTCGAGTTCCAAATAAAGTGCTTATTGTGTTTTGCGAAGTTCTTTAGCCATGTAGGAATCAGCAAAAACGATTTCATATACAACGCAGGTAAGCGGGGTATATACCGTAGAATTAACACTGATTAGAGATGCAAAGAGTACGAATGAAATAATGACTGAGCCGCATTCTGTAGAAAGAAACTTGCAATCACAAGTAAAAGAAGCGAAAAGATAAGGAAGAATTTTGAGGTTTTAGGAGTAGTGTCGCCTAGATTGAAGGGTGGAATGTACTTGGAAAAACTTCGAATTTTGGAAATGGAGAAGAATGATTAGGTACTGTATATGTCCTCTCTTAAGGAGATGCAGCGTGATTGAAAGAAGACTTGAAGGCAGAAGGTGAATATGAAGTAAAATGTAAATGAATTGAAAAGGGAAGAGCATTGAAAAGGGTTTTAGAGAGTATAAGAATGTGTGGAACTAAGCTTAACGAATAACAAAGACTTGTCTGTGGAAAGACTGGAAGTGTGTGCTTCGATAGTAAGAATTTAGACGGATAACTGCTGATTTTTATATTTCCCTCTTCCTCAGTCCAAATGAATTATTAAACTCGCCTAATAGGTAAAATCCGAACGGAGAAATATCTCTCCTATATCAATAATAAGGTTCGGATTTTTTTATACACTATCTATGAATCGCTGTTGAAGAGAAAAGCTTTGTAGCCAGAATGCGCATCTGCCTTTCCAAAAACTTTTCTCCAACTTTAGTCAGTATCGCGTTGGGTATCTAGCAAGGTCTAAATGCAGGCAGTCCTTGACTTACGACGCTGAGAACCTACGAAGTTTTATAATGAAAGAATACGCTTCGGACTCCAGGCATCATTTATTAAGCAGACGCCTGTGAATGTAAATAAGACCTTGTTTAGAGGAAACGAACACGAATATTTCTTCTATTTTTTCTTCCGTGCGAACTTCTTCTACGGCTATTCCGAAGGATGCCTTTGCGCTAAACGGAGTCCACTGCTATTTCTCCAACACAGTCACTTTGTCTCACAATCAGTCATTTAGTCTTGTTGCAACTCTGTTTTGGTTGCAGATAACAGTTCTTCTATTTGCGATTTGTCATATATTTAATAAGTCATACTGACATAAATGTTTGCCTTAGCAGAATATTAAAGTTATTTTCTGACTCTGTGGCCGTGCAGTTTTGATTGAAGAGATATTCCAGCAAATTCTTAATTCACCGCGAAAACTAAATGAATTCATATTTTCGAATGAAGTAGAGTAGTAAAGGATATAGACAAAGGAATATAAATATATACACTGGCCTATTGATGACCCGTGTAAATACGTGATATATTATTGACGCGGAATTTTAAAAATCTTATTGAAGAATGCTATTTATAATCGAAACATAAGAGGTAGAGTTTTTGTTTGAAATTGGCACTTAAATGCCTTTCCACAGAAGATTTAGTGTTCGAGATGATACAGTTTTGGTCTAACAACGATTCCTGCGCATGTATTACTTGCCATTCTGTTATAATCCATCGTAACTAGAAGGGTCGTAGGCACCGATGCATAGGCTGATTAATTGGCTGCTAAAACTGAGGACTACGGAACACGGTGTAGACGTAGGATGGCACATTTGAGAGCATACAGCAGGAATCAGGGGTGGGTTTAACAATAGGTAGAGTAGGCAAGTGCCTATGGTAGCCGTGCGAGTCTTTTGTTTTAGGTATCACCTCTTACGTCAGAACTGACGGCATTGGCATTCTCTATCACAACAATCTTTCTACCTTTATTTATTCTTTGCACTATTCTGAATAAAGCATCGGGACACACGAAATTTGTGGGTGGTAATATGGCCGTCCACTTGCCTAATGGCGGTCGGGGGCATGAAACCCATTCTGTTCGCAACACGAGGACGTAATGCCGTCGCATAAGAAGAGAGCTGAAGAGTTTTTGGGTGAACGCGTCACTTCGAAAGTTACCAGAGGAAACGCAGCTTCTGTGATAAGAAAGCATTTACGAGCTAAATGTACTTTTAAGTCATATTTGTCCAAAATATTTTACATTTGAAGGAACTCAGAAAGTAATCGAGCAAACAGATGAATTTAAAGAAACGAAAAAATAATCTAATGTTATCATGAAAGGGCAGGAAAGCAAAATATATCGCGCGTTAAATCGATTAGTTAACGAAAGTAGTTATTGGTGCTTTTCTGCGGGAAACTCATTTACTGCTGCGTTTACTATTTTTTTCTCCTTAAACGAATACATAATTGCATAAGTATAAATACATGCACATACATGTATACCCTATTATCCGGAGTATAAGACGAACCCCTAAAAATGAGGCCATTTTCCAGATTTTAAAATATACGATAGAACTCCGATTATCCGAACGCCGATTATTCGAACTTCCAATTATCCTAATCGAATTTATTCAACGCATATCATCCCATTGTAAACCTAGTTGTTCTTTCAAAGTTGACTTTAGTCTGATTAAGCAGAACGATTTTTGATACCTTGAAAACTAAAAATCATGCGTGCGAAACCACGCCCCTTAAAGGAAGAATCAAACTTCTCATGTATTCAACATTACGTCGCAAAGTGAACACACAAAAAATCTTAACTCAATAAATATGGTCCTGATAGAAAAAACGGCAAAACATGAACGTGGGTTAATGTCTGCAAATAATACAATTTGGTAAGAAAACTGAAAGAGTTCATTTGTAGAGAAAAATACGATAGATAGAAAGATTAAGTCCAACTGCATTGTTTAAAAAATAGCGAGATTTAGCGACAAAAAAGAAAGTCTTCTGCAACTGCTATCAGTCACTCAGGTCTTGTCTTAAATAAATTACATTTTATATACTAAAATTAGATATAGGATGCTATGATGACATGTTTAAAATAACGCTTGATCCTTCAGAAAATATTTAATATTGTTTCTTGCTCTAATGCCGCATAATATTCATTATATCAAGCAAGTTTTGTATTTATAGATAACAGGAATTTTGCTCAGCAGCACTTTTTATTATACGATAAATATTTTGTATTTAATTATCATTAAATCATGCAGATGCACGTCCATGCAATACGATCTCTCCCTTCATTTTAAAATATAGAATTATTTTCAATCCAAATTTGCTTTATCTTACAGCAGTAAAACCAGGACTGTCGGAATTAGAACAGTAATAATAAATACTTTATGTTGTTTACGTAGTATGAAACCATTTGTTTGGAATTTTTTACTCGATGGTTAGAAAATACGACGCAAATTGCCAAGGAGACTTACTTTTATTTAGATAAATAATAGTTACGCGTAAGAATGAACAAAACTTCACCATTTATTATATCTATTTCATGTAATATTTTAAGGGAAGTGCCATTTCCTGAATATACCTTTAAATATCGAAGAGAAAAAATCTAGACGAGGCGAGGAGACTCAGTACCTACGGTGGCGCGAATTAGAACATTTATAATGTCTCATTGCTCGTATCAGAAAAAGTATTTCATTAGGAAGGCAAATATGGCGGCACCATGCGCCAGAACAACGACGAAACCTAAAAGTAGAAGAGAGAAAAATATTACCATAGTGTTTAGTCTTATGTGGAAACGAGAATCAGCGACGGATTTGGGACCCCTCGCAACAAACAATCGGGTGCCCTGCATTATAAATATAAGTTGAAATCTCTCCCAACCGCTTCCCTCATATTTTGACGTTCTCAAAGATTGTCATGGAGAGATTCCACTGATTTTTAAAGTGAGATATATAATTTTTCTGAGATTTAATCAAACGAACATTTATTCAAGACCCTGTGCGCCGTATTTTCAAACATACCTGAGCTGCATTCGTTGGACTGCTCGTCGTATTTGTAACCCTCAATGCATCTGCATGTTTTTTTGTCGCCGTTATTAATACATTCCGCGTTTTCATTGAGACACTCTGTCACGTTAGAGCATTTTGTTCCTATAGCTGTGGAAAATAAATTTTGCGTGTGAATTATGGATCTTAATATGGACGAGAATCTGTTAAAATTAATTACTCAATTATTAATTAATTATTTCATTTATTTATATCGCCGTTGATAATCATTCACACCAATGGGTGATATTTTGTCTTTAACAATCGTGCCCATCACTGCAAATAATGTTAACAGCTAGCAGGCCCGTGCTTTGCTCCACCGAATGGTAACTTGCTGATTAGGAATCAATTTGCTATAAACTTGATCACAATCACATTTCATGCGGACAAAGTTGCAAAGAAGGGTCCATATGACCTGATAAAAGACCACGCAAAAGTAGCTATTTGTTGTAGAAAAACAGCTATTTGTTGCCATGAAAATAAATGTGCCAAAAAAGTAAAAGTTTCGTACAAACAAGCAAAAGCACAGATAAAAATATCAAGTAATACCAGGTCTTTAATTACCTACTTATTTGCGGTGAAAATATATGCTCATTAGCAGAAATACCCGGCGTTGCCCGGGAAAATTTGGTTGAAATTCGATCGGAATTCTAGATGATACATGGTATTTAAGATTTCAATCGGCCGACGTTTTGAGTAAAACGGTCAGAGAGAAACAAAAACCAAGTATGAATTATTTCTGGGAGTCCACAATCGTACCAAACTTGATTCAAATCAATAATAGGACTTGGGAAAATACACGTAATTTAATCAGTCCCCGCCGTCCAATTACGGATAAGGAAGTAGTCGTTTCCCACCTTTCTCACTGTGTATAAGGTGTAGAGTTACCTGTTCTTTGAGAAGAGGCAGTTTATGAGAACAGTTATTTTATTGAACAGTTTAGGCATCAGAACAGTTCGTTAAGAAGTGTTCCGTTCTTTCTGACCCATCTCTGGTGTTAAAATATTTAGCATTAGCATACAAAGTTATTTTGCTTTATGTACATTTAATATAAAACATTTGGGATTAAAAAGTAGCCTACGCCATTCCTATTTGTGAAGAAAGTATCTGTCGAAATTTTGATTACTCTAGCTTTAACAAACAAACAAACTTTAATAAATATATAGGAGATTAATACGCAACCTGAAAACAAGGCGATTGAAGGGGACCAAATCATTTACATGCACAGAGCGCCAAAATGATTGATCCGGCTCTTATCTCAGCCCCTTTCCATTAACTTAGGAATATTGAATGCTCAATCAATCCACTTCACGAAATGCATGTTGGATGCTCTTGGAGAAGCAGGCAAAACTGAACAAGTAGTGGACTTTGAGATTCAATCAGCTACTCCTTGCTTTATCGCCGAATGGTTGGTACAACTCGTTATTTTTGCTACTTACGTATGCTCATAATACAACTAGTTACATTGCATAACCTAACATAAATGAGTGGTACATAGGTTAGTGAAGGATTTTATCGCTATAAAATAGATTGAACCATGATGAAACGCAAGATTCCTTAGGCTTTTAGAGTAAATACAAAACACCACGCTTTAATTAAAGCGGTTAAAACTTAAATTTGGAAATATGAGCGAATACATTACTGGAATTACTTTATTCAGAAACAGCCTCATACTGCCATAATAAAGTGGTCATCTCCTCGTATACTCCCTGTTTTATTGGCAAATTTTGCACTTTTTCGGGTGGAACTTGATACGCACATATCCAGGTGACGAGTATTATCTTCTTCTATTAAATAATACCCTTATTCTGTAACCGTGTCACGCTATACGGTGTTAGATGGGAGAATAGGGAAAACCGTCCATAACTAAAAGAGATTTTCAATATTTGTCGATCAAACCATCAGGAATCACTTGGCTTTTCAACTTTTCAATTTGAAACTGCTCGTCGTGTACATAGTAGCCCCGGGTTTGACCCCAAGAGCATATTTTTTTCCATTTGAATAACATGGGTAGAAACGAAACGAAACGAGCAAGCCTTTCTTCGTTAGCATTTTAAAATACCTTAAAAATGAAATATCGACGCGAGATTTTCACAGATGAGCCGAGAAAACTATATACATTAATTTCCATATCGTAGAAATTTGAATCTCATTAAAAAAAGGCAAAAAATTAAATTTTACCACTATTTTTCATGATTTTTACGCATGTATTCAATTCATCGCAATGACTACTGCAGTTGTTAAAGTCTATTGTTTTCTCGATCCCAATGCGTAAGAAATGTCTAAAAGTTGTGAAAAAATCATATTCAGACATATTATTTGGAGATTTTCGGTTGATATTTGAATTGGTATGCTATGGAAATTTATCTTTATAATTTTCTCCGAATGACTGCACATGTTTCGCGTCAAAATCGTATTTTTGAGATATTTGAACATGTTAACGAAATAAGGTCTGCAGTCAAAAGAGTCATTTTATACGGGTTAACTTATGAGGAAAAGAAACTATCGAAAGGAAATACCAATAAAAATTAACAACTTCTCGAGAAATCTACCATGCCAAAAGCATACTTCCATTACTGCTGCTAATATACGGGCTTAACATATTTTTAACGCTATGTATAATCACAGATAATATATTATATAAGACCAATTCTGAAAGTTTGATTACTCTAGCTTTAACATACTTCGTATATGAGAAAGTAAAAAGATTGAACGATCAGAACAAAGGAAAAGCGAGGCATAGAGCTAATGAGTCACAAGAAGCAACATTAAATCGATTGAAAAGAAACAGATTTATAGATGCAAGAAAACGAACACATGAAAATTCATTACAATCTCAATAGCGATTATCGTAGATTAGGTTACTTATATTTATGTAACAAGATTCATATAGAATTATTTAGCATGTTTAACGAATGTCTTCATTAACATATATCTTTGCCAAACAAGTTTTATATGCCCACGATTATTATTGCTATCTGAAACATTAGATTATGTGGACTTTACATTTATTTTTTACGTTTTATTGCATATAAAAGTTGGGGTCATTAATTTTTAGGCGTATTTCGCTTCCAGCGTGAGCGCCTATTGTCGTCGGTTTATCCGTCCGTCTGTATGTCTGTTTGTCCGTCCGCATGTTCGTTCTCGGCTTCTACCGATCGGATTTTCATGAAATTTGATATTAAGGACTTACAATCAAAGATGGTCAAAGTGTAATATATCCTCCCTTATTTTTTTCTTTTTTGGCAACAGTTACTATGCTATTGTTTATTTAGTTTGTGTTGTTGTTTATGTATTTGGGATTTACAATCAATAATATTTTACCCTGGTTTATCCCGAACCCCTTTTGAAAAATAATTTGTTGAGATAACCCTTTCACGCAAAACGAAAGCTAGCAAACCCATGGCTGATCTGTCTGTGGCGACATCTACCCACCCGATCACCGGAGAATGGGGAGGGATAGTTTCGTTCCAGAAAGCGCCCGGAGACGGCTACACCCGATATAAAAGGCATTATAATCTAAAAAGAAAGCGAACCGAAGGCTCGCCAATATCCTCGGTTACTTGTAAATATTTTTTTTTACTATTTCTCATTTTCTTAGTTTGTTTTCATTTTTTTTCCGGGAAAAGGTTATCGCAAAAATTATTTTTCAAATGTAGTACTTCATTTTGTTTCATATGCTTGTTGTTGGTTGTCATGATATTTCCAAGAAATATATGTTTTCTAGTGGCGTCATTTTGAAGGGGGGGTATACTACAGTTTCTCCATCAAAGATAATAAGAAAACCGCAAAAATTAATCACGTACATTAATCAGGGGTACCACATTACTGGTGACAAACAATGAAATTTTCATGTCTCGTAAAGTATTAGTCATCTCAAAATATCTTTCAAATAAAAGTTGTAATAAAGAAGAGTATTTCTTTTCCTATGCATTTTTATCGTAGGAGTTGCCGTTATCGAGAAAATCAAACAAGAATGATATAATTCGAGTTGAACAGAAATTTTCTTGCATGGTTACTTCTTCATTGTTGCTAACATAAACAATCTCACAAACAAACGTTTCATTACCTTACGTGTGCATGCAATATTTTAAAATCGGAAGAAAATGGAATATTTATGATGATGAAAAGAACTTTAAATCGCCATTTCCCTTACAAATATCTATATCATTTCTTTCTAATACTCCATTGCACGAAACGCGCCCATTCGTGATACGCTGTACACCTTCCTAACTTGTTATTTTATTTTAACGTAATACGTAATTCACGCATAACCGTTATATTTGACGGGCAATTACACTAGTATTTTTATGCCGCATTAGAGAAAATGAGAATATTGTATCACGGAAAGTGTTTGGAGACTTCTTCTTGCGGTATGAATTTGACAGAAGTCTTGATGGCGCTTTAGAAGAAAAATATACCTTTCCGCCACTTCATTTACTTGCCTGCCATGCATGTCTTTCCATCCGTTAGGCCAGGGTAATAACCGACAGGGCACTGACAAATACGATCGTTGCATTGGGCAGGCTCCACGCAGATTGATGCGTTGCTGCAGCTCCCACCTACGTCGACAACTGTAGAATTTAAAATTATATTTTTCACCAAGCTCGAATTTAGCCTTGGAATTAATTAGTTAGTTAATAAATAAATTTAAACAAAGCAATGATATACCAGTGCATTGGTTTTTACAAAATCACATCAGAAAAAAGTGAATTATAACATTTTTCTACGTAGATGTCAGATAGAGCTGGAGAAATTGGGATTCCCCGCCTCACTCCTCCGCATCTTGATTCTTATTCTTCTTCCTCTATATTTACCTCTGCAACGTGATTCACATACTATTATTTAAGCAGTTATTTTTATCTAACCTGTTTCAAGGTCCCTCAGTTGTGGCATCACCGATTCTGTAGATATCGTCAGTTTATTATTGAATTCATTATTTTTTATTTGAACCGAACAGTTTAAGTGAAAACGGAAGTTTTACGCATATTTTAGCGGTAAAGCAAAAATAAAAAGAAAATTGGTTCTTTTCGGTTATATCCGCCCTCTTATTATTTACCAATTATGTTATATTTGCCAACGAGATTACTGATTGTGTTTTTAATTTTCCTAGTAACCAAGGATATTGAATAAAGAGATTAGTAATAAACAATAAAATTATGATTATAACATTATAAATTATACTATTATTTATTTATTCATTTTTATCATGTTTTGGTGGAGAGAACAAGGTTGGATTGATTTCTATCAAGATATCTGTAGTCTACAGAGGAATTATATCTCGCTTGACTGTTGCGCCGCAAATGGAGAGGATATTGGCGAGCCTTCGGCTCGCTTTGTTTTTATTTTAGTTGTCGTCTCCGGGCGCGACGCGCCATTCACCTCGCTGTAACCAAACTATCCCTCCCCGTTGTGCGGTGATCGGGTTTGTAAATGTCGCGACGGGCTGATCAGTCATGGGTTAGCAAGCTTTAAATTAACTCAATGAAGCCATTGTTGTTGTGTCATAGTAGCAGGGAGGAATAGATAAATCCCCTTTAACAATAAGAGGGGGGGGGGGATATAACCGAAAAGAACAGAAAATTTATTTTTCTACCGTCGATTTTACGAATCATGGGGTTAAGGAATTTAGTGGATTCAATTCAAAATAAAGTGAGTGCCACTTATTGGTATCGTTGGTAGTTGTTATCAGCCACCTATTGTAATAAAACGTGATATTCCAAAACTAACTATCAACCAAGCTATCCCTCCCCGTTGTCCGGTGATTGGGTTTGTAAATGTCGCGACAGGTCGATCAGTCATGAGTTAGCAAGCTTTAAATTAACACAATGAAGCCATTGTTGATGGGTTTTATTTATTTTCGTTGCTCGTACGCATACTTCGATAGTTCATTTTTTCGGAATCAGGTGGTGCTGCGGTCGTGGGTGACCTGTATCAAATCTAAGCCAATAATTTCTGCCGTCTATTGATATAAAATCTTTATCTTATCTCCAGTAATCCAAATTCAGAAGCTTAGAAAATTGGAACAGTTGTGCTAACGTCATCGTGGCCCGGAAATCACAATCAAGGATTTACGTTCGGGGAAGGGATTTCTTTGAAGGATTCCTACTTTTATCAGGTAATAAAGATGAAAATACCTTTGGCTTAGATTTCAATGTTGACTTAGAGTTCAAAATGGAACGCATATTATGCAAACCAAATAATAAAAAGGTCGTCGCAATCACAATACATCAGATGCAGTTTAAAATCGATGCGATTAATACTTACTCTGCAAGCATGTCGTTTCTTCTTTGTTTCCTGTATAACCGCTGTTGCAATGGCATACGTTTTTATCGCATGTTGCTATTCCAAGACTGCTGCAGTCTCTGTTTTGAAGACATGGTCCGCCAACTTTAACTGTAGAATGAAATAAAGGCTGTTACCCCGTATTATGTACTTCCGTCATCAAAATCTAAATAATCGGAAAACGTGCGTTTTATTAACGTTTTTAAATCCGCTTATGTATGTATGTATGTATGTTTGTCCATTTGTCCTGCCTCATAAACGGAAGCAGAATGTCATCCCTTCATAAGTAGGATATAAATGCTTAAATTTTGCAAAATCATGTTCTGTGAGTTTTTTATTTGCTATGGATTTGTTGTTTCACATCACATTTCTTTCAAGGAGATGTTTATGCTAAGTCATAAGGTCTACGTCATTTATTTAAAATCCTTTGCTATGTGACTGGCGCACGATTAACTTTAAATTGACTACGCACACATGCATTGTATTTTTACCTTCCGATAGGTGTAGTCACGCCCTACTAAATATATGTTATCTTCCAGTTCTCACACCCAATCCCCTTCTTAATGCATCTAGTATGCCTTTCCTCCTCTCTGGCACTTCCTTCTCTGATTAATTTCAGTAAACCATTTCCTTTCAAATTTTGACATGACAATTTCATCTGTCTGTCCTTCATTTCTTTAATTGTGTTAACTCTTACGCTACTGTTTCTTCATTCGTTTAACTCTCTGTTGGGATAATTTTTCCTAGACTACGACACACCCACATTTCAAACGCCTCTAATCTGCTCAAATCTTTTTTCTCATTGTCCATATATAACGCTCATACTATTCTGCACACCTCAGCAGGGTATCCACTAACTTTTTTATAATACTCTTTTTTATTAAGTTCTCTCAGATACGTACATGCTTTCAAATCCGAAATATAAATGTTTATTAACAAATTTGAATCAAACGTTGCATATGAAAATAAATATAAGGACGTCCCACGGTTAAAAATGTTACAACGCCTCTTTGTGTTTTAATTTTATCACTTTCTCCATATACGCATATATTTTTATTAATATCCTTATTCAAACTGTCAGTCAGCACATCCCGTCGTCATTCAAATTTCTCATTTGCTCTCATTGTCTTCGTCCTGATCTCTTTCATGCTTTTTCCATCTTGTGAGAGAATACTGCTTACATAAATAAAAAATTCCACCTGTTACAGCCTCCTCCGTCCAGTGTAACATTTTACTGGGTATCCTCATGAGTTTCATTTTCTTCTTATTAATTTTCATACAGAATGCGTTTGCCTCATTATTTAAGGAACTAAGCTGCATCTGAAGGCCCTTATCGGAATCACTAATCAGTATTTCCTCTTTCGTATATCTGACTAATTTAACAAGGCTCCCTCCCATGCCTCCCGTATGTTTCCGTCAGTATCATTATTAACAATGCATTGCATAATCCCAAAACCCGTACGCATCAGCACCTAAAATCGTTATTGGATTTTGCTTCTAGTCTCCCGTTCAAACTTCTGTGAAAAACTATAGCTGCATGCGAAATTAAACTGATTTTCCTATAATCTGACATTTGTTTGATTTAATCTTTCTCATCAAGGTTTAGTGAAATCCTTTGGCAAATTATAAAGACGCTCTTTTACAATTATTAAAAACATTTCTACGGAGAGGTCATAAACTCATAGTGCTTTCTTTGATTCCGTTTTATCTTACCCGAATCGTCTCGTCTGTTACGCGAAATGTCTTGCCAGATCAAGTTGAGAAACTAGGCCGCTGGTTACAAGAGGGTAAAAGAACATTAGTGACGAGACGGTAATTTTTACGTCGAGCGTGGTCGCGACATGGAATATTATCTGGAACGATTTGGAATTTTTCGAATAGCGACCAAAATTCTGGAGTTGTAACCCGGCTGAATTAAGGATCATAGCGATGTCCCATGGGATCATTCGACGCGGATTGCTGCGTTTTGCATTACTGTCACTTACCTTGGGCACAGTTTCCGTTTTTGTCACCTAAAAACCCCTTGTCGCAGACGCACGTCATGTTGTTGTTAGCATCCTGACATGTGGCATGTTCAACGCATTTTACACCCTCATCTATGCACAGCTGACCAGCCTTTATTTCTGAAATGGAATAAATACGTATGTTAGGATGGAGAAGAACTAATCCCCAGACTGATACATAGCAGTTCAGGAATGTAACTCGCATCGGGTGAACGCATAACGAAGACGCTTCTTCGAGTGGCCAAATAAATCTCGTCTGTTCTTATTTGCCCCTCGACCGAAAATGACATTTCTACTGATTCAACATAGTGCTGGGAGAGTATCCTCGGAA
Source organism: Uropetala carovei (assembly GCA_036926305.1). Classification (NCBI taxonomy): domain Eukaryota; kingdom Metazoa; phylum Arthropoda; class Insecta; order Odonata; family Petaluridae; genus Uropetala; species Uropetala carovei. The sequence continues at coordinate 12,848,917 of JAXCHB010000001.1, read as the reverse complement.
TTCTCTATTAACGAACTCCTGCATTGTGATAACAAGTAATATCATCAAGGATTGGGTCACTCATAATTAAATGTGTGTGGAAATTTCCATTTAATTGAACCGAGAATATTGCCACCATTTATCAGCCGGTGAACATAATTTAACCAGCAGATGCAGTATTTTTCAGATGTTTAGATATTCATAAAAATCCCACTCATTAACAAAGGAGAAACTGAAATCATACAGAATGAAAATAGGTGGATGTTTATGAGATACGAAAGAAGTGCAAATAGCTTTCACACCTGCTCACGCATACAGACGCAAATGTGCCTTCATCCACTGCGTTGCTTTCATTTTATTCCAGACAGAATAATACTCTTTTTGGAAGGTTCGATGCATTTTTATGATGCCATTTTGTATGTGTTCCTAGATTAATGTTACTAACTTCGAGAATCACTTTGTCGATCTGGGCTTACTATGTTTTTCCTTTATCGGTATAACTAGGGCCGGGTTGTTTTTTTCAGATAATTTCTGACAGAGGGTATTTATCCGACACTTACTAATTACTAGAAACATCTGAGGTTCGATTATTAGCTCGCTATGAAAATTTGGACGTTTCAATAATCGCTTTAAAATACATACATGCGGACTTTACTCGTATCGAGTAATCTATGACAAACAAAATGTCTTGTCAGATCATAACTTTGAGAAATTATGGCCTCCGGTGAATGAGCTCCAACCGAAAAAAAACATTTCGGCAGAGGAGATAATTTTTAATTGAGTGTAGTCGCGACACGGAATGATATTTGGTACGATTTAAAATGTATCGTGACTAAAATTTTTGGTTTGTAGCCTGGTCGACTTAAGTACGTTAACGATATTCCGTTAGGTGATTAGATGCAGACTGCTGCGTTTTGCATTACTGTCACTTACCTTCAGCACAGCTTCCATTCTTGTCATCCGAAAATCCCTTGTCACAGACGCACGTCTTGCTGCCTATTGGACCACTACATGTAGCATGTTCCACACATATTGCTTTTTCGTCTGTACACGACTCACCAGGTTTTATCCCTGAAATAGAAGGATTATGTTAGGATGAAGAATAAAGCGAAGCAGTTGGAGTCCAGGAAATATACCTCACAGTGACTGGCTAACATTCTGCAACCTGGCAAATAGAGGTGCATTACGATATTCTCTGAGATCGGTCGATGTGGATTGTTGCGTTTTGCATTACTGTCACTTACCTTCAGCACAGCTTCCATTCTTGTCATCCGAAAATCCCTTGTCACAGACGCACGTCTTGCTGCCTATTGGACCACTACATGTAGCATGTTCCACACATATTGCTTTTTCGTCTGTACACGACTCACCAGGTTTTATCCCTGAAATAGAAGGATTATGTTAGGATGAAGAATAAAGCGAAGCAGTTGGAGTCCAGGAAATATACCTCACAGTGACTGGCTAACATTCTGCAACCTGGCAAATGGAGGTGCATTACGATATTCCTTGAGATCGGTCGATGTGGATTGTTGCGTTTTGCATTACTGTCACTTACCTTCGGCACAGTTTCCGTTTTTGTCACCTGAAAACCCCTTGTCGCAGACGCACGTCATGCTGTTGTTATCACCCTGACATGTGGCATGTTCAACGCATTTTACACCCCCATCTATGCACGGCTGACCAGCCTTTATTTCTGAAATAGAATAAATATGTTAGGATGGAGAAGAACTAATCCCCAGACCAGTCATAGCAGTCCAAGAATGCAACTTGCATTTACTGAACGCAGAATGCCTAAAAAAACGATGATGCTCCTTCAAATGACCAAATACTCCTCGGCTACTGTATGCTTCTCTACCGATGGGCAGGAACTGGTATTTCTACTGATTCAACTTTGCCCTGAGAGAGGATCCTCAGACATGTCTAGTAAATAAACACGTGCATGGTGCAAACATCTCATGAAATCAGTGATGTTCCAAAAAAAAAGCTTACGGCGGCTGCGCAGAAAACGAAAATGAGTCCGGACGAGTCCATTCGTGAAACGTCACAACCGCAGGGGTGAGGGTAGCATATGCGTGGGAGAAAACCCATCACTCTCTCCTGAGCTAGCTCCACGTGCTTACGTTACCAACACCTGCGCTTTATACTGTCATTGTTATCGTTATTTTTCATCGTTATTTTGATTATTTTGGCTTTAAGTTTCTATTATATCGTTTTTGTTATTCCGTTTTTGTTATTCCGTTTTCGTTACTTCGTTTTCGTTTTGTTTAACTCGTTTATCGCGAACATGGATACCCCTCCATCATCCTCCAAGGTGGGGAATAAGAAGGTCATTCACAGCCAAGCACGGGAGATAATTCACAATGTGATAAAGTTCATGATGAAAGAAGCTGCTGAAGGAATTAGTATTCCTGTTACAAGGATGTACGAGCGAGTAGAAGCAGCCACCGGTGTTTCAATTCGTACCCTACAGCGAATCTCGAAGGAAGGAGAAGAGATTGCTAAAGGCTGCAGAGCCTCCTTCTCGTCTCCCCGGAAGCAAAAACCGCAGTTATCTCCGAAATCAACGGTGGACGACTTTGATGTTCAGGTGATTCGAAGATTAGTGCATCAATTCCATACCCAGGAAAGAAAACATCCGACTCTTGGTGCTGTGCTCCCGGCTATCAAAGAGAACACAGGCTTCAAAGGCAAAGTCGGTTCACTTAGAATTCTTTTTAAAAAAATTGGATTCAGGTATGTGTATTAATGACTTATTAATTATTACTGTTGAGATTTTGTAATAACAACAGATCTCACAATAATACGTATCATATCATTTCAGGTGGAGGAAAACTGCTTCCAATAAGAGCATTTTATGCGAACGGAGTGATATCCGTTTGAAACGGATTGCATATTTAAGGGCAATAAGGAGATATAGGGAGGAAGGACGGTCAATAGTTTATACTGACGAAAGTTATATACATTCCTCGCACTCTACTCCATATCAGTGGTCGAGCACGGATGACATGGGATTAAAAGTTCCCGTATCTAAGGGCCAGCGACTCATTATTATTCATGCAGGTATATATTATATTAAAGCACATGTGAATGAACTTATATGATTTAATTTGACTACACAGAGGATATACGTTCATTTTTCTTTAAGGTGGAGAATTTGGATTTGTGCCCCAGTCACTCCTAATTTTTAAATCGGGTCTCAAAACAGGAGATTACCATGGGGACATGAATAGTGTAAACTATGAAAAATGGCTAAGAAATCAGCTTATTCCCAATTTACCCCGGAACTCCGTCATTGTGATGGACAATGCGTCCTACCACAACGTGGAGCTTGACCGCCCGCCGTGCAGCAGTTCCAGGAAAGACGTAATGAAGGCTTGGCTGAATACAAAAGGCATATTCTTCTCAACGGCTGAAACTAAAATCGAGCTCTACGACAAAATTAAAAAAAATAAGCCAGCTCATAAAATGTTTGCTTGGGATAGAATATTAGCTGAGCATGGACATTCATCACTTAGACTGCCGCCGTATCATCCGGAATTTAACCCCATCGAAAATATTTGGGGTATATTAAAGAATTGGGTAGGATCAAGGAACGTAAATTTTAAATTAAATGAGGTGAAGGAATTGATCGAAGAAAAATGTGCACACATTGGGGTAGCAGAGTGGCAGAATGTCTGCGAACGTGTTAAAAAAAATTGAAAATGACTATATAAAAAATGAAATGATAATGGACGATATTATAAATGAAATTATCATAACGTCAGATTCGGAATCGGGAGATTCGGATGAATCTGATTAAAAGAAGTCATGAAAATGTATCTCGTGAATGTAATAAAAATGTTTGTAAAATATTCACTTTACTTTTCCTTTAAAAATCCTTTCCATTAAATTGCGGGTATCATATGAATTCCGTTTTAAAATTGTGTTACCACGATCTGTTGTAGATAAACGACCGAGTATTACTTCCTTAGGTTGGCGACATTGGCAAGCGGGAAATCATGCAGCTCGCTTTCTCCTTAAGCTTCCCCCTCCCTGCCCATTCCCCTCCATGTCACGTGACAGTTCGCGCATCTGACCGCCGTAAGCTTTTAAAACGTCTGTAACATTTACAAATTTCCTTTTCAAGCATTATTTTTCGCATGACTCTTTTTTTTATCCATTTTTCCGAATCGTTCACATTGAAAAGTTCGAATCCTCTATAATAGTAATGTGTACATTTACGGTAAAATTCGACCACATTTTAATTTACGTCTACCACACTGGCGGCTGGCAGTGGGTAAATTCATCAAATCCTACCTAAATTTTATTTCACGTCAACCTTAATACATAACAACGTAAATAGTTACTGATAAATATTTAGGAAGTTGCGTGTGTGAAGCAATTAAAATATCTCTATATCGAGGGAAATTGGGGTTGGTAAGCATAGCGAACAGGAGCGATATTTTACAAGAAGATCTATAATGAAAATTCATTTAATAGTAATTACATAAAATTTGTTTACGTCTTTGCTATCCACTTTATTCTATTCATCGGATTAGTTCATCGTCAATTGATTGTTTGATTTCTGCGAGAAAGGATTTGTTTTTTGAGAAAGCTACCATAACGTGTTACGCCTGGAAATATCAAGGAACACACATGCTTAGTGTCTTTCTTCGTGGTATTCATTACATACATACACCAACATGTACCAATTTTTGGATGTGGATAACCTTATGAAGGTATATCCAGAGCAAAGTCACGTCAGGATGTGAAAATACAAATAACTGGAAGTGTTAATAAGCCAGAAAATAACACAATTAATAATATATTTTATAATGCAGTATTAACTTAATTTTCTTTTAAATTTATTATTTTTTGATTTGTTATTAAAAATTAAACACATTCCGTGTCAAATACATTTATTTAATTAATTTTCAGAGCATATTTCCGTTATATGTACTTATCTAAATCCAATAAATGGATGAAACGAAGTGACACCGAGCGAAGCGGGCCAAAGGGGGGTTAACGGGCGGGAGTGAGCAGGGGGCTTGCCCCCTATTTTAATTACTTAAATATTAATTTACATTTTATATTTATTTCAGATGGATAGGTATTCGTGACAATGTCTGCAACCTTAAGCGAGTTGAAGATGAAATAACTTTTTGGAGCCTCTTATGCCTTCAACAAGATGGTGAGCGTTTTATCTATTTTGTTTAAATTTATTTCTTACTATCTGACATTAAATTTTATGCTTTGGATCTTTAATATCTATATGTGATACATATCCTGAGATGGATTATTTTACATGGCGTCAGGACAAAAAAAAACTCTAAAATTATTAACCACAAATGGCTCCGAATATTTGAATTTGGTTCTGAGTAATCCCAACCTATATATACATATTTAGTTTTCCAATGTAAATATAAGTTTCACCGGACGTTAATTAAAATGCGCTCCCCATTAAAACCAAATCTTCCTATTTCCAATTAATCTCATTCGTAAGCCACTGAAAATGCAGTAGAAATGTGTCCATCGCTGTTTGCTGTGTTATCTCACGCAAGAATCGTATCTAGTCCTTGTAATTTTTCTGTAATTTAAAAATAACGTGGCAATTATCTCAATTCTGTAGGACTCTATATAAAAAGACACCCTCCAACGCGCACAGTCCTCGCAATGCAGAAAAATGCGAAAACATTTGCACTATACTAACAATACGAGATGGATTGCATTAAATTAAGATGTTTTAGCGTTCGAGTAGATTATTTTCTCTTAATAAATATTTTATTTCAAATTACTTTGTATGATAACCAATTTCATTTAACTACTCCCGTATAATTAACCACGCGATTAAAAACGCGAGTTAATAACAGAAAACGCATTCCTTATTGTTCCTGTGGCATGTTTTCATATCTGAAACATTCCCTTAACATTTTCTCCGAGAAATTGTAATGGTTGCAGAAGGGATTCTCCAAGTGGGATACGCGTACCCTAGGGAGAATGTACATTTAAAGGCGCTAAAGGACACATGAGAAAAGTTATGTAATGGCACGCCAAATCAGCTGCTTTCATTTTGATGCTCTTACATAATATATTACACAATAAATTTCTTCATTATGAGTGCATAAAATACAGTATATTTTTTCTCTAAAATAATTGAATGTATACATACAGTTCATCCTTAAATAACGCGGTACATATATGCGGCCAGAAGAAGTTAGTGATACCCTTGGTCACTGTACTCCTAGGTTCAGCAGCCAATGAAGGTCATCCTCAAGCACAGGATTGTGTGGCTTCATAGGCACATTTACGCGAACGGTTAAGTCGGATTCATTCAGGTTTTCACAGGATGTAAAAGGTCAACACACTTTATCATCACAAAGTATAGAGTAACGCATTACTATGGCATTGCTATATCATGAGGTTCACGGAATTCATTTAAGAATGAATGTTTAGTATATTTTTTTTGTGTTATAGAACTATTGTATTGTTCGTTTCAATCTACGTCAATTTTCGAATTATTATTTAAGCATTAGTTTTTGAAGGCTTGAAGAAAATAAAGATATTTTGGGATATTTTGCGCCTTGGAAATATGACTTTCAAATCAGGTCATAATTTAAACTAATGAATTATTTTTTTATATACCTTAACAACATACCTGAGTCGTTACTGTCATGGAGAGCGTTGCATTGTGGGGTCGTTGTGACTTCTAGGAGGATGAGAACATTGAAAACCGTCCGGATTATCTTTGCCATTTCGTGGGTCCTCTAATTGTGACTTCTGTTTCTGTAGAAACGATGTTTTATAGGTATTTCACTTTATTTTGTCTTAATTTCATTTAAATCTACTAGATAAGTTAAACATTACTTTCAATTTTCGATGATTCCCAGTTTGTGCCGAAAAAATCATAAAAGAGCATTGAAATATAAAGAAAAGTTCCCAATACCAAAGAGAACATAAAGAAAATTTCCACGTGTCGCCATCGAAGGAACATATATCTATGATTAATTCTTTCCAAATGTTCATTTAATATTTTAAGATTCTCTCGGAAACAAATTACAACTATTATTCTCGCTTTTAATAATTTAAATCGCAAAGGAAAATTTCCCGTTCTTTCATTACGATTCATAGAATAAATCCACAGTTGTTTTTTAATTTGAATTATAAGTAAGACGGAATTGATTGATATCGTCTTACCTGTGCTCGCCAAACTGTGCTTGGTCTCTTCGTGGTTAGCCTCCTTTCCTTTCATTGCAAAGGGATCAAATATGTGCTCTTTCCTCTCCAGACCCGACTCTCCTTATCTCCACCTAATCTCCCTCCGCACTAGGATCAACTCGTGCAGATTTAGGCGCAATAAGGACGTTCCGTATCGAACATTCTAACGCGTTAATACGTCCAAACTAAGCACCTCAAGTTTTCCTACTAACACGCGTTTTTATTTTTTTCGCCTGAACCTACCAGGACCGGTCCGAGCGGAACGGAGCTAGTGGGTGCCCTGCTTTAGTGTGAGTGGGTCCATTTATTCCTCCGCAACACTGTTTAATTTTATCGCTTAGTTTTAATTGGAAAGTAATGTCTCTAATTTCCTTTTCGCAGGATATATTTTGCTATTCATTCTTGCCTCATTTCTATAGCCTGAGTTTCCTCAGCATAAAGTTATTTACCTTTCCATTCCAACCGCCATGGAAACATAAATTATACACCGACAAACGCACGCACCTCCCGGAGTGCGTCGTACATGTGTCCCTGGGTAAGACAGTGTAAAACGAAATCAATGCAGAGTGAGTCGGATTTTCTCATCACGGTATTGAATTACTAGATTTATAGAAAGTAAGTTTTAATCAGACGGAACTTTTTAGCATATTAAACGAGTAGTTGCAGTCACAGGCAGGATGATATATTTTAGTGAGAGGCATTAATAATATCGGTGTCGGATTAAATAAAACCGAAAATGAGGTGTGATACTTGGGCATGAATCGATCATACACGAGATTTTCACTCCGATACTGGTGAACTTTTTCCGAGCACAGCTGTGTATTCCATCGGAAAAACTAGACGGGGTAGCTAAACTTTGCTCCTGAAATAAAATTGACCTTTCAGACATATATATTGCCGAGAATATTGAATGGCTCTTTTTACTATTTTAGAAGAAATTACAAAATATTGGCCACCAGAAATTAAAATGTGATTGCGTTTTTCAGTTGTTATCTATAACAAATCATTTAAATGTTAATATCTCGCTTGACTGTTGCGCCGCAAATGGAGGGGATATAGGCGAGCCTTCGGCTCGCTTTGTTTTTATTTTAGTTGTCGTCTCCGGGCGCTACCGCGCCCTTCGCCTCGCTGGAACCAAACTATTCCTCCCCGTTGTCCGGTGATCGGGTTCGTAAATGTCGCGACAGGTCGATTAGTCGAGACGCTTTTGTTACCGTTTTAGAAGAAATTTCTAAATATTGGCCACCAAAAATGAAACTTTGATTGTTTTTACTTTCTCCATACTTAGTAATGGGAAAGTATTGTGATCACGAAAAAAATCGACTTCAAGATTTCAACGGAAATACACGTTTTGAGGACCCTAGAACACGTTTAGACTATTTTCTGAATGATGTATGTGTGTGTGGATGGATGGATGGATGTGATTGTGGGGGCTCTAACTCAAAAAGTACTTGCCATATCGTTACCAAACTTCATATATAACACTTTAGCATGAGCACTAAGAACTGATTAGTTTTTGGACAATAACGGTTAACCCGAAGTCGAGGTTTATTCGAAACCCGATTCGGTTTTTGCGATATTTCTCCGTTAAAACATCATTATTGTATATACAATTCTATACAAATGTTATAAAGAATGTAAACCAAATTGTATGAAAATTGGTAATGATATGGCAAGTACTTTTCGAGTTAGAGCACCCACAATCATATACACACAGACATCATTCCGAAAATAATCTAAACGTGTTCTAAGGACCTCAAAACGTGTATTTCCGTTGAAATCTCGAAGTTGAAATTTTTCATGAAAACAATACTTTCTCTTTACTATGTATATGGAGAAAGTAAAATCGGAAATACGGCTACAATAAATATCCACTTCCGATGAATCAGTTTCAAAACCTTTTCAAAACTTCATTTACCAAAAAAGTATTAAGTATTTGCTGATTTGATAAATAAGTTTTTGAATTAGAAAGCCCACAATATTTCTATAACATACACACACGCACACCATCGAGAAAATAGTCAAAATGCGTTATAATGACCTCAGAACGTGTATTTTTGTTGAAATCTCGAAATCGATTGTTTCTTGTAAACAATACTTTCCGTTTTCTACGCATAGAGAGAGTGATAAAATTTTATATATATTTCAATGAATTAATATGCTTGGAAACGGATTGTTTACAAGCAAATTTGGTTAATTGTTAAGAAAAGGTAAGGGAAAAGGTATTATTTAAAAGTGATTTTCGTAGACTGAAGCACTTTTATATATCCCGCATACGCCATAGAATTGGCAGCGAAAGCATATTCACTAAATCCGATGAAATTCAGCGGGAACTTACACCAGTACGAATAAAATCAATTGTTTTGGATTGGCTGTGTAGTAAATTACTAAAAAACGTCATTGGAGTTCACTTTTAGGCACGTTTCGCTTCCAGCGTGAGCGCCTATTATCGTCGGTCTGTCCGTCTGTCCGCCCGCCCGCATGTTCGTTCTCGGCTTCTACCGAACGGATTTTCATGAAATTTGACATTAAGGACTTATAATCGAAGATAATAAGAAAATCGCAAAAATGAATCACGTACGTCTATCAGGGATACCACTTAGTGGTGGCAAAACAATGAAATTTTCGTCATATCTCGGAAAATATTAGTCATTTAAAAATATCTTTCAAATAAATGTTGTAGAACTCATAAAGAATAGTATTTCTTTTCATATACATTTTTATCGTAGGAGTAGCTGTTATCGATAAAGTCAGACAAGAATGTCTTAATTCGAGTTAAAAAATTTCTTGCATGGTTACTTCTTCATTGTTGCTAACATAAGCGTTTCATTTCCTTATATTTTTAAATTGGAAGAATATGGATTATTTATGACGAAGAAAAAACTTTAAAACGCTAATTCCGTTACATAAATGTAAATCATTTCTTTCTAATACTGCATTGCACGAAACGCGCCCATCAGTGATACGCTGTATGTACACTTTCCTAACTTGTTACTTATGTTTAAGAACTATTATTCTTTCTTCATTTCAGGAGATAGTCATCAAATTTTAATAAGTAATATGAAATTAAAATTGTTGCCAGGCCTCAAATGTAATATGGTCAATGTTTTCTTTTAACAAAATGAGTACAGCAATACCCCGCTCAACAACAGTGATTACGAATTCGTTATAAAACGGAAAAAATATATATTTTTTAGTCAAATTCGTCAAAAAATAAAACTTTCTTATTCATTTAAGATTATTTTCATCGTAATTATAATGCGAAAAAACGAATTCACCTGCGTAACTGAAGTATAATAAAAAAGAGAACGAATCTCTCGAGTGTTTATACACATCAATCATCAGCCAGTCAGCAATCAACTAAATCTGTCTTCACTTAAATTCAGTGAAAATATCGAAGGATCTCTAAAACAATATGTTTTTAAAACAATGTTTTGTAAAAAATATCTGTAACATTTACAAAGGCATTTAAATCAATAGAATTCTTTTTAAAGGACACTTAGAATGACAAAATGAATCCTTCTCTTACGGATGATCGTTTTCAGAAAACCAATTCAGGTCTTGAATTATTAATAAACAGGTTTAAGGGTAACTTTTGCTCTGATCTGAATAGCAGCTTTTGTATTTGGAGCGCCATTAATATTCCATCACTCACACACAGACGTGCATGAAAGTCATTATTTATATTAAAGTTATTATTATTAAATAATACATAGCAACAGCTATCAATTTTGTTTACGTATTTTATTTCATATTAAAAAATATCGAAAGCGCTTAAAAATTATTCACACATGTAATCGCCAGTAATTTTTCTGAAGATGCTGGTGTCGAGAGCATTAATATTCATTACACTGTGAGTTCAAAGTCGTGCTGGACGCATCAGATTTTTCCCTAAAATATCCTTTTATATTTTATCATGAACAAATAGGTTAACAATTTTCTGCAAGTTTTCTTTGAAACATTCTGTCACAAAGAAACATTTTCATTTTTTAATTTTGTTTCTGTAATGTACGTCGCTAAGTGACAACTTAAGTTCCGTTGTTACGATAGAACTTTCTTATTTTGATGGCGAAGGGGTAATTTTACTTTCGCTTCGATATTTTACTCGTATTTTTTACAATGTGAGAAGTATTTTTCGCTGTGAAATTGTTTAAAAACTATTATTTATACAATAATTATCATAGTTTCAGCGTATTATTCCACTTTATTGCGACTAAAAATGGAAGGCACCTATGACTGAATAGTTTGAGCTATGAAAACTTCAAAATTAAATTAAATATTCACACGCAACAGGTGGTCTAATGCTCCTAAGGTCACCTGTTAGGTATTAATATTATAAGAATTGTTCATAACGAAACGAAATATTACAGGCTTTTATAGTAGAAGAAAAGACGAGATAATTTTATACGCTTTCAATAATATCAAACTAATATTATTCATTTTCTTATTACTTGAGATGAGCCGAAATCATCATAAAAATAGAAATGACGAACATTGATAATATTGAGGTGAGTTTGGAAGCACGCATTAAATATAATGACATTGAATCTCATTGCATGTATTCCATCTCTTAATTTAGAGATCTATTTTTCGAGAGCGAATCAAGATCGCCATACGAGGGATTTCTTGATTCCTGATTCCTATTTAAGAAAATGGTTTAAGGAACAACAGAATAGAGAAGACGTGATAACAAAAAGTGAGAAATATGTATTTACTGTTTAAATGATACATCCCCTTCAATATATACAATAGTAACATAAAAACATATATGAATATCAATACAAAATGAATACCTGGGGCAGAAAAATTTATAAGATTCTTTCCTTCAAACTAATAATGAAACAAGTTTATTTAAAACCAATCGAACGGAATGCGCTTAATTTACAAAAGAATTCATTCGAAAAACATTGAAATGTAGAAACTGAAATTAGAAAAACATACTCAAGCGTATTTCATAACATTGAACCATTTTTTGCTGATTCCCAACACATTAGAATTGCCAGTAAAAGTTAAATCAGGAGAAATAATTCCCATTTTAATTCCTTTGGCGATTAGTAATCCAAACGATTTCAACTGATGATGAAATGGAGGATTACTATCTCCATCAAGGAAATAGAGGAAGTAAAAATCACTATCATATACCTTGTCCCAGCCCCTTCCTTCGTAAACAAGTCCGTCTCCACCAGAGTAAAAGTTATGTACAATATCACCATGATGTGGACTGTACTCGTTTTGCTTCTTAATCATCATATGTTTGCACATACTAATATTAAAGCAAGGTGCGTTTTCATAAGTCAAATACACCTTATTCCACGGTTTGACCCTGTTTTCGATTTCTTTCTTTGGCTGCTTTGCGTTCCACTCTTCTCGAGAAACAATCGTCAACTCATTTCCTTGTACAAAGTTGATCAGTCTCCTACTCTCCATTGACCCTTCCGATTCAGTGAAATTCGAAGAAATCTTTCCCAAATTTATTCCTTGGGATATGAGTAAAGAAAACGACTGCAGTTGCTTAGGGGAAGGGGGGATTCCTCCATCAAGGAAATATATTAGGCTGAATTTATCACCTATCAGCCTTTCCCAGCCCAGTCCTTCGTACACGAGTCCGTCTCCATTCGAAAAGAAATTGTGAGGAATATCACCATGATATGGAATCCCATCGTCTTGCTCCTTTAGCATCGCTAGCTTACATATTATATTATCGATACAAGGTGTGTCACTATAACTGACATATATCTTATCCATTGGTTCGACCCAAGTGGCGATTTCTCTTGTTGGCTTCCTTGCTCTCCATTCCTTTCGAGAAACAACCTGCAGCTCCAGTTCTTTCTTTAAATTTTCGCCTGTTGGCACAAGAAAACATGATAAATGTAGTATATATTTCGTATTAAAGACGATGTGGCGACATTATTAGAGGTGTGGTTTATTTTAATTCTATCCTAATTTTATTAAGCGCGTTCTGAAGTGTACAAGTTCCAAACATTAGACGGATTCATTATATGAAATTATTATATACTAGTATAAATTCTCCTTCAGAAATGACGGGGATGATCGATTATTCTGAAATAAAATTGAGGCAGTCTTCTTTGACCACAAGTCATACCTCCTGCTGAGAGTGTTGCCTTCGATCCGAGCAAAGTTTCGAAACCCTCGCCGCGAGTATTTATTGTCCTTCAAAAGCTGACCTTATTCCCCTCTTTCCAGGTATATTTCTATGTTACATAGCATGACAGAGAGAGTGACAATGGAACAGAATAAGGCATTTATATATTACAGATACGAATATTTCTCCCAATTACTGGGAAAATGTTTTAATATATCGTAAGATAGTATTTTTAATTTATTATACATGTTGTTACGTGTATTCCATAATGAAGCTACGAATGGCTTTGAATCAGAAGTGAGTGGAATTAATGACTAATCAACGTTTAAGGAATTCAAGTTTTGAAGAATTTGTTTAATAATGAATATTTTACATTTATGTAATGATTATACACTATGTTCAGCAGATTAAATGTCTTGGAAAATTTCTTAGAATAAACATATTATATTACCTTTGCATTTTCCACGTAAATCGCCATCGCTATGAACTCTTGATTGGGATCCATGGGAAATATCGGTAACCACATCCTGTGTGGGAATGTAACCGCTGGTCAGATATTGAGCGAGTGTAGGTTATGTTAATTCCCGATACAAAATATGTATGATTCGAAGTAGAAGCATAATAAATAGTGTTACATACATGCGGACAATAGTTGGAAGTTTATTTTCATAGCTAGGAAATGAATACGATCCGAATCTCTCTGTATAAAAAAAATGCTGGTACGCTTTTTGGGGGATGATGCACTAGCAAGCGCCAAACCGATGGGCGCTTCATAAAAAGACGGGAAAGTGTATTCAAATGAACGGGGATAACTCGCGCATCAATTTGATTTAGTAGGTACGTTCTAGTACGCATTTGAAATCGCACTTGCTTCGATGGGCTGCATTTAAAGCCTAAAATGAATGCCGCTTCTGACTTCAACCCATAAGAGGTCGCGCATTATTTATTAACGTATAAGGCACCCGAGCGAGCAATCAGTTTGACTGCGGTGGAAAATTTATTTCCCGTTTAAAAAATAAAAATAATAAAAGGACAGTATGCGAATAGATTTAGTAAATAAATCGATGTTCCCTAAGTATTCGCACGAGTGCTTCTCATTTTAAATGACCTTAACAAGAATTCCGGGCTAAAACCGAAGCGCATAAAAACCGTCCTATCTGATGCATGCGGAGGTAGGGTTTAAGAAAAGGCCTCGAGAAGTGGGACACGTGGTCGTGCACCATATAAGGGCCGAGTAAAGAGTTGTCGTAAAAATTAGTTTCTGTACTAAAGAACGCATGAATTAAAGTTAAGGTATAATGATAAGAATATAATTGAGACTAAATTTGTAAGATTCAATAAATGCTGAAACATGGAATTTATATTTTCACTTATATTGCTTAATCAACTAATAGCTAAAGTGTACATCTTTTATTATTTTAATTGAGTCCGATAAACGATATAATAATAAATTAGGAAAATATTCACATGCCTTAGATATGTGAGTAACTTGTTAAGTGCAGATTAAAGTCTAACGTTTTTATCTCTGTGAAATTACGGCCCATCTTTAGATATGCATTTATAGTAGCATTTCATAATTCTCCTTTTTTGATATGATTAGTGGAACACCCGCTCAAAAGGCGGGATGGACTATATTTTTATTATTTTGAATTTATTGTGGAATTTATATCAAAATGATTTTAGATAATTAATTATATTTACCGTTCGACACCCCTTGCATGTAGATTACGGGCCTTCCTTCACACTCGGTGACTGTATGCGTGACGTCCAAATTCATACTGTCCGAAGAATTGCTGGATTCTGTTCGGGCGGCGAATGTGTCCACCCATTCGCCAATTTGGTTCCGTTTACTGTTGACGGTGAGCTTCAGTATTCGGCTGGTTCCAGGCATATTCCCGCAATCTGGATCTGGTGTCAACTCCTGCACCATGCAGCGGAAGAGAGAAAGCAAAGTCAGAAAAATGACGTAGGACTTGACCATTTTCACAGATGATGAGAGTTCTCTTGTTGTTTTTCTGACGAGACCCCGTCGAATGTCTCTAAGGACTCGAGGGTGAAGTATTTAAACGAATTCCCCTAAATCCAGTCCACGTGATCACCACCGTCATCTGTTTTCCAACGGAATAACCTGCGTGCCAAATTTTTTTTTAAAACAGCCATATAATATTTTATATCTGTGTTAGAGTTTAATGAGGTCTTAGTTCAATTTTTATCCACTTTTGATGATTAATGAGAGCGTATGTGATGCCACATGTCAACGTCCTTCCAAATTACAGAAGAAAATAAAGAAGAGCGTGTTTTTTTATATATTTCTATAAGACGTGGCCCTGAGTCACAAAGTGATCGTAATCACCTTCCACATATTCATTTGTTTTATTTAACAGTTCGTCCCCTTTTTCATTCTATTCCATCATTTTATTTTTTCTTCTCCATACTAGCTGCATATTATTTCTGTCTACGTCGATATGTCATCGATCCATTCTTGCTCTTCCGGAAGTTCATACATAGAAGATTCTATTTTGTAGGTATAAAGTGAATTTCAACCAAGGTAATTATCCATATGTAATATTAGCATTTATATGCGCAGCGTACATGTATTCCATCTGAACCTTAAGGAAATAGTTTACCATAAGATGTTATAGTCTTAGGAATTTTGGAATTACTTAATGTTAGTTAATATGACGCCATATAATAATTTCAAACGGTGCTGTTTAGTTCAGGTAGTGACAACTTATAGCATCTTAATTTCTTTTCCAACAGTGAAATTTGATGATTTTAATCGAAATATTACCTTAATATGAAAAAGTGATAAATCTTTTCCTGTAACATTAAAAACAAAATTTTGGATATGTTAAGATTTATCTTTGTAAATATTGGAATATGAAGTGACTAACTAGTGAGAGTATTTAGTGTAGACATTTTTGCCATTAAATGCTTTCAAGAAGCTTCTCAAACAAAATAAAAATACCTAAATATGCATGATATTCATTTGATTTGTTGTTCAGATGAATTTAATGTTTATGCATATATTTAATATATTAGGCAATGAAAGAGTTATAATGCTTGATAAAATAACTGAAGGGACAATTACTATACATTTGGAAGGTAGAGAATGCCAAAACATATTACCATATAGGCAAAAAGAGAAGAAATACTGGATTTAGTTTAAGGAAAACTTTTTCTACTGCCAGACTGAAAGGATACTAAGAAACAACCCACTCTAATTTTACTGATTACTACTATGTAAAATATGTTCAGACCCTACCATCTATGCATGACTCACATGGTATCTATTGCAATTTACAATAACATCTCTTGAAAATGACAAACCTCACCATGGCCCCTCTGATGACAAGAATAAAATATTAGGCTAATTTCAAGTTAATCAGTGAAATTTGCATCATACACCAGGAATTTAAGGTTCATATTTTTACACTTGCCTTAAGAGTCAATCCTAATTAACAAAAAAAGATGTAAGTTTTAAAGGCTACGTGTGTGTGATTGATTGCACCAACCTAAAAATTCAAATTTCACGTCGCATCAATAAGTGAAAAAGAAATGCAAACTCATTTCTGAAATCATTTTACTCTTCAATGCAAATTCACAGATATTACATTCGTCCTTACTTCCTTAAACTAAACAGTTTCTTATAATTCAATTGATGTCAGCTGTTAATGATACTATCGAAACTTATTATACCTTGTGAGGGGGTGACCAGACCAGTGGCGTATCTAGGAGGAGGTTTTGGGGGTCAGCCCCCCCCCCCCCCCCCCCCTTTCCACTTCCCTCACGATTCAAAAATTTCCTTCACGCTCGCGAATCACTAAAAAAAAAAGGATCTTGGGGTTTAGCTTCAACCCCTCCCCCCTCGAGTTCGGGTTCAACACCCCCTTCCACCCGACAAATTCCTGGATATGCCACTGGACCAGACGTCCTGTTTTTGGCAGGACAGTCCTGTTTTTACTTTCTTCATACGAAGTAATGGGAAAGTATTGTGATCATGAAAAAAATCGACTTCGAGATTTCAACGGAAATACACGTTTTGAGGTCCCTAGAACACGTTTAGACTATTTTCGGAATGATGTCTGTGTGTGTGTATATGTGATTGTGGGCGCACCAACTCAAAAAGTACTTGCCATATCGTTACCAAACTCCACATATAACACTTTAGCATGAACACAAAGAACTGATTCGTTTTTGGACAATAACGGTTAACCGGAAGTCGAGGTTTATTCGAAACCCGATTCGGTTTTTCCGATATTTCTCCGTTAAAACATCACTACTGTATATACAATTCTATACAAAGGTTATAGACAATGTAATTTCCTACATCTTACATTTGAAACAATTTTCTATAGCAGTTATTGTTTAGGAATTATTTATAAATAACCGGTTTTTCGGTTTCCGTCAAATATCTCCTTCAAAACATCGTTATTGGTAATCTTCGTGAGAACCAAAGTTGTAGAGAATAATATTTCTTCCAAGTTTTGTTTGAAACAAATTTTCGTAGAACCATCCATTTCGGAGATATTTTACTTTTCCTAATACCAGTACACAGCGCCAGCAGCATGTAGCGGCGAATTCTGTAAACATATTCAAAATATACGTAATTTACGGCAATAAGGACGACTGTGTTCTTTTCCGATACGAAATAATAATTTTGCCTTTTAATGCTATTCATAAAAAGAATTTAAATATCTACTCGGTTTTTGCGATATTTCTTCGTTAAAATATCATTATTGTATTTACAATTCTATACAGAAGTTATAGAGAATGTAATTTCCTACAACTTTCATTTGAAACAATTTTCTATTGTAGTTATTGTTTAGGAGTTATTTATAAATAACCGGTTTTTCGGTTTTCTCCTTAAAAACATCGTTATTGGTAATCTTCCTGAGGACCAAAATTGTAGAGAATAATATTTCTTCCAAGTTTTGTTTGAAACAAATTTTCGTAGAACCATCCATTTCGGAGATATTTTGCTTTCTACTTTCTCCATATGTAGTAATGGGAAAGTATTGTATTCACGAAAAAAATCGACTTCGAGATTTTAACGGAAATACACGTTTTGAGGTCCCTAGAACACGTTTAGACTATTTTCGGAATGATGTCTGTGTGTATGTTATTGTGGGCGCTCTAACTGAAAAAGTACGTACCATATCGTTACCAAACTTCATATATAACACTTTTACATGAGCACAAAGAACTGATTAGTTTTTGGACAATAACGGGTAACCGAAAGTCGAGGTGTATTCGAAACCCGATTCGGTTTTTGCGATATTTCTTCGTTAAAACATCATTATTGTATTTACTATTCTATACAAAAGTTCTAGGGAATGTAATTTCCTACAACTTTCATTTGAAACAATTTTCTTTTGTAGTAATTGTTTAGGAATTATTTATAAATAACCGGTTTTTCGGTTTTCTCCTTAAAAACATCGTTATTGAAATCTTCGTGAGGACCAAAGTTGTAGAGAATAATATTTCTTCCAAGTTTTGTTTGAAACCAATTTTCGTAGAACCATCCATTTCGGAGATATTTTGTCTTTTCTTAACTTGTAGTATACAGCGCCACCACCATGTAGCGGTGGATTATGTGAACATATTCAAAATTTACGTAATTGTCGGCAATAAGGACGACTGTATTAATTTACGATACGAAATAATAATTTTGCCTTATAATTCTATTCATAAAAAGAATTTAAATATCTATACCCCAAATATGGAGAAAGTCATGTGTTGGCCACATCAGATTTTTCTGATGCCTCTAACCATAAAAATGTGAAAATGTCTCAAACTTTGGTATGCTATTTCAGTGTGAGGGCAGGAATTCAAATTAAAATAATAGAATTAGCTTCTCTCCTTGGAATATCAAATCATGTAATGGAAATTTTGAACAATGAATCCCTTACTGAAAAAATTATTGCATTAAGAACAGATTTCACAAACATGAATTTTGGAGTGAAGAGAAAAGGAGAGAAAAATGTTTACAGAAAATTAGAGGCAATGTTACAAAAAATTTGATTGGAATTAGTTGTTCTGCACACATAATTCATAATGCAATGGAAACGGCAGCATGTTTAATGCCAATTAATATAGAGGCAATAGTCTGCAAATTTACCAAAATTTTGATATATTTACTGTGTTACTCATTAAAAAGTTTTTGCAAGGAAGCTTCTATTGAAAGTAAAGGGTTACTTGGTTATTCAAAAACCAGATGGCTGATTTTGATGCCATCTAGTGAACACATTCTAACATTGTTTGAGCCATTAAAGTCATACTTTATGTCAATAGAAAAGTGCCCCACAATAATTTTGAAATATTTTGAGGATGAAACAGCCGAGTTGTGGTTGTTTTTCATACATGAACAATCAGCTGTGTTTCATACAACTGTCTTAAGAATTGAAAACTCAAACGCTACTGTAATGGAAGTATTTGAGGCAATCGATGACTTAAAACATAAATTGAAATCCAGAATAGAATTAGATTTTGTCTCAATTCATTTAAGATGTATACTGAGGAAACTGAAAGAGAGCAATAATAATATAACCAAGGATTTTTTTAAATACTCAAAAATATTCTACAATACCAGCTTAGAATACCTAACAGAGTGGTCGGAACAACTTGATCAATTTGTTGTATTTGATTGGTGTGTTTTGAAAAAGCAAATTAGATTGAAAGATGTTCAAAATTGTATAGAATTTTTATGAAAAAATTTTAACAATGTAAAATTAAATGAAAGTCTCTTAGTTGAAGGGATTAGTAAATTTATACTGTTCAGAAGAAAAGCCTTTGCAGTGGAATGAGGAAAAGCTTTCTGTGGAAAAGCAATGTTTGGAAATTTTTCAACATTTTAAAAGTAATTTAGTTCCATTTGAAAATGTACTTGTTCTGGTTGAATTCAGCCTTTCTTTGCCTGGAACCAATGCCTGTGTTGAGAGGGTGTTCTCAGTCCTCAATGATATGTGGATGAGTGAGAAAGCAAGGGTTAAATTAGAACCTTTGAAAGCCAGCTTAATTGTGAAATGCAATTTCAATCTTAGCTGTGAGGAAATTGCGACAATTTCCAGCAATGAAAAATACTAAAACTATGAAAAAGATTTTAGTTTGACAGGATGTTCAATGACAGAAGTTGTTTTATTTCTTTATGCTATTTACTTGTAAATTAAGTGACAGAAGTTGTCTAATTTCTTTGTTATTTATTTGTTATATAAGTGACAGAAGTTGTTATTTCTTTGTTATTTATTTGTTAATTAAGTGGCAGAAATTGTCTTATTTCTTTGTTATTTATTTGTGAATAAATTACCTATACTATGACCATGAGAACTTTAGTTTTGTCTTACTTTTACCTTAAGAAAATCTTGTCACTTTTCATATCATGCTGCATTTGTAAATGAGTTGCCTATTATGAGAATGTAAAAAACCTTTGTCCTACTTTTTAAGTTGAATCCATTTCACCAATGAAGGAGCACCAATCCTGAATTGCTCTGCTCAACAATTTAATGAGCACAAAGCAGGACACCTGACTGGGCAAAATAAAATGTTGTCACCTTGTTAATTACATTTCAAATTTTGTTATATATACAGAATTCTACTCAAATTATGCCTTTTGAAGTTTGAAAAGTTCATAATTAAAAACAAATTTTTATAAAAGATGTCCTGCTTTGTCCTGTTTTTTTCTAATAAATTCTGATAAATGTCCTGTTTTTCCCTTGTGTGAATATGGTCACCCTACCTAGTGATCATGATCGACCTTTATGTTCGTAAAATTCAATAAAATTTCACATATGTATGTTGGCAGCTATAAGGATGGTTTTGATAATTGCATTTTTCCCTCTCGTCAAAAAAGAAAATGCTTATTATTGAAATCGGGATTTTTTGGCGCATTTTACAAATTTATCCACTGTGTGTGGGACAAGGACATATGAATGAAATACGAAGCGCATAGAAACTTCTTAACCATAGAACGGTAGACTTGTTCGTTTGTATCTTATTGGTAGACATACGTAAATTTTACGTACAAGGTATTTTAGTCTTGAAAACATATTTAGATTGTAAAATTTCTATATTATTCTTAAGTAAATAGCATTATGAAAGCAAATAGGCGAAAAGTACTACAAAATTGTTTAATAATGTCCACTATATATACTTTAGGAACAATAAAATGAAATATCTATGGAACATCGAATAAACTGTAGATAAAAAATCTTTTTAGATAGCAATTTACAGACAGGAACTTTAAGCAAAAGTTAAAAGAATACTAAAAAATTATAGTAGTGGTAGTATAGTTACAATAATGAGAAAATAAATTTTTAAATTTATAGTAATATAATATGGGCAGTTGCACTTTCAAAACTCGGGGCTAGTTTGTCAGTCAGCTTTCGAAGGTCTCTTGTTTCTTTATCGTCGAAACGCAACGCAACAAGCCATTTAAGGACTATGTTCATGCCAAATGTTATAAGTGGATGGTTAACAAAGAAAAAACTTCTACGAAGGTTGGAAATGTATGTGCCGCCCCACCTAATGTTTTGTGTTAATGGGTTATAAAATCATGGTATGACAAAGCAAAAACCATCATCAAGTCGTTAAAAAATAAGGAATAATGAATTCCATAGATAGGAGGAAGATAATTTCTTGTGGGAAGATGATAATGAGCTCAAATCTTTAACATCAGATCCAGAGTGGGATCCTTACGATGTTGACAGTAAAGCCCTGCACGGGTCTGCTTTTCTAGGCCCAGTCCAGCCCATACAAATTCGGACCCGGCCCGTACGATGTCCATGAAATATTACAATGGACCAATGTAACTTGCATGATTTTTAAAGTCCGGCCTGTCCCTGTAATTACTTCCAAAGGACTTACCCATGCAGGACTCTAGTTGACAGTACTTAAGTTGCTCGGATGAATTTCATGAACTCTGTGTCGGATGAAGAACACAAGGAATTTTATGGATTTTAAAACCTAAGTGCAGTCTATTCAGAAAAATGCAGTGTTTAACTTTTGAGTTATTAAATCATAGGTTTCATTTAAGAAAGATCATTAAAGGCCAAATAGAAAGTAATAAAAACAAGACTTATTGCAGACACACAGACATCATTCCAAAAATAGTCTAAACGTGTTCTAGGGACCTCAAAACATGTATTTCCGTTGATTTCTCGAAGTCGATTTTTTTCATGAACACAATACTTTCCCATTACTACGTATGAAGAAAGTAAAAAGGACTCTGCGTGGTCATGATGAGTCTAAAGGTGAGTTCACACTACATACATGTATGATAAATACAAATCTAATACATGTATAAGTAGAAATCTAGATAAGTATGGGATTTGTATAAGACAAGTCTAAGATTTTTACTTTCTCCATACGTAGTAATGGGAAAGTATTGTGTTCACGAAAAAAATCGACTTCGAGATTTCAACGGAAATACACCTTTTGAGGTCCCTAGAACACGTTTAGACTATTTTCGGAATAATGTCTGTGTGTGTGTGCGCGTATGTGAGCGTGTGTGTATGTGATTTTGGGCGCTCTAACTCAAAAAGTTCTTGCCAAATCGTTACCAAATTTCTTATATAACACTTTAACATGAGCACAAAGAACTGATTAGTTTTTGGACTATAACGGTTAACCGGAAGTCGAGGTTTATTTCATCTTCTAGACTCTATGAGAGAAGTAGTATACAAATCTGAAGCTTGCGCTCCGAATGGGAAACTTGTATATATCCACCAACTCGCGCATGCGCTGTAGGATCTAAAAATCAGCTGTTTCGTCGTTCACGGTCATTTATCAATTTAGGCTGTTACGTGCTGTATCGTGGAGTTAATTTCTGACTTAATTTCTGTTATTTACGCATTTAATTAAATTTGGTGTATTGGCCGAGAAAGGAAACAACAAAATTGATCGAACTACTCTGAAATAATGGATGTTTATGGAATCCACGACGTCCGGAGTACTCGAATAGAAATATGGATATAAATATACCTAAATATTAACTTACGATCACGGGAAATGACTGATTTTACGCACGAAAGACTGAATATTTTAATTCTGTTCATGTTTTGTCATATTTTCTTTAAGCGCAAAATTTATCGGTTTAGATGACCAATTTCCAGGCGGCAACAAAGCTAAATTTCTTAATTGTGGTCCTCTTCAAAGATATGTATATCCACGCCGTGGCGCGCCGTAGAGGAGGAATATCTAACTCCAAGATAAAGGGTACAGATGGCCTAAATTCCTAAATATAGTCTATGAACACTTTTAAAGTGAGTCAAATGATTTTTAAGGAATATTAGAACATTGTTATATTTTACCATTAACATTGAAACATTTATCGCAACACAAATCGATGCATCTACTTACACTTGTTCGGTAACCAAGATGTTGTTTATTGTTTACGTTTTAGTATTGACATAATTCACATAATTTTATTGCTGCTTTAAAGGCTTCGGTGCATCTATCCATGTGAATATTACTTAGTAAGACGTTAATGCGTAATTATATTAATGGTAAAACTTTACAATACAATACTTAAAATAGTAAATGTTAATGTAAGCATCGCTTGCGTAATTAAGGAATGGGGAACGTTTGCCCCGAGCAATAAAAATCGTTTGCTACTTAAAAGGGCTAAACTGCAGTATTGTGGACCACTTACCTATCGCCGGTTCTAAATACATACGTATTAACGGGGAGTCCAACTTAAAAATATAAATACGGAACAAATATCATTTTCGTTGTGTTTTAATTTTTCAAAACAACATTAACAGAA
Source organism: Uropetala carovei (assembly GCA_036926305.1). Classification (NCBI taxonomy): domain Eukaryota; kingdom Metazoa; phylum Arthropoda; class Insecta; order Odonata; family Petaluridae; genus Uropetala; species Uropetala carovei. Next base: position 12,824,879 of record JAXCHB010000001.1, on the reverse strand, counting down.
ACTTATTGGCCGGTCTCGACATTTACAAACCCAATCACCGGACAACGGGGAGGGATACTTTGGTTCCGGCCGAGGCGAAGGGCGCGGTAGCCCCCGAAGACTACTACCCATAAAAACAAAGCGCGCCGAAGGCTCGTCAATATATCCTTTCAATGTTATATCCTCTCCTTTTGCGGCACAAGTTAGATTAGGTATATTTTTCATGGTTTTGTTATTATTATTATTATTATAGTTTAATTTTAATACGTTTCTAAGGTAAATTAATAAATTGTAATTCTGTTCTTGGCCAAGAGACGGCGATAGGTCTACTATACTGAATTTTTCCCCTTAAAATAAAACTCCTTCCCGAGCGAAGCCGGGCGTTTCAGCTAGTAGCCTATATTATAAGCTGGACCAGTCTAAAGATATGCTGGAAGTTTCATAAAAATTCGACCAGCCGTTTTTGCGTGATGCGGTAACAAACAAACAAACAGACAGAGAGAGACTTTTTCCTAAAATATTTACCCAAGTGGTTTTCCTAAAATATTTTCTATTAGACTTCTTCGATGTAATCAACCGTTAGCTAGAAATCAGCGATTTCTCTTACGGGTGCCCCCGCCCCCCCCGCCCCGCCCCCCACAACTCCCCCTCCCTTTGGTCTGATTTTGCTCATCTACAAACTTGATCTTATACTTGTATTGAAAGTGACAAATATCAAATTTGAACTTCCTAAGTTAATTTACTCGAGAGTTATCGTGGAAAAACCAAACCGGTGCCCCCCAAACCCCCACTTAAAAGTTTTTTTGAGATACACCACATAGCCTATATTTTAAGCTGGACCAGTCTAAAGATAGGCTGCAAGTTTCATAAAAATTTGACCAGCCGTTTTTGCATGATGCGGTAACAAACAAACAGACAGACAGACAACAATTCTGCAAACAGATTCAAACGTCTTCTTGTGATGCTAAACACACAAAAAAGTAAAACCCCGACAAAAAAACAAATGTACAAACAGAGGTTACAATTTTATTTATATAGATGTATCCAACCATTATATTCATGAATAATAGGTGTCAATACCAAGAAAGTATATGGCAAACGTATTTTAATGAACATTAAATATCTTAATTTTTATATTATTTATTTTGAGATAGCTCAAAAACAACACTTTGCTGAATCTTAAAACTAGCGCAATCACGATAAAAAACACGAATACTTACATCTATGCCCTAGGCAGGATTCGAACCCGCAACCCTATCATTTGAACCGAGAAATTCAAACCACTCCACCACCAATAAAATAATCTGTAACAGTTTTTTATGTGTGAAAATTGAGTTGTTTTTTACGGGAGAAAAAATCGAGCCCACTCAAATGACGAGCACTGTTTAGTTATAAATATATGTAACGACATAAGTTAACTGGAAGTTTCAGAATAAAGTTCTGCGTTACTAAAAAATTTCCAGAGATAACTTTGAATGCTTTCAAAAACTCCAAAGAAAATTGTTTGCTTTTGAGTCAGACACTGCGATCTTTTCTCGAACGAAGCTGGAATGTGAAACACGATACTTTATTAACGCTACCTTTTCGCCCGGTACATATTCGAAATAGAATAGATGGCGTCTGGTTGCTTACCGTAGCGATAAAGCATTTTATCGCAATTAATTGAACATAAGCATCTGTCGTTACTTGGAGAAAACATTAACATGCTACCAAAATTTGCCAGAAATCAATAATAAATCTTAATTACTTTAACGAAATGAAAATTTCTTAATCAGCAAAACTAAAATTACGTAACATTCCGGTCGCCATCTTGATTTAATGTTACAAAGATTCGCAGTTACTAAGGAAACGAGTTAAATCACGCAGGATAAACACCCACATTGTCCCATTGCTCAAGATATGAAACGTCGGCATTTATTGTATTTATTCCTGGCGACTGAAGGTTTTGAAATCAATCGTACTAAAGCCACTTGGCGATATCACTGCGTCCCATAGAAGAGGCTCTCGACGCATCCTTAGGCGTTGTACGAGTTTTTTTATGAACAACCGAGTCACATTTAAATAAACATCTCTGACAAAACAAAGAATAAAATGGACTTACCTTTGCTCCAGAGCACTTCAAGGACCAAAGCCTGCTTCCAGAAAGTCACTCGCGCATCCCCTCTTGCTACGTACACTTCGACGACGAGACGAGGCAAGTGTCAATAACAAGTGCGTCCTAACAACGGAAAGCCGCACGCTCGAATTTCGTTTTCCATCTCTTAAGGGTGAGAAAGCTATCAAAAGTCGGCATCGTAATAACAGAATTCCCTTGAGCGTATCGTATTACACCCAAAATCAAGGTAGAAACTCTACGGACTCACGCACCCGGCTTCAACCGAAACACTTCTGCAACTGATGCTACGCGTTGCATGACGGGTCACCATACGTCATACACCTGCAGAGGGTGGATAAATTATTTATTTTATTTTTTCTCGTGGTCTGCCATTTTTCTCCCGGCATGCAAAGGGGTCGTGCCGCAGTCTATACTACGTACCAAACTTAATGATCGCTGGCCAGGCCCCCAAAAATGAGGGCGTTCCCTTCGTCAACAAATCAGAGGCATCCGGCGTTGCCGTCTGTTTGTTTCCTACTCTCTCTCTCTCTCACACAGCAGATGCGTAGCGTCTTTTGTTTGCGGCGGATGAGTATTGTGTGAAAGATGTCTGGGCGAAAATCTGTGAGACGTGTTCTTCAGAGTTCCGCGCGGAATTTAGTTTTAAGTGTACGAAATTACTTCGAGAGGGAGAAAAGTAATGGTGGATCGTTACTTGCTATTTCGAAGGTTGTAAAAAGATCAGCTGTTGCCCTTAACTTGGGAACGGCTACAGTCAGAATAATAACCAACGAGAAGTATTCTCAGGAAAACCGTAGTAGAACACACAAAGAAAGTTATCGAGGAGGCTTGGATTAAAGAAGGAATATTGGAAGAGGGAATTCAAGAAATTATAATAGCATTGACCTCAAGTTCGGATTCGAATACTAGCAGTGATGTCACTATTAGCGAAGATAACGTTGGACTGGAAGAATTAGGAGTTTCACCTTTGTAGAAGGTAACTATAGAAATTATTTATATTTGTTTCATTCTGTTTAAATACTAAGGAAGGTAGGTATTGAATAATTACTCTTTGTTTAAAAAATTAAGTGTAAAATTAGATAATTACTAATATGCTGTATTGTTTTGCCATTTACTCATACAAATATCTCTCTTTTTTTGAACAGCTTCAATTGAACACTGTCAATCAGTCAACAATTTGTCTCCTGATTTAAATATCTTAATGTTTTACTAGGTAAGAAGGTGAGGTGAATGATGAGGTATAATTTCCTCTTGACTATTTATTAACAAGTTAAATTTTCAGTCTATGCCAAGTTGATCAGTTCCTCCATGGTGCCTTTGCCCAAATTTCCAGCTGCTAATTAATTTCCACAAGATAAGTATATTGGAGTATTACAGCTGCTTGAAACCAGAAGCAAATAACTGTGAGAACGGAACATATGTTGTGGTTATACATGTGGTCCCTTAGAAATCCCACACCATTCTTTTCCCTCGTCCTTCCCTCCTTGTGTTTATTATGCTACCTGCTCCGACATTTGCCATTCGCATACCAAATAGTCTCATCTTCCTGCTAACTTTTTTTCTACGTATTCTCAAAAATGTAAAATATAACATCCTTTTCTCTTATTTGTCATATAAGCAGAGAATATTCTATATTGTTTAAATGACAATCATATAAAATAGGTACCCTATAACGTGGAAAATGTTTTATATCTACTTATGAAAGACAAAGGAGGAAGTAATATATTCGTAGTTACTACGATAATATTACCAAACGTAAATACTCGTAATTTCATTTTATGTAGCTTTAAATATTAAAGTTTTCAACATTTTTATAATTTCGTTTACTGATGTTCGCCTGTCTGACCCCACTCCTACAAAGAGTCATCCATCCAGCGTCTCTGCCAACTTGCGAAGCACTATAATTGGTCCACGTTTGTGGACTGATTCGGCAACAAGGTTCCCTTTCCACACATTTTAACCCCGCCTCCCAGCGATCATTAAGTTTGGTACAGACCATAGTGTAGTTGCGAGTCAGACCGTTTGGAATCTCGCTGCCGTCCGATTTTCAAAAGGAATGCCAAGTCTTCTGAGGCGTGCATGTAAGTTAAATAATTAGATGTTTAAGCAGCGTCCATACCGTTTGGCTTCCACAAGTGTGAGATTAATCCCTTGATCGTAAAGTTCAGTATTATATAAAGCCGCTCGGGACATATTCCTTAAGAGGTTAAATCGACATATTTTTAGGGAAAATTGCATCTAAAATTATACTTTCCGGCCTAGCCATTTTTTTATAAATTTCAAAAAGTTTTCAAATCAGGATTAATCTTTTATTTAGACTCTGATGTAAGTACCTCTTTTTGGTTATATACGTTCGTTTATCTTTACTTTCAGGAAGGCGAGTTGCATTCGGGGACAGTGTTTATAACCTGTTTGTGTGACGTGTTCCATTTCGGTGTGTATCTGTGTTTCGTCTTGACCTTCCGAATCAGTTGCCTGAAGAGGAGACGCCGATGGAAAGCAGAGTTCGTCCGCCGCTGGAACATTCCCAACTTCGCCAAGGGTGAGCGACGCATTATTTCTACGTGACGAGACAATCCTTTTGAATTGTTTGTTTTATTTTAAGTAGTGAGTTGCTTCTCTATACGTGGTTTCTATGGGGACACGCTCGTCAGGGATCACTGCGCGAACTGATAAAGAGAACCGAGGATATTTGCACGTTTGTCGAAGTGAAATTTAATCAGAGAGGTAGGGGACCGACGCAGTTACTGCTATAACGTGACGCGTTACACCGTTATTGCAGAAGTTAGGAGGCCAGACGTAAAGCAAGTTGAGTCCCAAACAAGGCGTTCGCTGTGCGCCACACACGTTGCATTCATTGTTATGAATCGAATTGTAGCTACATCTGGTACTTTATGGGTACTCGAGACAGTGCGTATTAGAAACAATCCAGTGATAACCATCGAAAGAGGTGTAATGATATTATCGTTCGACTATTGCTGCCTTTCCGGAAATACTCGCCAAGAGTGAACGCTTCTGCCACCTGTCGGCTAAATGGCGAATTTACGTGTGGACGTAAATAAGTACCCTCGCGGATGACGTAGGACACAATTATGACGTTCGTTTAATTAAATTTTATTTTAGATTATTATTTTTTAGCCCACGTATACGAAATAACAACTGGCCAGTGGCTTTTAATGTCGCAACTGTCTTGTAATAGAATAGAATAACATTCATGCTGCGAGTGATTTTTGGACTTTTGCACAAGTTTTCATCTATGATGAATGATAGCTACATTAGAATCTATTTTATCCTATATCTAATGTTATCCTATATCTAATTTTACAAGTGTCCGTCTGTGTGGCCCCATTTCTATCTCGAGAACCGTTCGTCGTAAGGATATTCGGTAAACGGCGTTTGTTCCTACTAGTTAGGACAGGGGTGGGCAAACCGTAGTCCGCGGGGCATATGTGGCCCTCGAGAGCATTTAATGTGGCCCGCGAAACTTTGGTGAAAAAACAATCTGTAAAATTTAACACAATTTTATATTACTTTTGGTAAAATTATGACAATAAAACCTTTAGTTTTGAAAATTTAGCCCTACAATCCTTGTTTGTGCTTGTTTTTCACTTATGTATGATGCCTAAGAATCTAAGCAATTTACGATTTAAACTCTAATCTGGCCCGCCTAAGCGTTGGCATCTTTCAATGTGGCCCGCTGAAGAATTCGCAAACACCGGTGCGGCCTGCCATGCAGAACTTTGCCCACCCCTGAGTTAGGAGGTCCCTGGAAAACTATTTTCATTTTCAAAAATCCCCATGTTCGAATCCAGGAGACAATTTTATTTTCCCACTAGCAGAAATTCCCGGCGTTGCCCGGGGAAATTTGGTTCAAATCCGATCGGAATTCTAGATGATACATGGTATTTAAGAATTCACTCGGCCGCCGTTTTGAATGAAACGGGCAGAGAGAAACAAAAACCACGTATGAATTATTTCTGGGAGCCCTCCACAATCGTACCAAATTTGATTCAAATCAATAATAGGACTTGGGAAAATACACGTAGTTTAATCAGTCCCCGCCGTCCAATTACGGATAAGGAAGTAGTCGTTTCCCTCCTTTCTCACTGTGTATAAGATGTAGAGTTACCTCTTCTTTGAGAACAGGAAGTTTATGAGAACAGTTATTTTATTGAACAGTTTAGGCATCAGAACAGTTTGAAAAGAACTGTCCCGTTCTTTCTTACTCATCTCTAAATGGCACTGCATACAAAGCATACAAAGTTATTTTGCTTTTTGTACAATTAATATAAAACATTTGGGATTAAAAAGTAGCCTACGACCTTCCTATTTGCGAAGAAAGTATTTGTCGAAAGTTTGATTATTCTACCTTTAACGATGTGGTAATGTATGGATGCACAAACAAACAAACTTTCATAAATATAAAGGAGATTGATTGAAAGTGAAAAATATCAAATTTGAACTTCCTAAGTTAATTAACTCGAGAGTTATCTTTTGGAAAAGCCAAATCGATGCACCCCAAACCCCCATTAATTTCTTTTTGAGATGCAACACATCTACTATAATATATTTTGGAGGGTGTGTTTGTTGGTTTGTTCATGGAACTCCTCATAAACGATAAAAGACAGAATAACCAAATTTGGTACGATTCTTCCTTACATCCTAACTTAGTGAATGGTCAAGGTTTTGTTTCTGTACGTCACTTTGATTCGAAATGGCGAACGTTTTAATTATCAAACCACGTATTTTGCGTCCCGCAACTGAAATAAAGGGATGAGTGTAGACTACTTTTAATTTGCACTTTAAAATTACTTAAAATCACGGTACGAACTTGAGACTTGGATACTTTTTTGCGGGAAAGAACAAAGTTTATTTTTTTTGAAGACGGATTCCGAATTCAGGTCGAATTCACGTAGAAATGCGGTAAGAATCAATATAATACGTGATTTTATCAGTTTTACTACAATACCAATTATAAGCTACCATGGCAACTGCCATTGTCGCCAAATTTGAGAGTTCAATGCATTTATATGTGAAAATTTTTAACGTAATATCGTTTGTCAATTCCTGTGCACGATTTTATTTTGTTAACATGGAAACCAAATATTTGTTGTTTTTGATTCAATTATCCTCTAATCCCTACTATAAATATTTTTCAGAATATGTTTGTGTGTTTCTGCATTTATAGCGCAATAACTACAACACATAGAAGCGAGAAGGATGTGTCATTTTAACCGCAATAAAAAGTTAAGCATAATCTGAGAGTTTTTAAAGTGATTTGATTATATTTTTTATATGACAAATATTTATCTTTTTTAATTTTTCCCATTCAAATAACATGGGAAAGGGCGTATTCTTGGATCAACAATTTGCGTGACAACCGTTATAAACAATACGTAATCTATATTATATTTTGAAGCGTGTGTTTGTGTGTTTGTTCATGGAACTCCTCCTAAACGATAAAAGCTAGAATAACCAAATTTGGTACGATTCTTCCAAGGTCTTCAGTTTTTACAACATCAGTTTAAATGTCAAGCATCATAGATATTTTGCTACAGTTTTAGTGCAATATTCTTCTCAATCCTACATAATGGCCTTTGGTTCTACCATTAAGCGTCATGTGCTATAATATATTTTGAATTGTGTGTTTGTTGGTTTGTTCATGGAACTTCTTCTAAACGATAAAAGCTAGAATAACCAAATTTGGTACGATTCTTCCTTACATCCTAACTTAGTGAATGGTCAAGGTTCGGTCAACCACGATTAATCAGTGCTGCCAATATAGGGGATTAACATTTTTCCATAAGATAACACGTGTGAATCCATTTCTTGACTTGCAAGGTATTCTTCCTTCAAGCATAAAAATATGTAAATATGAACCGATTTTTTTCGTTTTTGCGTTATTCGACGAATAAAACTCTATACTGTCGTATTCCTGCAAAGTTTACATGTTACACGGTCGAAGTTTTCAGAAATACGCTATTTGATTCGAAATTTTGTGGATTTTTCGTACTCTTTCCGGACGTTGCCAAGGCGGTCGTCATTGTTACCTCCGATTCAGTTAGCTTCAATGAAGCTTACAAATAGACGAAAGTTTAGCGTTATTGGCTTCGCACTTTTTTTTAAGCAACGAAAGATCGATGTTTATGGATAGTAACGTAAATAGATACTGATTATTATTCAGGAACCGTTTATTGATGAAAGGAATTGAACCTTTCGTCTATTGAATACTGGAATCTAAAATTTTTTGTAAGTAAAATAATTATATTCTGCATTATAATGTTTATTAACGAAAATAGGCTCACGTATCTGGTGTACATTTACCAGTCAGTGTTCAATCATGGACAACTGTACGTTGCTTTTTCACGGGTTTCTTCTCCTATAATATATTTTGAAGGGTGTGTGTTTGTGTTTGTTGTTTTGTTCGTGGAACTCCTAAACAATAAAAGCTAGAATAACCAAATTCTGTATGATTCTTCCTTACATCCTAACTTACTGAATGGTCAAGGTTTTGTTTCTGTCCGTCACTTTGATTCGAAATGGCGAACGATTTAATTATCGAATGTCACGTATTTTGCGTCCTGCAATTGAAATACAGGGATGAGTATAGACTACTTTTAATTTGTACTTTACAATTACTTAAAATCACGGTACGAACTTGAGACTTTGATATTTTTTTGCGGGAAAGAACAAAGTTTATTTTTATTGAAAGCAGATTCCGAATTCAGGTCGAATTCGCGTAGAAATGCGGTAAGAATCAATAAAATACGTGATTTTATCAGTTTTACTACAGTACCAATTATAAGCTACCATGACAACTCCCATTGTCGCCGAAATTGAGAGTCAATGCATTTATACGGGAAAAATTTTAACGTAATATCCTTTGTCAATTTCTGTGTATATTTATAAAGATAAGTTTACACGGGATTTTCGATTTTTCAGAGTGCAAGTTTTTTTTCCTTCATTCATTAATATACTTAAATGAGGACCGATTTTCTTTGTTTTTGCTCCATTTGACAGGTAAAATTATAGACTATGTTATTTTAGCAATGTTTATATGTTAAACGGTCGAAGCTTTCAGAAATACGTAATTGTTTTCGAAAATTTTCAGATATTTCGTACTCTTTTCGGGCGTTGCCAAAAACGACCATCATTTTTGCCTGTCAATTAAACCTTCAAATAGTTGAAAGAATAGCGTTATTCGCTTGGTATTTTCGTGAGAGCATGGAAATTATTGCTGTAGTAACGTCAAACTTTATACATAGCAACGTAAATATTTACGGATAATTATTCAGTTAGTTGCTTATGGGAAGCGTTTCTAACGATTTAATCAAAGCAGTTGATTCTTCATTTCATCATTTGAATGTTGCATTTTTGTAAGTAAAAATATTATATTATACATCCATAATGCTTATTACCGCAAATAGACTCAAGCATAAATTTGAAATTAGATGAGAAAAGTGACATACGTTTTTTAACACATTACATAGTTATCTTCTCTTCATTGTTAATCCAAATAACTTCTTACATTGAAATCTTGAATATATTTACTATATTTTATAATAATAAATAACGAATTATTTAAACATTTATCAACTGCCTTTGTTTCTCGTCCGGCGCCTGCCGCGCTCTTCTTTATACATCCATATCATGAGAACTATAAATCGTATCGGATTGGTGTTTTCCTTAGCTTTCTTGTCTTAAATTTGTTTAAACTCTATGAAATTCCCAGTCGATTTATACCCATATTGACTATGTACTATGAGGATCTTTTCCACCCTCCCCCTATTTCCATCACCCACCCCTCCCGTTATCCTTAGCTTGCTTTTCATGCTTATTCGTCACTCGCACTATAGCCGTAGCGGAGTAAAATGTCGACACTGCTTGCATATGAAATTTTAAGTTATTTTCGGTACTTACGTATTAACAGGGAGCCTAACTTAATACGTGTAAGTACCGATTGGTTTCTACCAAGACATCTGTAGTCTACAGAGGAATTATATCTCGCTTGACTGTTGCGCCGCAAATGGAGAGGATATTGGCAAGCCTTCTGCTCGCTTTGTTTTTAAATTAGCTACCGTCTCCGGGCGCTGCCGCGCCCTTCGCCTCGCTGGAACCAAACTATTCGTCCCCGTTGTCCGGTGATCGGGTTTGTAAACGTAGTATGGGAAAGTATTGTACGAAAAAAATCAACTTCGAGATTTCAGCGGAAATACACGTTTTGAGGTCCCTAGAACACGTTTAGACTATTTTCGGAATGATGCATGTGTGTGTATGTGTGTGTGTCTGTGTGGATGGATGGATGTGATTTCGGGCGCTCTAACTCAAAACGTACTTGTCATATTAATATCAAACTTCATATATAACACTTTAGCATGAGCACAAAGAATTAATTATTTTTTGGACAATACCAGTTAAGTCGAGGTTTATTCGAAACACGATTCGGTTTTTGTGATATTTCTCCATTAAAACATCATTATTGTATAAATAATTCTAAACAAAGGTTATAGAGAATGTAATTTCCTACAACTTTCATTTGAAACAATTTTCTTTAGCAGTTATTGTTTAGGAATTATTTATAAATAATCTGTTTTTCCGCTTTCCGTCAAATATCTCCTTAAAAACGTCGTTATTGTTGATCTTCGTGAGGACCAAAGTTGTAGAAAGTTTTGTTTAAAACAATTTTTCGTAGAACCATCCATTTCGGAGATATTGAACTTTTTCGTAATTTCCAGTAAAGAGCGCCACCACCATGTAACGGTGAATTCCGTAAACATATTCAAAATATACGTAATTTACGGCAATAAGGACGACTGTATTCTTTTACGATACGAAATAATAATTTTGCCTTATAATGCTGTTCATAATAATTTAAATATCTATACCCCAAATATAGAGAAAGTCGTGTGTTGGCCACATCAGATTTTTTCAGTTGTTATCTATAACAAATCATATAAATGTTAATTGGTTTCTTATAATGTTGTTCTTAAAAATTTAAACAATTTAAATGGTATTTGTTCCGTATTAATATATTTAATTTGGGCTCCCCGTTAATACGTATGTACCTTATTTTCATTTATATTAAGACTAGTATAAAAACCCGTCAGTATGACGGGCTATATTTAGCTAAACTTAAAATAGTTGCCTCCCTCCCTCTCTCCTCCTCTACCTCCCTCCCTCTCGCTCCCCCCTCTCTCTCGTATTGAAAGCGTTCGAAGCACGTTTAAGCCCATAAGGATTGAAATAACAATATGATATCGAGGTCTAACAATGGAATTGGTAGGCAAGGTAACATCCCATTAAAAATGGAAAGATTTCCTCAAATTGTGTGAATTAAACGTTTAAATTGAGCGATTTCGAACTGTAGGCGGAAAAAGATGAACAGAATAAGAAACTTTATAATGTTTAATTCAAAATGGTTCATATCCAAAGATTGTAGGTCAATTATTTCTAATTTTAATCTATAAAAGAATGAAAGCCTGCACGTCGTAAGGCCGATTTTTACGTGTTACCTTATAGGAAATGGAAATGCCTTCCTTGGAGTAGAACCCAAGACTTTTTTCAAGATTTTTTTCACCATCACATTCAAATGTTAATCGAGCAATCCTGTCAAATTTAGAGTTTCTACATCTTTTCTTTATCTAATTAATCGAATTTTTATATGGTCACCAAGCAACACTTGTCTATTTTTATAAGGGATTAGGCAATGTTCAGTATACATACTGTCCTGTATATGAACGACCAGAACTCCCGCAAACGGACTTACTTTCTTAGTTTGGATGTCATAGGGTACAGTGGCAGCGACATAAACCTAATCTCCATTATTACATGAGTGATTTTAGTGGCGAATCGTAGTGTATTTTTACGGGGGAAAATTCCCCGGTATTCGCAACCATTTCTGGTACGAAAAACTCGTTTTCGAAAAAATAACCTGGAGCCTCTCAAATACAACACGATTATGAAAATCCAGATGCGCACATCTGCTACAGTGCAACCGTCTTTTGTGACGGGCGGTTTTATCATTTATATTCCATAGACAGTAAGCTTACTGCCGCCCCCCTACTTTATTAATTATGAAATTTAAATTATTTTAAAGTTTTTATCACAGTTATAAGCATTTAAACCTTTTTATGCAAGCAGAAATTTTCGTTGAATATCAACAGGATTTAACCTTTATCCGCCGGATTTAAATACCCTCTGGCGGGGTCTCGCTGCCGGATTTAATTTTGGACATTTAAATATTTTGTGTACGTCTTTTGCAAAAATCGCATATCTCGTGAACTATTGGTGATAAAATGTTCAAATAAAAAGCATTTTGTGGTCAAACTATCACAGAATTACATCGTTCTGCCTATTTATAGAAATAAAAAGGGTTATATAACCCTAATAGACTAAATTACGATGCCGAAATAACTTATTGTTGATATAAATCAAAATAAAGTGCAAAAATACTGCATTTAGTCACTTTTTGGCAATGTGGTTCTGCTCAGTCTGCAGCTGACACAACCCCAGTATTTACACTTCCCTATAGAGTCGAGCTAGTGTGGTATTCCTCGAAGCAGGGCTCAACACATAGTCCCACGTCACATGTCTTGCACCTATATTTCGTCCTTGAGTTATTGCTCTTTGAGGAACACACATGGCAACAGATAAGGGTCCCCGAAATGGGCCAATGCTTATTGTCCTTGGCTTCTAAGCACTTTATTTGCATTCCACTAGCACTAGGTCGCCCCCTTGAGAGAGTCTGGGAAGGAAGAGTTCTAGCGCCCTCTTCAACCATTTGCCGCACAAGGGACAGTCGGAATTGCCGATGTGAAAATGCGCCACCGCACGAGGGAAGGAGAATCCAACTATTTAGGATAGTTAGATCGACTAAATGAAAAAATAATTTCTTTGTCCATTTCCAAGTGCGGCGACCGATGGTGTAGCTGTTAGCCATCCTATCTCAACTAGTTATATAAAAATAAAGGAATCACTCAAAAATAAACAGGCGAACAGCTACAGATATTTTGAACGCACAAGTCTACATCCGCTAGTCTGCAAATGAATGAACGTAAACGTAGTAAAACATAGGTATATGCATATATGTGGAAATGGAAGAAGAAAATAAGAAAGGGAAGGAAGCTTTGGGGTAGGGCTTAGTCCTGGGGTTCAGTTTATTGCATCTCTTTGGGTTGCAACGTAGTAAAACAGAAATGCGGAAAAGGAAGACTAACAAAGGGAAGGGACGTTTGGGGTTCAGCTAATTGCATCTCTTTGTGTTGCGAGAGAGTCTCACCTCAGCGGAGACGTACACTTTGAGTGAGGCACTCTCGATTGTTTGTTTACTCTCCCCTTCCCCAATACGCAAGACCTTCGGCCTTGGGAGAGCAGATGGAAAAGAAGGATGCCTCATCTTTCTTCTCTTCCAAAAATTTTGATTCTATGACAAAAACGACATCTGTGAGCGGCCTCGGAGCTAAGCGGGACACCGGTGTCCCTTTCGGCAGGCTTACCCAGAAATTTGCCGGGACACCGGTGTCCCTTTCGGCAGTTAAAGGTTAAACGATGGGAAGGGGTTGATTTTTAGAATCGTACCGTAACCATGGATGAAAACAAACATTCCAGGTTGGAGTGGAGAGACACATCCTCATCCGCCGAAAAGATTCAGGACCGTGGCATGATCAAACATGGTTATGGCCATGGTTCCCTCTAACAATAAGCTGCGCGACTGCGCGAAACCGCAGCAGTTTTCGAATCGCGCACGACTGTGTTTATCTTAGGATAACTCCTAACAGGGCCGCGCATTAGCGTCATGTAGGCGCGCACAGCGTTATTCATTCCGCCCATGGATGCTCATTCATGCGTATTTCCTCGAACAAGGCCGTACAATTAATGGTGATTATTACTCTTCGCTCCTAAAAACACTCTGAAACCATCACTAAGGAAGAATCGAGCAGGTCCAAAGGGATTTGTTTTCTTCACGACAACGCCCGACCACGTACGGTTAATCAGACCATGTATACACTGGTTGAACTAGGATGTGGCATTTTTCCCCATCCTCCTCGTAGTCCTGATTTGTCTCTATGTGACTTTCATCTGTTTGCGCCGCTGAAATAGCACTTAGGAGGCAAAGAATTCAGTTCGAATGGCGAGGTGAAAAATGCAGTCATCTACTGGTGTTGACATCAATCGAAATATTTCTTTGAATCTGGAATACGAAAATTAACAGAACGCTGGAACAAGTGTATTCAGAAGGAGGGAGAGTACATCGAAAAGTGACTGTGTTATTATTGTGCTGCGTTACTTTTACGATATAAAGAAAAGGTACAACATACATTGTACAAACTTTCTCATATATAGGTACTAATGCGTCGTTTAGTTATCTTTAGAAAATGAAAATCGTATGAGACTGTTTTTAGAAAATCCAATTTTTGTTAAAGTTGCCCAAGAATAAACTAGCCTTATATTCATTCATTGAGAAAAATGAAATACGTAGTATTATTGTAGATGTATACCCAAGTAACTGTACGAAATTTGATCAAAATCGTTCCAGCCGTTTTGGAGAAAATGGAATTATTGTTAAAGTTGCCTAGAATAAACTAGCCTTATATTCATTTTTTGAGAAATATGAACTATACAGTATTATTGAATACTTAAACTCAAATAACTGTACGAAATTTGATCAAAATCGTTATAGCCGTTTTTGAGAAAATCGGATTGTTGTTAAAAATGCGCAGAATAAACTACTCTTAATTATTGAGAAATATCAACCATTTCTATGTATACTCTGCTCAGTATGATAAAATGCCTACATACGAGATTTCATTCATTTTCGCTCTACCGTCTAGGCTCCAGAGTCGGTAACGGACAGACAGACGGCACTGCGAAAACCATTTTTTCGGATTCAGCGACACCTAAAACGTATATTTCCGTAAAAATCTCGAGGTCAAATTTTTTCGCGATAACAATACTTTCTCGATACTTCGTATGAGAAAGTAATAAATAAAGTCCAGGTAAAAAATAAACGCCTCTCGTATAAACGTGTAATTTGAGATATTTCGAATTGAAGGCAAAAACCGATTATAAAAATTAGAAATTTGCCGATTTTCCTTTACAATTGTCCAAAAAATGAAATAATTATGTTGGAGAATGTTCTCCTCTACCTCTCACCGTTTCTGGTATAAAGGGGTTGAAAAGTTGTGCTTCATACAAACATACCTTACCAACAGGCCAATGGCTTACATTCAGTAACAGTGATAATCATTTTTAAAATGTCGGCCTTGATAGAGGGATGGTTATCGTGCATCAAAGCGCCCAGTCAAGCTAACGGGACTGTTGAGTATTTACCATCGTTTGACCTCATTCAGATTATTCATCGCAGCAACAAAAATTAAGCCAGCCACAAATTTTACGGAAGAGCGTTGTTTTTTGTGTCCTGCTGATTATCAGCTATTTATGGTTCAAAATGTCGAAAGACAGATTATATATACACTTTAGCAGTTCTTTCAATCGAAACGGAATTATTGCCATCCATTTCCTGAGAAGACATCAATTCCTTTGCTGAAAAAAGGCAAAACGTAGTGCAATTCAAAGTAATATATTTAACATGCGATATCTTGAAATTTGAAAAGGGGTGAAATTCTGTACTTACAGGGTATCAAACCCGGATCTCTCATTCTCACATGATATCTTACTGTGTATCTGCAATATAAGTCTGTCGGGCTCTTTAGAACGTGGATTTATTATTTTTTGAAATGCAGTTATGTATAGGATCGGTTTTTCCATTAGGCACAATAGGAATATGCCTAATGGCGCTGGCTTTATAGAAGTACGATGATTTTTGTTCATCCGATGAAACGAAGAATAAAGTATTTTTCATTCACTAACCAAACCATTTTGCTGTTTCTGCTCTGAATGTGAGATGCAGAGGCATTGCTGATAGATGATTACATTGGAGGAGATAAGAGTGAGGTGACAAGCATATTGTCTGATGTTGATTCGAAGCAAATCACAGCATTGAATAGGTGTACAGGTGTAGATTTTCTTTGTAGATTTTTTAAAGATACTATGCAGCGTAGATTGCATCGCTACAAGTTTTATTCGTATCCTATGCATACGAATTATATCATTAAAATGGGAGAAGAAAATAATAATTTGATTAATGATTTCTAATCAATACTGGAAACGGCATCAGCTGAGCATAGAAACTGGAACACAAAAGAATAGAATGGACTGAAAACTTTTCTATTTTCTGATAATATTCCCGGGTTATTATCACGATGATTTCAAATATAGAAAGTTGCTGGTTTTCTGGAGAAGTCAGTTTTCTGAATGCCGATTATGAGGGAGTGTACTGATCTAAAGGCTAAATAATAAACTTCTATTTATAAAATGTAGCTTTACCACGCAATTTATTTATTTCATACGATAAAATACAAATAGTTACAATTATTAGACTGTATAAATATATAGGAAAGATTCAGCATCATTTTATCGTTTTAAATACTATTAATTAATAGAAGAAGATCATGAAAATGTACAACTAAGATTGCGTGATATGGAGTGCTTCCGTAGGTAATTATTTGTATCAGACAGCGAGTCCCATCACCAAAGCAAATATGGCAGCACCCAATGTCAATGTGAAGAACGTACCTGAAAGCACAAAGAGAGAGGTTTAGATTAATTATAATCAAGCTCCATTCATTATATGGTTATCGTTGGTTCTTAGCGACACATACTATCACGCGGATTGGTAATTCAGTACTACTTATTTTCACCATTTGTTTATGATAAAATTTCGGAAACTTGAAGTGATCCAATATTATTATAGCTTCTAATTATATGTTGTGGCTTAATATAGTAAATGCTCAGAATGTTTACCCCTCAATTTCCGACCTGATAATTAAAACAATGTTTTTCTGTCTATTTTAATGGGTTTATGACGATAGATAAAAATATGTTACAATTTTAAAACGTTAAGATAGGGAAAAAATTAACCTTGACTAATAATTTTATGAATAGCTTCTTTAAATGACATAGTTTGAATAAGTACTCTCGACAAAGCGATACGTGATTTTCATTATTTTTGGACGTATATTTTAAAATTAGCTGAATCACACGGCTTTGCCGAGTAAACCCAATATCCTTCATATATATGATCTGTGAAGTACCTATTAAAAATACGTCGGTTGCCACGATTATCTTTCGCTGAGCGCAATGTAAAAACATTTTTCCGTTTAGGTCTTATATGATCTGTGAGGTGGTAATGAAACA
Organism: Uropetala carovei; assembly: GCA_036926305.1. Lineage (NCBI taxonomy): Eukaryota > Metazoa > Arthropoda > Insecta > Odonata > Petaluridae > Uropetala > Uropetala carovei. The sequence continues at coordinate 12,807,529 of JAXCHB010000001.1, read as the reverse complement.
ATTTATCCAGGGATGTAAACTGGAGAATCTTCCAAGACTTCTTCGCACGCAAACAAAAAATTGCACCTGGACTCGATTCCTGTTGTACTGCCCTTTAGCTCCGAAGGAATAAGAAAATAGCACAAAATGTTCTCATACTCTGTGGTTGCCATGTGCGTCAAAGAGTACAAGGGACGTTAAACTCACCAACAGATGGTGTTTTTCAGAGAAAAACGTGCCACTTATTAAATTAACAAATGGCAGTTTAAATATTTAATAAAGTTGCAACATTTTTCGATCCCAAATCATTAAAAGTGACATTTTCTCATTTAAAGGCAAACTATTCTAGAATAAGGTGATAGCGATTCGAAAAAGTGTGCTCAGATTTCTTATGTTAAATGTGAAAATCATTATATTCATCGATAATTAAATAATTAGCATTATATCGTGATGTAAAGTTGATAAAACAATCCAATTTTTAGAATACTTAAAGGGGAACAGAAATACTGCTCAAATTAGAGAGGAGGAAAATAAAGGCGTCATGATACAATTAGGTGAGCTGCATGACTGTAGTAAGGCTTTAAATGGGATGTAAAATAGAAATATTCGTTAACTTCTCCAGCCATCAGCGCAGAGAGTTGTCATGTACAATACATATGCAAAATCAGAGCAGCACAAAGGGATTCTGTACATTATTACTTGAAAATCTGCCGACTGACAATGAGGCAAAAAAAATACAGAATGCCGCTTCAGTCCACGACATATAGGCACAGATCGTCGGCGACACCACTATAATAAACTACATAAAAATTACCTCGTGCGACGGCCCTTTTGGTGTATATTAGCCGCATAGCGTACCAATGGAAGAAATTTATGCGTTAACCGCGCTACCTATTTCATGTTAACTTACCCGAGCTGCATTCGTTTTCTTTTAGGTTGAATGTATAACCCGCTGTGCATTCACATGTGAAAATTACTCTGTTAATAACACATTTTGCATGTTCATTGTAGCAATCGTTGTCCTTGGAACATGGTGTATGAATACCTGCGAGAAAATATTTGGTGTTAATATTAGTTCAGTTTCAAATTTAGAATGAGCACGAAAAGAAATTCAGATTTTTATTTCATTTATTAATTTCTTATTAAAACTAAAGTTTTCCCTATTGGTCGATTGGAAGCATTGACTTCTTTAAATCATTAACTTATGTTAATTTAAAACTTTCTCTCTAGTTATCTTCATTTTATCGGTTCGTTTTATTGTTTATTGTACATAAAATTGAATCTACCATTTAGAAGCAGAATCTATCGCAACATAACAAATATTAGTTTTCCTTTCGATAATCGTAGTTGGAACCCAAAATTTTATTTTCCTGTATCACTTCAACCCTGTTTAAAGAGAAACCTCGAATGTAAGAAATCGTGACTTGATAAATAGGTCTGTATAAAAGTTCTCCCAATTCATTTAATATTTGAACGATAGTGTCTATCCTGGGAAAGTGATATACTATTGCTGTCCCTGGTTCATATTCAGTTATACATAGATCCAGCGGAGTTAACATGCATCTTTGTCACGATGTTAAACATTTGAACTGGGTTGAAGTCAAAGTTTAAACCTCGGAAATAAGCAAAAAAATTTTGACAGGTTTCGTCATCATTTGCTGTCTATCTTTTTTATTCATCTGATTAGAAATAGCTCAGATGTGCACAGAAAGCTATTTTCAATTAAAAACTCAAGGAAGCAATATTTCTCATCTTCTAATTAAACACATGAATGTTTCATTATTTCACTTCATTGCCAAAAATTTTAAATTCATACGTAAGCCTAATAGAGGATAAGCAAACATTAATTCCGTGAACTAGTGAAACAGAAATACCACTCGTTATTTTCAGAAGGTTATTTTCTTTCCCAATTCCCACCTCGCTCAGTATCAGTTTTTTCTAAACTATTCCTGAGGATTTTAATTCCCCCACGTCCCTCAATGCCATAACTACCACCATTAATCGAAACGAATAAACATTAGAAAAACGCTAAGGAAATTGACCCATCAGCCTTTATTTTACAATACAATTACACGAATAGGAGAGCATATTTTCTTGCTGTATTTTACTTTTATGAATTCAAGAAGAACTAGTTTTTTCCTTGTGCTCTATTGCTTGTGCTTCCTTAGGATATCATTTGGAGTTTTTCATACGAAGTTATAATGTTCATAGCGCAGTGCAAAATTTTACTTTCAGTTTTTTGTCAATCAGTTTTCAAATGCACCAAAAATTATTATTTTCTATATTTTTTGTATCCTTAAAATATGTAAAAATAACCCATATACAGCTATTAATTGTCAACTTTACTTAAAATCTAGCTATAAATTATTCAAACAAAGTCGAAAAACCTAGAAAGATTTACACGCAACTATCCTCACATTTCAAAATAAAAACCCATCGGTACGTTTGGGTTTGTGCATTAGCAGATATACTTTGTTATAGACTTAGGCTACGAATGTGAAGACATTTATTAATTTAGTCATTAATGTCGCAAGTAGGTTAAAATCAGATGGCGACAAGTGCTACAATGTTGAAAGCACAATACCTTAACATATATTAATTACATTCGAAAATTACACATAGTTATACAACAATAAATAATTTATCCATAAACCAATACAATTTACAAATTATTAAATTCAATTACATATTACCTATTTTTATGGATTTAGTTTTTGCTGGGGCTTCACGGGTTCCCCACCGTCCCCATCCCATCAAACATCCCTTTACTTCCTCCAGTTCTATCGTAATCTCTTACAATTTACTAGATTTTCTATTATCAAAACAAATTTAAACCTTTTTGGTATGGATATGAATTGAATTTGGCAATATTTGTTTTTTCAGGCCTCAATTTAATTTTAAACTCGTGTCCGTTTTTACAATAAACTATGACTTCTCTATCCTTCTCCTTATATCTATCCATGCCTTATTTTCACCAAGTACCTGGAATGTAGCCCCTAATCTATTAAATCTCTTCCAGTTATCAAGCGTTTCCCAGCTCGACATTTTTATCATTTCGGTGACTCTTTTGCTGAATATTCCTTTGCTTCTTCTCTAATTTCCTTATTTTCCCTATCTCGTAAAGTTCCCATACGTTCGTAGCATATTCTAATATAGGCCTAACCAATGATTTATAACTATTTTGCTGCCTAGCTATTTACTTTCAGATTACGCATTACGCAGTGCAAGGTTTTATACTCTTTTGCTACGATTTTGCTAATATGTATACTCAAATTTAGGTGTTTTGCTATGTGAACGGCTAGATATTTGCAATTATCGACACTTTGCACTGTTTTCCCATTAAGCATGTAGCGAACATTGCACCCGGTCCACTTATTCCTGAAAGTGATGTGCTTGCACTTTGTTTCATTCAATTAATACTCATTTTGTTTAAACTAATCCAATCTGCTACTCGCTCCGTATCTTCCTGCAAAATTTTTCCTTTCCCGATCAAATTCGTTTACATATAATGCAGTCGTCTGCAAAAATCCGCACCTGAGACTTGATGTATGTACTTAGGGAGGTCGTTTACATGAATCAGGAATAATAACGGTCATAAGACACTCCCTTATGGAACTCCTGATGTAACTGCATTGAGTAATTACCTATGTTCTACCTTAACTCTTAGGATCTACCAATAAGGAAATTTTTAACCAAATAATTACCCTCTTATCAATATTTAATTATTTTAATATAGCAGAATATCGCGAAGTACTATTTCAAAAACTTTTAAAAAGTCTTTAACGATACTGCCAACTTCATCGCCTTTATCTATCGATTCTGCAACGTCTTGACATAGCCCTAATAACGTAGTCTCTCAAGAAAAGTCTTTTCCGAACCCATACTGATTTTTACATAACCAGCTCTTTACTTCCCAGTATTCACCAATATAAACAGCTATAACTCTCTCTATCAGCTTACTTACTACAGATGTCAGGTCTATGGTTTTCCGCGTTGGTTTTGTTTCCACCTTTATAAATAGGTATCACAGTTACCTTTTTCCAGTCATCTGGGATAATTTCATTATTTAACGTAGCGTTAAATAAAACCCTGAGATACGGTACTATTTTTACTGAACCCAACTTAAATATCATCAGGTCCTTTTGACTTGCGATTTCCCAGCACGTCTACTTTTTTCAAAATCTCAGCATCTTTAATTCTGATATAGTTCGCCTCTTGCGCTATCGCCACATCATTACCTGACCGAGTACACATTTGCATTTTTCCCAATGACTGCCTTATTCTCCGTAATGTAGCCGTGTTAATTCTTTTGCTTTGTCTTCTTATTTTTTATTATATACCCTTCCGAACTCTTAATTTCCCCTATTTTCATTCTGTTTTCCTTCCATCTCCTTAGGTATATGTAGAAATAATTATTGCTTTTAGTGCCTAGAATATTTTGTAGATGTTTATCTTTTGCCCACATTTTCTCTGTATTCAAATATTTTACTAAATCGTTATATCTTTGTAGAAACCTCCTCTTAGGCCTCTTAATTTTTTGCTTCTCTGACATTCCTTTTCAACACCTTAATTGTTTTGTTGGGGACACGATCTAAGGACCGACAGCCAATGGGCCGACAGCCAATGGGCCGGCAGTCAAAGTGCCGAAAACCATAGTGCCAACAACCAAGGGCCGACAACCAAAGAGCCGACAGTATCACTTTACGGAAATAGATTAATTTTCAGCTGACTATTAATTCGCAGAAATAAATGAATATTTAACGAAATTAAACAAACGTATACAAAGGTAGAAAATTGAAATTTGGCAGACTTATTTGAACTATATTATATTTCCGGTCGATAGACACCTATTTTGCCTAGACTTCATGAGGATTTCTCATACCCTCCTCCCACCTTCGTGTTTTAAATTTGCAAATGTGTAGCATAATCTTCAACTACATGTTATTTCCAGTCGATAGACACCTATATTCATGAAGATTTCTCATACCCTCCCCCTTACGCCCCCGCATTCGTATTCTAAATTTGATAATTGATTGCATTTTATTACACTATTATAAACATGTCTAACCACCATTAAAACTAACTTTAGTTCAGAATACAACGTTCAATTGTTTATACATCTGTTTTTAACATTACCCGTTTAATTGTTCATACTACTGGTGTTAGTATTTGCCTTTAAATAGTTTATATAGCTGGTGGAACAATTTATCCGTTCACTAATATATAAATCTGATTTAATTGTTCATACTAGCGGTGGTTAAATTACCAGATTGAATTGTTTATACTGTGTAAGTTAGTTCAAAATGCAACCCGTTAAATTGTTTAAAGTAATTCATAGCGGTAAACATCAGTGAAAAAATGATAAGTGGGGCTTTTTTCGCACTTTCATGTTTTGGAGTGGGAGTTTTTTCTCGTGGGTCTTTTATCGCGAATCTCCAACAATCCTACCAAATTAGGTCTGAGTCAGTTGAGAAATGTGGGCATGCATAGATAGACAGACAGACAGACACGTTTTGTTAAAATCCGAATGGAATTCTAGATGATAGATGGTATTTAAGAGTTCAAAAGTCTGCCGTTTCGAATATAACGGGCAGAGAGAAACATTAACCGCTTATTAATTATTCCTGGGAGCCCTCCACAATCGTACCAAATTTTGATACACATCAATAGCAGGACTCGGAAATATACGTTCACTTTAAGGTATAAATCAGCCGCCATTTTGAAGTAAAACAGGCGGACGGAAACGAACTCTCGCGCTGACCTTCCCCGTAGTGCCTCCTACATTCGCGTTAAATTTGATCGGAATAGATTGGGAAATGTGGGCATGCATAAAGTAAGAGACAGGCAATTGGCCGCCATTTTGAATCAAGTGAACAGACAGACACTAAAACCCTACAATCGTGCCAAATTTTATCGGAATCTGTTGAGAAATGTGAGCGTGGATAAAGGAACAGACAGACAGAAGGATAGACAGACAGACAGACAGACAAAAATACAGTGGTGGAGGATTTTAATGTAAATGTTCATCCTATTGTTACCGAAGTAATACGATTCTCTCACAATCAGTGAAATATTTTTCAATATAAATATTGGTACGATTGCTTATAATGAATCAAAGAGAAATAAATTTTAGATATTTTATTTATAATGTATGCATTTGTATTTTTCAATGATGATAAATATAAAAAATCGGTGTAACAGACATTGTACAAAATTTCTCATACACTAATGCTTCGTTTTGATTATCATTGGAAAATGAAAATCGTATCAGCCTGTTTTTAGAAAATCCAATTTTTGTTAAAGTTGCCCAAGAATAAACTAGCCTTATATTAATCTTTTTTTAAAATACGAACTATACAGTATTATTGAAGACGTAAACTCAAGTAACTGTACGAAATTTGATCAAAATCGCTATATCCGTTTTTGAGAAAATCAAATTGCTGATAAAAATGCGTAGAATATACTACCCTTAATTATTGAGCAATGTCCACCATTTCTTCATAGCTTCTACTCTGTATGATAAAATGCCTAAGTACGACATTTCATTCGTTCTCGCACTGACGTTTAGGCTCTAGAGCCGCGAATAGACAGACCCAAGACAGACGGCATTGCGAAAACCACTTTTTCGGATACAGCGACACCTAAAACGTATATTTCCGTAAAAATCTCGAGGTCGAATTTTTTCGCAATAACAATACTTTCTCAATATGTATACTTCGTATATGAGAAAGTAAAAAAGCGCCTTACGTAATTTTCTCTGCAATTCCTTCCTCACATTTCTAAAGTATTCTACGTCAGTTATATACGGTTATGTTGGTTAGTTTGGGGAAAAACATAGCTAAAATCATCCGTTCTTCTTTGCGTGGTTAATCATTCATTACATGATACCTTTTTCGGTACTGGTCGGTTATACGCCCACACGCAATTAATTACAATTTTATTTATAGTTGCTAACGAAACGCAATTATTTATTAGTTTTATTAATAGTTACCATTTCTAATAATAAAGGATTAACCTTTTGAATCCAGTTCTAATGAAAGGAATGTCGTAAAGATGTTTGGGCACTTCTTTACATGGGTACCCCCCTACTACAAAATGTAAACAAAATGACAAAAAACAAACGGCACTACTGTAGTTGGGTCCCCCCCCCACCTCTTGCTCGGGGGTTTGGGGGCGGAGCCCCCATAAAATAAATATTAATAATAATTATCTGATTGGCCGGTCTCGACATTTACAAACCCAATCTCCGGACTACGTGGAGGGTTTCTTTGGTTCCGAGCGAGGCGAAGGGCGCGGTAGCGCCCGGAGACGACTACCCATTACAAGAAAGCGAGCCGAAGGCTCGTCAATATATCCTTTCAATGTGGGAGAACCATGAAACTTAAAAAACCGCAACATGGACATACTTACGGGAATTAAAGTTTTTTAACTCATCCATTATTCTATTTTACCTTTGTTTTTCTATGTATATACCGTGTGGGCGTATAACCGACAATTACCCCTTTTTCTACTGAAATCGAAGAGCTGTGTTTTTCCAGTTTATCAAATATGCTGAAATAAATGTCATGTTTCCTCCATTTTGACATTTATACTAATTGTAAAAAGAATTAAATTAAATATCTTCTTTGGAACTTGTGGCTAATTTGTACCTACCCTATTGGCAATGCAATACTCGAAAACCTAATAATCCAAGTAATGATCTGAATCGCTTTCAGATTTGCCACATGCGTATAAATAAAATGGCGACAAAAATACAACCTAATCTTATATTATCATGATTATTTCGTGAAAACTAAAAATAATGAAAATCTAATTTTTATTCACTATAAGTTTAACAGAATATAATATTCTAACATAATACAGTCTTCTCTTACCGGCCTTACAAGTCTTCAAGTCCGTGGGGTTGAAATATCCTTTTATGCACTGACAGGTTTTGTTGCAAACTGCGTGATTCACACAGGCCTTTGTGTCGTCACATGTTTGGTTAACATCGACAACTGAAAGGAAATTTAAAGTCAGATTGTAGTGCATAGTAAATTAATTTCCAGGTCAAAATTTATTGAAATAAGTTTGCCAAAATATATTTTAAAGCGAGGAAAACAGTCAAACCAAGATATTTTTAATTGTAATATGTACATACATATTCTTGGAAGAAAATGTTCAAGTATAAAAAACAACAAAAAATGTACGAAGTAGTCTATTCTTCTTTATCTATAAATACCAGAACAAAAATATTTTGTTCTCATCATTTCGAATTTGTTTAGGTTGGTTTTTTTTGACACCAGGCGCGTTTCGTTTTCAACGCAATCGCCTTTCATTCCGTCCGTGCGCATGCTCGTTATTGGCTTTTAGCGAACGGATTTTCATAAAACTAAGCATTTAAGACTTATAAGTACAATAAGAAAGTGGCATAAATAGTCCGCGAAACAAAAACATTTTTAATGGAAACAAATAACTAACTTTACACAAGCATTAAACTACATACGTATTAAAGGCTTAGATATTCAGTATATGCCGTCGCATCGGAGAAAATTCTACATGCGTATAAAATCATTTATATAATATAATAATAAATTATATTTGAATGCGCTCAACTAACCCATTAACGCCGGCCGTCCTCATTTGAGGACGCCTTGTTTAACTACTATTTTGACAAAATGTGTTACAAAGTCTTCCCGTTTTGATTTTATCTCGAATGTGGTGAGTCTCGCGGACTTTGTAGGCGCACACTTCGTCGCGAAATACGTTTAGTCTGTGATTGACTGCCATCGAAAAAGTACGTAAAAAATTTCTCCTACCACTGCAATGAAAGTTGTTCCTCATTAAAATTAGTGGACGTGTTTATACATTATATACAACGTATTTGATTAAAAATACATTGTTTTACCGTAAATAAAACATTTAATAATTATATTTATAGTGTATGTTTTTTTATTTCAAGTTATTTCAGGCCGTCCTCATATGAGGACGTTAGGCACATATGTATGTAAATGTTGGTGCATTGTAGGTACAATATTCGAACTTATTACAGATACCGTGCCATGGAGAGAAGGTATTTTTCTCGAGAAAAAAACTTTTATGGACTGGATGAGGCCATCCTTGCTATAATGAATGAAGAATCTAGTGATGACGAAAATTCCAGGGAGTTTCAAATAAATATTATTCCACCAACTTTAGATGAACTGACTGACTGTGAGGAATATGCACAACAAAAAAACCATCAGGCCTTCAACGTTAGTGTGAATGAGATGAAAACATTTTTTGCTGTTTTATTGCTGACAGGTTACAATAGTTTACCAAAAGAGCGAATGTATTGGTCTCTCGATGAGGACTTGGGAGTTCCTCTTGTTTACGATAGCATATCTCGAGATCGATATTTAGAAATCAAACGATTTTTGCATTTGGCTAATAATAGCGAAATAGGGAATTCTGAAGGCCGGATGTTCAAAATTAGACCATTTATGAATATGCTTATAAAAAGTTTTTGCCAATCGGGTTTCTTCCACAAAGATTTTTCAATAGATGAATCCATGGTAAAGTATTTTGGACACAATCCAGCAAAACAATTTATAAAAGGAAAACCTGTAAGGTTTGGTTATAAAAATTGGATGCTTAGCAGTTCTTCGGGGTATTGTTATGTCTTTGATGTGTACTGTGGAAAAAATCATAATCAACCGAAAAATTCCAAATTACCTGTAGGCGCGCGAGTCGTGATGGATTAGTTGAACCATGTACCTAATCCCTCAAATCACGTGGTTTTCTTCGATAATTATTTCACCACTTACGCGTTATTGGTATACCTCAAAAGGAATAAAATCAGAGCAATGGGAACTGTTAGAGATAATCGAGTACATAATTGTCCTATTATGCCTTCCAAGGATATGAACAAAAAGAACAGAGGTACCTACGACTACCGTTTTGACGAGAATAACGATATATTGTGTGTAAGGTGCAAAGATAACAATGTCTGCTTTATTCTTACAAATTATCATTTCGTAGAACCCCTGAATTATGTATTATGTACGAAGTAACCTAAGAGATGCCAGGGCAAATAAATGCAATAAAAGACGCAGAAGTAGTAGTAATCCTGAGTTGAGCAACGACAATCACTTTCCAGAGAAACTAGAAAAACAATTAAGATGTTGTGTGTGTAACATGAAGGCTAGATGGTCCTGTAAGAAGTTAAAAAAATATTGTGCTTGGTAAAAGGTTGTTACGAAAAATACCATGTATCTGCCTAGCGTCCTCATTTGAGGACGGCATTTTTTCTAAAATAAATAAAATAAATTCCACTGATTTTAAAAACTATATTGCTTTATTTTGCATTTTTCTAACCAATGAAGGAATTAGAACAATTTTCGCCCGGCCATTTTCCCGCAGGCGTTAATGGGCTAATTTAGGCCGATTTCAATTAATAGCACTCGCTTTAATGCGAATTGTTTGCTGGCCGATTGAGAGATTCGGGGAATAATGGGGAGTAGAGCATTACGTGGAAGGAGGCAGAGGAGCAATTCGGGGGTAGAAGGGAAATTTTGACCCTAACCACGCAACCTCGTCTGCACATCTACTACTGGCACTCTTTCAGGGGATAAGGAAACCTTCAATATTTCCTTGTTACCGTTCCAGTATCATGAAACGCTAATATTCTTGTGCATTTTTGTGTTTTCTTTCATTAACTAGCAGAAGTGCACGTTTAAATTCAACGGATTTAGTGAATCTAAAACTTCGACCTTGTAATATGAAAACATCGCAAGAATAACAAAGTACACAGTTTTGCCGTCCAAATAAAGCAAAAATGAAGAAAACCTATTAGATGAATGAAGGAAGAAAATCTTGCACAGTGAAAAATCGAAAATTACCTGTAAATTATGGAAAAATATTTAAGCTCTCCCTTCCCCCAAGTTTTTTATCGTCATATAGCCCATGTTACCCGCAGGGTAAAATTATATACCTATGCGAAGTTTCGTGACGATATCTTCAAAACGGAAACTGTAAATAAAACCAGCAAGAACGCAATAATCAAGAGAAAATGGATGAACAAAGGAATAAACGAAATTAATTAATTTAACGAAAGACAAAAATGTAAATAGATAACTTTTAAGAATCACAGAGTGAGTATTATCCTCCGACTATTTGCTCGATTCCCTCATCCATGAGTTCTATTACGAGGAAATTGTTTCTGTCAACAATACTTCGGAAACCATGAAACTATTTATCCGATCACAATTTGTGGAAAATCTACGTCTATTTATTTAAGCTACTTAGGTAGGTTTAAAAACAGCTTGCTTTGGAGAACTCTACGCCACACGAAAATATCATTTAAAAAATCGGTACAACATACATTGTACAAACTTTCTCATATACTAATGCGTCGTTTAGTTATCTTTAGAAAATGAAAATCGTACCAGCCGGTTTTAAAAAAATCCAATTTTAGTTAAGTTGCACGAGAATACTCTAGCCTCCTATTCATTCATTGAGAAAAATGAAATACGTAGTGTTATTGTAGACGTATACTCAAGTAACTACGAAATTTGATCAAAATCGTTAGAACCGTTTTTGAGAAAATCGAGTTGTTAAAGTTGCCTAGAATGAACTAGCCTTATATTCATATTTTGAGAAATATGAACTATACAGTATTATTGAAGACTTAAACTCTAGTAACTGTACGAAATTTGATCAAAATCATTAGAGCCGTTTTTGAGAAAATCGAATTGTTAAAAATGCGTAGAATAAACTACTCTTAATTATTGAGAAATGTCAACTATTTCTAAGTATACTCTGCTCAGTATGATAAAATGCCTAAGTACGAGATTTCATTCATTTTCGCTCCATCGTTTAGGCTCCAGAGCCAGTAACAGACAGACAGACGACATTGCAGAAACTACTTTTTCGGATTCAGCGACATCTAAAACGTATATTTCCGTAAAAATCTCGAGGTCGAATTTTTTCGCGATAGCAATACTTTCTCGGTACTACGTGTGAGAAAGTAAAATCGGTGCAACATACATTTTACAAACTTTCTTATATACTAATGCGTCGTTTAGTTATCTTTATAAAATGAAAATCGTATGAACCGGTTATTAGGAAAACCAATTTTTTTAAAAGTTGGTCAAGAATATACCAGTCATATTCATTTTTTGAGAATTATGAAGTATGTACTATTATTGCAGACGTGAATTCGAATAACTGTACGAAATTTGATCAAAATCGTTATAGCCGTTTTTGAGAAAATCAAATTGTAAAAATGCGTAGAATAAACTTCCCTTTATTATTTAGCAATGTCTGTCATTTTTTCAAAGTTTCTACTCTGTGTGATAAAATGCCTAAGTACGAGATTTTTTTGGCGGTAACAATAATTTTTCAATATACTTCGTATATGAGAAAGTAGAACAGTTTATTAATAATATTTTCATCAAAATCAACAAATATTAGGTTTTCATGTACACAAAGCAAAACCGCCCAAAGAAATTGAAAAACGATTTAGGACTCTCAACTTAGGCTGCAATATGTGTTGCCGTGGTAGTTTATAATTGGTCTTGCCATGAAATTGATATAATGACGTATTTTTCTGATTATAAATGCATTTTTACGCTATTTCGATCAGGAATCGGATCGTGTCTTCAATTAAAGTAGACTTTGATCTTTCCTGCGTAGAACAAAATAAGTATCAAGTTTGTACCAAGTTTCTAAGTAATTTTAAAATTCAAATGAAAAATAATCTGCACTCATCGCTATGTTATTCAAATGGAGAAAATGAAAAAAGAAAATATTTTTTTAAATTTGAAACGTCAATTAAATCCGTATGAAAACCTGACTACAGCGCATAGGGGATTTATTTAAATTTAAATTCGTGTCAAAATATCGTGAATTTGTTTGACGAGTGACGCGAATTTACCATTCCAGACACTCAATGAGCAAGATGCATTGTAATGAAGTATCTTATTAGCCATCCTGGTGACCCTCACTTACTTTTTAAGCAGGTCATAGGCATAGGCACATATTAAATGAGTATCTATCGTTAGCTTAAAAACCTTTAAAAGAGGAGAAAAATATTTCAAATTGTTATTGTTATTTCAAGACCAGCTTAGTCAAATGCGAGTTATAATATCGAATCATTTTTTTCTAAATGCAATTAATTGTGAATGAATGATTTCTTGTAGGCACATTTCCGTTGGAATGTTTTCGATTCCAATAACGAGGTTTCGTTTTCTGTCTGTAATAGTATCTAAGTTATTCTGATTGACATTAGCTTTCTGATAATACTGGTGTATAGGATAAACGTTACTTTAATACAGTGTTTCCCAACCCGGGTGCCGTGAAGTGTTACGTGTGGTCGGGAAAAATGATTCCGTTTCCCCATATTTAGCCTCATTTTGCATCGTCGAGTTTCAGAAATCCAAACCAGAGTAAAGACGAACTTCATTTGGTCGCAAAGGCACTTCGAGTTGCAAGTAGCTATGGAGAAGGGGATTATGGGTTCAACTTCTCTGTTGTTTATCCCTAGAAGTCATCTGTTTATACTAAATTGAAGGTTGTTGATACTTAATAATCTACGTAAATGCTCCATAAAATTGCGTTGAATTTCATTTTCAGGTTAACTAGTTTTCATTCCTACTAATTTTCATTATTTTCTGTGGGGAATTCATGACATGCCCCAAGCAAGTGCTCTTTAAAATTGTAAAACGACGGTGTCGTTGATTACTCTCACGTTACGAAAATGAGATATGCACGAAAACTCATGATGACACCACTAAGCTACTATTTATGAACATATTGCACGCAAGGAATGTTATCATTAGGTTAATATTTTAGTGATATTATGTTGCATTTTTCCGTTGACCTCGAAAATTTGTCGCGTTTTAGGTGAAAATCTTCAGTCGTCAAGGTGATTTGGATTATTGCCGGGCTCGTGTAACTTATTATGACTAATGGTGCCGTCACGCGGCCCAACCCCGTGTCTTTCCATTGGAAACCGTGTTCAGTCATGTGTTTAAGGCTATGTTTTATTTCAACGGAAAATCATCGTTCGTAAATTAAACTTATTATTTAGTTAGAGCGCCCACAATATGGCCATCACATACATCATCGAGAAAACAGTCATAAACAGTCCTCGGGACCTCAAAACGTGTATTTCTGTTGAAATCTCGAATAGGAATCCTTCGCGTACCGCGGGGGTTACGTTCCTGAAAAGTGCCGCGGTTGGCAAGACCAAAGTTCCATAGAAAATACGGGGTTAGTGGAAGAACAATACAAGTGGCATTAAATTAGTGTATAAAAACAAACTAAATTTTATTTCCCTTTTTATTCGCGATAAAAGGAATAAAACCGATTTTAAGGTTGACACAATAATATGACAAAAATTGAAGAACGAGGAAATAGAATAAGATTTACTTATCTCCAGAAAAAAAAGACTATCCTTCTAGTTCACGTCTTCGTTTAGTAGGGCGATATCTTGGTTAGCTAGAGCATCAGTGATAGTTTTGTACTAAAAAAAACTCAGAATGGATGATTGGGTCATTCTACATCTCAAATCCGCATGCACCTCCTTATAGGGCCTCAACAATTCTTCCAGCCCTCGCTTAAAGTTTAAGCTATGCTGTGTAAGTGGATCAATTTCCATAAAATGGTCAGCAACGTTGAATGCCATCAGCATTCCCTTGCTAAGGTTATTGAGAGTCAAAATTCGTTTCTCTATAAGAACATCGTCCTTCTCATCGCTACTGGAAGGTTGAATGGCAATTTCTTCATGGTCCCCTTCTGTTAACTCCTCGGCCTGAGACAGAAGGAGCTCTTTAACATCAGTAGGCTGCATGTCGGTGAGCCCATTACCTTCCAAACGTCTCGCTACCTCTAAAATGCGCAGCACCTGAACAGCAACCGGAGGAATGTCCCTGTAGTCCTTCACTACGTCCTTCCAAATTTTTCTCCAACAGGCGTTCAACGTAGATGGCTTTAGCACTTCAATCGAATCTTTTATAATGGTTATGCAGTCCGCGATGTTGTAGTTTTTCCAATACTGTGGCACTGTTAGTGTTGAGTCCCTGTCATCCAAGATGTGTTTAAAAGTACGGCGAATATAATAACTCTTCATAGCTGCTATCACGCCTTGGTCCATGGGCTGGAGAAGTGATGTTGTGTTGGGAGGAAGAAACATAACCTCAAAGTTTCGATGAGCGAATTGGGATGTCTCAGGATGACCGGGTGTATTGTCGATGAGGAGTAACGGCTTAAATTGTAGTTGTTTTCTCGAAAAATATCGCTCAACCTCGGGGACAAAACAATTGTTGAACCAGTCTGTGAGTAAGGTTGCAGTAACCCATGCCTTGCGGTTAGACCTCCAAAAGACAGGGAGAAGGTTCTTATTCTTGCCCTTCTTGATTGTTCTAATGGTTAATTCATTCACCCCTAAAACCCGCGTCACCGTTGCAGCACTGTCTCCAAGTGCAAGTCTTGCAAGAAACACTTCTATTTTCTTCTCCAGTGTCAAAACCTTCCTTGCTCTTTTTACACATTCACTTGTAGCAGGTTTTGAACATTTAGTGGCCATATTAATGGGTAAAATAAATATTTATTTATAACAAGGTATTCTTCAAAGTGTTACGAAAACAAGTCAAAAATACTTTCGGGAAAAATTAAAGTCAAAAAACACAACGTTCTCCAGAGTAATAGCAAAATGTCCACTAGGCAACACAGTTCGATTGGTACTGACGAGTGCGTCATTGAGTGGGTGAAGCGTAAGCAGATATACTACATTGTATGTCGAAGTGGAGTATTTCATCATTCTGTTATCGTTACATTGTATTTAAGAAGACGGTGAGAAATACAAGTTGATACAGATGGCAAGCGAATTCAAAATGAATATTTTTCGACATGACCCACTACTTGGACCAGGCACCTTTATACATAATGGCATACTGAAATGGAAGATGCCATGATTATAGATAGCGTTTATGTATAAAAAAGTCTTTCTGAATAAGGATAATGAACCAGAAATTCAGAGAAGGGATCAAATGTGAGGTAAATTAGCATAGACGAAGCGGAAATGAAAACTAAGCACCAATAATTCTCTGGCTCTGCCATGTCAGTTGACATGAAAAAATATGTACATACACGTAGTAAGATTGCAAAACTGCTCAATTAGTTATGTGTTCGTAGTTAAAATACGTGAGGATTACATAAGTCCGACTTAGGAAAAACAATTTCTAAAAAAATAAAAATATTCACCTCAAACCGCGTATACTCTACACTTAATACCGCGTTTGCTAAAAGTGTGTACATCTCACAAAACGGCGGGTACACTCAAAACCGCGGTTGGCGAGGAAAAACTATGTAAATATTTTGAAATAAGAATTGTGTAGTTTTTTCCCCTCTATGTGAAGAAAATTAATTTTTGGCATTGATTTAGGAACGCATTAAGGAATTTAACTATAGTTCTTAGGGAAATAATGAATTCAACTTACGAACATTTATTTTACAGGCACATTTCAAGGAACCCATAATTTCCGTAAGATGGGGTATGCCATTGTATTTATAAATGCCATTATTATTTCTTCCAACAGATTACTATGAAGTCAAATAGATAAAAGTGAATTACAATGAAAAATTGTTTGTATAATTTAAATCAATGATGAATATGATTATAAATATCGTGTTCATATTGTAATGTAGTTAGAATTAAATTTCATACTCACTTTCCAAGCAAACCTTCTGATCCTGTGATCCTGTATACCCAGTCGCGCAATTGCAGGTCTCCTGTCCGGTTGCTCCCTTACATTCTCCATGTTCGAGGCATTCCGTTAGTGAAGGATCGCACTTTTCATTTATCACTGCAATAAAGCATTCGGTGAAGGTTCAGTGGCACGATTGCATGCTCCGTCCATTTCTACAAACTGTTCACATTGTTACAGTTTAAATTGTGAAACGACGGTGACGTTGATTACTCTCTCGTAATGAGAATGAGATATACAGGAAAACGGAAGAAAACACAACTTAACCACTATTTATGAACATATTGCACGGCAAGGAAAGTTATCATTAGGATAATATTTTTGTGATATTATGTTCACATATTTTCGTTCAGCACGAAAATTTGTCCGCGTTTTACCGGTCTCGTGTAACTTATTACGACTAATGATGCCGCCATGCGGCCAACCCCGTATCTTACCATTAGAAACCGTGTTCAGCAATGTGTTTAAGTCTATGTTTAATTTCAACGAAAGGTCATCCATCGTAAGTTAAGCTTATTATTTAGTTAAAGTGGCCACAATATTGCTGTCACATACACACATGCATCATCGAGAAAATAGTCATAAACAGCTCTAGGGACCTCAAAACGTGTATTTCCGTTGAAATCTCGAATTGGAATTTTTCCATGAATACGATGTTTTCACTATACTACGTATACATATGGAAAAATTAAAAAAAACGGTACAACGTACATTGTACATAGAAAGTTTCTCATAATGTAATGCGTCGTTTAGATATCTTTAGAAAATGAAAATCGTATAAGGCGGTTTTTGGAAAGTCCAATTTTTGTTAAAGTTGCCCAAGAAAAAACTAGTTACATATATGCTTTCGTAGAGAAAATTGAGCATGTAGTATTATTTCAGACGTATAGTCAAGTAAGTGTAAGAAATTTAACCAATATCGTCGTAGACGTTTTTGATAAAATCAAATTATTGTTAAAGTTGCCTAGAATGAACTAGCCTTAATTACATTCTTGGGAAAATACGAGATATGTATTGTTACTGAATTAACTGTACGTAATTTGATCAAAATCGTTAAAGCCGTTATTGAGAAAATGAAATTGTTGTTAAAAAAGCGCAGAATGAACTTCCCTTAATGTTTGTGTGCAATGTCAACCATTTCTTCGTAGCTTCTCCACTGTATGATAAATGCCTGGGCACGAGATTTCATTCATTTTCGCTATACCGTATAGGCTCCAGAGCTAGTAAAAGGCAGACAGATGGACAGAGAGGCGGACGAAATTACTGAAACCACTTTTTCGCACTCAGCTGCACATTAAACGTATATTTCCGTCAAAATCTCGAGGTCGAATTTTTTCGCCATAACAATGCTTTGTCAATGTACTTCGTATATAAGAAGGTAAAAAGAGATCGTTTAAAATCTATATATAAATGAAATTGTAGGCCCTGTCTCTACATTTGTTTTTTTGTCGGGATTTTCCTTTTTTGAGTGTTTTTAAACCCAAAAAGATGTTTGAACCTGTTTGCAGTCTTTTTGTCTGTTTGTTTGTTTGTTGGTCAGCGTGTCACGCAAAAACAGCTTGTCCAATTTTAACGAACCTTGCAGCGTATCTTTAGACTGATGAAGCTTAAAGTATAGGCTATATGGTGTATCTCAAAAAAATTGTAATTGGAGTTTGGGGGATGGCATCGATATAGTTTTTCGACGATAACTCTCGAGTATATTAACTTAGGAAGTTAAAATTTGATATTTGTCACTTTGAATACAAGTATAAGATCAAGTTTGTAGATGAGCAAAATCAGACCAAGTAGAGGTTGGGTCATGGTGGAGGGGGGAGGGCACCCGTATGAGAAATCATAAATAAACGTAGTTTACAAAATATGAACTACAGCAATTGATGCAGAAATTTTCAAAATCATAATTAAAGATTTTCTTCTCTGTACGCAGCCTAACTACAAATAGATAAGTTTGTGGGTTGACATGTTTTTGCTCGCATCCCTCAGTTATCGTAATTGCTGAGCTATCATGAAAATTATGCGATATTGCTTCAAGGCATCATTTACATTTGCATTTAGCATTTCTGGATTTAATACCTATCTCGTATGTATTTATAAAAGATTGTTTGTTTGTTGCTTATTTGTGCGTCTATACATTTCCACAGCGTTAAAGTAAGGTTACTTAAACTTCCAGCAGATACTTCCTTCAGAAAAAGAAAGGCCGTAGGCTACTTTTTAATCCCAAATGTTTTATATTAATTTTACGAAAAGCAAAATCACTTTGTATGCTAAAGTTAATGGCAGCCCATTTCCTGTCGGCTCGTTTATGCCCGCCCACATTCAACCCATACCAACCAAATTTGGCAGGATAGTAGTGGGTACTAAGGGGAAGTCCGACACGGAGTTTTAGTGTTTGTACGTCCGCTTGCTTCATTCAAAATGGCGGTCGATTTAAGTGTTCATTTAAGATCAATCTTAAGTAAAGAAAATTTCTATGGTGTGTCTTCTGTGGACCTATGAAATCGTGTATCTGATAAAGGGGGAATAAAACGTCAGGGAAAAATAAGGCCAAAGAAGAGAAAGAAACCCCTAGAAAGAGAAGAGATGCTTAAAACGAGGATACAGAGAAGTAGCCTGAAAGAATGTAAGTTCATGTGATGGAAGAAGTATTTTTGGAGAAATAAACCGTAACATTAAGAGAGAAGTACGAAAAGCAAGATAGGTGACATTCCTTGAAAGGGATTGATGTAAGGGGAACAAAATTAACCAAAGAATTCGCTGATTAAATTAATGAATCTCCACCAATAATTCATTATCAGGTTTAGTAGAAAATAAGTTCTTCATTCTTTCAAAAGATAGCAAATTTTATCTCAAAATCTGACTTGAAACACTTATGGACGCATTGTCCATGTCTAATGGGATATTTGAAAAAGTTACCTTATTAATGAGGGGGATTTATTTAAACTTCAAATTCGCGTCAAAATATCGTGAATTTGTTTGACGAGTGACGCGAATTTACCTTTCCAGACACTCAATGAGCGAGATGCATTGTAATGAAGTATTTTATTAGCCATAATGGTGACCCTCACTTACTTTTTAAGCAGGTCAGTTTATCGGTGGATGCTGTATACCCGCCTTTGCACGTGCACTTTGTGGGTGACCCGGTACACTCTGCATTTGCGGGGCAATGATCAGTATCGGCGGTACATGGATCGCCAAGGTTAACATCTAGAAAAGAAGCATACATTTCACTGATATTTCATTTGCGCACATTTTAAATGAGTATCTATCGTTAGCTTAAAAACCTTTAAAATAGGAGAAAAATATTTCAAATTGTTATTGTTATTTCAAGACCAGCTTAGTCAAATGCGAGTTATAATATCGAATCATTTTTTACTAAATGCAATTAATTGTGAATGAATGATTTCTTGTAGGCACATTTCCGTTGGAATGTTTTCGATTCCAATAATGAGGTTTCGTTTTCTGTCTGTAATAGTATCTAAGTTATTCTGATTGACATTAGCTTTCTGATAATACTGGTGTATAGGATAAACGTTACTTTAATACAGTGTTTCCCAACCCGGGTGCCGTGAAGTGTTACGTGTGGTCGGGAAAAATGATTCCGTTTCCCCATATTTAGCCTCATTTTGCATCGTCGAGTTTCAGAAATCCAAACCAGAGTAAAGACGAACTTCATTTGGTCGCAAAGGCACTTCGAGTTGCAAGTAGCTATGGAGAAGGGGATTATGGGTTCAACTTCTCTGTCGTTTATCCCTTGAAGGCATCTGTTAATGCTAAATTGAAGGTTGTTGATACTTAATAATCTACGTAAATGCTCCACAAAATTGCGTTGAATTTCATTTTCAGGTTAATTAGTTTTCATTCCTACTAATTTTCATTATTTTCTGTGGGGAATTCATGACATGCCCCAAGCAAGTGCTCTTTAAAATTGTAAAACGACGGTGTCGTTGATTACTCTCACGTTACGAGAATGAGATATGCACGAAAACTCATGATGACACCACTAAGCTACTATTTATGAACATATTGCACGCAAGGAATGTTATCATTAGGTTAATATTTTAGTGATATTATGTTGACATATTTCCGTTGACCTCGAAAATTTGTCGCGTTTTAGGTGAAAATCTTCAGTCGTCAAGGTGATTTGGATTATTGCCGGGCTCGTGTAACTTATTATGACTAATGGTGCCGTCACGCGGCCCAACCCCGTGTCTTTCCATTGGAAACCGTGTTCAGTCATGTGTTTAAGGCTATGTTTTATTTCAACGGAAAATCATCATTCGTAAATTAAACTTATTATTTAGTTAGAGCGCCCACAATATGGCCATCACATACATCATCGAGAAAACACTCATAAACAGTCCTAGGGACCTCAAAACGTGTATTTCTGTTGAAATCTCGAATAGGAATCCTTCGCGTACCGCGGGGGTTACGTTCCTGAAAAGTGCCGCGGTTGGCAAGACCAAAGTTCCATAGAAAATACGGGGTTAGTGGAAGAACAATACAAGTGGCATTAAATAAGTGTATAAAAACAAAGTAAACTTTATTTGCCTTTTTATCCGCGATAAAAGGAATAAAAGCGATTTTAAGGTTGACACAATAATATGACAAAAATTGAAGAACAAGGAAATAGAATAAGATTTACTTATCTCCAGAAAAAAAAGACTATCCTTCTAGTTCACGTCTTCGTTTAGTATGGCGATATCTTGGTTAGCTAAAGCATCAGTGATAGTTTTGTACTAAAAAGAACTCAGAATGGATGATTGGGTCATTCTACATCTCAAATCCCCATGCACCTCCTTATAGGGGCTCAACAATTCTTCCAGCCCTCGCTTAAATTTTAAGCTATGCTGTGTAACTGGATCAATTTCCATAAAATGGTCAGCAACGTTGAATGCCATCAGCATTCCCTTGCTAAGGTTATTGAGAGTCAAAATTCGTTTCTCTATAACAACATCGTCCTTCTCATCACTACTGGAAGGTTGAATGGCAATTTCTTCAAGGTCCCCTTCTGTTATCTCCTCGGCCTGAGACTGAAGGAGCTCTTTAACATCAGTAGGCTGCATGTCGGTGAGCCCATTACCTTCCAAACGTCTCGCTACCTCTAAAATGCGCAGCACCTGAACAGCAACCGGAGGAATGTCCCTGTAGTCCTTCACTACGTCCTTCCAAATTTTTCTCCAACAGGCGTTCAACGTAGATGGCTTTAGCACTTCAATCGAATCTTTTATAATGGTTATGCAGTCCGCGATGTTGTAGTTTTTCCAATACTGTGGCACTGTTAGTGTTGAGTCCCTGTCATCCAGGATGTGTTTAAAAGTACGGCGAATATAATAACTCTTCATAGTTGCCATCACGCCTTGGTCCATGGGCTGGAGAAGTGGTGTTGGGAAAGAAGAAACATAACCTCAATGTTTCGATGACCGAATTGGAATGTCTCAGGATGACCGGGTGTATTGTCGAAGAGGAGTAACGGCTTAAATTGTAGTCGTTTTCTCGAAAAATATCGCTCAACCTCGGGGACAAAACAATTGTTGAACCAGTCTGTGAGTAAGGCTGCAGTAACCCATGCCTTGCGGTTAGACCTCCAAAAGACAGGGAGAAGGTTCTTATTCTTGCCCTTCTTGATTGTTCTAATGGTTAATTCATTCACCCCTAAAACCCGCGCCACCGTTGCTGCACTGTCTCCACGTGCAAGTCTATCAAGAAACACTTCTATTTTCTTCTCCAGTGTCAAAACCTTCCTTGCTCTTTTTACACATTCACTTGTAGCAGGTTTTGAACATTTAGTGGCCATATTAATGGGTAAAATAAATATTTATTTATAACAAGGTATTCTTCAAAGTGTTACGAAAACAAGTCAAAAATACTTTCGGGAAAAATTAAAGTCAAAAAACACAACGTTCTCCAGAGTAATAGCAAAATGTCCACTGAGCAACACAGTTCGATTGGTACTGACGAGTGCGTCATTGAGTGGGTGAAGCGTAAGCAGATTTACTACATTGTATGTCGAAGTGGAGTATTTCATCATTCTGTTATCGTTACATTGTATTTAAGAAGACGGTGAGAAAAACAAGTTGATACAGATGGCAAGCGAATTCAAAATGAATATTTTTCGACATGACCCACTACTTGGACCAGGCACCTTTATACATAATGGCATACTGAAATGGAAGATGCCATGATTATAGATAGCGTTTATGTATAAAAAAGTCTTTCTGAATAAGGATAATGAACCAGAAATTCAGAGAAGGGATCAAATGTGAGGTAAATTAGCATAGACGAAGCGGAAATGAAAACTAAGCACCAATAATTCTCTGGCTCTGCCATGTCAGTTGACATGAAAAAATATGTACATACACGTAGTAAGATTGCAAAACTGCTCAATTAGTTATGTGTTCGTAGTTAAAATACGTGAGGATTACATAAGTCCGACTTAGGAAAAACAATTTCTAAAAAAATAAAAATATTCACCTCAAACCGCGTATACTCTACACTTAATACCGCGTTTGCTAAAAGTGTGTACATCTCACAAAACGGCGGGTACACTCAAAACCGCGGTTGGCGAGGAAAAACTATGTAAATATTTTGAAATAAGAATTGTGTAGTTTTTTCCCCTCTATGTGAAGAAAATTAATTTTTGGCATTGATTTAGGAACGCATTAAGGAATTTAACTATAGTTCTTAGGGAAATAATGAATTCAACTTACGAACATTTATTTTACAGGCACATTTCAAGGAACCCATAATTTCCGTAAGATGGGGTATGCCATTGTATTTATAAATGCCATTATTATTTCTTCCAACAGATTACTATGAAGTCAAATAGATAAAAGTGAATTACAATGAAAAATTGTTTGTATAATTTAAATCAATGATGAATATGATTATAAATATCGTGTTCATATTGTAATGTAGTTAGAATTAAATTTCATACTCACTTTCCAAGCAAACCTTCTGATCCTGTGATCCTGTATACCCAGTCGCGCAATTGCAGGTCTCCTGTCCGGTTGCTCCCTTACATTCTCCATGTTCGAGGCATTCCGTTAGTGAAGGATCGCACTTTTCATTTATCACTGCAATAAAGCATTCGGTGAAGGTTCAGTGGCACGATTGCATGCTCCGTCCATTTCTACAAACTGTTCACATTGTTACAGTTTAAATTGTGAAACGACGGTGACGTTGATTACTCTCTCGTAATGAGAATGAGATATACAGGAAAACGGAAGAAAACACAACTTAACCACTATTTATGAACATATTGCACGGCAAGGAAAGTTATCATTAGGATAATATTTTTGTGATATTATGTTCACATATTTTCGTTCAGCACGAAAATTTGTCCGCGTTTTACCGGTCTCGTGTAACTTATTACGACTAATGATGCCGCCATGCGGCCAACCCCGTATCTTACCATTAGAAACCGTGTTCAGCAATGTGTTTAAGTCTATGTTTAATTTCAACGAAAGGTCATCCATCGTAAGTTAAGCTTATTATTTAGTTAAAGTGGCCACAATATTGCTGTCACATACACACATGCATCATCGAGAAAATAGTCATAAACAGCTCTAGGGACCTCAAAACGTGTATTTCCGTTGAAATCTCGAATTGGAATTTTTCCATGAATACGATGTTTTCACTATACTACGTATACATATGGAAAAATTAAAAAAAACGGTACAACGTACATTGTACATAGAAAGTTTCTCATAATGTAATGCGTCGTTTAGTTATCTTTAGAAAATGAAAATCGTATAAGGCGGTTTTTGGAAAGTCCAATTTTTGTTAAAGTTGCCCAAGAAAAAACTAGTTACATATATGCTTTCGTAGAGAAAATTGAGCATGTAGTATTATTTCAGACGTATAGTCAAGTAAGTGTAAGAAATTTAACCAATATCGTCGTAGACGTTTTTGATAAAATCAAATTATTGTTAAAGTTGCCTAGAATGAACTAGCCTTAATTACATTCTTGGGAAAATACGAGATATGTATTGTTACTGAATTAACTGTACGTAATTTGATCAAAATCGTTAAAGCCGTTATTGAGAAAATGAAATTGTTGTTAAAAAAGCGCAGAATGAACTTCCCTTAATGTTTGTGTGCAATGTCAACCATTTCTTCGTAGCTTCTCCACTGTATGATAAATGCCTGGGCACGAGATTTCATTCATTTTCGCTATACCGTATAGGCTCCAGAGCTAGTAAAAGGCAGACAGATGGACAGAGAGGCGGACGAAATTACTGAAACCACTTTTTCGCACTCAGCTGCACATTAAACGTATATTTCCGTCAAAATCTCGAGGTCGAATTTTTTCGCCATAACAATGCTTTGTCAATGTACTTCGTATATAAGAAGGTAAAAAGAGATCGTTTAAAATCTATATATAAATGAAATTGTAGGCCCTGTCTCTACATTTGTTTTTTTGTCGGGATTTTCCTTTTTTGTGTTTTTAAACCCAAAAAGATGTTTGAACCTGTTTGCAGTCTTTTTGTCTGTTTGTTTGTTTGTTGGTCAGCGTGTCACGCAAAAACAGCTTGTCCAATTTAAACGAACCTTGCAGCGTATCTTTAGACTGATGAAGCTTAAAGTATAGGCTATATGGTGTATCTCAAAAAAATTGTAATTGGAGTTTGGGGGATGGCATCGATATAGTTTTTCGACGATAACTCTCGAGTATATTAACTTAGGAAGTTAAAATTTGATATTTGTCACTTTGAATACAAGTATAAGATCAAGTTTGTAGATGAGCAAAATCAGACCAAGTAGAGGTTGGGTCATGGTGGAGGGGGGAGGGCACCCGTAAGAGAAATCATAAATAAACGTAGTTTACAAAATATGAACTACAGCAATTGATGCAGAAATTTTCAAAATCATAATTAAAGATTTTCTTCTCTGTACGCAGCCTAACTACAAATAGATAAGTTTGTGGGTTGACATGTTTTTGCTCGCATCCCTCAGTTATCGTAATTGCTGAGCTATCATGAAAATTATGCGATATTGCTTCAAGGCATCATTTACATTTGCATTTAGCATTTCTGGATTTAATACCTATCTCGTATGTATTTATAAAAGATTGTTTGTTTGTTGCTTATTTGTGCGTCTATACATTTCCACAGCGTTAAAGTAAGGTTACTTAAACTTCCAGCAGATACTTCCTTCAGAAAAAGAAAGGCCGTAGGCTACTTTTTAATCCCAAATGTTTTATATTAATTTTACGAAAAGCAAAATCACTTTGTATGCTAAAGTTAATGGCAGCCCATTTCCTGTCGGCTCGTTTATGCCCGCCCACATTCAACCCATACCAACCAAATTTGGCAGGATAGTAGTGGGTACTAAGGGGAAGTCCGACACGGAGTTTTAGTGTTTGTACGTCCGCTTGCTTCATTCAAAATGGCGGTCGATTTAAGTGTTCATTTAAGATCAATCTTAAGTAAAGAAAATTTCTATGGTGTGTCTTCTGTGGACCTATGAAATCGTGTATCTGATAAAGGGGGAATAAAACGTCAGGGAAAAATAAGGCCAAAGAAGAGAAAGAAACCCCTAGAAAGAGAAGAGATGCTTAAAACGAGGATACAGAGAAGTAGCCTGAAAGAAGGTAAGTTCATGTGATGGAAGAAGTATTTTTGGAGAAATAAACCGTAACATTAAGAGAGAAGTACCAAAAGCAAGATAGGTGACATTCCTTGAAAGGGATTGATGTAAGGGGAACAAAATTAACCAAAGAATTCGCTGATTAAATTAATGAATCTCCACCAATAATTCATTATCAGGTTTAGTAGAAAATAAGTTCTTCATTCTTTCAAAAGATAGCAAATTTTATCTCTAAATCTGACTTGAAACACTTATGGACGCATTGTCCATGTCTAATGGGATATTTGAAAAAGTTACCTTATTAATGAGGGGGATTTATTTAAACTTCAAATTCGCGTCAAAATATCGTGAATTTGTTTGACGAGTGACGCGAATTTACCTTTCCAGACACTCAATGAGCGAGATGCATTGTAATGAAGTATTTTATTAGCCATAATGGTGACCCTCACTTACTTTTTAAGCAGGTCAGTTTATCGGTGGATGCTGTATACCCGCCTTTGCACGTGCACTTTGTGGGTGAACCGGTACACTCTGCATTTGCGGGGCAATGATCAGTATCGGCGGTACATGGATCGCCAAGGTTAACATCTAGAAAAGAAGCATACATTTCACTGATATTTCATTTGCGCACATTTTAAATGAGTATCTATCGTTAGCTTAAAAACCTTTAAAATAGGAGAAAAATATTTCAAATTGTTATTGTTATTTCAAGACCAGCTTAGTCAAATGCGAGTTATAATATCGAATCATTTTTTACTAAATGCAATTAATTGTGAATGAATGATTTCTTGTAGGCACATTTCCGTTGGAATGTTTTCGATTCCAATAACGAGGTTTCGTTTTCTGTCTGTAATAGTATCTAAGTTATTCTGATTGACATTAGCTTTCTGATAATACTGGTGTATAGGATAAACGTTACTTTAATACAGTGTTTCCCAACCCGGGTGCCGTGAAGTGTTACGTGTGGTCGGGAAAAATGATTCCGTTTCCCCATATTTAGCCTCATTTTGCATCGTCGAGTTTCAGAAATCCAAACCAGAGTAAAGACGAACTTCATTTGGTCGCAAAGGCACTTCGAGTTGCAAGTAGCTATGGAGAAGGGGATTATGGGTTCAACTTCTCTGTTGTTTATCCCTAGAAGTCATCTGTTTATACTAAATTGAAGGTTGTTGATACTTAATAATCTACGTAAATGCTCCATAAAATTGCGTTGAATTTCATTTTCAGGTTAACTAGTTTTCATTCCTACTAATTTTCATTATTTTCTGTGGGGAATTCATGACATGCCCCAAGCAAGTGCTCTTTAAAATTGTAAAACGACGGTGTCGTTGATTACTCTCACGTTACGAAAATGAGATATGCACGAAAACTCATGATGACACCACTAAGCTACTATTTATGAACATATTGCACGCAAGGAATGTTATCATTAGGTTAATATTTTAGTGATATTATGTTGCATTTTTCCGTTGACCTCGAAAATTTGTCGCGTTTTAGGTGAAAATCTTCAGTCGTCAAGGTGATTTGGATTATTGCCGGGCTCGTGTAACTTATTATGACTAATGGTGCCGTCACGCGGCCCAACCCCGTGTCTTTCCATTGGAAACCGTGTTCAGTCATGTGTTTAAGGCTATGTTTTATTTCAACGGAAAATCATCGTTCGTAAATTAAACTTATTATTTAGTTAGAGCGCCCACAATATGGCCATCACATACATCATCGAGAAAACAGTCATAAACAGTCCTCGGGACCTCAAAACGTGTATTTCTGTTGAAATCTCGAATAGGAATCCTTCGCGTACCGCGGGGGTTACGTTCCTGAAAAGTGCCGCGGTTGGCAAGACCAAAGTTCCATAGAAAATACGGGGTTAGTGGAAGAACAATACAAGTGGCATTAAATTAGTGTATAAAAACAAACTAAATTTTATTTCCCTTTTTATTCGCGATAAAAGGAATAAAACCGATTTTAAGGTTGACACAATAATATGACAAAAATTGAAGAACGAGGAAATAGAATAAGATTTACTTATCTCCAGAAAAAAAAGACTATCCTTCTAGTTCACGTCTTCGTTTAGTAGGGCGATATCTTGGTTAGCTAGAGCATCAGTGATAGTTTTGTACTAAAAAAAACTCAGAATGGATGATTGGGTCATTCTACATCTCAAATCCGCATGCACCTCCTTATAGGGCCTCAACAATTCTTCCAGCCCTCGCTTAAAGTTTAAGCTATGCTGTGTAAGTGGATCAATTTCCATAAAATGGTCAGCAACGTTGAATGCCATCAGCATTCCCTTGCTAAGGTTATTGAGAGTCAAAATTCGTTTCTCTATAAGAACATCGTCCTTCTCATCGCTACTGGAAGGTTGAATGGCAATTTCTTCATGGTCCCCTTCAGTTAACTCCTCGGCCTGAGACAGAAGGAGCTCTTTAACATCAGTAGGCTGCATGTCGGTGAGCCCATTACCTTCCAAACGTCTCGCTACCTCTAAAATGCGCAGCACCTGAACAGCAACCGGAGGAATGTCCCTGTAGTCCTTCACTACGTCCTTCCAAATTTTTCTCCAACAGGCGTTCAACGTAGATGGCTTTAGCACTTCAATCGAATCTTTTATAATGGTTATGCAGTCCGCGATGTTGTAGTTTTTCCAATACTGTGGCACTGTTAGTGTTGAGTCCCTGTCATCCAAGATGTGTTTAAAAGTACGGCGAATATAATAACTCTTCATAGCTGCTATCACGCCTTGGTCCATGGGCTGGAGAAGTGATGTTGTGTTGGGAGGAAGAAACATAACCTCAAAGTTTCGATGAGCGAATTGGGATGTCTCAGGATGACCGGGTGTATTGTCGATGAGGAGTAACGGCTTAAATTGTAGTTGTTTTCTCGAAAAATATCGCTCAACCTCGGGGACAAAACAATTGTTGAACCAGTCTGTGAGTAAGGTTGCAGTAACCCATGCCTTGCGGTTAGACCTCCAAAAGACAGGGAGAAGGTTCTTATTCTTGCCCTTCTTGATTGTTCTAATGGTTAATTCATTCACCCCTAAAACCCGCGTCACCGTTGCAGCACTGTCTCCAAGTGCAAGTCTTGCAAGAAACACTTCTATTTTCTTCTCCAGTGTCAAAACCTTCCTTGCTCTTTTTACACATTCACTTGTAGCAGGTTTTGAACATTTAGTGGCCATATTAATGGGTAAAATAAATATTTATTTATAACAAGGTATTCTTCAAAGTGTTACGAAAACAAGTCAAAAATACTTTCGGGAAAAATTAAAGTCAAAAAACACAACGTTCTCCAGAGTAATAGCAAAATGTCCACTAGGCAACACAGTTCGATTGGTACTGACGAGTGCGTCATTGAGTGGGTGAAGCGTAAGCAGATATACTACATTGTATGTCGAAGTGGAGTATTTCATCATTCTGTTATCGTTACATTGTATTTAAGAAGACGGTGAGAAATACAAGTTGATACAGATGGCAAGCGAATTCAAAATGAATATTTTTCGACATGACCCACTACTTGGACCAGGCACCTTTATACATAATGGCATACTGAAATGGAAGATGCCATGATTATAGATAGCGTTTATGTATAAAAAAGTCTTTCTGAATAAGGATAATGAACCAGAAATTCAGAGAAGGGATCAAATGTGAGGTAAATTAGCATAGACGAAGCGGAAATGAAAACTAAGCACCAATAATTCTCTGGCTCTGCCATGTCAGTTGACATGAAAAAATATGTACATACACGTAGTAAGATTGCAAAACTGCTCAATTAGTTATGTGTTCGTAGTTAAAATACGTGAGGATTACATAAGTCCGACTTAGGAAAAACAATTTCTAAAAAAATAAAAATATTCACCTCAAACCGCGTATACTCTACACTTAATACCGCGTTTGCTAAAAGTGTGTACATCTCACAAAACGGCGGGTACACTCAAAACCGCGGTTGGCGAGGAAAAACTATGTAAATATTTTGAAATAAGAATTGTGTAGTTTTTTCCCCTCTATGTGAAGAAAATTAATTTTTGGCATTGATTTAGGAACGCATTAAGGAATTTAACTATAGTTCTTAGGGAAATAATGAATTCAACTTACGAACATTTATTTTACAGGCACATTTCAAGGAACCCATAATTTCCGTAAGATGGGGTATGCCATTGTATTTATAAATGCCATTATTATTTCTTCCAACAGATTACTATGAAGTCAAATAGATAAAAGTGAATTACAATGAAAAATTGTTTGTATAATTTAAATCAATGATGAATATGATTATAAATATCGTGTTCATATTGTAATGTAGTTAGAATTAAATTTCATACTCACTTTCCAAGCAAACCTTCTGATCCTGTGATCCTGTATACCCAGTCGCGCAATTGCAGGTCTCCTGTCCGGTTGCTCCCTTACATTCTCCATGTTCGAGGCATTCCGTTAGTGAAGGATCGCACTTTTCATTTATCACTGCAATAAAGCATTCGGTGAAGGTTCAGTGGCACGATTGCATGCTCCGTCCATTTCTACAAACTGTTCACATTGTTACAGTTTAAATTGTGAAACGACGGTGACGTTGATTACTCTCTCGTAATGAGAATGAGATATACAGGAAAACGGAAGAAAACACAACTTAACCACTATTTATGAACATATTGCACGGCAAGGAAAGTTATCATTAGGATAATATTTTTGTGATATTATGTTCACATATTTTCGTTCAGCACGAAAATTTGTCCGCGTTTTACCGGTCTCGTGTAACTTATTACGACTAATGATGCCGCCATGCGGCCAACCCCGTATCTTACCATTAGAAACCGTGTTCAGCAATGTGTTTAAGTCTATGTTTAATTTCAACGAAAGGTCATCCATCGTAAGTTAAGCTTATTATTTAGTTAAAGTGGCCACAATATTGCTGTCACATACACACATGCATCATCGAGAAAATAGTCATAAACAGCTCTAGGGACCTCAAAACGTGTATTTCCGTTGAAATCTCGAATTGGAATTTTTCCATGAATACGATGTTTTCACTATACTACGTATACATATGGAAAAATTAAAAAAAACGGTACAACGTACATTGTACATAGAAAGTTTCTCATAATGTAATGCGTCGTTTAGATATCTTTAGAAAATGAAAATCGTATAAGGCGGTTTTTGGAAAGTCCAATTTTTGTTAAAGTTGCCCAAGAAAAAACTAGTTACATATATGCTTTCGTAGAGAAAATTGAGCATGTAGTATTATTTCAGACGTATAGTCAAGTAAGTGTAAGAAATTTAACCAATATCGTCGTAGACGTTTTTGATAAAATCAAATTATTGTTAAAGTTGCCTAGAATGAACTAGCCTTAATTACATTCTTGGGAAAATACGAGATATGTATTGTTACTGAATTAACTGTACGTAATTTGATCAAAATCGTTAAAGCCGTTATTGAGAAAATGAAATTGTTGTTAAAAAAGCGCAGAATGAACTTCCCTTAATGTTTGTGTGCAATGTCAACCATTTCTTCGTAGCTTCTCCACTGTATGATAAATGCCTGGGCACGAGATTTCATTCATTTTCGCTATACCGTATAGGCTCCAGAGCTAGTAAAAGGCAGACAGATGGACAGAGAGGCGGACGAAATTACTGAAACCACTTTTTCGCACTCAGCTGCACATTAAACGTATATTTCCGTCAAAATCTCGAGGTCGAATTTTTTCGCCATAACAATGCTTTGTCAATGTACTTCGTATATAAGAAGGTAAAAAGAGATCGTTTAAAATCTATATATAAATGAAATTGTAGGCCCTGTCTCTACATTTGTTTTTTTGTCGGGATTTTCCTTTTTTGAGTGTTTTTAAACCCAAAAAGATGTTTGAACCTGTTTGCAGTCTTTTTGTCTGTTTGTTTGTTTGTTGGTCAGCGTGTCACGCAAAAACAGCTTGTCCAATTTTAACGAACCTTGCAGCGTATCTTTAGACTGATGAAGCTTAAAGTATAGGCTATATGGTGTATCTCAAAAAAATTGTAATTGGAGTTTGGGGGATGGCATCGATATAGTTTTTCGACGATAACTCTCGAGTATATTAACTTAGGAAGTTAAAATTTGATATTTGTCACTTTGAATACAAGTATAAGATCAAGTTTGTAGATGAGCAAAATCAGACCAAGTAGAGGTTGGGTCATGGTGGAGGGGGGAGGGCACCCGTAAGAGAAATCATAAATAAACGTAGTTTACAAAATATGAACTACAGCAATTGATGCAGAAATTTTCAAAATCATAATTAAAGATTTTCTTCTCTGTACGCAGCCTAACTACAAATAGATAAGTTTGTGGGTTGACATGTTTTTGCTCGCATCCCTCAGTTATCGTAATTGCTGAGCTATCATGAAAATTATGCGATATTGCTTCAAGGCATCATTTACATTTGCATTTAGCATTTCTGGATTTAATACCTATCTCGTATGTATTTATAAAAGATTGTTTGTTTGTTGCTTATTTGTGCGTCTATACATTTCCACAGCGTTAAAGTAAGGTTACTTAAACTTCCAGCAGATACTTCCTTCAGAAAAAGAAAGGCCGTAGGCTACTTTTTAATCCCAAATGTTTTATATTAATTTTACGAAAAGCAAAATCACTTTGTATGCTAAAGTTAATGGCAGCCCATTTCCTGTCGGCTCGTTTATGCCCGCCCACATTCAACCCATACCAACCAAATTTGGCAGGATAGTAGTGGGTACTAAGGGGAAGTCCGACACGGAGTTTTAGTGTTTGTACGTCCGCTTGCTTCATTCAAAATGGCGGTCGATTTAAGTGTTCATTTAAGATCAATCTTAAGTAAAGAAAATTTCTATGGTGTGTCTTCTGTGGACCTATGAAATCGTGTATCTGATAAAGGGGGAATAAAACGTCAGGGAAAAATAAGGCCAAAGAAGAGAAAGAAACCCCTAGAAAGAGAAGAGATGCTTAAAACGAGGATACAGAGAAGTAGCCTGAAAGAATGTAAGTTCATGTGATGGAAGAAGTATTTTTGGAGAAATAAACCGTAACATTAAGAGAGAAGTACGAAAAGCAAGATAGGTGACATTCCTTGAAAGGGATTGATGTAAGGGGAACAAAATTAACCAAAGAATTCGCTGATTAAATTAATGAATCTCCACCAATAATTCATTATCAGGTTTAGTAGAAAATAAGTTCTTCATTCTTTCAAAAGATAGCAAATTTTATCTCAAAATCTGACTTGAAACACTTATGGACGCATTGTCCATGTCTAATGGGATATTTGAAAAAGTTACCTTATTAATGAGGGGGATTTATTTAAACTTCAAATTCGCGTCAAAATATCGTGAATTTGTTTGACGAGTGACGCGAATTTACCTTTCCAGACACTCAATGAGCGAGATGCATTGTAATGAAGTATTTTATTAGCCATAATGGTGACCCTCACTTACTTTTTAAGCAGGTCAGTTTATCGGTGGATGCTGTATACCCGCCTTTGCACGTGCACTTTGTGGGTGACCCGGTACACTCTGCATTTGCGGGGCAATGATCAGTATCGGCGGTACATGGATCGCCAAGGTTAACATCTAGAAAAGAAGCATACATTTCACTGATATTTCATTTGCGCACATTTTAAATGAGTATCTATCGTTAGCTTAAAAACCTTTAAAATAGGAGAAAAATATTTCAAATTGTTATTGTTATTTCAAGACCAGCTTAGTCAAATGCGAGTTATAATATCGAATCATTTTTTACTAAATGCAATTAATTGTGAATGAATGATTTCTTGTAGGCACATTTCCGTTGGAATGTTTTCGATTCCAATAATGAGGTTTCGTTTTCTGTCTGTAATAGTATCTAAGTTATTCTGATTGACATTAGCTTTCTGATAATACTGGTGTATAGGATAAACGTTACTTTAATACAGTGTTTCCCAACCCGGGTGCCGTGAAGTGTTACGTGTGGTCGGGAAAAATGATTCCGTTTCCCCATATTTAGCCTCATTTTGCATCGTCGAGTTTCAGAAATCCAAACCAGAGTAAAGACGAACTTCATTTGGTCGCAAAGGCACTTCGAGTTGCAAGTAGCTATGGAGAAGGGGATTATGGGTTCAACTTCTCTGTCGTTTATCCCTTGAAGGCATCTGTTAATGCTAAATTGAAGGTTGTTGATACTTAATAATCTACGTAAATGCTCCACAAAATTGCGTTGAATTTCATTTTCAGGTTAATTAGTTTTCATTCCTACTAATTTTCATTATTTTCTGTGGGGAATTCATGACATGCCCCAAGCAAGTGCTCTTTAAAATTGTAAAACGACGGTGTCGTTGATTACTCTCACGTTACGAGAATGAGATATGCACGAAAACTCATGATGACACCACTAAGCTACTATTTATGAACATATTGCACGCAAGGAATGTTATCATTAGGTTAATATTTTAGTGATATTATGTTGACATATTTCCGTTGACCTCGAAAATTTGTCGCGTTTTAGGTGAAAATCTTCAGTCGTCAAGGTGATTTGGATTATTGCCGGGCTCGTGTAACTTATTATGACTAATGGTGCCGTCACGCGGCCCAACCCCGTGTCTTTCCATTGGAAACCGTGTTCAGTCATGTGTTTAAGGCTATGTTTTATTTCAACGGAAAATCATCATTCGTAAATTAAACTTATTATTTAGTTAGAGCTCCCACAATATGGCCATCACATACATCATCGAGAAAACACTCATAAACAGTCCTAGGGACCTCAAAACGTGTATTTCTGTTGAAATCTCGAATAGGAATCCTTCGCGTACCGCGGGGGTTACGTTCCTGAAAAGTGCCGCGGTTGGCAAGACCAAAGTTCCATAGAAAATACGGGGTTAGTGGAAGAACAATACAAGTGGCATTAAATAAGTGTATAAAAACAAAGTAAACTTTATTTGCCTTTTTATCCGCGATAAAAGGAATAAAAGCGATTTTAAGGTTGACACAATAATATGACAAAAATTGAAGAACAAGGAAATAGAATAAGATTTACTTATCTCCAGAAAAAAAAGACTATCCTTCTAGTTCACGTCTTCGTTTAGTATGGCGATATCTTGGTTAGCTAAAGCATCAGTGATAGTTTTGTACTAAAAAGAACTCAGAATGGATGATTGGGTCATTCTACATCTCAAATCCCCATGCACCTCCTTATAGGGGCTCAACAATTCTTCCAGCCCTCGCTTAAATTTTAAGCTATGCTGTGTAACTGGATCAATTTCCATAAAATGGTCAGCAACGTTGAATGCCATCAGCATTCCCTTGCTAAGGTTATTGAGAGTCAAAATTCGTTTCTCTATAACAACATCGTCCTTCTCATCACTACTGGAAGGTTGAATGGCAATTTCTTCAAGGTCCCCTTCTGTTATCTCCTCGGCCTGAGACTGAAGGAGCTCTTTAACATCAGTAGGCTGCATGTCGGTGAGCCCATTACCTTCCAAACGTCTCGCTACCTCTAAAATGCGCAGCACCTGAACAGCAACCGGAGGAATGTCCCTGTAGTCCTTCACTACGTCCTTCCAAATTTTTCTCCAACAGGCGTTCAACGTAGATGGCTTTAGCACTTCAATCGAATCTTTTATAATGGTTATGCAGTCCGCGATGTTGTAGTTTTTCCAATACTGTGGCACTGTTAGTGTTGAGTCCCTGTCATCCAGGATGTGTTTAAAAGTACGGCGAATATAATAACTCTTCATAGTTGCCATCACGCCTTGGTCCATGGGCTGGAGAAGTGGTGTTGGGAAAGAAGAAACATAACCTCAATGTTTCGATGACCGAATTGGAATGTCTCAGGATGACCGGGTGTATTGTCGAAGAGGAGTAACGGCTTAAATTGTAGTCGTTTTCTCGAAAAATATCGCTCAACCTCGGGGACAAAACAATTGTTGAACCAGTCTGTGAGTAAGGCTGCAGTAACCCATGCCTTGCGGTTAGACCTCCAAAAGACAGGGAGAAGGTTCTTATTCTTGCCCTTCTTGATTGTTCTAATGGTTAATTCATTCACCCCTAAAACCCGCGCCACCGTTGCTGCACTGTCTCCACGTGCAAGTCTATCAAGAAACACTTCTATTTTCTTCTCCAGTGTCAAAACCTTCCTTGCTCTTTTTACACATTCACTTGTAGCAGGTTTTGAACATTTAGTGGCCATATTAATGGGTAAAATAAATATTTATTTATAACAAGGTATTCTTCAAAGTGTTACGAAAACAAGTCAAAAATACTTTCGGGAAAAATTAAAGTCAAAAAACACAACGTTCTCCAGAGTAATAGCAAAATGTCCACTGAGCAACACAGTTCGATTGGTACTGACGAGTGCGTCATTGAGTGGGTGAAGCGTAAGCAGATTTACTACATTGTATGTCGAAGTGGAGTATTTCATCATTCTGTTATCGTTACATTGTATTTAAGAAGACGGTGAGAAAAACAAGTTGATACAGATGGCAAGCGAATTCAAAATGAATATTTTTCGACATGACCCACTACTTGGACCAGGCACCTTTATACATAATGGCATACTGAAATGGAAGATGCCATGATTATAGATAGCGTTTATGTATAAAAAAGTCTTTCTGAATAAGGATAATGAACCAGAAATTCAGAGAAGGGATCAAATGTAAGGTAAATTAGCATAGACGAAGCGGAAATGAAAACTAAGCACCAATAATTCTCTGGCTCTGCCATGTCAGTTGACATGAAAAAATATGTACATACACGTAGTAAGATTGCAAAACTGCTCAATTAGTTATGTGTTCGTAGTTAAAATACGTGAGGATTACATAAGTCCGACTTAGGAAAAACAATTTCTAAATAAATAAAAATATTCACCTCAAACCGCGTATACTCTAAACTTAATACCGCGTTTGCTAAAAGTGTGTACATCTCACAAAACGGGTACACTCAAAACCGCGGTTGGCGAGGAAAAACTATGTAAATATTTTGAAATAAGAATTGTGTAATTTTTTCCCCTCTATGTGAAGAAAATTAATTTTTGGCATTGATTTAGGAACGCATTAAGGAATTTAACTATAGTTCTTAGGGAAATAATGAATTCAACTTACGAACATTTATTTTACAGGCACATTTCAAGGAACCCATAATTTCCGTAAGATGGGGTATGCCATTGTATTTATAAATGCCATTATTATTTCTGCCAACAGATTACTATGAAGTCAAATAGATAAAAGTGAATTACAATGAAAAATTGTTTGTATAATTTAAATCAATGATGAATACGATTATAAATATCGTGTTCATATTGTAATGTAGTTAGAATTAAATTTCATACTCACTTTCCAAGCAAACCTTCTGATCCTGTGATCCTGTATACCCAGTCGCGCAATTGCAGGTCTCCTGTCCGGTTGCTCCCTTACATTCTCCATGTTCGAGGCATTCCGTTAGTGAAGGATCGCACTTTTCATTTATCACTGCAATAAAGCATTCGGTGAAGGTTCAGTGGCACGATTGCATGCTCCGTCCATTTCTACAAACTGTTCACATTGTTACAGTTTAAATTGTGAAACGACGGTGACGTTGATTACTCTCTCGTAATGAGAATGAGATATACAGGAAAACGGAAGAAAACACAACTTAACCACTATTTATGAACATATTGCACGGCAAGGAAAGTTATCATTAGGATAATATTTTTGTGATATTATGTTCACATATTTTCGTTCAGCACGAAAATTTGTCCGCGTTTTACCGGTCTCGTGTAACTTATTACGACTAATGATGCCGCCATGCGGCCAACCCCGTATCTTACCATTAGAAACCGTGTTCAGCAATGTGTTTAAGTCTATGTTTAATTTCAACGAAAGGTCATCCATCGTAAGTTAAGCTTATTATTTAGTTAAAGTGGCCACAATATTGCTGTCACATACACACATGCATCATCGAGAAAATAGTCATAAACAGCTCTAGGGACCTCAAAACGTGTATTTCCGTTGAAATCTCGAATTGGAATTTTTCCATGAATACGATGTTTTCACTATACTACGTATACATATGGAAAAATTAAAAAAAACGGTACAACGTACATTGTACATAGAAAGTTTCTCATAATGTAATGCGTCGTTTAGTTATCTTTAGAAAATGAAAATCGTATAAGGCGGTTTTTGGAAAGTCCAATTTTTGTTAAAGTTGCCCAAGAAAAAACTAGTTACATATATGCTTTCGTAGAGAAAATTGAGCATGTAGTATTATTTCAGACGTATAGTCAAGTAAGTGTAAGAAATTTAACCAATATCGTCGTAGACGTTTTTGATAAAATCAAATTATTGTTAAAGTTGCCTAGAATGAACTAGCCTTAATTACATTCTTGGGAAAATACGAGATATGTATTGTTACTGAATTAACTGTACGTAATTTGATCAAAATCGTTAAAGCCGTTATTGAGAAAATGAAATTGTTGTTAAAAAAGCGCAGAATGAACTTCCCTTAATGTTTGTGTGCAATGTCAACCATTTCTTCGTAGCTTCTCCACTGTATGATAAATGCCTGGGCACGAGATTTCATTCATTTTCGCTATACCGTATAGGCTCCAGAGCTAGTAAAAGGCAGACAGATGGACAGAGAGGCGGACGAAATTACTGAAACCACTTTTTCGCACTCAGCTGCACATTAAACGTATATTTCCGTCAAAATCTCGAGGTCGAATTTTTTCGCCATAACAATGCTTTGTCAATGTACTTCGTATATAAGAAGGTAAAAAGAGATCGTTTAAAATCTATATATAAATGAAATTGTAGGCCCTGTCTCTACATTTGTTTTTTTGTCGGGATTTTCCTTTTTTGAGTGTTTTTAAACCCAAAAAGATGTTTGAACCTGTTTGCAGTCTTTTTGTCTGTTTGTTTGTTTGTTGGTCAGCGTGTCACGCAAAAACAGCTTGTCCAATTTTAACGAACCTTGCAGCGTATCTTTAGACTGATGAAGCTTAAAGTATAGGCTATATGGTGTATCTCAAAAAAATTGTAATTGGAGTTTGGGGGATGGCATCGATATAGTTTTTCGACGATAACTCTCGAGTATATTAACTTAGGAAGTTAAAATTTGATATTTGTCACTTTGAATACAAGTATAAGATCAAGTTTGTAGATGAGCAAAATCAGACCAAGTAGAGGTTGGGTCATGGTGGAGGGGGGAGGGCACCCGTAAGAGAAATCATAAATAAACGTAGTTTACAAAATATGAACTACAGCAATTGATGCAGAAATTTTCAAAATCATAATTAAAGATTTTCTTCTCTGTACGCAGCCTAACTACAAATAGATAAGTTTGTGGGTTGACATGTTTTTGCTCGCATCCCTCAGTTATCGTAATTGCTGAGCTATCATGAAAATTATGCGATATTGCTTCAAGGCATCATTTACATTTGCATTTAGCATTTCTGGATTTAATACCTATCTCGTATGTATTTATAAAAGATTGTTTGTTTGTTGCTTATTTGTGCGTCTATACATTTCCACAGCGTTAAAGTAAGGTTACTTAAACTTCCAGCAGATACTTCCTTCAGAAAAAGAAAGGCCGTAGGCTACTTTTTAATCCCAAATGTTTTATATTAATTTTACGAAAAGCAAAATCACTTTGTATGCTAAAGTTAATGGCAGCCCATTTCCTGTCGGCTCGTTTATGCCCGCCCACATTCAACCCATACCAACCAAATTTGGCAGGATAGTAGTGGGTACTAAGGGGAAGTCCGACACGGAGTTTTAGTGTTTGTACGTCCGCTTGCTTCATTCAAAATGGCGGTCGATTTAAGTGTTCATTTAAGATCAATCTTAAGTAAAGAAAATTTCTATGGTGTGTCTTCTGTGGACCTATGAAATCGTGTATCTGATAAAGGGGGAATAAAACGTCAGGGAAAAATAAGGCCAAAGAAGAGAAAGAAACCCCTAGAAAGAGAAGAGATGCTTAAAACGAGGATACAGAGAAGTAGCCTGAAAGAAGGTAAGTTCATGTGATGGAAGAAGTATTTTTGGAGAAATAAACCGTAACATTAAGAGAGAAGTACGAAAAGCAAGATAGGTGACATTCCTTGAAAGGGATTGATGTAAGGGGAACAAAATTAACCAAAGAATTCGCTGATTAAATTAATGAATCTCCACCAATAATTCATTATCAGGTTTAGTAGAAAATAAGTTCTTCATTCTTTCAAAAGATAGCAAATTTTATCTCTAAATCTGACTTGAAACACTTATGGACGCATTGTCCATGTCTAATGGGATATTTGAAAAAGTTACCTTATTAATGAGGGGGATTTATTTAAACTTCAAATTCGCGTCAAAATATCGTGAATTTGTTTGACGAGTGACGCGAATTTACCTTTCCAGACACTCAATGAGCGAGATGCATTGTAATGAAGTATTTTATTAGCCATAATGGTGACCCTCACTTACTTTTTAAGCAGGTCAGTTTATCGGTGGATGCTGTATACCCGCCTTTGCACGTGCACTTTGTGGGTGAACCGGTACACTCTGCATTTGCGGGGCAATGATCAGTATCGGCGGTACATGGATCGCCAAGGTTAACATCTAGAAAAGAAGCATACATTTCACTGATATTTCATTTGCGCACATTTTAAATGAGTATCTATCGTTAGCTTAAAAACCTTTAAAATAGGAGAAAAATATTTCAAATTGTTATTGTTATTTCAAGACCAGCTTAGTCAAATGCGAGTTATAATATCGAATCATTTTTTACTAAATGCAATTAATTGTGAATGAATGATTTCTTGTAGGCACATTTCCGTTGGAATGTTTTCGATTCCAATAATGAGGTTTCGTTTTCTGTCTGTAATAGTATCTAAGTTATTCTGATTGACATTAGCTTTCTGATAATACTGGTGTATAGGATAAACGTTACTTTAATACAGTGTTTCCCAACCCGGGTGCCGTGAAGTGTTACGTGTGGTCGGGAAAAATGATTCCGTTTCCCCATATTTAGCCTCATTTTGCATCGTCGAGTTTCAGAAATCCAAACCAGAGTAAAGACGAACTTCATTTGGTCGCAAAGGCACTTCGAGTTGCAAGTAGCTATGGAGAAGGGGATTATGGGTTCAACTTCTCTGTCGTTTATCCCTTGAAGGCATCTGTTAATGCTAAATTGAAGGTTGTTGATACTTAATAATCTACGTAAATGCTCCATAAAATTGCGTTGAATTTCATTTTCATGTTAATTAGTTTTCATTCCTACTAATTTTCATTATTTTCTGTGGGGAATTCATGACATGCCCCAAGCAAGTGCTCTTTAAAATTGTAAAACGACGGTGTCGTTGATTACTCTCACGTTACGAGAATGAGATATGCACGAAAACTCATGATGACACCACTAAGCTACTATTTATGAACATATTGCACGCAAGGAATGTTATCATTAGGTTAATATTTTAGTGATATTATGTTGACATATTTCCGTTGACCTCGAAAATTTGTCGCGTTTTAGGTGAAAATCTTCAGTCGTCAAGGTGATTTGGATTATTGCCGGGCTCGTGTAAATTATTATGACTAATGGTGCCGTCACGCGGCCCAACCCCGTGTCTTTCCATTGGAAACCGTGTTCAGTCATGTGTTTAAGGCTATGTTTTATTTCAACGGAAAATCATCATTCGTAAATTAAACTTATTATTTAGTTAGAGCGCCCACAATATGGCCATCACATACATCATCGAGAAAACAGTCATAAACAGTCCTAGGGACCTCAAAACGTGTATTTCTGTTGAAATCTCGAATAGGAATCCTTCGCGTACCGCGGGGGTTACGTTCCTGAAAAGTGCCGCGGTTGGCAAGACCAAAGTTCCATAGAAAATACGGGGTTAGTGGAAGAACAATACAAGTGGCATTAAATAAGTGTATAAAAACAAAGTAAACTTTATTTCCCTTTTTATCCGCGATAAAAGGAATAAAAGCGATTTTAAGGTTGACACAATAATATGACAAAAATTGAAGAACAAGGAAATAGAATAAGATTTACTTATCTCCAGAAAAAAAAGACTATCCTTCTAGTTCACGTCTTCGTTTAGTATGGCGATATCTTGGTTAGCTAAAGCATCAGTGATAGTTTTGTACTAAAAAGAACTCAGAATGGATGATTGGGTCATTCTACATCTCAAATCCCCATGCACCTCCTTATAGGGCCTCAACAATTCTTCCAGCCCTCGCTTAAAGTTTAAGCTATGCTGTGTAAGTGGATCAATTTCCATAAAATGGTCAGCAACGTTGAATGCCATCAGCATTCCCTTGCTAAGGTTATTGAGAGTCAAAATTCGTTTCTCTATAACAACATCGTCCTTCTCATCGCTACTGGAAGGTTGAATGGCAATTTCTTCAAGGTCCCCTTCTGTTAACTCCTCGGCCTGAGACTGAAGGAGCTCTTTAACATCAGTAGGCTGCATGTCGGTGAGCCCATTACCTTCCAAACGTCTCGCTACCTCTAAAATGCGCAGCACCTGAACAGCAACCGGAGGAATGTCCCTGTAGTCCTTCACTACGTCCTTCCAAATTTTTCTCCAACAGGCGTTCAACGTAGATGGCTTTAGCACTTCAATCGAATCTTTTATAATGGTTATGCAGTCCGCGATGTTGTAGTTTTTCCAATACTGTGGCACTGTTAGTGTTGAGTCCCTGTCATCCAGGATGTGTTTAAAAGTACGGCGAATATAATAACTCTTCATAGTTGCTATCACGCCTTGGTCCATGGGCTGGAGAAGTGATGTTGTGTTGGGAAAGAAGAAACATAACCTCAAAGTTTGGATGAGCGAATTGGAATGTCTCAGGATGACCGGGTGTATTGTCGAAGAGGAGTAACGGCTTAAATTGTAGTCGTTTTCTCGAAAAATATCGCTCAACCTCGGGGACAAAACAATTGTTGAACCAGTCTGTGAGTAAGGCTGCAGTAACCCATGCCTTGCGGTTAGACCTCCAAAAGACAGGGAGAAGGTTCTTATTCTTGCCCTTCTTGATTGTTCTAATGGTTAATTCATTCACCCCTAAAACCCGCGCCACCGTTGCTGCACTGTCTCCACGTGCAAGTCTATCAAGAAACACTTCTATTTTCTTCTCCAGTGTCAAAACCTTCCTTGCTCTTTTTACACATTCACTTGTAGCAGGTTTTGAACATTTAGTGGCCATATTAATGGGTAAAATAAATATTTATTTATAACAAGGTATTCTTCAAAGTGTTACGAAAACAAGTCAAAAATACTTTCGGGAAAAATTAAAGTCAAAAAACACAACGTTCTCCAGAGTAATAGCAAAATGTCCACTGAGCAACACAGTTCGATTGGTACTGACGAGTGCGTCATTGAGTGGGTGAAGCGTAAGCAGAT
This sequence comes from Uropetala carovei, assembly GCA_036926305.1. Lineage (NCBI taxonomy): Eukaryota > Metazoa > Arthropoda > Insecta > Odonata > Petaluridae > Uropetala > Uropetala carovei. The sequence goes on along the minus strand of JAXCHB010000001.1, from coordinate 12,763,907 downwards.
TTACTACATTGTATGTCGAAGTGGAGTATTTCATCATTCTGTTATCGTTACATTGTATTTAAGAAGACGGTGAGAAAAACAAGTTGATACAGATGGCAAGCGAATTCAAAATGAATATTTTTCGACATGACCCACTACTTGGACCAGGCACCTTTATACATAATGGCATACTGAAATGGAAGATGCCATGATTATAGATAGCGTTTATGTATAAAAAAGTCTTTCTGAATAAGGATAATGAACCAGAAATTCAGAGAAGGGATCAAATGTGAGGTAAATTAGCATAGACGAAGCGGAAATGAAAACTAAGCACCAATAATTCTCTGGCTCTGCCATGTCAGTTGACATGAAAAAATATGTACATACACGTAGTAAGATTGCAAAACTGCTCAATTAGTTATGTGTTCGTAGTTAAAATACGTGAGGATTACATAAGTCCGACTTAGGAAAAACAATTTCTAAAAAAATAAAAATATTCACCTCAAACCGCGTATACTCTAAACTTAATACCGCGTTTGCTAAAAGTGTATACATCTCACAAAACGGGTACACTCAAAACCGCGGTTGGCGAGGAAAAACTATGTAAATATTTTGTAATAAGAATTGTGTAATTTTTTCCCCTCTATGTGAAGAAAATTAATTTTTGGCATTGATTTAGGAACGCATTAAGGAATTTAACTATAGTTCTTAGGGAAATAATGAATTCAACTTACGAACATTTATTTTACAGGCACATTTCAAGGAACCCATAATTTCCGTAAGATGGGGTATGCCATTGTATTTATAAATGCCATTATTATTTCTGCCAACAGATTACTATGAAGTCAAATAGATAAAAGTGAATTACAATGAAAAATTGTTTGTATAATTTAAATCAATGATGAATACGATTATAAATATCGTGTTCATATTGTAATGTAGTTAGAATTAAATTTCATACTCACTTTCCAAGCAAACCTTCTGATCCTGTGATCCTGTATACCCAGTCGCGCAATTGCAGGTCTCCTGTCCGGTTGCTCCCTTACATTCTCCATGTTCGAGGCATTCCGTTAGTGAAGGATCGCACTTTTCATTTATCACTGCAATAAAGCATTCGGTGAAGGTTCAGTGGCACGATTGCATGCTCCGTCCATTTCTACAAACTGTTCACATTGTTACAGTTTAAATTGTGAAACGACGGTGACGTTGATTACTCTCTCGTAATGAGAATGAGATATACAGGAAAACGGAAGAAAACACAACTTAACCACTATTTATGAACATATTGCACGGCAAGGAAAGTTATCATTAGGATAATATTTTTGTGATATTATGTTCACATATTTTCGTTCAGCACGAAAATTTGTCCGCGTTTTACCGGTCTCGTGTAACTTATTACGACTAATGATGCCGCCATGCGGCCAACCCCGTATCTTACCATTAGAAACCGTGTTCAGCAATGTGTTTAAGTCTATGTTTAATTTCAACGAAAGGTCATCCATCGTAAGTTAAGCTTATTATTTAGTTAAAGTGGCCACAATATTGCTGTCACATACACACATGCATCATCGAGAAAATAGTCATAAACAGCTCTAGGGACCTCAAAACGTGTATTTCCGTTGAAATCTCGAATTGGAATTTTTCCATGAATACGATGTTTTCACTATACTACGTATACATATGGAAAAATTAAAAAAACGGTACAACGTACATTGTACATAGAAAGTTTCTCATAATGTAATGCGTCGTTTAGTTATCTTTAGAAAATGAAAATCGTATAAGGCGGTTTTTGGAAAGTCCAATTTTTGTTAAAGTTGCCCAAGAAAAAACTAGTTACATATATGCTTTCGTAGAGAAAATTGAGCATGTAGTATTATTTCAGACGTATAGTCAAGTAAGTGTAAGAAATTTAACCAATATCGTCGTAGACGTTTTTGATAAAATCAAATTATTGTTAAAGTTGCCTAGAATGAACTAGCCTTAATTACATTCTTGGGAAAATACGAGATATGTATTGTTACTGAATTAACTGTACGTAATTTGATCAAAATCGTTAAAGCCGTTATTGAGAAAATGAAATTGTTGTTAAAAAAGCGCAGAATGAACTTCCCTTAATGTTTGTGTGCAATGTCAACCATTTCTTCGTAGCTTCTCCACTGTATGATAAATGCCTGGGCACGAGATTTCATTCATTTTCGCTATACCGTATAGGCTCCAGAGCTAGTAAAAGGCAGACAGATGGACAGAGAGGCGGACGAAATTACTGAAACCACTTTTTCGCACTCAGCTGCACATTAAACGTATATTTCCGTCAAAATCTCGAGGTCGAATTTTTTCGCCATAACAATGCTTTGTCAATGTACTTCGTATATAAGAAGGTAAAAAGAGATCGTTTAAAATCTATATATAAATGAAATTGTAGGCCCTGTCTCTACATTTGTTTTTTTGTCGGGATTTTCCTTTTTTGAGTGTTTTTAAACCCAAAAAGATGTTTGAACCTGTTTGCAGTCTTTTTGTCTGTTTGTTTGTTTGTTGGTCAGCGTGTCACGCAAAAACAGCTTGTCCAATTTTAACGAACCTTGCAGCGTATCTTTAGACTGATGAAGCTTAAAGTATAGGCTATATGGTGTATCTCAAAAAAATTGTAATTGGAGTTTGGGGGATGGCATCGATATAGTTTTTCGACGATAACTCTCGAGTATATTAACTTAGGAAGTTAAAATTTGATATTTGTCACTTTGAATACAAGTATAAGATCAAGTTTGTAGATGAGCAAAATCAGACCAAGTAGAGGTTGGGTCATGGTGGAGGGGGGAGGGCACCCGTAAGAGAAATCATAAATAAACGTAGTTTACAAAATATGAACTACAGCAATTGATGCAGAAATTTTCAAAATCATAATTAAAGATTTTCTTCTCTGTACGCAGCCTAACTACAAATAGATAAGTTTGTGGGTTGACATGTTTTTGCTCGCATCCCTCAGTTATCGTAATTGCTGAGCTATCATGAAAATTATGCGATATTGCTTCAAGGCATCATTTACATTTGCATTTAGCATTTCTGGATTTAATACCTATCTCGTATGTATTTATAAAAGATTGTTTGTTTGTTGCTTATTTGTGCGTCTATACATTTCCACAGCGTTAAAGTAAGGTTACTTAAACTTCCAGCAGATACTTCCTTCAGAAAAAGAAAGGCCGTAGGCTACTTTTTAATCCCAAATGTTTTATATTAATTTTACGAAAAGCAAAATCACTTTGTATGCTAAAGTTAATGGCAGCCCATTTCCTGTCGGCTCGTTTATGCCCGCCCACATTCAACCCATACCAACCAAATTTGGCAGGATAGTAGTGGGTACTAAGGGGAAGTCCGACACGGAGTTTTAGTGTTTGTACTTCCGCTTGCTTCATTCAAAATGGCGGTCGATTTAAGTGTTCATTTAAGATCAATCTTAAGTAAAGAAAATTTCTATGGTGTGTCTTCTGTGGACCTATGAAATCGTGTATCTGATAAAGGGGGAATAAAACGTCAGGGAAAAATAAGGCCAAAGAAGAGAAAGAAACCCCTAGAAAGAGAAGAGATGCTTAAAACGAGGATACAGAGAAGTAGCCTGAAAGAAGGTAAGTTCATGTGATGGAAGAAGTATTTTTGGAGAAATAAACCGTAACATTAAGAGAGAAGTACGAAAAGCAAGATAGGTGACATTCCTTGAAAGGGATTGATGTAAGGGGAACAAAATTAACCAAAGAATTCGCTGATTAAATTAATGAATCTCCACCAATAATTCATTATCAGGTTTAGTAGAAAATAAGTTCTTCATTCTTTCAAAAGATAGCAAATTTTATCTCTAAATCTGACTTGAAACACTTATGGACGCATTGTCCATGTCTAATGGGATATTTGAAAAAGTTACCTTATTAATGAGGGGGATTTATTTAAACTTCAAATTCGCGTCAAAATATCGTGAATTTGTTTGACGAGTGACGCGAATTTACCTTTCCAGACACTCAATGAGCGAGATGCATTGTAATGAAGTATTTTATTAGCCATCATGGTGACCCTCACTTACTTTTTAAGCAGGTCAGTTTATCGGTGGATGCTGTATACCCGCCTTTGCACGTGCACTTTGTGGGTGAACCGGTACACTCTGCATTTGCGGGGCAATGATCAGTATCGGCGGTACATGGATCGCCAAGGTTAACATCTAGAAAAGAAGCATACATTTCACTGATATTTCATTTGCGCACATTTTAAATGAGTATCTATCGTTAGCTTAAAAACCTTTAAAATAGGAGAAAAATATTTCAAATTGTTATTGTTATTTCAAGACCAGCTTAGTCAAATGCGAGTTATAATATCGAATCATTTTTTACTAAATGCAATTAATTGTGAATGAATGATTTCTTGTAGGCACATTTCCGTTGGAATGTTTTCGATTCCAATAATGAGGTTTCGTTTTCTGTCTGTAATAGTATCTAAGTTATTCTGATTGACATTAGCTTTCTGATAATACTGGTGTATAGGATAAACGTTACTTTAATACAGTGTTTCCCAACCCGGGTGCCGTGAAGTGTTACGTGTGGTCGGGAAAAATGATTCCGTTTCCCCATATTTAGCCTCATTTTGCATCGTCGAGTTTCAGAAATCCAAACCAGAGTAAAGACGAACTTCATTTGGTCGCAAAGGCACTTCGAGTTGCAAGTAGCTATGGAGAAGGGGATTATGGGTTCAACTTCTCTGTCGTTTATCCCTTGAAGGCATCTGTTAATGCTAAATTGAAGGTTGTTGATACTTAATAATCTACGTAAATGCTCCATAAAATTGCGTTGAATTTCATTTTCAGGTTAATTAGTTTTCATTCCTACTAATTTTCATTATTTTCTGTGGGGAATTCATGACATGCCCCAAGCAAGTGCTCTTTAAAATTGTAAAACGACGGTGTCGTTGATTACTCTCACGTTACGAGAATGAGATATGCACGAAAACTCATGATGACACCACTAAGCTACTATTTATGAACATATTGCACGCAAGGAATGTTATCATTAGGTTAATATTTTAGTGATATTATGTTGACATATTTCCGTTGACCTCGAAAATTTGTCGCGTTTTAGGTGAAAATCTTCAGTCGTCAAGGTGATTTGGATTATTGCCGGGCTCGTGTAACTTATTATGACTAATGGTGCCGTCACGCGGCCCAACCCCGTGTCTTTCCATTGGAAACCGTGTTCAGTCATGTGTTTAAGGCTATGTTTTATTTCAACGGAAAATCATCATTCGTAAATTAAACTTATTATTTAGTTAGAGCGCCCACAATATGGCCATCACATACATCATCGAGAAAACAGTCATAAACAGTCCTAGGGACCTCAAAACGTGTATTTCTGTTGAAATCTCGAATAGGAATCCTTCGCGTACCGCGGGGTTACGTTCCTGAAAAGTGCCGCGGTTGGCAAGACCAAAGTTCCATAGAAAATACGGGGTTAGTGGAAGAACAATACAAGTGGCATTAAATAAGTGTATAAAAACAAAGTAAACTTTATTTCCCTTTTTATCCGCGATAAAAGGAATAAAAGCGATTTTAAGGTTGACACAATAATATGACAAAAATTGAAGAACAAGGAAATAGAATAAGATTTACTTATCTCCAGAAAAAAAAGACTATCCTTCTAGTTCACGTCTTCGTTTAGTATGGCGATATCTTGGTTAGCTAAAGCATCAGTGATAGTTTTGTACTAAAAAGAACTCAGAATGGATGATTGGGTCATTCTACATCTCAAATCCCCATGCACCTCCTTATAGGGCCTCAACAATTCTTCCAGCCCTCGCTTAAAGTTTAAGCTATGCTGTGTAACTGGATCAATTTCCATAAAATGGTCAGCAACGTTGAATGCCATCAGCATTCCCTTGCTAAGGTTATTGAGAGTCAAAATTCGTTTCTCTATAACAACATCGTCCTTCTCATCACTACTGGAAGGTTGAATGGCAATTTCTTCAAGGTCCCCTTCTGTTAACTCCTCGACCTGAGACTGAAGGAGCTCTTTAACATCAGTAGGCTGCATGTCGGTGAGCCCATTACCTTCCAAACGTCTCGCTACCTCTAAAATGCGCAGCACCTGAACAGCAACCGGAGGAATGTCCCTGTAGTCCTTCACTACGTCCTTCCAAATTTTTCTCCAACAGGCGTTCAACGTAGATGGCTTTAGCACTTCAATCGAATCTTTTATAATGGTTATGCAGTCCGCGATGTTGTAGTTTTTCCAATACTGTGGCACTGTTAGTGTTGAGTCCCTGTCATCCAGGATGTGTTTAAAAGTACGGCGAATATAATAACTCTTCATAGTTGCCATCACGCCTTGGTCCATGGGCTGGAGAAGTGGTGTTGGGAAAGAAGAAACATAACCTCAATGTTTCGATGACCGAATTGGAATGTCTCAGGATGACCGGGTGTATTGTCGAAGAGGAGTAACGGCTTAAATTGTAGTCGTTTTCTCGAAAAATATCGCTCAACCTCGGGGACAAAACAATTGTTGAACCAGTCTGTGAGTAAGGCTGCAGTAACCCATGCCTTGCGGTTAGACCTCCAAAAGACAGGGAGAAGGTTCTTATTCTTGCCCTTCTTGATTGTTCTAATGGTTAATTCATTCACCCCTAAAACCCGCGCCACCGTTGCTGCACTGTCTCCACGTGCAAGTCTATCAAGAAACACTTCTATTTTCTTCTCCAGTGTCAAAACCTTCCTTGCTCTTTTTACACATTCACTTGTAGCAGGTTTTGAACATTTAGTGGCCATATTATTGGGTAAAATAAATATTTATTTATAACAAGGTATTCTTCAAAGTGTTACGAAAACAAGTCAAAAATACTTTCGGGAAAAATTAAAGTCAAAAAACACAACGTTCTCCAGAGTAATAGCAAAATGTCCACTGAGCAACACAGTTCGATTGGTACTGACGAGTGCGTCATTGAGTGGGTGAAGCGTAAGCAGATTTACTACATTGTATGTCGAAGTGGAGTATTTCATCATTCTGTTATCGTTACATTGTATTTAAGAAGACGGTGAGAAAAACAAGTTGATACAGATGGCAAGCGAATTCAAAATGAATATTTTTCGACATGACCCACTACTTGGACCAGGCACCTTTATACATAATGGCATACTGAAATGGAAGATGCCATGATTATAGATAGCGTTTATGTATAAAAAAGTCTTTCTGAATAAGGATAATGAACCAGAAATTCAGAGAAGGGATCAAATGTGAGGTAAATTAGCATAGACGAAGCGGAAATGAAAACTAAGCACCAATAATTCTCTGGCTCTGCCATGTCAGTTGACATGAAAAAATATGTACATACACGTAGTAAGATTGCAAAACTGCTCAATTAGTTATGTGTTCGTAGTTAAAATACGTGAGGATTACATAAGTCCGACTTAGGAAAAACAATTTCTAAATAAATAAAAATATTCACCTCAAACCGCGTATACTCTAAACTTAATACCGCGTTTGCTAAAAGTGTGTACATCTCACAAAACGGGTACACTCAAAACCGCGGTTGGCGAGGAAAAACTATGTAAATATTTTGAAATAAGAATTGTGTAATTTTTTCCCCTCTATGTGAAGAAAATTAATTTTTGGCATTGATTTAGGAACGCATTAAGGAATTTAACTATAGTTCTTAGGGAAATAATGAATTCAACTTACGAACATTTATTTTACAGGCACATTTCAAGGAACCCATAATTTCCGTAAGATGGGGTATGCCATTGTATTTATAAATGCCATTATTATTTCTGCCAACAGATTACTATGAAGTCAAATAGATAAAAGTGAATTACAATGAAAAATTGTTTGTATAATTTAAATCAATGATGAATACGATTATAAATATCGTGTTCATATTGTAATGTAGTTAGAATTAAATTTCATACTCACTTTCCAAGCAAACCTTCTGATCCTGTGATCCTGTATACCCAGTCGCGCAATTGCAGGTCTCCTGTCCGGTTGCTCCCTTACATTCTCCATGTTCGAGGCATTCCGTTAGTGAAGGATCGCACTTTTCATTTATCACTGCAATAAAGCATTCGGTGAAGGTTCAGTGGCACGATTGCATGCTCCGTCCATTTCTACAAACTGTTCACATTGTTACAGTTTAAATTGTGAAACGACGGTGACGTTGATTACTCTCTCGTAATGAGAATGAGATATACAGGAAAACGGAAGAAAACACAACTTAACCACTATTTATGAACATATTGCACGGCAAGGAAAGTTATCATTAGGATAATATTTTTGTGATATTATGTTCACATATTTTCGTTCAGCACGAAAATTTGTCCGCGTTTTACCGGTCTCGTGTAACTTATTACGACTAATGATGCCGCCATGCGGCCAACCCCGTATCTTACCATTAGAAACCGTGTTCAGCAATGTGTTTAAGTCTATGTTTAATTTCAACGAAAGGTCATCCATCGTAAGTTAAGCTTATTATTTAGTTAAAGTGGCCACAATATTGCTGTCACATACACACATGCATCATCGAGAAAATAGTCATAAACAGCTCTAGGGACCTCAAAACGTGTATTTCCGTTGAAATCTCGAATTGGAATTTTTCCATGAATACGATGTTTTCACTATACTACGTATACATATGGAAAAATTAAAAAAAACGGTACAACGTACATTGTACATAGAAAGTTTCTCATAATGTAATGCGTCGTTTAGTTATCTTTAGAAAATGAAAATCGTATAAGGCGGTTTTTGGAAAGTCCAATTTTTGTTAAAGTTGCCCAAGAAAAAACTAGTTACATATATGCTTTCGTAGAGAAAATTGAGCATGTAGTATTATTTCAGACGTATAGTCAAGTAAGTGTAAGAAATTTAACCAATATCGTCGTAGACGTTTTTGATAAAATCAAATTATTGTTAAAGTTGCCTAGAATGAACTAGCCTTAATTACATTCTTGGGAAAATACGAGATATGTATTGTTACTGAATTAACTGTACGTAATTTGATCAAAATCGTTAAAGCCGTTATTGAGAAAATGAAATTGTTGTTAAAAAAGCGCAGAATGAACTTCCCTTAATGTTTGTGTGCAATGTCAACCATTTCTTCGTAGCTTCTCCACTGTATGATAAATGCCTGGGCACGAGATTTCATTCATTTTCGCTATACCGTATAGGCTCCAGAGCTAGTAAAAGGCAGACAGATGGACAGAGAGGCGGACGAAATTACTGAAACCACTTTTTCGCACTCAGCTGCACATTAAACGTATATTTCCGTCAAAATCTCGAGGTCGAATTTTTTCGCCATAACAATGCTTTGTCAATGTACTTCGTATATAAGAAGGTAAAAAGAGATCGTTTAAAATCTATATATAAATGAAATTGTAGGCCCTGTCTCTACATTTGTTTTTTTGTCGGGATTTTCCTTTTTTGAGTGTTTTTAAACCCAAAAAGATGTTTGAACCTGTTTGCAGTCTTTTTGTCTGTTTGTTTGTTTGTTGGTCAGCGTGTCACGCAAAAACAGCTTGTCCAATTTTAACGAACCTTGCAGCGTATCTTTAGACTGATGAAGCTTAAAGTATAGGCTATATGGTGTATCTCAAAAAAATTGTAATTGGAGTTTGGGGGATGGCATCGATATAGTTTTTCGACGATAACTCTCGAGTATATTAACTTAGGAAGTTAAAATTTGATATTTGTCACTTTGAATACAAGTATAAGATCAAGTTTGTAGATGAGCAAAATCAGACCAAGTAGAGGTTGGGTCATGGTGGAGGGGGGAGGGCACCCGTAAGAGAAATCATAAATAAACGTAGTTTACAAAATATGAACTACAGCAATTGATGCAGAAATTTTCAAAATCATAATTAAAGATTTTCTTCTCTGTACGCAGCCTAACTACAAATAGATAAGTTTGTGGGTTGACATGTTTTTGCTCGCATCCCTCAGTTATCGTAATTGCTGAGCTATCATGAAAATTATGCGATATTGCTTCAAGGCATCATTTACATTTGCATTTAGCATTTCTGGATTTAATACCTATCTCGTATGTATTTATAAAAGATTGTTTGTTTGTTGCTTATTTGTGCGTCTATACATTTCCACAGCGTTAAAGTAAGGTTACTTAAACTTCCAGCAGATACTTCCTTCAGAAAAAGAAAGGCCGTAGGCTACTTTTTAATCCCAAATGTTTTATATTAATTTTACGAAAAGCAAAATCACTTTGTATGCTAAAGTTAATGGCAGCCCATTTCCTGTCGGCTCGTTTATGCCCGCCCACATTCAACCCATACCAACCAAATTTGGCAGGATAGTAGTGGGTACTAAGGGGAAGTCCGACACGGAGTTTTAGTGTTTGTACGTCCGCTTGCTTCATTCAAAATGGCGGTCGATTTAAGTGTTCATTTAAGATCAATCTTAAGTAAAGAAAATTTCTATGGTGTGTCTTCTGTGGACCTATGAAATCGTGTATCTGATAAAGGGGGAATAAAACGTCAGGGAAAAATAAGGCCAAAGAAGAGAAAGAAACCCCTAGAAAGAGAAGAGATGCTTAAAACGAGGATACAGAGAAGTAGCCTGAAAGAAGGTAAGTTCATGTGATGGAAGAAGTATTTTTGGAGAAATAAACCGTAACATTAAGAGAGAAGTACCAAAAGCAAGATAGGTGACATTCCTTGAAAGGGATTGATGTAAGGGGAACAAAATTAACCAAAGAATTCGCTGATTAAATTAATGAATCTCCACCAATAATTCATTATCAGGTTTAGTAGAAAATAAGTTCTTCATTCTTTCAAAAGATAGCAAATTTTATCTCTAAATCTGACTTGAAACACTTATGGACGCATTGTCCATGTCTAATGGGATATTTGAAAAAGTTACCTTATTAATGAGGGGGATTTATTTAAACTTCAAATTCGCGTCAAAATATCGTGAATTTGTTTGACGAGTGACGCGAATTTACCTTTCCAGACACTCAATGAGCGAGATGCATTGTAATGAAGTATTTTATTAGCCATCATGGTGACCCTCACTTACTTTTTAAGCAGGTCAGTTTATCGGTGGATGCTGTATACCCGCCTTTGCACGTGCACTTTGTGGGTGAACCGGTACACTCTGCATTTGCGGGGCAATGATCAGTATCGGCGGTACATGGATCGCCAAGGTTAACATCTAGAAAAGAAGCATACATTTCACTGATATTTCATTTGCGCACATTTTAAATGAGTATCTATCGTTAGCTTAAAAACCTTTAAAATAGGAGAAAAATATTTCAAATTGTTATTGTTATTTCAAGACCAGCTTAGTCAAATGCGAGTTATAATATCGAATCATTTTTTACTAAATGCAATTAATTGTGAATGAATGATTTCTTGTAGGCACATTTCCGTTGGAATGTTTTCGATTCCAATAATGAGGTTTCGTTTTCTGTCTGTAATAGTATCTAAGTTATTCTGATTGACATTAGCTTTCTGATAATACTGGTGTATAGGATAAACGTTACTTTAATACAGTGTTTCCCAACCCGGGTGCCGTGAAGTGTTACGTGTGGTCGGGAAAAATGATTCCGTTTCCCCATATTTAGCCTCATTTTGCATCGTCGAGTTTCAGAAATCCAAACCAGAGTAAAGACGAACTTCATTTGGTCGCAAAGGCACTTCGAGTTGCAAGTAGCTATGGAGAAGGGGATTATGGGTTCAACTTCTCTGTCGTTTATCCCTTGAAGGCATCTGTTAATGCTAAATTGAAGGTTGTTGATACTTAATAATCTACGTAAATGCTCCATAAAATTGCGTTGAATTTCATTTTCATGTTAATTAGTTTTCATTCCTACTAATTTTCATTATTTTCTGTGGGGAATTCATGACATGCCCCAAGCAAGTGCTCTTTAAAATTGTAAAACGACGGTGTCGTTGATTACTCTCACGTTACGAGAATGAGATATGCACGAAAACTCATGATGACACCACTAAGCTACTATTTATGAACATATTGCACGCAAGGAATGTTATCATTAGGTTAATATTTTAGTGATATTATGTTGACATATTTCCGTTGACCTCGAAAATTTGTCGCGTTTTAGGTGAAAATCTTCAGTCGTCAAGGTGATTTGGATTATTGCCGGGCTTGTGTAACTTATTATGACTAATGGTGCCGTCACGCGGCCCAACCCCGTGTCTTTCCATTGGAAACCGTGTTCAGTCATGTGTTTAAGGCTATGTTTTATTTCAACGGAAAATCATCCTTCGTAAATTAAACTTATTATTTAGTTAGAGCGCCCACAATATGGCCATCACATACATCATCGAGAAAACAGTCATAAACAGTCCTAGGGACCTCAAAACGTGTATTTCTGTTGAAATCTCGAATAGGAATCCTTCGCGTACCGCGGGGTTACGTTCCTGAAAAGTGCCGCGGTTGGCAAGACCAAAGTTCCATAGAAAATACGGGGTTAGTGGAAGAACAATACAAGTGGCATTAAATAAGTGTATAAAAACAAAGTAAACTTTATTTCCCTTTTTATCCGCGATAAAAGGAATAAAAGCGATTTTAAGGTTGACACAATAATATGACAAAAATTGAAGAACAAGGAAATAGAATAAGATTTACTTATCTCCAGAAAAAAAAGACTATCCTTCTAGTTCACGTCTTCGTTTAGTATGGCGATATCTTGGTTAGCTAAAGCATCAGTGATAGTTTTGTACTAAAAAGAACTCAGAATGGATGATTGGGTCATTCTACATCTCAAATCCCCATGCACCTCCTTATAGGGCCTCAACAATTCTTCCAGCCCTCGCTTAAAGTTTAAGCTATGCTGTGTAACTGGATCAATTTCCATAAAATGGTCAGCAACGTTGAATGCCATCAGCATTCCCTTGCTAAGGTTATTGAGAGTCAAAATTCGTTTCTCTATAACAACATCGTCCTTCTCATCACTACTGGAAGGTTGAATGGCAATTTCTTCAAGGTCCCCTTCTGTTAACTCCTCGGCCTGAGACTGAAGGAGCTCTTTAACATCAGTAGGCTGCATGTCGGTGAGCCCATTACCTTCCAAACGTCTCGCTACCTCTAAAATGCGCAGCACCTGAACAGCAACCGGAGGAATGTCCCTGTAGTCCTTCACTACGTCCTTCCAAATTTTTCTCCAACAGGCGTTCAACGTAGATGGCTTTAGCACTTCAATCGAATCTTTTATAATGGTTATGCAGTCCGCGATGTTGTAGTTTTTCCAATACTGTGGCACTGTTAGTGTTGAGTCCCTGTCATCCAGGATGTGTTTAAAAGTACGGCGAATATAATAACTCTTCATAGTTGCCATCACGCCTTGGTCCATGGGCTGGAGAAGTGGTGTTGGGAAAGAAGAAACATAACCTCAATGTTTCGATGACCGAATTGGAATGTCTCAGGATGACCGGGTGTATTGTCGAAGAGGAGTAACGGCTTAAATTGTAGTCGTTTTCTCGAAAAATATCGCTCAACCTCGGGGACAAAACAATTGTTGAACCAGTCTGTGAGTAAGGCTGCAGTAACCCATGCCTTGCGGTTAGACCTCCAAAAGACAGGGAGAAGGTTCTTATTCTTGCCCTTCTTGATTGTTCTAATGGTTAATTCATTCACCCCTAAAACCCGCGCCACCGTTGCTGCACTGTCTCCACGTGCAAGTCTATCAAGAAACACTTCTATTTTCTTCTCCAGTGTCAAAACCTTCCTTGCTCTTTTTACACATTCACTTGTAGCAGGTTTTGAACATTTAGTGGCCATATTAATGGGTAAAATAAATATTTATTTATAACAAGGTATTCTTCAAAGTGTTACGAAAACAAGTCAAAAATACTTTCGGGAAAAATTAAAGTCAAAAAACACAACGTTCTCCAGAGTAATAGCAAAATGTCCACTGAGCAACACAGTTCGATTGGTACTGACGAG